>OW026521.1:80614257-81360524 GCA_932274085.1 Protocalliphora azurea | reverse complement strand
GTTATATGTAATTTGGAGGATGAAGCGCAGCAGGCAAAAACTTTTGTAAAATATAAATTAATACACAGAATTCTTAAAGGCTAGAAGCTAAAACGAAAATTTTGAGGCTAAATTAAAATAAAAAGGCTATATTTAACCTTAAAAAGGCTAAAATTGCAGTACTGGATGTCAAACTTAAAAAAAAAAACTTCATCCGCCAGCAAGTTTTGAACATGAGACTTCCGTTTTTAATGACTAACGTCTAACTCGCTTCATCATCTCACACTTATTTTAACCCAACAGTTTATGGTGTTACTAGTTTCTTTACCGACTACATTAGGGCGCCACTGGTTTCTTTAGTGTATAGTAACATGTGTATGTCCTTAGAGAAAGTCAATTGCCACCTCATCGACAACGAGGTGGCGCTTTTTTGCACACACAATCACCTCCACGACTAGTTTTGTGCACACACAAACATTTTACTTTTTTAATTTTGTTATCTTTTTTCATGTTCTTTACATTACGAAGGAACTAAATAGATACGCAGTTAAGTATTTGCCATTACCCAAAATAAAATAGTTTTTGCTGGGCATATGTATCTTCAACATTTTAGTATCCAATTACAATGTGAAAAGAACAAAATTAATAAACCCGTGTTTCATAAATTTTCAGAAAAAGTTTATGCAAAGAACAAAAAGATCATTTTATTTAAAATTCGTTAGCAAAGTTTTATTTCTTATTTTAAATTGCTTTATTTCTAAAGGTTTTTATTTTTTCCATGAATTATATATTGAAGGTTTGTTCTGGGATCATCAATATATATGGCCGTATAGCATCATGTACCAGTAATCCTAGGATTGAAATTTAAATTTAGTCAAGAATCAGGGAAACCACAAACGTGCAATGGATGTTTTTTTCCTGTTTACCCATTTCAGAACAAATAAAGTATTTTGGGACCGATTTGTAAGCGCATATTTTGCATATTTTACCCTCAACGGCATATTTTTGCACTAAAACTAGCATATTTATGGCATATATTATTATTTTTAGAACATTTTTAACCCTTTTAGAACATATTTTAATATTTTGAGCATATTTAATGAATATTTTAAACATTTAGCAGCGTGATTTATGTTAATTTGTTAAGAAGGGGTTTCTTACGCAGGGTCTAGACGAGAGATTTTTCTATCATAACAAATAACAAAACGTCGGCAGAGCTACTTCAATCTTTTTATTTATATCAGCATATATGGGAATACGTAGATAAAATTTCTTTATAATAAATCACTTTTTATCGTTTTTCGTTTTTCTTTCTTTTTTATAATTTCATTGTATTGTTATTTATGCTCCAAATAATTAATTAATTGAGACTGCCATGAAGAATTGCGCTTCTTCTTAAAAAAAAAAAAAAAAAAAAAATAAAACTGGGATGTTTTTTAAATTTGATTTTATAAAAATATAATAAAACCAAAAATATATAGTATTTTTATGCTGAGAAGCTTTACTTTCAGCAACAATATTGAAGATTTAGAAACATTTTAATATATCTTATTTAAGCCATTTTTAATTGATCTTCATTAAAGTTATTTTTGAAATGTAATATAGAGGACGTATTAGCTTTCATATATATTATTAGCTTTTATATATATATAAATAAATAAATATATATATATATATATATATATATATATAAAAGTTGTTTTTTATTTCTAGATATTATATGTAATGTATTATATGTAATGGGTGGTATTGGGCTTAGATATTTAAAAAAAATACGCATTCATAGCTTGTATTAAAAAAAAAATAAAAAGCTGCACTTACGTTGTACCGTTTTTAGATATTTCACCTTATTTGTAAAAATGCAAGTCTTCTAAAAACAATTATATAGAAAAAACAGTGTATAACAAACAGTTTGTTTTTAAAATATGAAAACATAAAATTTTGATGTTAACTCCCCATGGAAATGTTTTTTTTTTCTTTTTGGGAGGTTTAAAAATATATTTTGCAAACTATCGGATGGATCGCGAAACGGTTCCGAATAGCCTCTGAAATTTAGAGATGCATTTATATTGGCAAAATTTGGCCTTTTTACAAAATCAGCAAAATCGTAATCAACACATAATTATCTATTAATAAAATGAAAAATATAAATATCTGTTAAAAAACTTCCCCCGACCATTAATGTGTCTCAGACCACTTGTGCAAGATATGTACAAAAAAAGTTTAAAGTATTTAAATAAAATAATATTTTTATTTAAAATAATATTTTTATTTAAATTCCATGTTTAGTTATTCAAATAAACACTTCTATTTGAATGATTTCACTTTACATATTTAAGAAATAAGCTGAAAAGTAGTCCTTAGGTATATGTCTTATATAACTACTAGGCCCATTGATATATATAGTATACATTTTGCAATAACAATTTTGTGCATATACATAATTTTCAAAATTTATTATACCTCAATATCCACATCTATCCATATAAAAAAAGCGCTTAAATACATATTTCGCGAGAATTTTTGTATGGGAATTACTTATATAAAATAATAAACTGATTTGAATAAAATTCATCGCAATGCATGACTAAATTAATACCTATACATATATACGAAATTTGGTTAAGTTATCTTAAAAACCGCCATCTGTACTTTGACCAAAAATGCTTCTAAATAACGACGGACGGACGGACGGACGCTCTCGTAAGTCCAAAAAAATTTACTTTTGTACTTGTTTTTACCTAAATTAATTAAACAAAATAAAGGTAAAGTTATTTTTATCATTTCCTAAATTAAGTACTATTTTCATGCCATTGAAACCAATATACAGAATTGAACGACGCTAATGTACCCATCAGGGATGGAAAATTAAAATATTTTTCGCTATCAAATATATACTGAAGTAGTAAATTTTTTACCCTCAGAGTACTAAAATGGAAAGTTTTTTCTTATTTGTTGTAAAACTCAATTAATAAACTCAATTTTAAATATACATGATTAAAATACGAAAACATAATAAAATATGGAGATTTTCAATCTATCTTAAAAACAAATTCAAAAAAGTACACAGGAAAAAATATTCCAAAAACATTTTTAATTAATCTGTCGTTTCATTTTTTTATATTTGATTACATTAATAATTACCTAAATTAACATTTTAATTCATCATAATATTGTTTTACATAAACTGTCACCTGTTCAAAAAAAATCAAAACGAAAAGAAAAATATTTTGAAAATATACAATAAAAATCAAAAGTAAATAAAATAACAAAGAAAGAATAAAATAGAATAAAATAAAATAAAATAAAATAAAATAAAGAGATAAAATATTTAAATAAATCTGAAATTAATGAAAATTTTTTGGATTTTGGAAATCTTGATAGAATATGAAGAATTTTTGAATTCTCAAGAATTTTTGTTGTTGTTGGTAAGTAAAACTAATAAGTTTTTTTATTGAATTAAAATTTGTTAGGAATTTTAGGTTTATTGAAGAATTTTCCATCGTTTAAGATGGAGTTTATCATCGGCGCTCTATAGGGAATCCTGATATTCTTTTGAAAAGTAAAAGGTAAATATGCTTTGTTTATTTTCGACTATTGGTGAAAATATAATTACATATGTCTCTCATTGTTTTAGTTATTGTGCAGATCTCATATGTTACACTACTACAACCGAAACTTACCAACCTCTCGCCGTATTGCACTGTTCCGAACTGATGACCGCTTTCGCTGATAAAGAGTATTGCCAAAGACTAAGTATAAATTTTTCATACTTAATATATTATTATTTTTTGTTGAATACATATATATTGTAATAAATATTTTAAATAAATATTTGAAGGTTTTAAAATTTTATTGCATTTTATTTTTTTTTTACAATAGTACAGATTCAGATAACATTTGAATCGATTCAATTAATACCTTGATTTATTTTTAGTCAAATTCCAATCATATTTATTATTTATTTAATAAAAAAAATTAATTGAAATATTAAACAATATCAATTATTTCTCTTAACTAATATTGTCATTATGATGATTGGAGCAAAATCGAACAAAATTTTAATTAATATAAGCAATTTTGTAATTTAAAATTGATTTTTATTCTATTTTTTTTGTGTAGAATAAAAAGGAAATCGTATAAGATCAATTCTTTAAGAGCCCTTATCTTAAGAATGTGTACTAATTTCTTTTCTACTTGAATTCAATTTACAAATTATTGAATTTTCTTTTACTCAAATAAACTTGAAATTTGTAAATAAAATACTGAATATAGTAAGTGAATAGCCAAATCTACAGGATAAGTCCACAAATCCATTGCACTGAGTAAATTTGGATTGGCATAAATTGAAGACCGCGCGGTATATACGAGACCGGTAAGCATTAAGCCTGCTCCATTCCCACCATAGTTTTACCAGAACTATTCTTACATGGTAGGATTTTCTCGTTGTCTATGAATTTTTTCAATAGAGATTCATCATAAAAGTTCTTAATGACTTTAAAATCGTTTGAGAAGAATATCAAATAGGTTTTTTTAATTTCCCGACATTGTTCAACTGCCGGGAATCGGGTTTTTATTTTAGACATTTCCGGGAATACCCGGGTATTCGGGAAAAATACAATAGTTTTAAAAAGTATCAATACTAAACACAAAAGCTATATTTTACATATAATTTTCTCGCAGATATATGAATCTATTTCTAAATTAAAACTATATGTTTGAAGATCACTTTTTTTGTAATATTGTACTAAAAGAAATTATAATAGATACCCGCCTGACCAGAGCATTCGATATCGATATCGATTTTGAATTTTTTCGAATAAAACCTTCGAAAACGATATTAGAAACGATCGGAAAAAAGTTTATTGACGTTCAGTTTGTGCTAACAGAACCTTCTTTCTCGAAGGTTCGAAAATGATATCAATAGTGAATGATGTGCGACATAGACATCGTATCACAAAAAGTAACACTTGCAATTCGATATCGATAAGATAAACTATTCGAAAAATGTTGGTAACTTATACCGTAAAATATTCCGCGAATATTTTATTTTATATTTAGCAATATCGAAAAGTATTTGTTTGTGATATCATTGTCTGTTTGCTTTTGACTTCAATAAAGTTATGCTAGTGATATCATTAGCAAGCCTTTTAAATGTGTTCCGTTTTTATTATTATTTTTTTTTTTTTTTTGTTCCTACATTTTTGATTTTGCCCAAAAAAATAAAAAAGTGTATATTTTCAATAAAATGACAATTTAAGTTAACATTAATTTACAATATATTACAATATATTAACAATTATTATACATATTACAGGAGAAACTTATTATAGTGATTTATATAACTTAGCTATTCTATTAAAAAATGCACTCTTGGTAACTTCACAAAATGATTTTCTTTGTATGTATGAATTTTAGGATCCTTTAATGAGTATTAACATGGTTTTAATATATTTTGTCGAATTCGTCGGAAACTGAAAACTTTGTTCTTTCAGAACCTGAAAGTCACAAAGGCTAATCAAATGAATTTGTGTAAGGGACAGTTCTCCCTTTATAAGCAACTTTTGTTATCATTTATATTTATTTTCATTTCAATTGTAATTTTTCTTATATTTTTTACATACAAATGATATATCTTTCATTTGTTTCCATTACTGAAAATTAAAAACATTAAATTGTCCTTCGAGGAATTTTAGAAAATTATTCGCTAAAAAGGACTTTTTCATTAATATTTGACAAGTTCTCTTGCATTTGAATTCAAAAAAAAAAAATATCGGTAAATATCCTTTGAAGCGAACGCTCTTTTCTATTAAATATATCGTAAATATTTCTAACAATTATATTTCGAGAAATTATCGCTAATTTTTCACCATTTCGTATGTTCATAAATTTTAAGTTTCTCGAACTTTTCTCGAAGATTTTTGTTCGAAAATTATTCGTTTTAGCGAACCTTCGTTAATTTCCGAATATTTAGTCAAGCGGGTATTAAAAATAGTTTTCAATAAATATTTCTATTGGGTAATAAATAAAATACCTATAAATTTAATATTTTCAAACCCTTTATTTTTTATTGCTTACGATTTGGTTTACTTGTATAGAAAAATATTGATTTGAATTCACACAAAATTTTATTTTGTTTAATTGTAGTTTCATCTACACTATATGACACAAGGTACAAGAAGTACGTAAAATTATTTGTGATACATTATTTATTGATTTTTGTAATTTATCTCTTGTTTTTTCTTTGTTTTTTTTTTTTTTTAGAATAAATAAAACATTATACAAAGTATCTGTATAGTTTCCCTTTCTAATTAAAAGCCTTATTTGTTAAAGCCCTTAATTATTTTCCATATACATTCTCGAAAATTTGGAAAAATTATGTGTGGAAATATTTTCGAAGTGAGATGAAATGTTGCTTTAAAATTACTAATGCATTTATTGCATTATTAAATAGTGGGTTGTTGACTTTATTGAAATAGAAAATACTCGATCTCTTGCAACGAATTTTTGGCTTATAGCATTGATAAGGTTTTCTAAGTTTCATATTATAATAACAGTTGCTTCAAACATACAGAATTCCATAATATCAAACAAATTCGGATTTTTCAAATATGTATAAAGTGTTATTTCTTTTTTTCTGGTATTTAAATAAACTTTAGAGTTATTTACATCGAACTAGATGCAAGTCAATATTTGCTTGATTATGATAAATCAACGTTGTTTTTTTATGGATTTTTATGTATAAAAATTGTAAAATTGCACATTTTTAGTAGTAGGATTCTCGACAATAAAACTTGCCAAAATAAAAAATATGATACTCTTTGATATTAGGGATAAAATCCTTAATATTAAATAGTATCAAAAAAAGTATGATCGTATCAAATTTTCCATACCTGCTACCAATTTTTTCATATTCATGGATTTGTAGAAATGATGTTTTGTTAGGATTTTTGAAGCTTGAAATGAATTTTTTTGTGGTACATGTAGATTAAATTTTTTTTTTGGATTATATATATATATATAATATACTGGAGCATATTCCTATAAACGCACATCAATTTTTTAATTTAATTTAATTTTTAATTTTTTAAATTTTAATTTTTTTAATTTTAAAAAATTATTAACAAAAAACTTAAAATGTACATAGTTTTTCATGGTAGTTTTAGTAGTTTAATGCCATTTTTCTATATGCGCACTTAAACTAATGAACCATTTTAGCATTATTAATAATGTGTTAATGAATCTTTGTTTTGGATAACATAAATAAAATAAAATTCGGTGTGGCATTGATTTGATTGAAGAAAATCACTGTCAATTTCTTCCCAAGCTTACTTAATTTTAAGTTTTAACTCCATTATTGTCATTATGGTATCATTCTGCGCATTTCTTGCGTAAATTTTAAGGCCCATGTACCCTCACAGATTCTCCATTGGATTTAAATCTGGACTGCAAATCGGCCAGTCAAATATTGGTATACCATATTCATTAACCCACGACTTAGATTGGTTCGAGACATGGATTGCAGCGTTATCCTGCCTCAACCGAAATTGAGTTTCGACATACGAATTTCGTTCGACCTATAGCAAGAATATGAATATAGCAAGAAAAGAAAAGATTACTTTATTCCTCTCATCTGTCCACATAATGTATTTGCTCGCAAATTTTAAACGATTTTCATTATGATTACATTTTGGTTTCTTCCATATTTCCTACATTGTTTTTGGTTAAGAGAAACGAATGCACCTCAAAGAAAAACAAAAATTTTGAATTCGTTTATAGGAATATGCACCAGTGTATTTCATTTACTTGTTATTTTATACCCATTGTTGAGAATTTTAATTTGCAAATACATTCAGTAAGTAAAAAAGTACATGCAATTTGTGTTCATAATGCAATAATTTTTTAAAAATTTTACACCATTTAACTTCAGTTTGTATCACTTCTTCTAGAAATTATTACGAAACACTTGTTCAACATTGCCGTAGATATACAGAAAGTTCATCGAGTTCATATAGAGTTACAAACGTACATAAAAAGTAATAATAAAAACTCATAAACAAAGTTTCGTAACTTGTCGTGTTTATTTCTGTTACAAAAGGTTAAAATCAATTAAGAACTAACATTTTTTATGTTATCACTTCACTCCTAATGCGAAACCTAATCACAATTTGTAAACAATTCAATTTATTATTTTTTTATTTTTTACTTTGATAAATCAACAACGCAATTCTTGTCAACAATGAACTAACTGCCTGACAACGACTTTAGTTTCAGCAACATAACTATAGTCACCATCACGACCAACATCGTCACTTATAAATTAAAAGCTAATCGAACACCCGCAAAATTGAATGCAGCATTCGAGATGCCACAATCTGTTGCTACTACTTACTACAGATACTGTTGCTACCAAGTACAGCCGCTAATTACTATTGGTGTTTTTATTATTGTCAAAAATAGTCAAAACGATTTTATTGACAAATTAAAATGTCAATTTGAAAAATTAACGTTAAAATAACCAACGTACATTAAAAATAGAGGTACTCAGACGCTAATTAAAAAAAAAAAAAAAAAACAAGCTAGAATATTATATTCGGCTGTGCCGAATCTTATATACCCTTCACCCGTGTTAAGATGTGTTATATGAATATGAATTACGTTATTTAAATAATAGTACCAGTGCCAGAGGTGGTTACAAGCTTGTTTAGATCTCGATAGAACGGCATACCCACATTTTACGCCTACTTTTAAAAAAATATATTTTTTTTTTTTTCAATTTTACACGTTATTAATGAAGGTATTTATATGAAATTTGACGCACAGATTGTACTTGCACTGTAGAATGTTATACTGGATCTTGATCGGATGCTACTGCCATATTTTAAGCCCAATTTTTTAGAACTCTCAAACGGATGATGTAGTACGCATTAACGAAATGAAAATAGAATGGATAGGTCCAGGGGGTGAGGTAGCCCCATACAAAAAATTATACATTTTCTCATCTGAAGGAATATTACAGTGAAAACATTAAACAAAACAAAAAATGAAAGTAATTTTCATATCAAATTTCTATTAGGGTGAGTAGGTCCAGAGGGAGTAGTAATAGCTCCCATATAAAGTAAATATTAGTTATCGCATCAAATAGGGTAGCGAAGCGCACCGGTAAAAGCTATTAAATAACAAAGTTGGAATTTTACAAAAGTTCCCAACAGGAAATTTGTTAGTGCTTCATCCCTGCAGGACTTTGTGAATGCCTCCACACATCTCCGAAAAAAATAAACACATTCCACTTTGCCTTCAATGAGAATTCCTTAAAGATAGCCTCGATTTTCTTTAAAAAATATCCGGTAATAATTTTTGTTTCCTTTTCAATATTTTCTCATTACAAACAGAAATATTTTTAATTGCGAGAATTGCAGAGATCAAAATCATTTAGTCTTATTTTAAGTGTCGTTAATTAATGTTAATGTCTATTTTTAATTAAATTTCAGACTCCCTTGCAATAGCCAGTGTCGACAGAAAAATTTTGCCTCATGTTACCAAACCTGAAACTAAAAATTCCCAAAACTCCCACTTCAAAATGTAAATCACCAATTCTGCACCTAAATTGTTTTAATATAAAATTAAGTTTTTTACATTGAAAATTTTCTGTAAATAGCTAATAATCATTAAAAATATTTTATAACAAAAGAAATTAACGGACATAAATTTCCTATAAAAAGAAGATTTATTAAAAATTTTCTAAGAAAAAAAAAAATATCTAATATTTTCTATAAAAAGAAAATTTATCACTGTTTCTAACAAAATAAAATTTATCAATAATTTCACATAAACTGGAATTTGTTAAAAATTTCCATAATAAAAACATTTATCGAAATGTAAAAAAAAAGAAAAAGATAACTTTCCAAAAATTTTCTATAGAAAGAAAATGTTGAAAACATTTTTCATTAAAAGAAAATTTATCAAAAATTTCGTATAAAAAGAAAATCTATTAAATTTGTATATAAATTAAAAATTTAACGAAAGCCATGAGAGCTTAAATTTATGAAATGAGTTAAACAGACTGCTGCATAGATAACTATTTTGGTAGTTTTTATTTGGTTTTCGAACAAAATTAATTGAAAAACAGTTTCTCTTTTGGTCCTATAGTTGATGAATTTTGTTCGCGATGTCCAAATTTCACCACTTTTTATTTTGGTACCAAAACAGTTATTTTTGATGCTGATTATTTTTCAAAAGCACAGGAAAAAATGTTTGGTTCGTCACTACACTGCAGTGCACTATTTATGTTAGTTAGTCTGCCTTCTAACTCACTACACCACAACCGAATTATATTTTTGTGTTAAAAAGTGGTTTTCATATAGGGATATAAGTCAACATATTTATTAAAAAAATTTATTTGCCTCAGTTGGGAGTTGAAACTTCTTTGATTATAAACTCATTCTTTGTTTTACACTCTCTAGCCAACTGAGCTACGTAAAACTCAAATTCCTTTTACACTTACTAAAAACTAATTATATAAGTACTAATTGGCAATGCTGCGTCAATTAAGGCTACGATGTAACGAATACAGGAAGCCGTTCCGTTATATACATCGTCCTATCGACATCATTTCTTAGAAGGATCCCGAAAGTATAAACTTTTTGCTCTCCGATGAAAATTGTGGAAATTACATACGGAATGACGAAGTTATATATACACCCTTTACACCTGTGGTGAAGAGTTTAAAAAGGATATGGGGAAAATTTATGGACCGATTTGATTGATTCGAAAAAAATATTTCGGATAGATTTACGAACAAATGAGGCCCATAGCTTATGTAGGAGCTTCAAAAAATCTAATAAATAATGCCATATAACTCGGTTAATACTGTTAATACTACAAAAATTCTTAAAAAAAATGTTCTTGATTTTTGAGTTCATTTCTTTTGCAGAAAAATTCAGAAAATGCTTTCCGATTTCGTTTTGCAAAAATGAAGTGAAATGAAGCTTATATAGGGTCTTCAAATCAAAAACCGGTTTGAAAACCCATTTTTTTTAATATTTGTTTTAAGCCTTAAATAACCGCTTTTTTAGACATATCTCTGCCATTTATAAACCTATCTTGCTGAATTTCAATAGCAAAATTCTCGAATGGATTTCCGATCGTATGCTATATATTATGTATTCCAGTTATCAGTGGCCTTCATAAGCGCCATTTCAACAGACGAACATCGTCCTGTCGACATCATTTCTAATAAGGATCCAGAAAATACAAACTTTATATATATATCCTTTACAAGTGTTGCCATTTCATTTTTCTAGATATAGCAGAATGTATTGGCAAATCGGATAATTATTTTAATAAATTCTTCTAAATCCTTTTTAGTATAATCGACCTTCTTACAGCAGTTCTTTTAGCACACATATTTTTTTATTTTATAATTTTGTTATTTGGTTTCTAGATCCCACCACTTCATAAGCGAACTCTCAACGGATTTATCCTTCAGATAAGCATGTTGAGCATTGTTTATGTTGTTGGTGTTTAGGTATAGATCTATCAGTCTTTCTAATGTCTTCAAAAGAAAATTCGATAGGCGAATAGGTCTATAATCATTGGGATTTGAGTGACATATATTCACAGCTTTAGGTATGAAAATGACTCTTACCTTTCTCCACCCTCTTGGTATGTAACAAACACTCAGTAAATATATCCGCTAGTAGTAGATGAACCGCAACCGGTGCATCCTGTAACAAAGCCGGAAAGACACCATCCGGGCCAGGCTCGAATGTATTAACCGCCCATGTTACTTTCTCAACCGTGATCAGGAACTTCACTACCACATTATATACCCTGATGGCGGACTCTGTAAAGAACTTTCTTTCTTCAACTTGCTCTTACATCAACGGGTCTCTGCTACTTGAAAAATTAGTTTCCATAAGCACATTAAGTGACTCAGAGCTAGACTCTGTCCATGACCAGTTTAATCTCCGGATACATCCGGGAATAGTTCTCTAAGTCACACTGAGTTCATGAGATAGTTCACTGACAGAATCGTTGGTCCACGAAACCTTTTACCTCGTCTAATGTTCTTTTTGTTCCTATCGAAATTCACCCTGTGGGTGCTCCAATCTTCAGTTCTACCAGATCAATGGACCCTATTATAGAGCCTGTTGACAGTGGTCCGTTGAACGCTCAACTCTTTTGACCACCAGACCGGCTGCTTTCTTTTACCTGGATAGCTCACCGGATAGGAGAGCTCATAGTTTCAAATAATTGACTCTGTAATATTCTCCACCATCGTGTCTAGACTATCCTTTGATGTAAACTTTCTAGGAGTGTCGGATAGTCTCGAACTCAAATCACACCCGAAGACGTCACAATTCGTCCGTCTATGATTCCTACAAACTTTTCTCTCCGAACCCAGAAAGTTCATAGCCATCCTCCAGTCCTCTACCAGGTCTCTAAGATTTAGTAAATGTGATATCAACAACCGCACTCCTATCCTTTGTTCTGAACAAAAAGACTATTTGCGATAATGAAATCAAAAATTGCATCACCTCTCTTATTAATATCTTTGCTACCCCATTGACTGTGGTGAGCATTGGCATCACAACCGAGCAATTGACGTTTGCCATGTGTACTAGACTGCAGCCCATGCCTTGTCATCTAGCACCGGACATTGAATATATCTAGTGCCTCACGTCCAGTCCCCCCTATCCGCCTCATTCGGACCCGCCTGATGGGAATGATCAAGTAAAGACTCCGAACGGAACAACACTAATAACCAGAGAAATCACAAGTATGCTCTAAAAAAGCTTTTTGTGCTCATTAACTATGCAGTAAAAAGTGAAAAATATCCTCTTATAAAAACAGCAAATGTTTGCAAATTTTTAAACAAAAATAATTTTTTTCAATATTTTAACGATATAAAATATGGCAAATTAAAATTTATCTGTCAAAAATTTATGTGTCAAAAGGCCTTGTTTTTTTATTATAATTTATTATATAAAAACTTTATTGATCATCTATTTACTTACCAATCTAGTTAGTTCAGATATTATAAAAAAAAATCATATATAAATTTACATACATAGCTTTCATTCCAAAAAATAAATTGTTTTTACAATATTAACTGATGCTATTTGGTCAAGTTTTAAAACTAATACTTCATCTATATCATATTTCAAAATTGGCTTTAATAAAGATCAATTAATCTGTTTCTAAAACGTAATAATTTGTTACTACAAATCAAGCTCCTCAGATATTTTTAACGAACTTTAGGGGTATCCATTAAATTTAATTTATTTCTAATCTAAATACTAAGTCCTTTTGAATATCATACTTTTTTCTACACATCACATATCAAATTTTAAAAACTTCCCATAACATTTAAAATATCTTTTTGATAAATGTCGAAATATGCACTAGAAATAAAAATAACAAAATATGTTATAAATATGCTCTAAAAATAAGTATATACAAAAATATGCCGTTAAGGGTGAAATATGCAAAAATATGCACCATAAAATTGACGACAAAATGCTTTATTTGTTCTGAAACGAATAAATATTTTATCGATGGCTTCATTCAACATACAATATATTTTTGGTTTCCCTGCTAATAACCATTATAATGATACTGTTATCAACTAAACTAGTTGCTTATACTATAAACAACTAGTTTATTTATATATATATATATATATATATATATATATATATATATATATATATATATACACTGCCTGCCACTTGATATATATATCTCCTAAACTAAAAAAATAATTTTTTACGCAACCAAATTCCAAAGTGTTGGCTTTAGTTTCCTGAAGAAATAAAAAATATACATATTTTGTTATACTAAAATTGTGCATTTATTTAAAGACATGTATTTCTGTGGTACTTTTTCGTGTGTCACTTGAATAAGCAATATTTTAAAACTAAGCAAACTGTAATTGATTTTTAAATTTTAGGTTATAACAATGAATATTAGTAATGATTACTGCCACCATTTTTAGAAATAACCTCAAAAATGTGATTTCGCATCGACTTGTATAATGACTCTAAGTAATATAGCGAAATTGAACTCCATGCCGCCGTTATTACATCCTTTGAGGATTCTATCGTCTCATATTGTTTTCCTCCTTCATAAACTTTTCTTGCAAGCCAACCTCAGACATTTTCCATTGGATTCAGGTCTGGTGAATATGAGGCCAATCCTAAAGTTGAACACCTTGTTGATTAATCCATTGTTTTACTGCTCTGACGGTATGAATCGGTGCGTTGTCGTGTTGGTACGTTCAAGGTATGGGTCCATATAAATCATTAAATTTTGGAAATGATTCCTCCAGAATGTTTTTGTAAGTCGTTGCAGTCATTTTGTTGGATACAAAAACCAATTCTATGGTACCATAATACGAAATAGCACCCCATACCATTATTCCGCCCTCTCGGCTGTGTCTGCGGCACAAAAATAATTCCTCCTTATTTAGGTCATGGAAGTAATAGTTATACCCGTCGGGACCATCAATATTAAACTTTTTTCATCGGAAAATACAACTTTAAACCATTTGTCGGACCATGTCATTGTATTTTTGGCAAACTGTAGACGTTGTGATTTGCGTTTTTCATTAAGTGGTGGTTTTTTTGCAATTTTCATCGGACTATGTATGGGCATGACTTTAAAGTACCGTGCACTGTTCTTAGACTGGCACTGACTCCACTTTTTTTCAAGTATTTTTGATACCGACATGGCAGAATTTGATGCAATTCTAAGAATTTTTCGTCTTTCTTGTAGAGTTGTTTCCAGTTTCTTCCGCCCTTTCATATTTTTTCCATATCTTTCCACGTTATTTAAATAATTGTACACAACTGTCATTCCTCTATTAATGTTTTTGGTTATTTGGACCGGATTCTGACACTGAGATCAGAATTTTTTCTTTTTCAGAGTTATTAAGAGCCTTACAACGTCCAGTTTTGGATAAAAACTATTTAAAAACTATCAAATTAAAAATTATCTAGACGTTTATATTGAAAGAAATTCAAATCATAGCCTTCCTAATTAATATTAAAAGAATTTCTTATTCAAGTGACACACGAAATAGTACCACAGAAATACATGTCTTTAAATAAATGCATAATTTTAGTATAACAAAATATGTATATTTTTTATTTGTTTAAGAAACTAAAGCCAACGCTTTGAAATTTGGTTGCGCAAAAAATTATTTTTTTCTGAACTTTAGTTTAGGATTAGGAGATAGAATTAATTAAAGTTAAAAAAATGTGATTCCTTATTCAAGTGGCAGGCAGTGTATATATATATATGTGTATATATATATATGTCCTACCGACATTAAAATAAATGAAAATATTAACTTTTTTGCATTCCGACGAAAACTGTGGAAACTGCAAACAGAATGACATACTTATATATACCCTTTTCACCTGTAGTGAAGGGTATAAAAATGGGCCAACAAAGTTGCCTGGAAAAAGGTGGAGAAAGGGACAATTGGCGACTAAAGTCGCCCAACGGTAGCGCAACTTATAAAGTTCAATACTATCATATGGTTGCAGAAAGTAAATAAATGTAAATAACACTGTGCGACAAATGGTAGGGGTCAGTGATCGGGAAGGGTTCAAACTACCGGGAAAAGTTATATCGGTAAAAGAGAAGTTACACGTGTCCCGGCGTTTCGCTGGGTCACGTCTAGGAATCGAGATATATCGATTTTAAGTTAGTAACTATCATATAGGGGAAATTGTGACCTTTGGTGGTCTTTTTTTTGACATAACTCGAGAACCACCAGTCCGATTTTGCTGAAACAAATTTTTTAATCTGTTCATACCACGTTTTGCTACATAAGCAACAGTTTCGCAGTTATAAATAAATGTATGAAGAAAAAAACTATTTTTTGCCTAAAAAATTGAATTTTTTTATTTTTAATTCATAAAAAATCCAAAACGGTAAAAAAAGTGTCAAGTCCTATTACTTTCACGTAAAGTCACATAACCTTTAAACAAAATGAGACATAGATCATGAAAATCGATGGACGCGTTTCGCTTTTATTCACAATTAAGTGAAGGTATCTCATTTTGACAAGAATATTGATTTTATGTTTCAATGAATTTGGATAATATTTATTATATATTATTTATTATAATTATTAACACGTAAAATTAAAAATTATTACAGGTAATTATTAGGTTATTACATAGATACATAGGTTATAAAAATCAATGAACGCAAAACTTATTTTCGTTTGTTTGCGCCCTTTACTTTCTTGCGTGGTGGTTCGCCCACTTGTTCAGAGTCTGTATCGGATGAGGATCTGTCTTCATCTGGAAAAAATAAATTGTTTTTAATCAGTCAGTTAACTTCATTTTTGTGACTTACCCTTGGAGGAAATTTGTTTCAGCAAAATCGGACTGGTGGTTCTCGAGTTATGTCAAAAAAAAAAAAAAAATGACCACCAAAGGTCACAATTTCCCCTATATGATAGTTACTAACTTCAAATCGATATATCTCGATTCACAGACGTGACCCAGCGAAACGCCGGGACACGTATAACTTCTTTTTTACCGATATAACATTTCCCGTTGGTTTCATCCCATCCCGATTTTGACTGTCGCATAGTGTAATTAAAGAAAAATATTTGAAAAATTAAAAAAAAAGTTATTTTTTCATTTTAATATTAGTATTTTGCATTTTAATATTATTATTAAGAAACAATAAATATTTATAGTTATAATAAAGAGAAAAATTTAGTTGTTATTCACTAAATTTTTGTTGTTGTTTTATGTTTATTTGTTCTTAACAGGGACGGACAAGTTGATACGATCGCACTTTTTCATACTATTTAATATTCAAAAGTACTGTAGTACTCCCGCAAGTAATTTATTAGTCTCACATGATTAGTCACAGAAGAACAGCCTGCAATTCTTTGTGATAGAAAATATTTTCAAACGATAATGCATTTTGAAGACAACTTTTTTTTGCTCACTTGGTATTTGGAAATGAAATTTTGATGAACAGCATTTACATTTTTTAGAGTAAATAAGAATACATGACAAACTTAATTATAGTAAAATCTGTACCGTATTTCGAAGATTTAGTTTAAGAAGAACGTAACGTAAAATAAACTACTTTCCAAGATTGTGATTATGGCTAAAAAAAAAAACAAGACTTTATGAAAAAATCGATGAAATTAATAACCTCAACTTTGAGGTTACCAGTTAAAGTGTTAATTTTTAATAAACTTAGAACTTAACGGATCTCTTCTAGAGAACTGATTTTAGGAAATTTCTTTCAAATTCAAACCAAAATTTTAGATATTTGAATTTAAGAACAGAGGCAAATGTAAGGAGATTTTCATACCACCCTGAATAAAATAAACATCGATTAACATAATTTTTATTAAGATAAAAATGGTTATAGTTTGTAACCATGTTCTTACAAATTTTCAGTTCGCATAGTTTGATTTCCATACAAACCGTACTTCAAACGAGAAAAATTATTATTATTTTTTTTTATAATATTATCCAAAAAAGGATTTCTTAAAGAAACTGTGTATTGATAATTTAGCTCTATTCTATATTCGTGCCAAAATTCAAGATGAACACCCTTTTGGTTAAGGGATTATGAAGCAAAATGTGGTAAAAAGCAAAATTTTTTATATGAAATATAAAATATTTTCAAAAATTAATTTTAAAATATGTTTTTCATGAGCTCATTTTAAAAAAATATGTACAATATTTGACTTGTTTATATTGCTAATAACTTTTAAACTAAAGAAGTGTTTAACATGAAATTTTGCACGAGTATGGAGAAGAGTTTTGCTAACAGTATATAATTTTTTCAGAAGTTTAAAAATACCGTTTTTTGAGATATAACAGTTAAATTTTTATGTGTCTAATTTTTATCTTTGAACTTTTGATGTAAAAAAAACATTTTTCATATCGCTATAAAGGTAATATTTAAAACTAGAGATCTATCATGTATAGTTTAGAAGTTATTAGCAATTAAACAAGTAAATCTTTGTAAAATTTTTAGCTTCTTTTGGTTTTTAAACCGTCATATTTTAGGACCGGAAAGGGACATGAGTCTAAAATTTTATGATTTGAGAAACACTTCAAATAGCAAATGTCTATAGTGAATTTCATTATCATATCAAATCCAATTGCTGTCTGTTTTGCTTTTTTATGCTAATTATAATTATCACCATTGTCACTATGAAAATTTTTTTTTTTGGGAGGAAGCCATGTGCATTTCGCCGATTGCTTAAGACAGCTTATCAGGAAACCCTTTCCTATAACTTTTGATATGCAAAAAATGTGTTAGAATTACACAGAAAAAACTAAATTTCTGATTCAATCAGGAAATTCACCAAATCAAATGTTTTTTTGTTTGAATTGAGACCTATCACTATGATGTTAAATTCAAACACATAATTTGTAAAAACTTTATTGAAATATATAAAAATATCATTGCTATTGATTTGAAAAAGCTGTCTGAAACAGACAAAATTTGTATTGTAAATAAAAAAAAAGAAGCAACCCTAGCGGAGTAGGGGAACTTTTTAGAACACTTTTCATTCATTATTTAAATAACTTCTTTTATTTTATGCCTGCACCCCGAGTCGATCCCACGTTATTCTTATTTAGCATATATTTCATATTCTGCCACAGACTGTCGGCGCGCTTGCTGCGCTAACTGCGCATTTAAAAACATAATAAAACAGTTATATATTCTGTACAAAACGCTAATTTGTAAAGGGCACTGAAATTTTCATACAAATCTAATTAAGTTCAAAGAACTCTGGCGTGTATGTCACAATTTTTTACGTTGTCAATAGTGTTGGAAATCAAACAAAATATTAATTCATTCTATGAAAAGCATTTATGAAAGCTTAAAATAATTTCAAACAGATGTTTGAAACTTTTTTAGCTAAAATGTTTTTCTGTGTACATAAAGCGCATTGGGAGACTTTCTGCTGATTAAATGACCTAGTGTAAGTCGTAGGCCTAATTGAGCAGATCGTTTTATCATTTTTAGAATTTTCAATACACCTTCAAAATCTAAAGTTATTCACAAAAAACTTTTTTAAGACTTCACGAACTCAAAAAATTCTTAAAAAGTTATTTTTTAGTAGATTCTAATTGCTTAAAACGCGCTTGGAAACACTAATATTGAATATGGCAATACTTTTTTGTAATATTTTGTTCGAAACCATGATATAAAAATAATAAGGTAGTCCCTCTCTCTGTCGCCATGATAACCATCTGACGTTTAACCAAAGCTAATTTTATTCCCTCAAATCGTGCTACGGAACAAATTTTAAAAAATCCGAGTTTTTTTACTTTTTTATGTTCAGGTACATTGAGAAAATTATTAAAAATTATCAAAATTATATGTATATGTCCGATCTTGACAAACTTTCTTACATTTAGTAGAGTTTTTTGTTTTAAAGGTTATTGATCTATATATTTTCGCTAAGCAACCGGAATATACACCTTATTCCTTTGAGAGTGATTTCAAGTATCTATTAAATTAAATTCGGAAAAAAACAATTTATTAATCCGTTAAATGGCAATATTTAATATTTTGTTATTTTTTCTAAGTTTGTTCATAAAAGTACTGCTATTTCTTAATTATATCGATATAACGATAACATTCAAGTTATCATATTTTATAGAGAAAGCTTCATGCATTCATTTAATGCAAATATTATATTTATAAACCATTGAATAAAAAAGATATTTTCAGTTGAAAATTATTTATTAATTGCCCCGTGTGACTGTCACTTTCACACATGAAAAAATTGATACATGCTTGAAACTACGTATTCAGTTTTTCTCTTGAAAATTTCGAAGGATACACATTAACAAAAATATTAAACATTTACGAATATTATATCAACGCAGTATGATTGTCAAATGAAAGCGAAGAGTCCCTGCAATAAACTAATATTTTCTATTTAAAAGTTGCAGCACAAAAAGTCAAGAAAGTATTCTTTTGAAAATATTACCTTTTTACTATTTATTTTCAAATATACTCGTATATTAAATCATTCTCACACGTAAAAAAATGCTTATATGGATAAAACTAGAGACCATTCATGCTAAAGCTATGTATCCAGTTTTTCTCCGGGATGTAAAATTTTCTCTCAAAAGAACTTCAAGGTATGGAAAGATGCGCAATTTTCAAGAATATTACAAAACATTTACGAAGGTTATATTGACCCAGAATCCCCCCCGCAAAAAAAAAAATAGTTTCTTGTCACACTCTAATGTACTCCTAAATGTACTAAATATCAAGGACGGAGTTAAGTACTTAAATCTTTTATTTATTCGAATATTTATTGAATATTTATAGTAGATCGATATGATAAAAAGGAACTTAATAAACTGTTGACAACATAAACAAATAAATTATTCTAAAGAACCGAGTAAATTAACTCTATTCTAAATGCGACCCAAAAACACATAAACAAAATTACTTATACACATTCACATCATTTTGTTGACAAATTTCTGGTAGATAAACAAATTTCAATATAATATTTGCATAAAATGCAGAATTATGCAATCATATTTAAATGTTAATCGACTCTATTTTATTTGTTCGTCTAATTTTTCTAACGTGTATTGTGCACCAAGTACAAATATGTACTTACGTAAATATGTTCATAAACAAGATAAACAAAAAATTAATATATCCGCTGTGGCTCAAGGACATTTATATATAATTCTGGCGTATTGAGCAAAAGTGTATAAGTATTTATTGAAATTTTGGTTGTCTAATAGTATAATGTGCCTAGATACCGTTAAAATAACCGTTTTTTTTTTGACATTATAGTTGGGCAAATATTTGTAGACGCAAACAACAACAGCAACTATCTAAATAGAATTATGCAAGTAGACGTTCGCATGTACTAGTATCCCGTCACTACTTACGATAATTAACACTTATCAAAAAGTCGTTTTCCTTAGCCGGCATTCAGAATTCAGATATTTATTAAGTTATTGATTTTTACAAGTAAACACATAAATAACTTAAAAAACTTACTACATATTATTTAATTTGTTTTGTTAAAACTTATTTAACAATTTTTCCCTAATCGATAATGATACGAGTACTTAATATTGCGAAATTATTTCTAGGTTAAATGTTGTAACCCAGTAGAGAAATAATAAAAAAAAAAAATTTAATTCACCGATTGAAAATCACGGGAAATGGGTGTCAAAAAATTCGTTATTTCGATGAATTCTAAAAAATAATTATAAAGTTGTATTTAATAAATAAAACCTAAATATAGCCAGCAAAAACTTTGGTTACCATATAACGAGTTAAGAAGCTAATATAATGGGTTCTCACAACTTACATATTAGCTAAATAACCCATTATTTTAACATTAGAGGCAACTACTTACCTCATGTCATTACTTAGATGTTATTACAAGAACTTATTACCTTCAAGCTGTTCAATAACTCATTGATTTTAAAGTATTACTGAAGTCATTATTAGCAAAAGCAATAGGAACTAGTTAGGTTTAGGATAAAAATAACTAATTAGTTTTGAAAAATCAGTATATAAGAAACCGTTTTTTTATTTTATTTTAACCATAAGTTAATATATATTTTTTTTTTAATTTTAATACTAATAACTTAACAACAACCAAAAATGTAATAAATAAAAACAATTTTAGATGTAAAATTGATTAATACGCCAGTTTTGCCTTTTCATTACCAAGTTTTTGGTAATAACATATGCTTTACGAACAACATGTTTTTCAACGCTACGACATCATCGAAATCGCGTCTGTACTTCCTTGAAGTTGTTTGTCTGCGTTACATGTAACTAGTAGTATACCTATTGACCAGATTAATCTGCATTTATATTATAGTAATTATATTTAAGACCCTATTTGGAAGCATATATGGTAACTAGTTTCATCTAATGACATCTCTAATGTAAGCAGTGTAGTGTTACCATAATAGCATCTTAACTTATTATTTGACAATGGAAGCTTTTTTTGGGTATATTAAAAGTTTTTAGGCATTTTTAAAATATATCAATTACTAACAAATAAAAAGTGTAACTTACTTAAAAGCATAGTTTTGCATATTTAACACTTAAGAGCATAATTTTGCACATTTAACACTTAAGAGCATAATTTTGCATATTTTGTACCCAACAGAATTTTTCACATAATTTGTCAGTGTTAGTGAAATTTTCGTTTGGCTATAAATTAGACATTTTTTGCTGCAACGTATTATCTTTGAATATTTTTAAGTGCAAAAAGAAAATATTTTGGATACTAATCTTCTCCCTTCTCTAATTACATGAATTGTTAAACTGAAATAAAAAAATCATGAAAAAGAAGTATTTTTAAAAGTCTGATTAATAAATAAGTAATTACATACTGGGTTATAATTATATAGTTATATGAAAAGTAACTACATCCATAACTACGTGCCATTTCCAAGTTTTTGCTGGGTAAGTTTAAAAAAATTTAATTTTTGTGTACCCACCATCAAAAAGGATATATTGGGATTGTCATTCTGTGTGTAACATGTCGAAATAAATCTAAGATCCCATAAAGTATGTACATATATTCTCGGTCCTCGTGAAAATCTAAGACCATCTGGCAATGTCCGTCCGTCTGTGTGTCTTCTTTCTTCTATCCAGGGCGAACTATCAAAGGGGACAAAATTTGGTCCAAATATTTCTTTTATGGTTATGGTACAAATACTAGAAAATGTTAGCGTCCGTCGTAACCGTATGTCACACTTTTCCACCACTATCTCTCAAAGATATATATATATATATATATATATATATATATTTATTTATTTATATACCGACTATATCTTTCTTACTTGTTTTAATTGAATTCCAATATTAAACAGTGTGTCTGAATCAAAATATTTTCCAGATAAATCTGTAATTTCTTATCGGCTGCACTGATTTAAGTACATAAAAGTTAACACTCGCTTTTGAATTAAAGTTTGGAAGTCGGATCCTACAAACCCTCAGAAGCGGAACTGTGGTTTCTTAAAGGTACATGTGATATGCAAATTTTTAAAACGCTACATTTTTGTTTCTCTTATCACTTCTAATTTCTAAAGCTCTCTTTAAAAATTGCATTATTATGGGGAATTTTCTCACAATTTAATTTATAGTTCAATAAAACCTTGATTCAATTTTTTCAATATATCGCATGCGTTTTTCATACGCTTTCATCCAAAATTTTCTGCAACCAATATTGAACACATCGTTACATGCTAATTCTTCCAAAATGATTTTTTAATAATTCTGTAACTTGTGAACTGTTAGAGATATCTTAATCTTAAGTGGGTTTGAGTTGATTTGGAGGAGTACAGATCCCTACCGGGTCAGGGGGGATAGTTGGTTGATCTCCAAAGCTCAAGATCGCTATTCGACTTATTTTTTTTAACTAAATCAAACATCAGATAATTAATATTTATTTAAATGAAATTTTAAATATTTAATTACATTGCAAATTCACTTCTAGAATTTTTAGACGAAAATCTAGATTATATATACATATATGTATACATTAACATTTAACTAACTGCACAACAATATTTATGTATATGCGAGCAAATTGAAACATTAAATTTTTGTTTGTGAATTTCATTTAAAATTTAAACTCAGATCAAACCTGTTACAATTAACTTCAAAAGCTCCAACTTATGTGTAAACAAAACCTCATGAATCAATAAGTTTTAAGAATTTTATTTACTTAAGAAAAAGCCGGTCTTGACTCTTGGCTAAGCCAATAGACCATGTTCAAAACCATCTCTCTTGCTATTGCCTTTTACAGTTTCTCTCTGTTTCTTGTTTTAAGGTGAGATTTGCTGGAGATCTCTTAATGAATGAATATAATAACTGGCGTCAGGTCTGCTACGTCTGCGCAACTTTCATTCAAACATTTCTGTATTCTTGTATAGTTGTTTGGTTTTTGTTGTTGATCTTGCGGTTGTTATATGTGTATAAGTGTGTGCTTGTGAGAGTATCTGTTAGTGTGTTTTAGCCATTTAAGCTGCTCTTAACCATGCACTTTCTTGTTTCCACGTCTGCTTAAAGTCTATAACTTTATACTGTTGACTGACTTACGGACTATTTATTTGTTTGACTGTTGGCTCTTTAGTTGTTGTTGTACTTTTCTTCTTTATGTTATAATAGAGGCCGAGATAGTGGAGCTAAGAAGAACAACGGTGACAAGCGGCAAAAATACAACACAAAAAAATGTACAAACAACATGCAGAGACAGTAACAGTAGCGTTTTTAAAGACTTCTTTTATTTTTCGTTTGTATATTTGGTCTGATGGTAGACATTGCAGAATGGTTAAAAATCTTTTAAACTATAAACTAGGCGAAGCAGTTCGTTATATACTCTGAAAGCGTTAAGTTGGTATCAGCGGAAATAAAAAATAAGAAAGAAACGTAATAAAAAAAATGTTTTGTACAAAATGTAAACACAGCTTTCAAGTGATTCTAATCGAATGATGCCAATAATATAGGAGTTTATTTTACTTTTTTTTATTAAAAAATAAATAAATAAGTAAATAAAAAAAGAAGTTTATGTATATGGATTATGATTAGTGCCATTTGAGTGCTAATACAAACAAAACCCTTTCATAGATACAAAGTATTTATAAAATACTGTGCAAAACAAAGAAATATTTTAAATCTCTAAAACGTCATATTTAATGCATGAAGTGATTGATAAATAAATATTTGATTTATAAAAAATAAAACAATAACAAAAATAACTAAATAAATAAAAATAGTTACTATAAATACACTTATTCCAACACTCATACACAGAATAAATTATTACCACCACAGGATCTAAACTACACACAAACTTATTTGTATGTATACAATAGACGTTCTATATTATTATATATTTTTATTATTACATATGTAAATATGTAATAATAAAAATATATTTAAAATTATTTGTTTCCGATCCTAAAAAATAATAACAACAATAATAGGAATACTTAATACACATACATAAATGCATACATACATACATTCAATAAATAGAACGGTGAAGAAAAACTAACTTTGTACAAAATAAATAAATAAATTAATAAATAAAAAGCTGCATTACAAAAAAAAAAAAAAAAAAAACAATTTTAAACAGGTAATTTTGTATTCACAATTTTAAATTTAAAATACATTTTAGAGTAAAAATATGTATGAAAAATTTGATTTAAAAGGCATTTTAAATTTAAAAGTGTTTGCGAATACTTTCAATAATTTGTATTTTTATAAAAATATATGTGCTATGACTATGAGGGTACCACGTCCTAGCCCATGTTGTACGGAAACTAAAAACTGTTTTAAAAATTTATTTCTACGAAAAAACCTTCCGCACCGAAAGCAATTTGTAAAACCATTTGAAATTTTCTTTTATTAAATTATTATTATTTTTTTTTTTTTATATATTAACATAAATTATATTTTTCACATTGGTAATAAAAATTGGCACTGTACTAAATATTCCGCTCAGTACCAAAGAGTGCTTAATCAATAATTAATTAATAGCCACATAAAATAAAATGGTAAAGTCAAACTGGTCACAATTTTTTCAGCCTTTATTTAATTTAGAAGGTTTATAAAAATCAACATTTTTAACCACCAAATATAACGGAAAATGAATTTAAAATGCATTTTAATATTAATATTGACTAGAACATTAATTAAACATTATATTTAACGAATAAAAAGTTTGAAAATTATAAAAACAAATATTATGAATTTTTGAAAAAAATGCAATATTAACACTTTTTATGAAAACAATAATACATTATATAAATAAATTAAAATAAAAAAATAATAAATTCAAAACCAATGCGTTTGGTGCGAAAATTTAAAATTGCTTTGCCCTGGAATTTTGATATTCGCAAAAATTGCCCTTAATGTACACATGTTGTTATATTTATTAGAAAAGTGTTAAAATAATTTGCTTCCTGTTTTAACGGAGCTTATTTAGTTAGTAAATAAATTATTATTAAGCTTAATTCTTCTATTAAAAATTATAAATTAAAAAGACATTTTTAACTGAAAAATTTTAGCAAAAATATTAAAATTTTTTTCATTCTGACACGAACGTGGATTTGGACATGCATGTTCGCGTTAATCATTTTTATTAATGCGCTCAAAAGTTGTAAAGGTTTAAGTTGAAACTAAAAAAAAAAAATCGTAAAAATAGAGATATTGTTTTATCGCAACCAAAATAAAAGTTTTATAGAACTTCTAAAGTGCTATCAGAACAAGTCAAAATAACTACAGTATCTTTAAAATTTATTGAAGTACACTGAAAAGAAAAATTTTTAATTTTATTTTTTGTATAATTTTGCCAAAAGCAAATATATATATATATATATATATATATATATATATATATATATATATATATATATGGTTAAAAACCTCTAAAAATAGCGGATAGTAATAAACATATTTTGGGATATTTTGTTGAAAAATCAAATGAATTTCAATACTGGTTTGAAAAATATTGTCGTTTAAACCTTAATATTCCTTACAAAAAGAGCGATTTTTTTTTTTTGAAAGTGAATTTTCGAAAAATTTTATACATGTATCTTAATTAGTGATAAGTTTACATCGGAAATAGTTTTTATTATTTTAACATTCGAACTATAATGCGAAATATTTGGGGCTGATTTCTGAGGTTAAGAAAATCTCTTTTGATCCTTACAATTATGAATCCTTAAAATATTTTGACGCCATTTATACTTCGCGGTAGTTCTCAGCAAGTGACAAGTGTTTATAGCCGGTACAAATGATATTTTTATTTTTATTTTTTTCTATCAAAAAATTTCAAAATTTAAAACATCTTAAATTTTTAGCTTAGTTTTTTTATAACTTTTCACCAGACAGTAAAACCGTTACTTGTTATACAACATATGAATTTCCTAAGTGTTATTTCTCGACTTGTTAATAGTTTGAATCTAAAAGATGTAAATTGTCAGTGCAAAACTGAAATAAATAAAACAAATCCTTGGAAGTTTCAATTCAATTTTTTATATCTTTTTAGGTTTAAATGGTTATATTTCCTTTAGATTTTAGGTGAATGATCTAAAATTTTGAATTTCTTAGTTATTTTTTAAAACAAACTTTGGTTAGTTATTTTTTAAAACAAAGTCGGTTTCAAAGAGTTTCGAAAATTTTTTAAATTCCTCATATGTATATACATAAATGCACATATATTAATTGCTTTTAGAACGTACATAAATTCATCGTATACAAATTTTTTTATACTAGAATACTACTTATTGTACATATGTAAAAAAATTATAGCTATAATAAAAAAAAAATTGGAAAAGAAAAAATTAAAAACCGACCAAGGCCTTTTCTATGTATATTTTTCTAAAAGTGGTTCAATATACTTCATAAATATTTTGCATTACAAATAAACTATGTTTGATTTTAAATTACATGCTTTCATATGTAATATGAACATTTGATTTTACTATTTTTTGTAGTAGGAGCTAATAATAATAATAATAATAATAATAATAATAATAATAATAATAATAATAATAATAATAATAATCATAAATTTCAAAGAAAAAAATAAAATGCTGTGACCAAGACTAATTCAAAAAGGTGACCTCACTTAATCAGCTTTAGTACTTAGAACTGTCAAACATATAACCACAATGAAGTGCCAAACTCCGTACTACAACAAAGAAAATATTTCCATATATTTATATAAACTACAACAATACATTTGGAAAATATGGACAAATTTATTAGAAATTTTAAAAAATAAAACAAATATTCCAAATTTCATAATATTGACAAAAAATTTTTTTTTAAAATATGCTCATTTGCACAAACTCTACAAACATAGTTCATTCGTGAAACAGCTCTTGCTTGGAAAGCATTTCGCGAGTCATTGTCATTATCGTTTAAAGGCAATCAGGCCGTTCGTGTTTATTGGCTTTCGAGTCTTTCGAGCATTGGTTAATGGTTGCTCGTCACATAACTGTACCGAGTTACAGTTTGTGAAGCGGACATAATCCAAAAGTTGTTAAAACTTTATACTTAAAACTTATACCATAAAATTACATGAGTACAGTCTTTAGTTTTTTTATTCATTTTAAAATGTTAATCTTTTCAATATGTTTTTAGAAAGAAACTTTAAATTATAGTTGAAATATGGACCACACTTTACACACATACTTAATTGTTGCATACACAATAAATTTACTTAAAGCCTTGTTCAGACCGGCGCGAAATTACGAAATTTCATGCCGAAATTACGAATGAAATCTAGAGTGTTCATACTGGCTAGATGACATTTGATGTAATTTCATGAACAGCTGATACTTACTGTTTACATTTTAAATTGTTATAGGGGTAAATAAAGTATTTTGAAATGGAAGCAAATAAGAAACAATTACTTAATAAATTGGAAATTATTAATTTGCAACCATAAAAATGTAAAAAGGATAAGTTTCATTTTGCAAAATCACTTTAATAATTAATTTTAAGATTTGTGTTTAAATTTAAGATCAGCTGTCAATTTTTTTTTTTCTCACTGTTGAAACATGCAGTACATAGTTGAAAAAAAGTATTTTTTCCAACCATGTACAGAGTTGCACGGAAATGGGCATCTTAATTTCAATGTAATTTCGCTGAAATTACACAAAATTATGTAATTTCGCAAGTGTCAAAATGTATGGGAAATTACGTAATTTCAACTTGATTTCAGCCGAAATCATGAAAGTACGTAATTTCGTGTCGGTCTGAATGCCTTATAAGAACAAATTGTGTTAAACAGTTTTAATTGTGTAGACAACTTGTTTATTTTAATGGTAAAAAAGTTTCATTTTGCAAATCCCATCAACTAAATGTTTATATGTTGGTATTTTATAATAAATAAGTGTATGTAAGTTTTTTATGAGTGTATGAGTTTATTTACTTAATAAATCCCACTATGAAATGCTCTAATTATTTTGTATTCTATTCAATTAATTATCACAAATAAAGTGCTTCTTCAAAATAACAAAAATATTAAACATACATGCTATACTTATTACGGGCCTAGTACATTTTGTCATGTTTTGTCTCGAAATGGGTATATCTATCTTGTTATGGGAAACATATTTATTTACTTTTTTTGGCAAATATTTTCATAAGCGTTCAATTTTTTAAAACATCATGAATAAACATCATGGGGAAAAATTCCAAATATTTTTTCAATACAAAATCAAAATTATTAAATTTTAGGACCCATTCCGAGAAAAACATCGAAACTTTATTTTGACTTTCCAATCGCTGGTAGGAAACTGAGGATCAGTTCTTTTTGTATTATTTTTCCTATGTTCTATATCAGAATCTCAAGCAATTTCTCGAGACACTCCAATGTACATCTTTAACTTGCTTTACGTCATTCTTTTAATAATTTCTAGCTCTTAAGAATTATCATCTAAACTGTTCTTAATCATGTAAAAGGAAATCGTGTAAAATATAAAAATATTTTTAAATTACTTTAACAAAAGCTTCTGGAAATAATGTTTTTTGATCTTTGAAAATTGCAAATGAAAAATAAAAACAAGTTGGAGCGCTATATTCGGATATGCCGAATCATTTATACTCTTCACAATATTACCGACAAATAATAAAATTTACACCTTAAAGTATGCTTTTATATTTTCACATTTATATTTACAAAAATAATCTACATTTTTTCCAAGCTACAAAAATGTCAACACAAAATTAAAAAATAGCAAACGTTGCTTCCTTAAAAAAAAAACACTGAGTCATTTCAATGTTTCTATTTCCAACTAAAAAACGTCCAACCACACATAAAAACTGATTGTGTTTGTGCATATACAATAAACAACTAATGTTTGCTTATACAAAAAACAACACTGGAAGCCACTGTAATGTTTTTATATATAGTTGTGTTTGTATATTTTTAATATTTTTCAGATTTTTACCCATAACTCGGTTGTTTATGAACCGATATGGTTAATTCAATAATCAGAAATTAAAAAAAAAATACTTATGATCAATCTAAATAAAAACGAAATCGGTATCTTAAACAAGTGCTTCAAAAAATCAAAAATGCGTTTTGCCCGATATCTCGTTTATTATTGGACCGATTTAATTCAGAAAAAAAATTCAAAATCTTCTTTGTAAAAACGAAGTCCCATTTATGAACCCATTTTGCTGAATTTCAATAGCAAAATTCCCGAAAGGCTTTCCGATCGTTTGATGTATATGTATAGCACAGTACTTTCTACTTGCTCCATACGAATTGCATCGATGGTTGATCTGGCTTTTCGAAATCCAAATTGCCGATTCGACAGACCATTTCTTTCCTCAACAATGGGTAGCAATCGATTGTATATGATTTTCTCAAGAATTTTCTCTTTTGTGTCGAGTAGACATATTGGTCTATAGGCGAAGGGATCGCCTTGTGGTTTATTGGGTTTCGGAATTAGTACCAAATTTTGTTTTTTCCAACAGTTTGGAAAAACTTCTTCCTTTAGGAATTCATTAAATACATCCACGAACGGTTTCGTTGCTGTTCTAACTGCCAACTTAAGCACATTGTTTAGAATTCCATCAGGTCCTGGAGCTTTGTTGTATCCGATTTTCTCTATTATCTTAAGCAGCTCCTCTTCTGTCACCAATGGTATGGATTCTATTAGTTCATTCTTATTACCGTATTTATATTGTTTTTATGTTCCGGGAACAGAGTTTTAACTATCTTCCCTAGTAAGATGGGACAACTTGGCTGTGGGGACTTTTTGCCTTTAAGGCGCGAGGTCACCACCCTGTACGCCTTTCCCCAAGGATCATTGTCTGCTTCTAGGCATATATTTTTGAAGCTATATTTTTTGCTTCTTGAAATAGCATGTTGAAACTCTCGCCTTGCGGTTTGAAATTCGTCACACGCTTCTTCGAACTCCGGTTGGCCCCTAAGACGTTTGGTTCGTCTTCTAGCTCTTATACACAATGCGCCGAGGATGTTGATTTCCGAGTTCCACCAGTAATTTGGGGGACAGTTCTTCGTCATTCTTCATTTTGGCATAGCGACGTCACATGCGCTTTTGATTCTCGATGCCATTTGATTCACTTTTTCCAGTGCTGTACCATTCAGTACAAAGTTGTTTCCTGGGTAAATACTTCTTCGTTAAGTTTTTTAGAGGCCCAACCAATATATAGAATGTCTACTACCCAAGCTATGGACTGAAAATATAATAGCTTGATGGTTACTGTGAGTGTATTGTTCGCTGACTCCCCAATTCATATCCCTTGCCAAGGAGCTACTCATGAATGTTAGATCCACGACAGAGCTTCTTCCTCCAGTAGAGAATGTTGGTGTATTTCCAATATTTGCTAGCACTAGGTTATGCCTAGAAATCGCTTCGAGTAAAATACTTCCTCTAGTATTTGTTTTTCGGCTACCCCAATCAATAGCCCATGCATTGAAGTCTCCTGCTATAATTTTTGGATTATGATTATTTGAGTCTCTTAGCAGATTATCTAACATCTACTCAAACTCTTCAATTGTTGCACTAGGAGGGACATAGCAACTGTATATATGAATACCACAAACTTTGGCTCTTACAAATCCGTCTTCTGAGTGCTCGGATATTTCTTCTATACCTTTATTTCCGCATGCCCACACTGCAGCTTTACCTGTCGAATCTTTCACCCATGGGTTCTTCAACTCTTTCTACAAAATTTTGTTGACGCATATGCTTTTTTTGTAAAAGATATCGGCCGAAATATATAAACTGGAAACCGCCCAAAGTTCTATCCTGCTTCCAACAGACAGCAGACAGACGGACATCGTTAAATCGTTTTAGATTTTCACGAGGACAAATATATATATATATATATATATATATATATATATATATATATATATGCTTTATGGGATCTTAGATGATTATTTAGACCCAATATAACTTTTATCATTTTTAATGGTGGATATAAAAATGTATAAAAAGTTTAAAAATATATATATGTATATACATATGGGTATATGTATATGAATATGTATATGTATATGTATATGTATATGTATATGTATATGTATATGTATATGTATATGTATATGTATATGTATATGTATATGTATATGTATATGTATATGTATATGTATATGTATATGTATATGTATATGTATATGTATATGTATATGTATATGTATATGTATATGTATATGTATATGTATATGTATATGTATATGTATATGTATATGTATATGTATATGTATATGTATATGTATATGTATATGTATATGTATATGTATATGTATATGTATATGTATATGTATATGTATATGTATATGTATATGTATATGTATATGTATATGTATATGTATATGTATATGTATATGTATATGTATATGTATATGTATATGTATATGTATATGTATATGTATATGTATATGTATATGTATATGTATATGTATATGTATATGTATATGTATATGTATATGTATATGTATATGTATATGTATATGTATATGTATATGTATATGTATATGTATATGTATATGTATATGTATATGTATATGTATATGTATATGTATATGTATATGTATATGTATATGTATATGTATATGTATATGTATATGTATATGTATATGTATATGTATATGTATATGTATATGTATATGTATATGTATATGTATATGTATATGTATATGTATATGTATATGTATATGTATATGTATATGTATATGTATATGTATATGTATATGTATATGTATATGTATATGTATATGTATATGTATATGTATATGTATATGTATATGTATATGTATATGTATATGTATATGTATATGTATATGTATATGTATATGTATATGTATATGTATATGTATATGTATATGTATATGTATATGTATATGTATATGTATATGTATATGTATATGTATATGTATATGTATATGTATATGTATATGTATATGTATATGTATATGTATATGTATATGTATATGTATATGTATATGTATATGTATATGTATATGTATATGTATATGTATATGTATATGTATATGTATATGTATATGTATATGTATATGTATATGTATATGTATATGTATATGTATATGTATATGTATATGTATATGTATATGTATATGTATATGTATATGTATATGTATATGTATATGTATATGTATATGTATATGTATATGTATATGTATATGTATATGTATATGTATATGTATATGTATATGTATATGTATATGTATATGTATATGTATATGTATATGTATATGTATATGTATATGTATATGTATATGTATATGTTTATATATAGACGATATTAAAAAAAAAACAAAAAATAAATTATTAAAAATTAATATTTTCTTCTATCTTTAATTGTAACAAAATATTTTTTTTTTTTTGTATCTTATACATGCATACATATGTATTGTATAATTTCATAAAATATTGTTTTTTTAATTTAAAATATAGATAGAATTTTTAAATGGTCACAATCTTGACAAAATTGTGACTATTCTAAGTTCTTTATATTTTTAAACTTTTTATACATTTTTATATCCACCATTAAAAATGATAAAAGTTATATTGGGTCTAAATAATCATCTAAGATCCCATAAAGCATATATATATATTATTTGTCCTCGTGAAAATCTAAAACGATTTAACGATGTCCGTCTGTCTGCTGTCTGTTGGAAGCAGGATAGAACTTTGGGCGGTTTCCAGTTTATACATTTCGGCCGATATCTTTTACAAAAAAAGCATATGCATCAACAAAATTTTGTAGAAAGAATTGAAGAACCAATGTCAGAAAAAGAAAAACAAAAACCAAAATTATAGTAAATAAAAATATAAATTCTTTTGTATATCTGTTTATAAATAACTGAATAAGTATCTCAACAATATTAACTATTAACAAAACTGTTTATAGACATAAACATAGATTTATGATTTCCTTTTGTGATGGCTTTAAGTGTCATTTAAGTCTATAAAAAAAACATATCTAGAAACTAGATATTTAATCTGAGAATATGACTGAATATATGTCAGTCTACTTAAATATGTATGTATGTATGTGTATATGTATGTATGTATGTATATATACATGTGTATGTACATTGGGGTTATAATACCACAGCACTATCTTATAGCCAATATTGTACTGATAACAGAGATTGGACCAGCGAACGATTTTATAGCAAAAACTACACAGAAAAGCGGCCAAAACTTATGTAATTTGGTAGAAATTATAATATTTTTGATGCCAATACAATATAAAAATTTCACCGCTTTTGTATAAACTTCATTAACGGTCGCGAAAAATTAATATCGCATTTCTCTATGCTTTTCAATGTTATGCAATGTTGTTTTGGATATTTGCAAAAATTGCAAAAAGTTATAACCCTAATGTACATATATGTATATTAGATCGCACCCCCTAGAATCATTCATTGGATTGTAAAAAGATATTGCGTGAAATATTAGTGAAATCGAATACCCTGTGCCGCATCTGACTTGAAGTTTGTATGGTGATTAAGCATTTCTAAATTTTTTCGTGATTTTTGCCATTAATACGATTTTTTAAAATTATTTGCAAAAAATTTTTGATAAAGCACATTAAAAAGTAATTATAATAATCGATTTAGTAACGCCACAAAATAAGTTAAAGCACTCTTAATTTGGAGAATGAATATATTACATGTCATTGAAATTCACCTTATTCTTGTGACAAACGATAAAACTAAAATTTACTTCTTATCTAAATTTTGTTAATAAAAATCAGCTTAAATCTATTAAAAAATACGCAAATCTCAGTTCTCAGTATGTCTGGTGCTACTCAAATTAGAAAAAATAAAAAAAAAACTAGACAGTTTTATTAGTTCATAATGAAAATATAAAATGGGAAAAATATATGGGAAAAAGATGTTTTTTTTAAGTTTTTACAAAAATTTGGATATTGAGTACTTCTTTGCTTTGTAATAAAATGTTTCAAAATCATAAAACGAAAAAATCGGTTAAAAATTTTTAAGTTATAACGAATTCCCCAGGCTATTAATGTGTTTTAGACCACTTGTGTAAGGAATGAATGTACAAACAAAATTTTAGTTTTTTGAGAAATTTTTAAATTAAATGCTGTTTTAAATTAAATCGAAATCATAATTACTGAAAAGTACGTTCTTTTAAAATTTCGATTTCAAATTTTTAAAAATATTGTTAAACAAATTTCAAAAGAGTTCAAATAAAACTATATAGGTTTATAGACAACATTTAAGGAAATAAAATTAAAAAAGAATTTGGTAATACCATGACTAAGTCGTACCTGCGATTTGAATTTTTTTAAACGCACCTATTCTTAAATATAAATATATAAATGGATATTTACCTCATTCCTCAAAGAGATCATTGCATCCAAATCAATTTAAAAAAAAATATTTTTTGTGATATTTTCTTTAAAAATTTTAAATATTTAAATTTTGATTTTTGACTTTCTTGTTTTAAAGGTAATTCTTGTCCAATTTAGAATATACTTTCAGACATATGTTTTATCTGTTTAGTCTGAATATAAGTACAAAAAAATTTACTTTATAACTAAGAAGTGCAAAAAATATATTTTTGCCAAAATCTGCAAAATTCAATTCGCAGGTACGGTTTAGTCGTATAAGATATTGACCCAATTCTTTTTTAATTTTATTTCCCGTAGTGTTGTCTATAAATCTACATGGTTTTATTTCAACTTTTTTGAAATTTGTTGAACAAAACTTTTAAAAGTTTGAAATTGAAGTTTTGAAACAGTCTTAAAAAGGGGTTGGAATTATCCTAAAGAAACAAAAACATATTTTTCAGTAATTATGGTTTAAATTTAATTTAAAATAGCATTTATTTAACCATTTCGCAAAAAAATTAAAAATTTGATTTTACACTCCTTACACAAGTGGTCGAAAACTCATTAATGGTCTGGTTAGTTTATAATAATTTAAATATTTTTTAACCGGTTGTTTCATTTTGCGTCTTCTTTTATAGATAATCATATGTAGATTAAATTTTTCTAAAATTCTAGGGCGAGTTACCGTTAAAATTCAATAGTCGGTAAGTTTTGGTGCAGCCTAATGTATATATTAATTGTAGAAAACTAACAACAAACCAAGGCATCAACCTACAGGCCAAGTGATATTAAAACTTCTTTTTTTCATAGTTTTCGTCGCTTTTTGTTGTAAAATAATTTCTTGTTGTTGATTTTTTTATTGCAGTTTTTAACTTGTTTTCTTCTTGTACTTGTTCTAGATGTTACTTTTTCATTCTTATACTCAGTTATTTTCTTTTTTGTTGTGTTTGTGGCAACACTTGTTTGTTTGCATGCAAGTTGAGATTTTACAGCAGCACTTGTTCTTTTAATTTTGTTTTTACTTTTTTTTTTTAAATATATGTACTTATTTACTTGGAGGTAAGTACACATGCACCTATTAAAGCATACACTAGAGGTCATATAATTAAGACCTTTGTTTCCTTTTTAATGGATGAACATAAATGGCAGTGTTTGTAGCATTGTGTTCCCATCACGTAGGAAGTTGAAATTTGTCCAAGATATTCTAAATTATTTTTATTATTATATATTTAATATTAGTCATTTTTTTGCAAAAAGTATACAATATTTTTTGTTCCTTTTATGTGTAAAACATCAAAATTTTTTTTGTAGTATTGTAATTTTGGTCTATTTCAAAAAATTAAAAAAGAAACATCAAAGTGCGCTTAGATATATTTTTCGGAAAAATGTAGAAGCCCGGTGATTTTCAATCTCTGGTAAAAAAGAAACTAAAAATGACATTATATTTTTTTATACGCACTATCAAAAAAGATGGGGTATATTGGGTTTGTCATTCCATTTTGCTATTGAAAATCACTAAAAACGGTTGTGTACAAAACTCCATGATTATATGCGTTTAGCTAGGTATATATACGTTTTAACAGATCTGTAATAATTTACAGCTTTTAAATAAATAGGTTTTTTACCCAAAAAAAAAAAAAAAAAAAAAAAAAAACATTGTTTACTGAATTTTAATATTATAATTTGTTGCGTACTTAGGTATTGTAGTTCACAAGATTCGGAATACTACTACTATTGAACTACAACTTGGTTTTATTCAGTTCTGTAAACTTTTTTGTTCTTATTCTATGCAAACTTTACAGGCACTAAAAAGAATGCTACAACAAAGAAATATAAAAATTTAACAAAAAAAAAAAAAAATTAAAATTTGAACATGAAGCAGTATGAAACACAAATGTATGTATGTGGTATAGTTTGTTTAACTAATATTGTTTATATCACAACAAATGTTGTTTTATATTATATTAAGTGTTTGTTGTTCTTATTTCAAATATTGCTACAAATGTGTTGTTTTCTTTTTTTCATGATATATATTAACAGAACAAAAATGCTACAGCTGTTCCAATCTATAAAAAGTATGCTTATATATGTCGCAACCTATAATTTAAAAGTATCCTAACTAACAATAAAATAGCAAATAATATACTAAAATTTTGTGTGAATTTAAATTATATACAGTACAACAGTATTAGTATGATACTTGCCCTTAAATTTTATATCGTTGAATACATTACATTTTTTATTTATTACTTTTTCAATTTTGCACATAGGAGATTTGACACACAGATAATGCTTGTACAGGAGAATGTTATCATCGTATGCCATTCCCACATTCTACGCACACTTTTTTAAAATACTCAAAGGGCTGAACCGATTTGCTTAAAAATTTCACAGCATCATCCCTACCTTATTATATCGCTTTCATGATAACAACGTACAGTTATTAGAGAGAACGTTCTCATGAATAGGTCCAGGGGAAGACTTCGAATAAGGTGGGTAGGTCCTTATACATGGTGTTAAAAGTCACACATAACCACGTGTATGCTACGCGAGTAATTCGCGGTTAAAGAGCATTTATCTAGATTTTCATCGTTTCATATTTTATACGGTATAATATCTTCAACAATTTCGATTTCATGTTTTTTTAATATCAGCTATATTTTTCAGGGACACATTGTGAAATAGTAAGGTTAATTATATAAGCCATTATCTAAACATATACTCTTATCTTTTATTGTACATATTTAGCAGAAATTGCTTTCTGGTCCATGTTAGGGTATCCGCAATTATAAATATTTAAAAAATAATATTTGAAAAGCGAATTACAATTTCAAACTGAAAAAGCTTCGGGCTCATAGTTTAGCAATTATTATCCGTTATTAAATTAATATTTTCTATATACATTAAACAAGTTTTTGCCAAAAGAAAAATCGCAAAATCTGTTTTCTAAAACTTTCTGCAAAAAATAAATATTAAGGGTCCTCATGAAAATGCGCAAAACCCTTGCAAACTGTGAAATGTGTGCAAGTATGCACACTCGCAAATGAACTGTCAAAAATTGTATGGAAATTCATTTGCACAACACTTGTAAGTTTACGCGACTATTTAGCGAACTTGCGTTGCTTAAATGTGCACTTAAAAATCAGCTGTCTTTTGTTTATATTTAAAGCCTTGTTCAGACCGGCGCGAAATTACGAAATTTCATGCCGAAATTACGATTGAAATCTAGAGTGTTCATACTGGCTAGATGACATTTGATGTAATTTCGTGAACAGCTGATACTTATTGTTTACATTTTATATTTTTATAGGGGTAAATAAAGTATTTTGGAATGGAAACAAATAAGAAAAAATTACTTACTAAATTGGAAATTATTAATTTGCAACAATTAAAAATGTAAAAAGGATAGGTTTCATTTTGCAAAATCACTTTAATAATTAATTTTAAGATTTGTGTTTAAATTTAAGATCAACTATGAATTATTTTTTTTTTTTTCGTCTCACGGTTGAAACATGCAGTACATAGTTGAAAAAAAGTATTTTTTCCACCCATGTACAGAGTTGCACGAAAATGGGCATCATAATTTCAATGTAATTTCGCCGAAATTACACAAAATGCACGAAAATGGGCATCATAATTTCAATGTAATTTCGCCGAAATTACACAAAATTATGTAATGAATGCCCTATAAAAGTTATTAATAGGTACGATGTAAAAAATTATAGTTATGTTAATTAAAATAAAATCATTGCATGTATCTTTGATTTCAACCAAATTTTTCAATTATTTACAACAATTTCTTATATACTATTTAAGTTTTTAAACCATTTAAAATTTCCTAATAAATTATCACCTTTTAAATTGCTTTGCTAGAAATAGATTTCTTTAGGTGTGTATTATGCATTTTGACATAAATACGCTTTGTGTCCGCTGGAAGTGACTGTACTTTTCATAATAAATAATAATTAATTCTAATTGAGGAAAATACACCAAAAGTTAGTAATATATTTTCTAAAAAAATATGTATAAAATTATATTTCTATTAAAATTTACAAAATAAAAATATACAAACAATAAATTCATATACAGTCTCTCCATAAATGAAAGCTACATAGACTATGTCTGAGTATTTGTTAGGTTTTAAGTTTGATAGAAGGAAAAAAATAAATAATTTTTATTGTGAATTTTGCAAATATTCTTAACAATATTTTCCCACAATTTTTTATACAATGTAGCACAATGTTAGATGCCACTATAACGTTTTTGTTGAATTATTCTTCTCATTTATGGGATTTTTTTATTTTTCTCTCTGGAAAAATGTTTGTTTACTATATATATTTTAGAAAGTAGCCAATTTCCATTATGTACATAAATACATACGTACATATTTATGTAAATATGTATATAAACTTGAATTTATTCTTACTGGTTGTATTTTATATACAGCTTAATGTGTATGTGTGTATTTTGTTTTCGTTTTATTTTTTCTTAGTTTTTCCATTGATTCATCTTAACAATATATCAACACATTTTATGCTTAAATTGAAAATCAATAGAATATTCTTTATGTTGAGCTCTTTGCTATTTTTTTGTTTAAATTTTCCTTAAATTTATCGATATTTTCGCATCGTGCTTCTAAGATTATAATGGATGATTGTCCTATGGTTCATGTTTAAATTTTATTCCACACGAAATGTTTATACGTTACACACACACACAAATACCAATGATGTTAATAAGATAATTTAATAAAAATAAATAATGGTACAAAAAGAATCAAAGGGTACCTGATTGTACCTTTAAAATAATATGATGAGATTGGATAACTATATGATAACATTTGGTGGTATAATATAATAAGATTATTCAAAACTATAATCATAACCTGAAAAAAATAATCATAAGATCGGATACAATATGGCGAAATGAAATCATAATAATTATTACTTTTAATCATTTCTATTTTTGCAGTGATAATATGTTCTAATCATAATACGGTGCTCTTAGAATATGGTCACTGCAACTGTATTTTTTCTCTGCGTGTAAAGCACAAATAATTTTAATCGTAAAAATCGGATTGACATAAAAATAGTTAAATTTTTATTATACGTATGAGTCAGATATCTTCTTAAGTTAAAAAAATATAATTATTGCTTAAATATTTAAATAGTTAATTCGTAACTTCTCCGTTTTGGTAAATGGGCTATGGGTAGTTTCAAAATAATCGGCTAATATATTTCTTAAACACAAGATTAATCAAAAATGAAATGAACATACTTCATGCTCCGAAACTTGAAAGCTACTGCTCTATAAAAAAAATAGAACATTTATGTTTTTGAGGAATACATGAAAATTGAAATTCCATAATCCGTTAATATATTTATATAGTAAAAATTACCAGATTTTTATTTTTCAAATACTAGACCCATAGAAAATATAGGTGTAGCAAACGATACCATTCAGTACCAATAGTGACTCAGCTTCGTGTGTGTTCAAATTCAACATTGCGTGTTCAAATAATTAAAATTGAGACCACTTTGATGACAAAATAATTTTAATTCCATTTAAAATTGTTATAAAATAAATATATCCAAACTAATATTTAATTGTAAACCATAAATTACTTTTTTTGAATTGACTCTTGTTCTTGAGAAGAAACCGAAAGCCGAAAAATAATCGAAAACGGTACTGTTTCTTCTGATTTGTCATAAATCCGTTTTTTTATGAATAACCATCACTTAATTGTGAATAAAAAATTGATTTTATTTGTAACAAAAATGTCCATTTTTAAATTTTATAAGGAACGTAATTTGTTCAGATCATTTTTTTTAATATATCTGACAATTTTAAGTAGATTAAAAGAGGTAAAACTTGAAAATGATACGAATCAGATTTTTTTTAGAATTTTGAATTTTTATGTGAAGTAATCTCATTAATTTTTTAAATAACGGTGAGAACTGGAGTCAATTAAAAAAAAGTGGTTTGTGAGATCACGTGTGTGTTAATATAAAAATTGAGTCTCTTACATACAAAAAAAGTTGGCATCGAGGTGAAAAACATATAAAATTCTAAAAGAAAACAAATTTATTAAACAAGTGTCCTTTTCGCCCCAAAATTCACAGAAAATTGCTAAAATCGATATTAAAAAGAAACGGTTCAATACATGTTACATATACATAACTCTAACATACAGAGTAAAAGTACTTTCTATAAACTCAAAGTACTAAACAAAGCACATTTTTAATCCCGGATAAAAATATTAAGCATATACAACAAACGCACATATGTACATGAAAAGTAACTTGAGATACGAACTTAAAATGTAGAACCAAAACCATATTATAGTCTTTTGTAAAATTTAAAAAGTCTTGTAGCATTCGTATGTGTATATAGATAGATATGTTTATGTTTGTCGATGTTAAAGTTGTGGATTCTGGATTCTATATTGTGTATATGTATATGAATAATATATTTTTTGTTTATTTTTTGTTGGTCGGTTGGTTGGTGTTTTGTGCATGTGCAACATACAATACGAGAACAACAAGGGACCAACAGCAAACACCAACAACAACGAAGCAACAACAGTTGCAATAGCAAAAATATGTGCGCATAACCATCATCACCACTACTACCACTATGTTGTTTATTTAATAAATTCAATTTAAACATTGACCCAATAATGCAAAAAAGGCTTTACTTTGTATTGGTTTATGAAAGTACCAATCTGTATTTGTGTGTATGTTTATGTATGTGTGTGTGCAAGTATGTTTGTATTTTATATTAAACAATGTTTTTCAATACAATAAGAAAATCCAAAATGAAAAACACACAAGTGGGAATATATTCCAATGCTATTTTTTCATATTTATATTTTGCTATATATTCTTTTTTAGTTTTCCTTAAAAAAAGTATGTCAGTAAATGTTTATTTTATTAAATCAAAAAGATAAAAAGCGGATTTGAAATGGCCATACACAATATATTGTGTTCTTTCCTTTTAAAATACTAAAGGAGTTGAGCAACGGAATTTAAGGAAATATTTAATATTTGGTAGTTAGCTGCTTCTTTAAATGTTACTTGAACTTTTTATACATATTAATTAATTAATTTTTTGCTGTTAAAGGGAGAATTAACTAAAATTTTCAATTGTATATCTAGGCTTTTTTTGATTTTAAAATTATTTAATATTTTGAAGTTAATTTTCTTATAACAAAAGTTTATATTGTGCTATTGAAAGAATCCCATTAGAGGTGTTTTAAAAATGAACCCGCTCACAAAAATGAAAAAATTCAGATGTAATATTTTGGAAATCATATAAAAACCTAATAATCTTCATTTCTAGAGGGTTACATTTACAATTTTTGTTCGGGGCACTTAAATGTACATATGTATACTTTATTCAATATTAATAGACATTCAAACATGTACATACGTAACAAAATTATAATTCACTACTTCATATTGGACTTACTTAATTTGCACAAAATTAACAGTTATATTTATATTTATATGTTGATATACATTAGAGTTTCCAGTATTATTTTTTGCGAACTACATTTAAACTTAATAAATTATGAAATGAGACATCATTTATAACAGCTTGACCAAATAACGCATATAGAAAGTTATCTAGAAACATAAAACTTTATTAACAAATTTTAAGTAAAATTTCATTTTCTCATACTCTCTAAATAAAAATTAAATTAAAAAATTAAGATTGTTGTTGGTTTGTCATCCGCGTAGCATTCTGTTCCGATCATCGCACAGTGGGGTCAAACGCAATTTTTTTGGTAATAAATCTGAATCTCCTAAACTACTTGTCGGATCAAATTGAAATGTATGGAAGAGTTGTAGAGGAGGACCTAAGCTTACAGAAAAATCATCTTGTAGTCACCCTGTGATAACACGAAATAAGCTACAGGGTGTCAAAGTTGACTACCTCGAGTATGTAAAAGTTAAAAAAAATCGTACCTTGTACAAATGAAGTCCGATTTTAAAGATTTTTATATTTCTGGAAAGTGCTTGGCAAGATAAAGAAAAAATAAGCTTACTCATCTAAGTTATCTCTTACAGTTAAAAAGATATTTACGCTTGAATTTTGAATTTTTGATTTTTTGGCTCGACTTTCTTTCGTTTTTCGGGAATAAGTCCGGAGATATATGAGGAAAAAATTTTTTAAAAATATTCTGTAATTTGCTACATATTTCAAAATAATATGCTGAAAGAATTTTTGGATTATCTCAATTTGTCTAGACGTGAAAAATAGTCAAAGTCAGCACTCTGAAATTGGCATGAAAAATGGCTATTTTTTTACAAAAATATAGTACAATTCATTCACTTTTTTCTCAAAGTTCCGTTAATAAAAAAATTTTTTCCTTATTAATTTCAAAAGATAAGGCGTCATAAATGGTTAATAAAGAAATTTTGAATTGATTTAATTTTGCACCCTACATCCAGCATTGGCCGAAAATTGTCAATTTTAAAAAATAGTTTCATTTTTATCGATTAATAAAAAAAATGTTACGCGAGCTTTTTTAAATTTGGTACCCATATTTTTTATAGAAATAGATTTAGAATGATTTAACACTAAACTGCTTCCCGCCCGGCCAAAAACGAATGCAGGAGTGGAGATTTTATGTTAAAAGTCAGTTTTTTTAACGACTATTTTTAAAAGCATATTAAAAGCATATTAGCATAATATTTTTAATATTATTTCTTATGTAATGTATAAAACACAAATCAAGCTTTCATTCCTAAAAAAATCAATAAAATAGCTCCAATAACCTATTTTTGGTAATTTTTCAAATATAATTTTTTTTTTTTTTAAATAGCTGAAAATCCAAAAAAATTTAATTTTTTTAATACAACTCCACTAATTTTGCAAATACTTTAAAAATGTTAAAAGAATATAAAAATAGACTTATTTACCAATTCAACGATATATAAAATGTTGATGTAGGTCATTTAATAATAGTAATATAATGGCCTCAAAACTACCAAGTCACGTCAAAAGTTGCAAAATTCACTATTTTGTTCCGTATTTTCATATGTGTGTATACGTAACACTCAACTGCATTGCTTATTTTTGTTACGAGATAATAATATTTATTAATGAATTTATATAAAGTGTTCATAATTTTTTTCTACTGAAAAGGTTTTTAAAATTACCTAAGTACGTAAATAAGTATATTTTCCTTCGTTTTTTTTACATTTTTTTAAGTTTTTAAATAATTTACCTAGCTACTTAATTAATGTATTATAACAAAAATGATTTTTTTACAATCGCATAGATACATTTTTTGACGTACCTGTTTAACACTACAGGTCATAAAAATAAACTGAATGAAATTGGGGGTTTTGAGCAAAAATTTAAATTTTTTAATTCATTTTTGCCTGTCACCATTTACCTGATATAAATATTCTTTTTCTATATATAAGTATCCTTATAAATATGCAGATTTATTAGTGAATTTGCCATTATGGAGATTACATTAAAACACTTTTCTATTTGCAAAGTAATCTGGGATAATCTATCTGATATTATAAATCGTCCAAAAAAAATAAGAAAACTCATTGATACAGTAGTATCTTTTGGTTTAACTCTTACTGCAGAAGACAGTTTAAAGCTCGAAAATTTCATAACAAATCATACGAAAAAAGGATGAAAACTTCAGATTGGTCAATACCAAAGTTCAAGAAGAAAAATGAAGAGTGGTTGGAGGGAGAAATACCAATTTTCATCGGAAAACAGAAAAAGGGTCGACCAAAAAGAAGTTACGATGAAGTTCAGCTAAGAACAAAGAGGACCAAACAGGAATCTATTCTAAATTCACATACGAATGTCGAAATAAAAGATACATTTAAAGCTTTAGTAACACGTACGCAACCAAAGGAAGTAGAAAAAGTTATAGATGTGTTACCAACAGCTTCTCCCAATCGATTACATCGGATAATCGAAAGCATAGTGACACCGAAATCAACATCGTCCTTTACCTCTGAAGATGCTTTAGCTCTAATATTAAATTTAGGATTATCAAGAAACCAATACGAGATTTTGAGGAAATCTGTTAGCGAAAAAGGATATGATATCTTTCCCAGTAGCAAATAAGTGAGAGAAGCGAAAAGTAATATTTTACACTCGGTTAATGCTTCTGTTAAGAGTGCTAAAGTTAATATATTGCAATTACTTGAAAATACTGCCTCTAGAATTATATCTACCTTCAGCAATGATAACATTGAAAAATGCAAAGACTCTGAACTTATTTTAATATTCAAATGGGGCTGTGATGGAACATCAGGATTTTCGGAATACAAACAACTGGATGGAAGTAATTCTGGAAATAAATATTCCTCGCTGTTTATAGCGTCTCTGGTACCACTTCGAATGCGCTTAAATAAGCCTTCCTCATCGACAACAAATGACTCGCTTTTTGATGATATATGGATAAATTTAACTCCAGGTTCCAAATTTTTGTGCCGTTCAATCCTTTTCGATTACACAAAAGAAACCACGGTTACAATAAACAGCATTGTCAACCAATTGGAAGAAGAAATTAAAGCATTGCCCCCAATATATGTAAAAGTATCAAACAGAACTATTAAAGTTACATTTCAACAACAATTAACGATGATTGATGGAAAAGTTGCAAACGTTATAACAGATACAACATCTACATGGAAATGTAATATTTGTGGAAAAATAAGTTCACAATTTCAGGATAATTCTGAAGTCCTTGTTAATAAAAATTCTTTAAAATTTGGAATATCACCACTCCACGCAAGGATAAGATTTTTGGAGTTCTGCTTACATCTTGCATATGATATGAAGTACAGAAATATTTCCGGGCAGCAAAATGCTACAGTAAAAAACAATTTGGAACTTCACGAATTACGAAAAGAGGAGAAGAAAAGAATTCAATTAGAATTCAATTTGTATTTTGCCATTGGGAGAGCTAACAGAGGAAGCACAGGAAGCCCGAAATAAAGATGTTAAACATTTCCGACTCTTCAAATGTTCCCGAAAATGTTCGAAAATAGCGCAAAATATGGACTTAATGGAATATTTATTAATATCATCAGATCCAGTTATATATTCTATAAGAACACGATGGCTACCAAAAATCACTCTTGAAGTAGAAAAAGAGGATTCCGAAGCTAAGGAAGTTAAAAATTTGCTAACGTTTGATGTTTCTGATTATTTTCAAGAAAATCTCTAATAATATCTTCGATAATATATTCTTAATAAAATAAATATACGGGATATATGTATAATAAGTATGTAAATATGTAGAACAAATTAAATAAACATTACTCAAATAAAGAATTTACTACTTTATAATAACAAATATATACCTCCATAATACATTAGAAAACTACAATATTACGTATACACACATATGGAAATACGGAACAAAATAGTGAATTTTGCAACTTTTGACGTGACTTGGTAGTTTTGTGGCCATTATATTACTATTACTAAATGACCTACATCAACATTTTATATATCGTTGAATTGGTAAATAAGTCTATTTTTATATTCTTTTAACATTTTTAAAGTATTTGCAAAATTAGTGGAGTTGTATTAAAAAAATTAATTTTTTTTGGATTTTCAGCTATTTAACAAAAAAAAAATTATATTTGAAAAATTACCAAAAATAGGTTATTGGAGCTATATTTTTGATTTTTTTTAGGAATGAAAGCTTGATTTGTGTTTTATACATTACATAAGAAATAATATTAAAAATATTATGCTAATATGCTTTTAATGTGCTTTTAAAAATAGTCGTTAAAAAAACTGACTTTTAACATAAAATCTCCACTCCTGTATTCGTTTTTGGCCGGGCGGGAAGCAGTTTAGTGTTAAATCATTCTAAATCTATTTCTATAAAAAATATGGGTACCAAATTTAAAAAAGCTCACGTGACATTTTTTTATTAATCGATAAAAATGAAACTATTTTTTAAAATTGACAATTTTCGGCCAATGCTGGATGTAGGGTGCAAAATTAAATCAATTCAAAATTTCTTTATTAACCATTTATGACGCCTTATCTTTTGAAATTAATAAGGAAAAATTGTTTTTATTAACGGAACTTTGAGAAAAAAGTGAATGAATTGTACTATATTTTTGTAAAAAAATAGCCATTTTTCATGCCAATTTCAGAGTGCTGACTTTGACTATTTTTCACGTCTAGACAAATTAAGATAATCCAAAAATTCTTTCAGCATATTATTTTGAAATATGTAGCAAATTACAGAATATTTTTAAAAAATTTTTACCTCATATATCTCCGGACTTATTCCCGAAAAACGAAAGAAAGTCGAGCCAAAAAATCAAAAATTCAAAATTCAAGCGTAAATATCTTTTTAACTGTAAGAGATAACTTAGATGAGTAAGCTTATTTTTTCTTTATCTTGCCAAGCACTTTCCAGAAATATAAAAATCTTTAAAATCGGACTTCATTTATACAAGTTACGATTTTTTTTAACTTTTACATACTCGAGGTAGTCAACTTTGACACCCTGTAGCTTATCTCGTGTTATCACAGGGTGACTACAAGATGATTTTTCTGAAAGCTTAGGTCCTCCTCTACAACTCTTCCATACATTTCAATTTAATCCGACCAGTAGTTTAGGAGATTCAGATTTATTACCAAAAAATTTGCGTTTGACCCCACTGTGCATCGTAGAAAATTGATATATTTCCAAGATGTTATAAATAATAAATGTGTGATATTCTTTGATATTTTTCATACAATATTGGAAACCCTAAAGTGTACATATGCATATGTATGTATGTATGTATGTGTGTATGTATGTATGTATGTATGTATGTATGTATGTATGTATGTATTTGTTTCAATATAAATATAATATTATATTGTATTTCCCAAGATTAACTAATGTTGTGGCACTATTCCATTCCATAAAACAATAAAAAATAAAAGAAGATTGCAAAATTCTTATTGTTGTAAGTCTTAACGTACTCAACAGCAATTTTCACACCAAGTAATACATGAACTTTTGAAAAGTTTGCAATGAATAATAAACAAAATTAAATGCATTTGATTTTAAGTCTTATAAAAATAAATAGTTTTCCTGACACTTCTAGAAATGTTGAAATTGCACCAATATTTAATAGAAATTTTTAAATCCTAAACATTTTCTTGATATTATTCTTTACTAATCTTATTTAAATATCTTTCTATTTAATGTTATATTTGCTTACATTTTATTGATATTTAATTACAATCTTTTAAAATTGTGTTTCTTTTTTAGGTACTCTTAATGAACAAAATTAATTCTCATTTATAATTGTGAATAACTTTAAATACTAAAATAGTGGTAAGACAATTAAATTAATATTTACTTCTATATTTTTATTCGAAAAACGACGTAGCGTGGATTTTAGATCTTCTTGAGAACAACAATATATTAATCTTAATTTTGAAAACAAAATCAACTTGTATCTTGCAACTTCCTAAATTTTAAGTAAATTTTAGATTAAATTTTTTTTTTTTAGCAAGCAAGTGATGATTAGTTCAACATTTTTAAAATTTATGTTCCTTTAAATCGTTAAAAAGTATTTTATTTAAAGCATTCATTCTGGGGCAAATATATGGAATGTTTAAATATTTTTTTTGAGAAAAAATCTAATAAGATCCACATTTTTTATAGGCACATTTTTTTCTTTGCACATTGACAGCATTTTGAACCAACAAAAACAATACTTCAGCGTTTAGCGTCCTTTAAAGTGAATTACTTTCGCAAGGGGTTCAAAAGATATCGCGATTTAAAGTTAGAAATTTTAAAATATTCTGAAATTTTCAAATTTAATTTATTTACATTATAAATGCATAAATATTGCGAAGGACTCTCCACGTGCAAACAAACTCACAATTTCTTTGGATTTTCATAAAATTTTGTATGCAAATTATTCACGGATATCTATATGGATTTCAGTTTTCAGATTCGTAAAATGGTGAAAAAAATCAAAAGTATGTAATTTTAAATATTAATATCTCTGGGAAAGCGTTGTGAATTTTTACGATCTAAACGGCATTTGAATTTGGATTCTGTCGGCTTTAATACGAATGTTTCAAAAATAGGAATTAATTTTTTAAAAATTAATTTTAATGCAATTGCACTTTTTAAATTAATTTTTCGTTAAATATGCTATTACTCTTTTTTAACATATTTGAAAAGTATGGAATCTTTACATTAAAATAAGAACACAAAATTTTTTTTTGGAACAAACACATACATATTGGGTTACTTTTTGAAAATCTATTAAAAATAGTAAAACTTTATGTGCTATGTGTTATTAAAACAATTTTTAATAAATTTGAAAATTCATCTATAAATTGCATTTATATTTTGCAAGTATTTTTGAACGAGGAGGATATTTCGGAGGTTCTATATATAAATATATATATATATATATATATATATATATATATATATATATATATATGTATATATATATATTTCGGAGGTTCTATATATAAATATAAATATATATATATATATATATATATATTTATTTATTTATTTTTTTACTTTTTGTGTCAAGGTACTTTTTTAATACCGAAAAAGTTAATATCTTGAATGTTTTAATTATTAATTAGTTTAAATCTCATATTACTTGGCAACCATGAACCAAATCGGTACAAAATAAGTGCCATTTTTTTGAAAAATTTTTCAGTGGCAAAACACTTTTAATTTTTTAGTAAATGTAAAATGTCTCATCGGTACAAGAAAAAAATCGATAAATAGTTTTTTACAAAATACTTGAAAACGTATGGTAAAGTACTTATGGAGGTAAAGGCTTTAATAAATTCAGATAAGTATCCATAAAGAGAAGGGGTCGTTGTAAAATATGTAAAGAAATTTTCTAAAAATTATCAATTTTTTGGGAAATTTATTAGTGGTTGAACAATTTGAGACACAAAGAGATGATGATAAACAACAAAATTTATATCGAAAAGTGCTTAGAGAGGCCTGTAAAATTTTTTATTCAACAACACAATAGTTGTGCTATTTTAGTCAAATTTGGCCACCACTCATTATGCAAAAGACACAATTGAATTGAAAAATTGAACAATTTTGTTCCTAAATAAGTAAATCCTTCAAATTGCCCGGAGTTCCGTCAAACTAAGGAATATTGGACGCTGATGAAAACACTATTATAGAAGATTAACCAGGCACAAGATTTTCACAATAAGTGGCGAATATCATGCTCTAATGTTGACAAAAGTACTGCACAAATTTTATAAAATTTTATTTTAGATTGTAGGTTGTCATTTTATGTCAAAAATTTCAAAGGCAAAATTTTTTCCTTTACAGGCCTTACTTCAATATATTTTTTAATAACTAAAACACTATTATTTTTTTTTATTGTAAAGATACCAAACTCTGTTGCTACGAGGGCACATTCATAGGATACGTCACAAATAAAGCAGAGTTACATCGTTTTTAAATATGTAACATCAAATTGGATCTTCTTGGAGAGGCACCAAAAAGTATAAAAATATTAAAACAGCTAAAATTTTAGTTTCAAAGTTTTGAATGAATAGCGATAGATCCGTAATATATGAAGAAATGTTGTTCAACTATGCTCGGTGTGCAGTTGCATATACAACTCTAACACAAAAAATTATAACTTGTGGGAAAAAATAAAAAGTAAGAAAAAAATATTCGGCATATAAAGTTATTTTCTAACCTTGTTTATGTTGAAAATTCTAGACTTTAATATTAAAAGTTTAAATCATTAACTGTAAAATGTAGTACAACATACATACATACATAAATACATACTTATTTGCAACTATATATTTTCATACAAATAAAAAAACAAATCGTAAATAAGAATAAAATTATAGCCACTGCATTATAATCAGTGTGTTATAATTTGTTCTTTTTATACCTCGCACCACTATAGGTTGTTGGGGTATTATGCGTTTGTGCTGATGTTTGTAACGCACAGAAAAAATCATCCAACACCCACCTTAAAGTGTACCAATTGACTCAGAATCACTTTTTGAATCGATCTAACGATGTCCGTCCGTCCGTCTGGCTGACTGAACGGCTGGCTGGCTGTCCATGTAAAGCTTTTGGACAAAGTACAGATAATTTAATGAAATTTGGCACGTAGAACTTTCATGACACAAGGACAAAGCATATTGAAATTGGTTATGGTCGGTCCATTATTTAACCTAGCCCCCATACAAATGTCCTCTCAGAATAGGGTTTTAACGATTATAAATGCCTTAAATATAGTAATATTTTAATGGAATTCGGTGTAAGGAAGTTTTATATAAGTTTCAATCTTTGTACCAAATTTCATGAAGATCGGTCCATAATTGACCATAGCTCCCATATAAAACCCTCTTCCGAAAATCACTTTAACGTGCATAAATCACATACACATGTTAGTATCAGGTTTATATTAGACACAAATAAGTTTTATAAGTTTTTTATAAGTAGAAATCATAGTGACAAATTTTATGAGGATAGCTCCTTAATTTACCATAGCTCCCATATAAACCTACTTTCGGGAATCACCTTAAAGTGCATAAATTCATATAAATGTTAGTATTTACGTAATATTCTGTACTCGTATATTTTATTTTACACTTAGTAAAAGTATCGGTCCACAATTGTCCACATGTCTAATATAAGACCCATCCATGAATTTTGATGGACGTGCACAATGGTGTGGGGTATAATATGGTCGGGCTTGACCGACTATATCTTTCATTCTCTTTATTTGTTTTTATATTCTACATACATACATACTGAATGAATAAAGCTGTTGTTGATCGTGATTATGACATTGTTGCAAATGTTTCTGCTGCTATTGTTGGTGATGATGATATTATTAATGTTGCTGTTTATGTACAAATTTACAATCTTCTTTTGTATGAAATGCATTCAAGTTTCTATTTGGTTGTTGCTCCAAAATTTAACTATGAATTTACCTTAAATTGCAATTTCATTACTGTTGGTGTTATAATAAAATCTAAAGGAAAAAAGAAAAAAACAATGCAACTAAAAAGTCTCTATTTTAAATTGCATAGTGTTGCAAAGTAATCTCGGCATTTTAATTAATTATGGAATAAAAAAAAAAAAAATTACAAAGAAAATAAGAATGAAAAATATCTTAAAAAAATAAAAACAATAGCACTTCTCAGTATTTTGAACAATTACTGCAAAAAAATGGAAAATGTTGGCATCAGCAATTTTGTTTTAGCATAAAATAACAAAAATAAATTTTTGCTTTTGTTTATCATTTTATTATTATTATTTCTTATTTATTATTGCGCTAAACAAGACATGTACATAGAAAATAATAATAAAAAATGATCTATGCCAACAAACAAACTATCCAAACATTTTCTTCTCAAATTTCGAAATGAATTTTTGTAGGCAAATAATTAAATAAATTCTTATAATTATTATACCTTTAAATTTAAAATATATAAATGTCATACAAATATGCTATACATAATTTCTCAGTACTTTCAGGTATTTCTATTAAATTGTACTAAGCGAACTAATTATAAACATACATATGTATACGTTTTACGTTTTTGAACTTAATAATATTTCAAAAAACTAAATCTTTAATTGAAATATCACATCTACTATTTTATTATTCCGATTATGTTTAATCTTTCTTTAAGACTACAATTAACACATTTGTTTCATTTTACATCTAAACTTAATAAATATATTCAAGTAAATATAAAAACAAGAAAATTTAAGTAAAATTGTATTTCTCAATTAAATTTATAATTCATTCAATCATCTACATGATTGATTTGATAAATATTTTAATTGGAAAAAAATCTATGTATGTATATAGGCAGCACTCAATAGTACCTATCGAAACATACTTTTTATGACATAAAGTTTTAAACGGTCAAACGGAATTAAATTGCTATTAAATTTTAGTTTTAACTTAATATCTAGCTTTTCAAGATTTGTTCTCTAAACCTTTTTGTTTAAACGCTCTTCGAATATCAAATATTTATTTTTATAAAGAGTAATTATTTATTTATAATATGTATTAGTAACGTGGATAAAAATATAAGTACTTAGTATGAATTTTTAATCAAATATAGAAATTTACACTCCCCTTTAAATGCAAATGGACATATGTATATATGTATATATGTATATATATATATATGTATGTATGTTAAAACTGTATTGCAAAAGTAAGTACTTTGGATTTTCTAAAATATTGACGTTTTCGTAATTTAAAGAGAAATCCATTAAATACACTCATAAGTTAGATGTTAAAATATATTAAACTCTATAATAAGAAATTAAAATTTATGAGAGCATCATCCGACTTTGTGAAAATACACAATATGAATGAATAATGGTGGGGAAACGCCAACAATTTACTTACTTTACTTTAAGAATTCTGACTAACTGACTGACAGGCAGACAGATAAACAGACAGGCACTAAAGAAAACTGTCGGACAACCTGAGAGAAATATAATATGCATTAAAGCGAAAGTATTATTTATTTTCTTTAAACAAAAGAAAGAAAAAAGTGAAAAAACAAAAAACAAAACATAAACAAAATTAAGGTGAAAAGAATTTTAAACTTGAGGGTGAACGTAAATCAAAAAGAAGATGGTGCTTATTAAACAATTCATTAAAAGAAAACAATAACAGAAACGTAATAAAAACGAAACAAAAGACCATTAAAGAAAAGAAAGAAGGGAAGATGGTCTATATGACGCCCTAAAAATGTATTGATAAATTATGAGATAAGTTACAATATAATAAATCACAAATGTTTCTAATAATTATAATATATTTTGTATTAATAGAAGACTCTTCAAACCATAAAAAAATTAAAATTTACAGACCTGAAAATAATTATAGTACAATGTACATACATAGATACATATTGACCAAATTCTATAGCATAAATTCTTATTTAAATCGATGTACTTATATATGGATAAATTCAGCTAATCAGAATAATTTAGTCTTTATTAATTTATAGGTTTTATACATTTTAATAAATAAGCGTAATTGCAAATTATGTATTTGTTAAGTTTAGAGAAATAATATCTATATATTCTCTCTTATAATACTATAATCTGTACTGCCTTAGTTACACCAAGTATTGAATTATTGGAAACATTTTCCATTTCTTATATGTTAATTATTACTATTGTAGTCCAGAACTACAATAGTAATAATTAAATCATACTAGGGTCGTAGGAATCTGATTTTTCTTAATAGTCTATAAATGTACTGGTTATTTTGTGCTTAGCTAGTTATATTTGATGGCTAAGCACTCTCGGTTGTGCTTTCGGAATATTCTTGGCTGGAGTTTGTAACTGATGCATAATGTCATATTATATAGCATTTTAAAGGAAATTATATCTTCTTTAAAACGATGTATAAAACCTTTTACTATTTGATAACTTACAGAAGACTTTTGTTAAAAAAACAAATGTAAATCATGTTTACAGGAACATATTTCATAAATTTGAATCCGAATATTTTCGAAACGCTTATAGATAGCAGAATAATTTTTGCACATGTTGTAAAGTAGTTAATGAAAAATTCAAAAATGCAAAGATTATAGATATATATGTATACATAATTTATAAATTGATTGTATATTTTTAAAGGTCTAAATTTCTTATTATAGAAAATATCGGCTAATAAGATAGATTTACCGGTGGGTTGTTACCTATGTTGCCAGGAGGTAAGAAAAAAAAGCTAAATTGATCTTAAAAAAAGGCTAAATGCTCAAAAATAAGGTTAAAAAAATTAATTGTTTTGCTTCCAGCGAAAAAAAAAATCGGCCAAAGAGTTCCCACACAAATTTATTAACTTATTATTAGTTATTTTTAATTTAGACGATAAAACGTCGCAAGCTATAATTTTTGTTATGTATAAATAATCTCCATGAACAAATGGATGATTCTGTAAAAATAAAATAGGTAATATCAAATAAAGAATTATTTTTTTCGCTTTTTAAATACTAACATTTTAGCCTTTTTAAGGTAATTATAATAATCAAAAAAAGCTAAAAAAAGCTGGAAGCTAAAACGAAAATTTTGGGGCTGAAAGCAAAATAAAAAGGCTAAACTAGTTGTCACAATTTTTTGTGGAAACTTAAAAACATATTGTTCTATCTAATTTTGGGCTAAACTGGCAACACTGGTTGTCACAGTTTTTTGTTTAAACTTAAAAACATATACACACTTAAAAATTTTGTTCAAAAATTTATAATTTTTTAACACGGCTGGATGTAGATAAGGTTACTTTTTTTGCAAAAGGTTACAATTTTTGAGAACTGCTAAAAAATCTTGACTTTAATAAAAATAAATAATTAAAAACTTTTTGCATAATTTAGAAAATTATGCTAAATATCTTATAAATCATAAGAGATTTTGTATATAATATATAAATAATTATTATAAATCATAAGAGATTATGTAGTATAATAAACATGTCTTTTCACTTCATTAATTTATCTTGATTAGTATAATTCAGAAATGCAAGAATAATTAAAAACGGTTCATATTTGTAAAAGTTACATTCTCAGATATGTTTTTCGAAGTCGAGGTGATCAACTTTGGCCCACTGTAGTGTCGTCTGTGCTCCAGTTACCCACTTACAATTACATCTATAAATATTATGTAAGCTTTCCTCAATCGTTGTCCTATATTACATTTAGATCGGTGCATCACTTTAGAGTATTTATTACTATTTATTTTGCGAAAGATCTCATTGTGCAATGTGTACGTATTTCTTGGGTAAATAATTCATCTTGATAATTTTCAAGTGTAGGGCCTATAAGGGAGTTATTTTTGCTCCAAAATATAGTTAGTGACAACAAAATTTACTCGCATTAATTTCTTGTATATTGATTTGGTCATAGTATGACATGAAAGGAAATAAATATCAATTGTATTAAAGTACATAATTTACGCTACATTAGATTAAAAGTTTAGGTCGCATTCACACAAGTTTCTGCACGCAACAAAATTTACTTATGTATATTACTGTTGTCATAAAATAATCATGCAATTATACAGGATGTAGTCGATTTATGTGAGCAATTTTTAAGTTTGTTACAACGAGGGAAAAAAATTACTTTTACAAAAACTTCTATTCTTGTAGAGGAAATTTGGGTTCCTCAGTAAACATATGTATATAGAAATGAAATTTGCAATTTTATCCACCCTATTAAAAACCTACAATATAAAACGTTTGTACATTATTTTGCAAAGTAAAATATTTATATATATATATATATATATATATATATATAAAAGAAAGTGATGTTAGTTACTATTGTTATAACTCAAGAACGACTAGACCGATTTTGATGATTCTCACCAATTCGGACCGGTCACCGGCCAGAAAAGGATAATACGAAAAAAAATTCGCGAAAAATCCGCGATAAAAAAAAAACTCTTTTTTGTCATAATTTCTTTGCCTTAATAATCATTAAAAATATTTTTTTAATATAAATTATAACAATTACTGTTTCTGTTTCTATCGAAACGCTTACTTTTTTGTGCAATTTGTTTTCTGGTGGTGGTGTAGAATTCTATTTCCAAACGGTAAGTTCCAAGTAAAGCTCATCATTTAGTGAGGTTGTGATATTTAAAACCATTTGTTGTATTTTTGGCATTCGTTATTAAGTGTTATTCACAATGCCGCGACCCCGGAGATCTAATATTTCGCGTCGAACACGTAATGCAAGTACTTATCGTAATATCGTCAATCAATTGAATATATATGAACGAGAAATCGCACGAGAACAACCCCGTATTAGTTTGGCCCGACTTCGTACATCACAAACGCAGGAAGAAAGGCAGGCGAGAAATGAAACGGCTCGGTTAGCAATGAGAAATCGTCGAGCAAATGTAGCAATTCAACAACTTTAAAATTTTTAATCAACGCATAAGAAGAATTGCTTCAAGTTCTGATTTGAATCAAGCAGCGTTCCATTACAACTGCAATTTCGACTACAGCTCTCATCATTCCGTTCAAAAAAAAGACATTGTCTATCCGCTAACCTTAAGATGAAGTAATAAATAAATATAAATTCAAATTTGCCTTAAATACATGCGTATATTTTTTGACTGAGCCCACATCTACATCATATTTAAATTCTTCTGTAAAAAACACTTTATAATAGGTATTCCTTAGATTTTTATTTAAAGGTCGTAAATTTCGTTAAAATATCAATTTAAATCGTTCAGTAATACAACACTAATGTTTGCTTAGGGCCAGCAACGCGGCTCGGGTCAGCTAGTATATATATATATATATGATATGTATAAATATCTAAAAAATGTTATTATTCAAATCATATTTTGCATTAGTATTTATGTATAATTTTATCAAAAAGAATTGACCTGCAATTGACCATATCTTCCATATAACACTAGCTCGAAAATGTCAGTCTAGTGCAAATTAATACAAATAAATATACATATTTCATTTTGTGATTTACCCTTTAGTGTGCCATGATGCACATATGAATCAACAACGATTTTTTCGTTTTGCGATTTTTTTTCTGTACCGAATTCAATAAAATTAATAATTAAAGAAATATAGTTATAATTGATCATGGCAAATTTTAAAAATATTGATTAGATTGTGTGATGCTTATGTGTTAAATTAGTGAAAGAAGATATGCAAAAATGTTTTCAATTACGATTTCTATATAAGAAAAATCGATTGATGGAAATATGAATCGCTGCTCATTTGTGTAATACAAAATTTCAAATAACAACCGTAATGTAAAAAATGTTGCTATTGTAAAAAATTATGTATTTCCATATTTTTTTTTTTGTATTATCGGATGTGATTATATTAGTCCATTATTTCAAGTGCCAATTATTTACAAAAATTTAATTCAGAAACTATAAATGCGGTGAAAGTTTTAAACTTAACTCAGCAAATGATTATAGACAAAGGTTTGGTATAAACATATATATATATTAAAAAGAAATTGTATGAAATTTCCAAAGTATTTTCTCGACTCAGTGTGTCTGTCAACAGTAATACCAAAATTATTTTAGATTTCCAAAGAGTAAGGTTTGAGTAAATGCATTACATCATCTTTTGTGGATATTTTGAATATAAGGATTTGTTGTATTTGTTGTATTTTTTACGTTTTAGCGATAATTCTTTACAAACAAATGAAATTGAGGGAAATGCAATTATTATTATTATTCTTATTGTTATTATTATTGTTATTATTATTATTATTATTATTATTATTATTTCTCTCACATATAACTTTTTCATTGAATAATTTTTTTTACTCAAAAATAAAAAATTGCGCACTAAAGGGTTAAATTTACAATAACTAATATGAATGTCAGTATTAGAATATGTGGTATAAATACGGTTTGTAGAAGTACATATATAAACCACAGTGTAAATTTTTCAATGAAGCTATAGGCTAAAATTACAATAACAAGTTTTAACAAAATCGGACCACTTTTAGACCTAGCACGTATGAAAATGGTAGACTAAAATCATAATTTTTTTCTGCTTTCTTTATACCACTTATATGGGTGCTAGTTTTAAATATGGCCCGATTTTAATAAAAATTTGAAGGAACCGCCCCTTACTTGCTAAATTTTGTGCTTGAATTTTTTCTGTTTGCGATTGTAATTTTAGCCTGTAGCCTCATTGAAAAATTTACACTTGCGGACACCCTAAAATGGACCAATATACGACTTCTCGAAAATAAGTAGATAACTTTTGATATTGAGTAGTATAAGTGTCTTTTAAATTTTGCTGTATCGTCCTAAAATATAGCGGATACTAAAAAACATTAAATCGAACATAAGATACGTTATAACTTCAAAACGAATGATGTTACATAAAAATGTACTACAGCAAAATTGTTGGAAATTGTATACGCAAAAAGCTGATTTTTGACACTTTTAAACTTAAATAAATTGTGTAGCGTACACGTGATTATCGGTGACTTTTCACAGTATCAAATACCGAAGCAAAGTCTTTTTTATCTAATTTTTCTGGATTATATATTGATTTAGCCTTAAGTCTCACTAAACTCATAATTAAATTTTAAAGGGTACCATGGTGGGCTAACTGCTAATGAGCTAGTCTATAAGTCTCGGTTTCCGCCATTATCTGTTTCATTACATCAGGCTATTAGTCTGCATTACTATACTCTATTAATTAGCTTGGAATATAATTTGTAATTGTCTTGTATCATAAATGAAATAAAAAATAAATAGATATTTAAATAATTTTTAACAAAAATGTATTCGCTATAATCCCAAAATGTGCCTCTTGCTTTTAATATTAATATTGCCCTATAAATAATATCAATTATAAAGTACGAAAATAAATCATCCTTCAAAACTCTAAGTCCTTTAAATCGAAAAACAAACATTGATTGAAAAACTAATAACGCAGTTATATTATATTGAGTCTCTCGTTTCACGTGTACATACATATATGAAATTGGTGTTTTAAGTAATTTATTATTATTTTCAACTACCAAAAAACTTGGCCACAACCTGTTTCAACCAAAACTTATTGTGTACATACATTATGCTTTTATACGCATTGTTACTTATTCATTGTACAAACTCGTGTTCATATACATAAATGTTTAAATGAACAAAATGTACATATATACAAATTTTATAAATTAATGTGTATGTATGTGTGTATATCTTAGTTTAAGATCATTAAAATTGTATGTGGTATCGTTTTAATTAGTATAAGTAATCATTAGTTGTCACTGATGCTAATGATAATGATGATAACAATGACTATTATAAAAATGATGATTGGAGATAATTGTAATGGCGAGATTTGACTTGTTATGATAGTTTATTGTCATTACAACAAAACAAAATCATACAGTGAGTAAAACCAAAATATATATAATAATTATTAATTTACGCTATGTACAAATTATATTGACTAAAGATATCTGTGATCTATGGATGCTAGATTAATATTTTTGTATTTTTAACAACTAAGTAGTGGTATGGGAATTGTATTAAAAAGCAGAAAGCAATAATTCAACAGCTATAGTTCATGTTACTTATACTGCAATCTTCTTTGACCTCAAAAGTAATGACCAATATTTTATTATTGTTGGTTGTTGTTATTGTTTTCCTGTCATTGTAAGTATAACTTACCACATTCTGCTTTAATTTTTATTTCATTCCATTTATGTTGTCTTTTTACAATTTGTGAAAGTGAAATAAATCCCAACATAAGAATGATTTAAGCAAAAATAAAAAATAAAAACTGTAATAAAATTATAATAAAATTATAAACCCAACAATACACTTGTAATTCATACCTGAAAATCGGTTAAAGTGTCAGTAGATTTTTCTTTGATAAAACAAGAAAAAAAAAGCATTAAAATACAATCAAGCGTGAGCTCACATACATACATATATTTGTATATAAATTATAAAATCGTAATAATAAATAATGATTTGAAAAGATGTCATATAGACATACATTAATTTATACATAAGTTCTGAAAAAAGTTGCGAGATGAAATTGATGAAAAATCGTCAAATTTGGAGAAAAAAAAGTCAAAATCGTCAAATCGACTATTTGAAATCGTCAAAAAATCGTTAACATCAAAAAGGTTAGGGATTTTTTTTAATATATGTTAATGAAAATTTTCAAAGCTTTTTTTATGAAAAATTTGCTTTATTTAAGATTAAATTTTAATTTAAAAATAAATTGAAAAAATTACATTAATTTTGTATTGTCGGCCTTTTATGAAAGTCAAGCATTATCGATTAAGTCTGATGATACATTCATAAAAATGATGAATATGTAATTTTATATAACAAAAAATAAGCTAAGTATTTACCTTGTCTCTTGAAGAGTTATAAAAAGCACATAGGCCTTTTTGTATTGGATATAGGACATTTAAATTTGAATGAATTCACGTAAAATGTCTTAGGATACTTAGTACTGCTATTTAAGTATTTCTAATACCTTGAATATGATATTAAAGTCTTAAAAAAAAAATACAAAAGGGTTTTTTACTTTTATAAGGTGTTTCTCCGTTTCATAATGAAATCGTACGTAATTGAATCGCATATAATATTAAATTGGTTCCTATAAATATTTCCTATAAAAGAATTATTTAAATTGACAAATTTAAGAAGAATTGTATTTAAAATTTTAATATTTATATACCAACTATTTTACTTTTAAAGAAAAATATATGTAAAATGCTGAAGAAGAAATTGTAAAATTTGGGACAAAAATCGCCAAAGTGACGATAAATCGTCAAACCTGGGAACAGTGGTTCTGAAATACAATCACATACCTCAAGCCAGAAATCAATTAAAAAAAAATTAACGTAATTTCACACATAAAGTATTGCTGAGTAACGTAAACAATTTTTTAGCATTATTTTATTGTTTTTTTTTAATCAATTTTTTTATTTACTCACGCAAAAAACTGGCACATACATACGCATGTACTACCTTGCAATGAAATAAAGGAATTAAATTTAAAATATATTTCACAATTGCTAGAATTAATTTAAAATATTTATTTGTTTTATAATAAATATAAATGAATTGCTGTAAAGATTAAAACTTACTGCAACAATATTGAATCTTTTTTACAGTAACAATAAAATCTAAAATTAAAACATTTAATTTTATTTAATTTCTAATTTAATTTCTATTATACCCACCATCTTTAACTTTTTTGTGCGACTCTAATTTAAAAAATTACATTTTATGGGCGATATTACATGGGCGATAAAACGCGCTAATCGCATAACTTTTTGTTTCCGATTTGTTCTGGTTTTTCGTCCATAGCTTTTATGAATCGATTTTGCCCCTTTTCAGTATCAAAAATTTCGTTCATAGTAAAGTTTTAGGTGTATAAATTTATTAGTTTTTATTTTGAGGTAATAAGAGCTCGAAACAGATCGAAAATTCAATTGTGGTATTAAAATATCTAATAAAGGTCTTGTATCGTAAGTATTTCTGTTGAATAGAAGTCTGATTGGGAACATTTATTTCTTATTTTTATTTTTTGTTATTTAATTTAATTTTAACCTATGCGGAAGCCATCGTGTTTTGGTGCTTTAGCTGAGATAACTTATCGTACCACATGCAAGAAATGCTAACATAATCATTGAAAGTAGATCAAGAAACAATTTACAGCTTTTTAAAACAATTGGATTTATTAAAAGCAAGTAAAAACTGAAGACAATTGACATAGAAAGGCGATTTTGAATATTTGAAAAGCTGTCTCAGCGGTACAAAATTAAATAGTTTTTGCATCGGGCGATGAAAAGTGGATAAACTGTGATAATTCAAAGCCTGACTAACCAGAGAAAGCGACGCTGCTAAAGCACGCTGAAACGATCACAAGAGACATGTGCCGGACCCATTGATTCATATGAAAAAAGCTTTGAACAAAAATGAGGTAGAATATGCAACATGACACGAGTCCATAAAATTCATTGTGATAATCCTTGGTTTCATGTTGCGCGAATAAACTATTGGAAAAAGTGGTTTGGAATATCCTAGATATTGCCATTTCTGGCTACTATATTTTCGTTCGATTCAGAATGTGGCTATACTTCAGAATAAGGTATCAAACGTTAAAGAAGCGGTTTTGGGATGGAGATAATATATTCTTAGAAAGATGGGAAAAGTCATATCTTCTGATGGACAATACTTTAAATAAAATACATTATTCCTTTGGCTTGAAATAAATATTAATTTTTATTATAAAACGATGGGCATTAATACATTACCAATATATTTTCTTGGCTACCCTGCAAACATTTTTTTTATCCAAATTGCATTTGTATTATTATGAATGAGGGTCCCCGGAAAAATGAAAAATTTTACTTTATAGGGTCTTAGATGAATAATTCGATACGTAATTATAAAGTGTTTTATGATGGTGAGTTATATATATATATATATATATATATATATAATTTTTCGCTATATATTTTCAAATTAAAAAATATTTTGAAAATAGTCCATATTAATCGCGTCTCTATTTATTTTCTCATACTTAAATCTATTATTACATTAATTTCAATGATTTCTCATCACACAAATATATGGTTAATTATGTTTATTATTTCCTTTTATCATATTATAATTATGTGTACTTTTTATACCCTACACCATCATTAGGGTAACATGCGTTTGTGCTGCTATTTGTTAAGGCCGAAAAAATATTTAAGAATATCAAGACTTAGAATAAGAGATGAAAAAATTACTCTCTAAAATTGGCACACGATTCGCATCAAAAGAAAAATGAAAAATGCTACTTAATTTTTGATCATGACTGTTATAGACATAAATGAACTTATAGATTTTTTTTTTTTTTTTTCTTATTGCATTTTGTACAAACGTTGAAAATAAAATTAGGTTTCCGATTTTTTTAATTACCTTTTGTTTGAATTAAACTCGATACAGTAGAGAATGAAGTACATTTTTTCTTTTATTATATTTTGGCAGGAAACGTTCGCTAACAAATGTAAAATATAACTTTTTTATTTTTAATGTTAAATGTTAAGTCCTTATTCTTTCACAATGTCCAGTGCTCTATATTATATATTTATTAACTCAAAATTTGTTTTCATTTGGAAAAAACTTATAAAATATAACTGATTTTGTTATTTAAATAAAACAATAAATGTGATCAGATTGTATCAAATGAGTAGTGGTAGTACAAGAGTACCAATAGATATAAAAATAGTTCCTACTTTGGCCTGGGTAGAATTCCGGTCTGGATTAAAATGGTATGCCAATGGATGCTATGACACTGTCATAAATTGTACATTATGGCATGCATTCCTACTTTAATATCAAGATGGTGCAGTGTATCGTGTTATTGGGCTTGTACACGTAGTGCATATAAGATCTTCTACAAAAATTTCGAAAAATACTTTGACGCACATACACGATATTGAAAATTAATATTTTGAAAAGGTAATTGATTCTAGGTAAAAATGTGTAAAATAAAGCATCATTATCTGTTAAAAAATTCTTTAGTTTTTTCACTTTCCGTGTAGTATGCCGTCAAATTCACAGTAGTAAAAATTTAAAATCGATCTTTTTCAAGTTTATATTTTTGCGTTTTATTTCATAAAATATACAATGGAGTTGTTTAGCATAGATATTTAAAAAATTTTTTAGAAATATTTATCGGGTGAAAATAAAACATTTGTATTTTTGTTGTATGGATATCCACAACAACATTTTGCGGATTTTTTGCGATTACGAAGAAAACATATTTTTCAAAAAAAAAAAAAAAAAAAAAATCAGGTGGAAATATGCTTGTTTTCTGAATAAAAAAGAAATTATAATATATTTAAAGTTAAAGTTTATTTATCTTATTTATTTGCTTTATTTAAAAAGAGATCTACATAAAATTTTACAAAAATATTGAAAACGAGTAAGAAAGTTGCAGTCGTACCAGTTTTACCTTATTAAATTATTTTGAATTGACATTAGCGTGAGAGGTCCTTATATGGAAACTATGGTCAATTATGGTGAGATTAATACTTAAATATATTTCATTTGTGCTTAAATTTATCTTTATATGAAGATTTAGATGTGAACAGATTTATTAGTATGATTTTTGGTTGGACGAAATTCACCTGTTACACATACTTACCTTTTGGATATCACTGGTATAGAGTATCACATTATCGATCCTGACCGATTATAACTTTCTTATGCTTTTACTTTTTGTTTGAATCTATCTTCTGCTTTTTATGTTTTTATTTTATGTCTTTTGATATTTTAGTTTCCTTAAATCTTATAGAAACAAATATATGACATTAATCAGATTACTATCATCTTTTGTTTTTTTTTTTCGAAAATATTTTTTGTAAAATCATCATATGATCACAACTAAAATGAAATAAGCTTTAAGCATATTTAAACTTTTATTTTCGACAAAAAACACAAGCGGCACACGATACGAGTCAAAAACGAACAGAAAAGTACCATTTAACTTTTGATCATGACTGTTAGACATTAATGAAATTTTTGATTTTTTCTTTAATGTATTTCAGATGAGTTGATAATAGTGAGAAATACTAAAAAATACTTGATGAGATTATATATAAATATGATAAATGAATGCTGTCATTTTACTAGTATTTATAATTTCTAATTCCCGCTAACTATGGGAAATTACTATGTAGATACAGTAGTTTCCTGGTTTGAGGAAGGTAGTGCATTAATGCCCGTAATTTCTTTCAATTCCTGGATATATATGTAAATTATATATGTCAACTTTAAATCGTAGGTAGGACTTATCGAATAGATAACTGTAGTGTTGCTTACACAATACATTTTGTTTGGATATGGTAAATAAATAATAACAACTTTTCGGAGAAATATGAGTTAAATGCAGCATTTTAAATTCTAAAAAATTACCGGAAAATCTATATTTTGCTAGAGAGTCTCTGCAGTCAATTGATTACTCATTCTCTCGAATTTTAAAATTGTACATGTAATTTGATAAAACTTAAGTGTGTAATTTTAAGCGATGTTTGCAGGTGGTTCTTAATGGGACTTTAATCAGTTGTGGACCCATCCTCAAAATTGTGATTTCTGCATGGTCAATTACGGATATAAACATATTTGTGGTAAATTTTATGCAAAATATTGATATATTTGAGGAATACCCTAGAAAAAGGGATAGGTGACAATCAGACAGGCGGTCATTGTTAAATCAAATCAGAATGTGTTCTCAAATTGTCCAGTGTGCTTTAATGTAAGTTTTATAAAGTTTATTATTCGACAGCTTGCAAAAAATTGATTTTGACGACAGAAAGATTGCAAAAATGCTTATTATTTGTATTCAATATTTTTAGCTAAAAATATATAATACATAATATATAAAATAATACATAATAAACAAAATTTAGAAAACAAATAAACAAAATTTATTTGATTGTTAAAAAAAACATATAAAATTAGAAAATGGAAAAAGAAATTATTACATATTTGTAACACTGGTCCATTCCCAATACTTTTTGGCCCCCTAAAGCTTCAACACAAATAGAATTACTATTAGAATAATAAACATGATAATTTGATTAAACAATCGGGCATTTCCACAACCCGATTATAGCCACTTGGTCTCATACATGAAGTTAGAAAAGTTGTTGACGATGAATCAGTAGAAATTTTGTTGTATTTGTAAAATACATGCATTTAATTTTGTCTTTAAATAAAAATTTTGTCTTTAATAAAAAAATCCATTTTGTTTTTAGGTTTTGATTATATAACGCATGAGATTTAGGTAGATCGCTGTGTGTATTAATGAGTAATTTAGCTTTAAATATTTTTTTATTTTGATACCACAAATTTCATAACAAGAATTTTGAAATACATTTGAGAATCAGATTTGAAATAATTTTATAGTAACTACGTTAGTTAACTTCAGAAAGGTTTATTTTAAAATTATTTTCAATGGCCAAAAACATTTGATTTCAAATAATTATAAATTTTAGATAAAACCTTCGTATTTAAAAAAAAAAAAAATTAAAAAATTTTATTAAAGCTCTTGAGATTGAGAAGAATATTTTATGGAAGATTTTATGGAAGATTATTATTTAATAAAAGTTAATAGGATGATAGAAGCGCATACATTATCTTCAATAATCTGGGGAACTCAAAAATTAACGAGTAATTACTACTCATATCTTTAAGATATTTTGTAAGTACGAAAAAATAAATACCGATCAAAAAATACATTAAATTTGATGTTTAAACAAAAGGTCTTCGCGACCCCTCTACAATATCCGTACGGATCCCATGTGGGTCGCTAACCCACTTTTGAGAGCCGTTGTATGAAAACAATGTGCAGTTGTCTAATAAAGGAAATTCTAAAAGCCAAGAGCGATAAAACTGTAAACCCATTGACTTTAAATAACAGCGGTGCCATTAATGATAATTCCAACGAAAGACAGTAATTTCAATAATGTTCGTCTTGAATTTGATGGCTTAGGCAGAAAAAAATATTTATTCTTGGACCGGATAAATAATATTGATAAAAAAGCACATAAAAATAAGAAATTCAGAATTGTTGAATGTATATATTTTTTAATAAATAACATTTTAATGATATTTTATGACATTTATATCATAAATGTTACCATATTTTCTATTCAACTTGTTTTAGAAACACCCAGGTAAATAGAGCTTTGAGATTCCTTTTTGCGAAATTATGCAAAATTATAAAAGACGATGCCATTTAGAATGTAATGGCAAAATATCAACTTCCTACGATAACTGCAACAGGATGCTACAAATATATATAGCTCAAATATATGCTTTTAGTTTACTACAGGTAAAATTAAAAATTTGGTATGAACAAAAATGAAAAAAAAACGTATTCTAAAATTTTTTACATTGAAACTTCATCATAAGTTTCTAAACGTTTATTAATTCTTACACAACTTGCAAATTTTATTGTAAATGTAAATAAGATTATTTTCTTTGAGTTTTTTAATTAAAGTTTTTTAACTTTCAATTTACTATGTTAAAACAATTTACAATATTTTCCTAAATACATACAATTTAATTGTTAATTAAATAAAGTCACTTCAATGTCTCTTTGTCCTTAATTAAATACTAAATTTTCTAAATTATTGTTAAAGTAGATACTTACTCATCGTACCTGACAGAAATTACAGACTTAACATAAATGTCAATAACTTTCTAAATTAACTTTTTTGTTTAATTGTTATCAACTTTTGTTAAATATACATATTTTGTATTCGATTTGATACACATATGTACAAACACACGTTTTAATATGTTTGTGTGTATCAAATTTCATTTATTTTATTTTATAGCAAGTAATTTATTTTAATGTCACATGCAAATTTTCTCAAAGTATCATTTGACTGTTAATTCAGCTTTTCCAACGAATAAAAAACAACAAAAATTGACGAATTGAAAAATAAAGCATTTATCCTAACAAAAGATTGGCAGAAAAAATACATGTTGAGATTAAAATTTTGAAAAAAATAAAACCAAATTAAAAATTACTAGAATGCAAAAAAAATCATGCATACACCGACACAACAAAATCTCACTGAGTGCATGTGTGTGCGATACAAATACATACAGTCAGTCTCATAAATATGTCACGACCCATATGTACTTTTAAAACTTTCGATTTTTATACTTATTTAAAAAAATGCATATTTGTAAAATTATAAGAGAACAAAAAAAAAAAATCCTGAGATATTCCTATTATGTTAGTCTTTATGACGTCTTATATAAAAGAATAACTGAAATTTACATCTCAAAAGTGTGAGTACGAGGAATGAGGATCCAAATTAAAATTAATTAAAAGAAAACATGTTAATTTATTAAGTTATTATTAAATATCCTGAAATTTTTTAATTTTGGATTTATTTCTAATTGTAGAAATTGAGATTTTTGGTAAAAAGCGAATAATACTGGGAAAAATGCTGGTAATTTAAAGAATTGATCATTGCTAAATATGAAATATCTGCAGTCTGTTTAAATTATGGATGAAAAATTTTACGGTTTATGGATAAATATTGCATTTTTTCTACACCTTTATATAACTTCCAAATTCCCTTCAAATCCCTTTTAAAAGTTTGAAAATATACTAGATAATATACCAACAGAAAATCTTTAGTATTTATTAAATTTTTGATGTATACAAACATAGAAATTTTGATACTTTAAGTGGCTCAAAAGGCAGAGCAACTTTCGACATATTAAAAAATCGAGTAATATAATTGTATAGTGAGAACTATTTCCAAAAATAAAGATATATTGTCCATAAATTTACCATACAAAACTGAAAGATACAGAGCCAGAGGTACAACAGATACTACTAAACACACAGACAGCTTTTGGGGTATTTTCTTAGTATATTTTCATAATTTTAAAAGAAGTCTGGCAGAAATTTCGAAGGTTTATTAAAAATTTATATAAAAGTGTAACAAAATTGTGAATGGATAATACCATATTAGTGAATTTTTCAACATCTTATCAGGTATGGAGTTCATAAAATATAGCAACAATTTGGATAACTTAAATTACCAGCATGATTTCCTGAATTATTTGCTTTTTATTTCCGCAAGTCTGACAGATATAAATGAAATTTCCGTAAAGTATCGAAAACCTCAATTTCTACAAAAAAAATTAAATAAATTCAGAAATTGGAAATCCTAGGTTATTTAATAATAACTTAATAATTTGACATGTTTAATTTGAATTAATTTTAATTTGTAAATATTATATTCTTTTACACAATAGTTATATTCAATTCAAACAATGGGTCTCATGCCTCGTATACATATTTTTGAGATGTAAATTTCAGTGGTTCTTTTATATAAGACGTCATAAATGCTAACCTAATAAGAATATCTCAGTTTTTTTTTTCCTTAGTATAGATTTTAAAAATAAGTATAAAACTTTAAAGTTTTAAAAAGACATACATTTAAAAACACGTAACATATTTATGTGATTGATTGTATATCGTAAATTGAAGCCATTAAAAATAATTCAACATACTATACATATACTATACATGCGTAGTATGTATACATACCCCTTAACAAAACGTCATGCACATACGTATAGTCAGTAGCATACGGATACGTACATACAAACATTCACATATACATGTGTATGAATATAGTACGTGCCACTCTAAAAACATACAGTGTTTGTTTGATTCGAATGAAGGTTTATGAATGTTTTCCTTTTTTATATTAAATTTCGTGTGAAAGTGAATTTCAATGATAAAATAATATAAATTTAAGAAAAAAAAAAAATAATAATAAATAAATGCCAAATAATGAAAACTGTCATCGTGCCAAAATGTTGGAATAAAGTGATGAGTAGTTTTTTTAATGCTATTTATAATATTAATTTATTTTAATTTAAGATAAATAATGTTTTTTTTTTTTTTTTTTTTTTTGATACACGAGTATTTATACAATAGCATATGCACAAATATCTTTTGTACTTTATATTAATTTTTTCATACAAATACTATTTAATATTGAATAATGTAATTAAGAAGGTTTTAATGAGTTTTAGAATACAGCCCTCAGCATATATATTTTGACAACTATAAAATGTGACTTATCTACATTTGTAAAATGTTTTTCTAAAACTAATGATGAAATATGAAATATAACTAAAGTGGCTAATTAATCACATTATAAATTAATATACATACTAACAAAATTATTCTATATTCTATATTAGTCAATAATTAATTTTAATTTCGGCATAAGTATTATGGCCAATTTATTTAATAAGTTAAATGAAATAATTTCAGATATAATTTGTGAACAAATAATAACAAAATTAGATTTGTGGTATATTTAATTAGTTTTAATCCAAAATGGTTAAAAAAGTTACACCGAATACTAAAATCAAGTGCCCAATAGGGGGAAAGTGAAAATCTGCAATTTATTTAAGAAAAACACCCAGGAACCCAAATTATCGAAACAAAAGAAGCACTAACAACATAATAAAGGAAACTAAATATTGCTCCATAAAGAAATTTTGCACATAAAATCACTTATTAAATCAAATTCAGTTAACATACTCGTATTTACTTGTCTCTCTTGTAGTATAATGTTAAGATTGTTTAACGCATTGAAAAATTTTGAGATATAAACAAAGTAATATATAAAAATAATTTTCTGTATATTTTCTATAAAGATCTTAATTTTTGTAGTAAAGAAATGTGTATTTAATTCTTTTTCTTAAGCCACTAGTTTTTGTAATAGTTTGGGGAGCATTTTAAATATATCAGATAAGGTTTTCGTTATATGGAGAGCTTTAAATGATTTAAGATTTATTGAACAATAATTCTTCCTTTATTTCACTTTCTGCAATGAATCTGCAATAAAATAAAAGTTAAATTTTTTTTCAGAGTTATCTGCCAGATGGATTCTCATGACTTTTTCTTTTATATCCCCAAGGACAGCAAAACAAGGCTTAATTAAAGTTCACTAATTATGTGTAGTTTCTTTGCCTTTGCTATTAGAATTGGTATATTGTACGAATCTTCAATAGATTTTTCAACATCCTCATGGAAGGTATCGTAGAATCCAACTTTAACATATTTATATATGCCGAAAATACAAAAAAAAAAAAAATATATATACAATCATTCCATACACATTTTCGTTCCTTTTCGCGGACCCGCTGGAACGTTGCTACCGACTCTTAGGGGTCCTCGGATTCCCATTTGGGAAACCTTGCCCTACACCATAGTGTATGTGAATCAAAATTATTAGTCTTATAGGGGAGCTCTTTCTAATTGTAGGCCATTTAAGCGTAATGAATATGTTTATTAATCATACATATACATTATGTTATATTGATACTCACATTTATATTGGACTTACATAAGTATGTACTTATGGGTGAATTCAAGAAGAAGCTATGCGCCGATTTTCATAAAATTTGGCACTGCGATTTTAACTTATGTAAAACTTATTTTTGTCGAATATTATATTGTTTCTAATGTTTTTATGAGATTTATAAAGGTTTGAGTGACTTTCAGAAGAAGGATTAATATGGGAGTTATGGTAAATTATAGACCGATCTTTAACAAATTTGGCGGTAAGCTTTATACTTCTATAAAACTTAATTCTGCATAATTTCATTGAAATATTGCTATAATTAAGGATAATAATTATTCGTACCAATTTCATCAAAATATACTTAAAAATGCGACCTGTACATTTTGCAATGACTGTACAGTGCGTGAGATTGTAGAAAATTTTAAAAACTGTCCAAAACAAAATAAATTTCTACTCTGTTTGAAAAACTCTACTACGTGAGGAATGTAGTTTAAACAAATAAACATAATTTTATATGTACTCATCCAGCAAATACTTGGAAACGGCATGTAGTTACGAATGTAGTTACTTTTCGATGACAACAACATACTGTATGCATTACCAAGAAGTTGTTTAGTAAATACTTATTTATAGGACGGTATGTAATTTCTTATTTATGATCGAATTTTTGAAAATTCTACTTTCTATTGATTTCTTAATTCAGTATACGAATACATTATTTTTATCACATTTATTTTATTTTTATAACATTTTTATCACATTTATTTTAATTATATTTTTTTATTATTGTTAATTTTTTGAAATTAATATTTCTAACATCTTTTTACGATTAAAGTAAAAAATAAAAAAAAATGTTTTTTATATCCTGATGTTTTATTATTTTTTTGTAACATAAAATGTAAATAGTTCCAATTGTTTTCACTAATAATGACTTCAGTAATACTTTAAAATCAATGAGTTATTGAATAATTCAGAAGTATTAGTTCTTGTAATAGCATCTAAGTAATGATTTTCTGAAATTGTTACTTATAATAATATGGAGTAAGTAGTTGCCTCTATTATAATCACCATATTAAAATAATGAGTTATTCCGCTAATGTGTAAGTAGTGAAGAGCCATTATATTAGACTCTTAAAAAAAGTTTTCAGTGGTTATAATATAACTTTAAAACAAAATTGTAAGGAAGTAGAGAAATATCGTAAAATCTATAATATAAAACATTTATTTACCAAAAAAAAAAATATTTTTTATTATTTTGCTAAAATCTAAAAAAAATGCTTGAAAATGCTAAAACAATATGCTAAAAAAAGTGCTAAGGACCAAAATCATTTATATTTGTTAATAAAGAGCTATATTATTTATTTTCAGGTTTAAAGCTGAAATAACATTAAAGAAAAGAGTTAAAACATTCAAAAATTGATTTTTAAAGAATTAACAAGTAATAAAGTTAAAGGTAAACAAATTTATAAGTAGATTTTTCTAAATTATAATGTGTCATATGTTAACAAAGTACATATGATCTGTCTGAATTATTGTTATATGTTTTTCAAAACAACACATTATTTAACATTTTATTGAACATATTTATATGAACATTTTAATTGACACAAAAAATACATAATTAATTTTTTCCACAAAAAAGTAGATTTTGAATCAAAAAGTTAGGACTTTTAACTAAAATCCAACTATTTTTCCGAAAATTCAATTTTTTATCTATTCTTTCTTTATTACTGAAAAGCAACAAAATACTAAGAGTCTCCTTTATCATAAAAAATTAGATCTTTGATAAATTTCCTATAAAATCTCTCAAAATGAACCAAATTCATTTTTATTTCAATATTTAGCAATTTTGCGGCTTATCAGAAAGTCAACCTGATACAAAATTTTACAAAAACATAGTCAATACAGGTATCAAAATTCTTCTTTTGATAAGATCTACCCGTTGGAATTAAAATATTTAAGAAAATAGCAAATAGGATAATTTGTATACATAAAAATATTGAGGTCATTCTCGGATACATTTTATATGTTAATGGGCGCTTCTTTCAAATACATTTTAAATGAAACCTTCAGCCTTTTTAAGACTAAATCTAGCCTTTTCATTTTGCTTTTAGCCGCAAAATTTTCGTTCTAGCTTATAGCTTTATTTTTAGCCTTTTTTGATTCCTAAATTGATAAAATTTTAGTATTTCATCAAAAAAGAAAATAATTTCTTATTTGTTAATTTTATTTTTACAGATTAATCCATTTAATAATTTTTGAGTATTAATTCGCACAAAAGGTCGATATTATTTATTTTTTGCAAACATTTTCACCTGCAGCGCTTCTTTCTTCAAATCAAATATAACTTAACTTATTATTTGGACTTACTTAATCAATTATTATAATTATTTTTTAATAAATAAAATTATTGTTTCCTTAATTATCGCAATTCTATTTAGCAGTTATGTTCAGTGTTACCGTTGGCCACTTTAGTCGATAATTGCTCCTTTTTCAACCACCAGGTCACTTTTTTGGCCCCTTTTTTAAAATGTAACTAAATGGAGATTTCTAATTCTATGTAATAAATGACAAAGTTGTTGAAATATCTTGACCCACTGTATATCAATTCCAACGAAGAAATTAATTATTTTTTGAATTTATATCTGAACTGAAACTGTTAGAAACTAAAGCCAATTATAAAGTTTAAGAACATCAATTGTCGAACCTTTTTGGACCGGATTGAGAAAATTGAAAGTTTTGATGAATACTTATATCATAATTTATATTTTTACTTCGGCTCATAGCAGTGCCTCGGCGGCACGCTTTTTTTTCTAGATTATCACTAATGAAAAATAAATTATCCAATTGACTTAATACCAACACTTCTGAATCTATACTTTCACTCCTAAATTTGTTAGACGGGAATTTGTAAAACTGGAGTTCGAGTGAAGACTCCGTACAAAAGTACAGAAGTTTCATTATGATTGTCTTTATTTTCGAAATTTAGTTTCGTAGTATTTCTTAAGATACAATATTTTTTTATGAAATAAATAAATTTTAAAGAGTTTTTTGGGTATTGAAGCAGGGCGACTTTATTTTTTGAAATTTCCTTTTTCGGAAATATGCTAAATATGCAAAATATGCTAGAAAATCCCGAAAGTAATTCAGAAAGTGCAAGGAAAAAATGCTACATTATTTTTTTTTTTCTTGCTAAAAAGTGCTAGATCTAGGACTACAAATGCTAAATTGGCAACACTGCCTACAATTTACATGTTCTAAAATTGGTAGGATTATTTACAGCCCATCTATACGTAACAAAATATGTAAGATTTTTTCCTTCAGAAAGTGTCAAATTCGCTCTCTGAGAAAGTTATATCACGTGAAGATTCAAATATTAGTATTATAAGAAGTATTATGAGACTGTTGTGATGAGATTTCTCTACACAACTATCTTATAAGATGAACTGTCAAAAAATACACATACACGAAAGTTTGTTTGTGTATGTATGTGTATTTTAGAAATTACTAAAAAAACAATGTTTTTTTAACTGTTTATTTTAATGATTGTTTTACATTTTAAAAAACATTTTTTCTAAAAATTGTGCTAAAAAAGTGAGAATTTCTTAAATAAAAAGGACATGTTTACTCTGTAACTGATTGAAAATAATGATATCTTATAAGATTTATTATAATATGTGTACCCCTTATTTAAAATTTAACATAATGTAAACAAAATTGTTACTTTCTTCTGCAGGCGTTTTTCACAATCTCTTTAATCTTTTTAATTTTCGTTAATCTCAGTTGTAAACCTGGAGTTATTCAAGATTTAACATAATATTAACAAAATGGTTACACTCTTTTGACGGCGTTGTCTCACATATTATATCAGCATTAATATCAACTGTTATAAATTGAATTTAGTAAACAGAATAATATTTTCATTGCTTCAAAAGTTGAACTTAGTACATATTTTGCACACTTTTGAAAGTTTTTTAAAATTAATTTTATATAAAAGTGAAATAAATCTTATCTTAGTAAAAAATGTTAAGTACTTCTAAAAAAACATTTTAGCATTTAAAACATTTTAAAAATATGTATTTTTAATAATTATAGTAAAGCTAAATTTCAATTTCAATTTAATTTTAATTATGATGAATTAAGATAATATAATTAATTGAAATATTTTTAAAGAATATCATCAGAAACAATGTTTAGAAATCACGAAAACGTATGTTCTGGAAATAGCCAGCATGAGTTCCTTCTTTTCAGCATTGCTCTTGAATACTTACTTTGGAGTATATTCATTTCAGTATTTTCAACTATAAAATTGTCTTATTTTTCACGCAGAAAATTATCTATCAATATTGTCAATTTACCTTCTACAAGTATTGATTTTTTATTTGTCTGAAATATTGCTCTTTTTCAGCACATCCTAATTCTACATCTTTTTCACCTTTTTTGGAATTTCTTTTTTGTTGGGTAATATTAAACAAAACATTATACCTGAATTTTAAGAAATAATCTCATATTTCCTGAGAAATTTTAGATTTAGACATATTTCAGAGTTTTGAGTCCAAACACTTTTAATTAAAAATTTTAATATATAAAAAATACCTTACTAGACTATTAAGAATGTTACTGATTGTCCATGTCTTACCATTATTTTGGAGCAAAAAATTAAGTATAGGGGAAAGTGGTGTATTGTAGTATATGGGAAAATGAAGAAAATTTTACTTTTGCGAGTATTTTTATCTTTTTTTTTTTTTTCTTTTTTTGCAAGAAAGACTACTAGCAAATGTTTTTTGCACTACATTTCTAAATTATTTTTCATTCATGAAACCTTTGAGTTTATTGTCTTTCAAAAACAAGCAACAAGAAAATATACTGAAAAAGCATTTTTTGAGTGCTGTTGCTTCTGAGGAGAGATCGAAATCACGAGCATTTTTAAATCGATGAATACAAAATTTAATACTCTATCCCAAAAACAAGGCTTTTTCAAATTTCTATTTAAAGTAAAATTATGGAATTGGGGTAATGTGGTAAAAAAAATATATTGGGGTAAAGTGGGATATCTAATTTAACAAAATTTCCACCCATTTTTTGCAATTTTGTTTAAAGTATATTATTTCTTATTGATTCAATCACCAATGACTTTAAAATATACAAGAAAATATCAAAAAGTATCATTTATTGCAAAAATGTCATAACTCAAAAAATCTATTTTTTCGGGAAACGCATTTTTAGTTTTAGTTAGGAAATGGAAATTTGGAACCGTACTTCATGAAGTATTTAGTTTTTAAGCAAATATTGTTATTTGCAAACAAATACTATTTAACACGAACTTGAAGTGGATCTTGAACAGAAATGATCATGCACGGCTTTGTGTCTGGTCTATACACAGTAATGTTACACATATCGAACTAAAATAGATTTTTTTAGGTTATTCGAGGATATTAAGGAACTATAAGTGGTAGAACACGGTTGCAACATTACTGAATTAAAAAACTGGGTGATGCAACTAGGTACAAACTGAAAAATATTGTAGATTTCATTATGTGAATTGTATGACCTCTCCTTATTCTTCTACTTACATTCTTCTCTTTCTTTGTCTTATTATGTTTATATAATCTGTACTGTTTTTATAATTGCATAAGGTTAACATTATGAACAGGTAAAAAAGATATTTTCTTCCAAGCCCGTTATATAATATCCTATACCATAGTGTATGTTTATAAAAATTCTGGGAAGGGATCTTATATATGACCTGTGTCCAATTATAGACCGATACTTATATAAAATGTTATGCATTTTTCAATTAAACATACATATGCTTTATAAAGTGTTGATATTTTCTTTTACTTTTTTAACTTTATAGAATATTGGATTTACGTACTTATGGGTGATTCCCGGAAGAGGGACTTGAATGGAAGCTATGGTTATTATCTCACAAAATTTGGCACTGAGATTCTACCTATATAAAACTTATATGTGTCAAATACTAACATTTCTATGAGATTTATGCACGTTAAAATGATTTTCGGAAGAGGGATTTATATGGGAGCTATGATCAATTTTAAACCGATCTTCATGAAATTTGGTACACATATTTATGCTTACATGATACTTATTTATACCGAATTACACTAAACTGTGTGTATATTTAAGACATTTATGAGCGCAAAACCCTATTCCGGAAAGAAATTTTGTATGGCGACTAGGTGAAATAATGGACCGATCATAAAAAATTTAAATTGGCATTGCCTTTGTATTAAAATAATTATTTGTGTCAAATTTCATTAGGATATCTTTAAAATTGCTTCCTGTATTTTGTTCACAATGTTTACATGGACGGAAGGCCAGCCAGACGGACATCGTAAAACGGTACACTTTTAGATGGGGGTCCGATGATTTGTTTTGTGCGCTACAAACATCAGCGCATTATACTCCAACCACCTATGGTGGTGTAGGGTACAACAATTAATACGAAATAAAAATATGTAACATAAAAAAAGTACTTTATTAATTTAGCATTTTGCAGCATTTTTTAGCTTTATTTTAAACACGATTAAGCTGAATAATTTTTTGACATATGTAGTGCGATTCAGTAAATTTTAATGAGTCGACAATCGACAAATATATCGAAGGCTTTTGTTGTTTATATTTAAACAATAACTGACAATTATTAAGATGTTTACGGTAGGTTGATTATCAGGTTATGTGGTTATATGGTAATGTTACAAACAACAAAATACATTACTTATTTAAATTTTTATTAGTTTCCAAAACTAAAAATAAACAGATAATCACACAATCTATAAACAAGGGTATGGATTGAGCAGATTTGGTTATTTTTTAATTACATTTGCTGTTTATAATATAACCACATAATTGCATAACCTGATAACCTACCTATAGATAACGACCTTATTGTTTTCATGTGGCATCTCTGTCAAAATAAAGAGAAGACTTAAATAGAAGAAAGAAATAAAAAAAAATTTGGGAATTATTTGTAAATTGTGCACTTATGTACTTACCGCTTCTGTATGTTAAACTTGTGTTTTAATTGATAAAATAAACAACAACAAAAAAAATATTGTAGTTTAGTTAATGACAGAAGCAGATATAACGATAACGAATATTATTTATAAATATAGCAAAATTTTAATTTTGTTGTTTAATTTTATAAACTATTCGATAATCGTTAAAACAAGTTACTGAATCGCACGAAATGAAATAACTCAATGAAAATGCACCAAAAATATCGCTGAAGGAACAAAATTTCTTCCACCAAACACTTATTTATATTTTATTCTAATATTTTTTAAAATAACGACAATTTTAAATCTATTTCAAGAAAAAACATAAAACTTTTTTTGGCAAAAAATATACTAGACTTGAGATTTCGATTTAAATGTTTTTTTTTCTTTTTTTCAATATTTTGTCCGTATTTAGCTCTCAAATACGCATTGTTTCACAGGCTTTCCTACATTGAAGTCTCCAAAGCACATTTAACACGGAACAGTCAGTAGAGGAGGTGATCACCGTTTCAAAAAATTTAAAACTTTTAATTGTCAAAAACGATATATAAAGAAGTGAGAAATATATTTGATTATTTATACGATATTTATCTGCTACTCTTCGTAGTCCTATTTATAATTTAAGTGATACTCATCTCGATAGTTTTCGCCCTCTCTTTTTCCTTTCAAATATTTTTTTAGCAGTTCTATCAAGAACTCTTCGTCTTCAGGTCAGCTTTCTTAACTTTTCTGACTAAACATATAGAATAATATATTTTTTGAGAAGCTTAAATTCCAGTGATGTTGTGATTTTCTTAAATAAATACAGCTATATTTTAATGAAATTTTTTGCTAAGTTTTATGAAGTTCGTTCTATAATTGTCCATAGCTGCCCTCTTCAGAAAATTTCTTTATGGTGCATAAATCTTATAAAAATGTTGAAACTAACATTTTTATAAATATTTTACATAAAAAAGTTTAATATAAGTAGAAACCACAGTATTAAATATTATGAGGATCGGTCCATCGGCATCAACATAATATTCTGCATACCTATGTTTTATTTTAAAATTAATACATGTATCGGTCCATAATTTGCCACATGTCCCATATAAATCCCCCAGGCGAATTTTTATGCACTTACACAATGGTGTATTTATTATTTACATATATTATACGTGTTAATGAGTTCATAAACTTCATATATGTTTTTTTAATATATCACTTTTATAAGGATGTTTGGTGGAATTGTGGACCGACTATAATACCAAAGCTATACATGAAGAGCCAATATGTAATCATAAAATCATTATAACTTCAGATTTTTGAAATTTCATATATTCAAATAGGTATGTATGTATGAATGCGTATACGTACTACTACTTATTGTAGGTTGAAAAAATTTACAATTTATCACAATCAATTTAATAAATAAATCAAAAACGCTGGTAGCTAGCTCTTCAGCTAAGAGCTATTCAAAGAACATAAATTTTAAGCAAATATTTAAAAATTTCCAAAAAAGGGAAACAGAAAATAAAACGTATTAAGATGTATTAAAAAATTGCATGAAATCATCGAATAAGTGACAGTAAACTAAACGGAAATTAAATTCAATATAAATTTATAATCCATCGCATCGTTTGAGAAATACAGTTTTTAGTGACATTTTATTGTCCATTTGATTGTTTACCTGTCTTTTCGTCTTTATTTTATTACTATTTGTTCAAAGAACTAATAATACCTACTATTAAAAAAGAAAAGAAAAAATAAGCAAAACAAAACATAAATATCGACCACAAACTAACAAACAAAACGCTTACGGCGTTTTACTAAAGGCAATACTTTTTCATTTTCGATTTTATTTTATTGTTGCAATACTTTTTTCATGAAAATATACAATTATATTGACGTGAAAGGCAAACATATCACAAACAAAACCAAAAAAATACAGAATTACTAAAAATGAAAAAGTATCAGAATAGTAAATTTATCACGGTACCACCAAATAAAGCCGAAAATAAATCACACATTCATTTAGTGTGGTAAGATTCTTCAACTGTTTCTCAGGATGCAAAAACACAAATTTATATCGGTTAATAAAGAGAGATTTTTTTTGTTAAAGTTAAGAAAAGAAAGTCTTAAGCGTTTAATTTAAATTTGTTTCGACATGTAGTCAAATTTAAATTAATTATGAACTAAATTGATTAAAAATAATATTATTTCAACATTGTATATAATTAAAATTTAAATCTTGCGATGTGAGGAACAAACTTTTGGGTACAACTGTATCATTCATTCAATCATTTACAGTCTACATTGTTTAAATACCAAAAACATCAAAGAAAAAAAAAATAAGAATGATATAGTCGGTCAAGCCCGACCATATGATACCCCACACCTTGTGTATGTGCACCAAAAGAGGGATCTTTTCTTAGACCTGTGGCCAATTGTGGATCGATATTTGTATTAAAGACGTGCAAGAGTAGAACTGAAAGTATACTCAAAATAAATATAACAAATAAACATTTGTGAGTATTGATATAAATGAGAAAATGAGTGTAACTGATATGGTATGATTTAGTTTTTACACACTCACTACACTCATAAAAACTGTTGCAGTTATTTCTGGTTTTGCATTGAGTGTGAAATTTATTTCTTTTTTATTTCAAGTAACTGTTGTACTACAAGTATTTTAGAGTACCTGTTAGTAAAATACGTAAATATATTAGTTTTTATTGTGCAATGTGTGAATAAGTGAATTTTTTAATAAAATTTGTATTTAATAATGAATAATGCTGACATAAAAGAAAAAATTTTAAGAAATGTGTACAAAATGAGTGAAAAAAGGGGACGAAGCAATATATGGAACATGAAAATGATAGTGAATTAACGAATTTTGTTGCTTGAAAAATTTGTAAAAATGTATATAAATATAATTAAAACTCGCTTTCAAATTTAAACAAACATAAGTGCTGTGCATTGTTAAAAAAGAAAAAGAAAATGAACTTATTGAACCGAATCAGGTGGGCGAAAAGGCATGTGTGGATGTTTTAACAAAATGGATTACTTCTATTATCCGTCCATACTCATTAGATAATGGCCTAAAATACTATTCGAAGCCAATGCTAACTCTTGGAAACAAGTTTGATGCCAATATTAACACATATTACTATCACATCCATCCACAATTTACAGAAATCTTGAAGGCTGCTAATCTACGCATTTTTCGAAACTGAAGTCGGACATTTCATCCATAAAAAAAAATGTTTATGCTCTAACGTGCGATTTAAGAACTGAAAATTATTCAAAATATCATACCTCGCTTTAACGGCCCATTTAAAGTATTTTTAATATTTTTTAGTTCAATAAATAATATGTACATTTTAAAGTTATCTTCATTTTCAGAATGAATAACATATGAATATATTCACATTTATATTTTAATTTGTTTTTTTTTTTTTTTAATACTAATGATTACATTCTTATTTGGTTTTTTTTTATTATTCTTTCTTGACTTAAAAGACTGAATTATTTTGTCAACTAAAAAACGTTGTTTATTTAAATCAATTAAAGAAATGTTACTACTACGTCTGCATTTTCATAATACGTATTCATACTTTTTTATTAACATCCCTGCCAGCAATTAGGTGATAGTTTTATCCACTATCAGAAAAATGACTCTTTCTAGTATTCTCAAGTTGTTATTTTACTGTTAGTAAACAATTTTACAAAAACAAATAACATTAATTTCGATTTTTGATCTACTTATTTTACATTTCTTACTAACTAAAATGTCGAAAAAGTCACTAAAAGTTAGTTTTTGGATAAATATAAAGTTACCAAAAACTGTCTCCCATTAGTGTTCTCAAGATGTTATTTTCCTGATAGTAAAAAATTTTACAAAAACAAATAACATTAATTTCGATTTTCGACCTTCTGAAAGTAAAAAAACCATTACGCTGTTTTTAAATTAAAAATAAAAAATGTAAGGAAGGCGATGGTACTTAGTTGGTGTCTTGCTTTCAAAGGCAAGCAATCGATTTTTTAAAAATTTTAAGAAAAAATTAAAAAAAAGAGTGATAAAGTGAATGTTGTTTATAATGAAGACAAAATGAAAACAAAATTGTGAAAAAAAATTTTGAAATTTTAAATTAAATTAATTAAAAAATAAATATTATTTAGTAAAACGAAGCGAAAATTCATTTTGAAGACAACAAATAAATTTGGATTTATTTCTTGCTTTTAATAATATAAAATTTCGAAACAAATTGCTTTTCGCTTATAAAAATATGTATATTTTTTTAGTGAAAGTGAACCCATATATGCATGTTCATCAAACCTTTCAACTAAATTTTTAAAGTTGTTAGGCCCTTCGAAATCAAAAATATTCTGTTACAATTTATCAAAATATATCTATAATTTTTTTTACTAAGGTAAGTTATTTTAATTTTCCCTAACACTAACCCTAAATGACTTTATTCGTCACACAAAAAAAGCAGTCAATAGTGTCATTAAAAAAGTATCCAAACTGCGATGCAGTTTTGCCCGAAAGATGACTCCTCTTCGATAGGAAAATAACTTCTTTTTCTTTTACTATTTTAAAATAAATATGGATACTATTTAGTTAAAGTTTGGATAGTAATGTTGATAGTATTAAGTTAGAATTTCGACAGAAATAGTGACTTTTTCTGCTCCTCAAAATGACTCCAATTTGACACATAAAAAAAGCACTTAATAGTGACATTAAAAAAGTATTAGAACTGCTGTACACTTCTTCCCGCACGGTGACTCTTCTTGGATAAGAAAATGATATCATATTCGACTGTTAAAAACAACTTGAGGTTACTCTTTAGTGCAAATTTGGATAGAAAATGTTGGCAGGGATACAACAAGTTCCTATAGTACAAGCTTCTATATCTACTTTATTTGTTTCAACGAATAATAATAAAACAAATAAGAGTAACATCTTATTCGCTATTAATTTATTCACACCCAGTGTTGTCGGAGTCGATCTTCATATTACACAATAAATGCCTTCAAATTATCCAAAATTTAAAAAATTACACAAAAATGTAAATTTTTTAAAATTAATTAATTTGTCATAGAGCTAGATCTCTAAAATATAAATATCACAGCAAGAAAACGCACTGAAGAAAAGTGATGATTTTAACAATGTGTTGTCATTGGGAAGAAGTTCTTAGTACTAAGAAAGAACTGCAATGTTTAATAAACTCTTTTTTGTAGTCTTTTTATGAATTTTATTTACAGATTCTCTTAAAACGAATTTTTATAATATTATTTAATAAAAATGTGGTTTTAGGTTCGTTAAAAGATAAAAAATACTTATAAATTTGTGACATTTTAATTTTTTTAGAAATTAACTTTTCTCTACTAAAATACATTTACATTCATTTTTCTGGAGGTAGTTATAAATAACTTAAAAAAAAGTTAAAAATATGCTCTTAGTTTTACCTTTGGAGTGGTTAAAGTTATCTTTTGGAAGCACTTGCTGGAAATAATTTTTTATTTCTTATTTCTGATCTTGTACTAGGTTACAACAGTGTTTTTTTAGCCTTACTTTTTTTGAAATTTAGTTTTTCATTTGCAAAACCTTAAATTTCTAAATTGTAGAAATTTTGTACAACATTTTGACTTGTTATGAACAGTTAACTTACTAATTTATGAAATGAAGTTCCAATGAAATTACACAGAAATTTTAATTATCCAAAAGTTATCCAAGAAATTTAAAATTGTCCCATTTTTCGATAATTACACAGAAATCGGCAACACTGTTCACACCTAATCTACTAAAGAGAATAATAATACCAACTAATAATAAAAAATACGACCTCAAACTAGCAGACAAAATTAAATTGGTGTGATTTGAATGTAAATGTGCAAGTGTTTAATTTGTAATTAAGTGTAAAATAAAAGATACGAATTCAGAATATTACATTGATACTAACATTTATATGAATATATGCGCTTTGGGTGATTCCCGAAATTGGGCCTTAGGAAGCTATGGTAAATTATCTTCATAAAATTTGGCACTGTCATTTATACTTACATAAAACTTATTTGTGTCGAGTAATAACTAGATATTAACATCTTTTTGGGATTCATACACGTTTAAGTGATTTGGCACTAAGATTTACACTCATATATAACATACTTTTAGCGAACTTAATTAAAATATTACAATATTTAAAGGATTTATAATCGTTAATCCTTCTTCCGGGAAGATATTTAATTGGGACTAGGTGAAATAATGGACCGTTCATAACCAATTTCAACAGGCTTCGTCCTTGTACCAAAATAATTATTCCTGCCAAGTTTCATCAACATACAATATCTTCAAAATAGAATTATGAATTCTATGCATGATTTTAAATTAAGCTGCTAAAAGAAAAAAATACTCACACAAAAACCATAAAAAATAAAAGGGAGAAAAAGTAAATTCTAAATAAAACTACCTCAAGAATTTGGGAAAAAATCAAATAATAATTCATAAATAATATAATTGTCAAACTTTTTGTTTCGTTTGTTCTACTTTTTTTGGAACTCCTGATATTATTTTTTATTTTGTTAGTTCAACAGAAACAAAGTCAAAATGAATAAAATCAACACATACGTAAAGTAAAGCGTGCATCAATCTGTGAGTTTAATGTGAATTTTATTGAAACTGTTTTGAGTGGATTCGTTAAGGAAGTGGGTCACCTAAATATTCATTTTATGGGTCTCTTTTATAAATCTGGCAGTCAGTCAGCATGTAACTAAGTTAGTCTGCAAATAATTTATTCTTGTTATGCTGTCAGTTTGGAGATGTTTTGTTACCAACCAATAATACACAACTACAAGTTATCCGGCCTTTTAACTACATTTTGCTAAATAATGTTGCCATATACGATCTTTTATCCATTAAATGGTGTAATCAATTTAATTTTAAAACTATATTTTTAACATTAAAGAACTTTGTTAGGGTACATTAAAGATATGGTAATTTAAATCCACATTTAATTTACTGTAATTTTAATACACATATAAAGATTTTAAAATCTTTTCACAATGTATATGTGGAAAAAGAACAAATAATATATATTTAAGTATAAGTATATTTAAATTCTGTGCCATCAAAATGCTCGAAAGTCTCATTTCAAAACGTTGAATTTGAAACGTTTTCTCACATAAATATGTATACTGGGGTTATAACTTTTTTTGAACTTCAAAATACTATAGTACCACCTTATAGCCAATATTTAGCAGATTTGAAGATAAAACTTCAACCACCAAACGCAGTGCTTTTTATATTTTTAATATATTATATGAAATCATTTTATATAAAATTCTAAATCTTTAAATAGTAGAACTTATTTATTAAATATGATTCAAAATCACTTTATTTTACATTCTTTTTCAATATATATAAGAAAAATATTGTCTTATTGGTTATCGATAATATATAAAAATCCGACTACAAACTAATTTAACACATTTTTGCACATATTTTTTGTCAAATTGGTAGGAAATGATTTTGCATTTAAATTTGCATCGTAGAATATCGAGAAATTTAACAATTCAAGAAAAATATATAAAATAAAAAGTAAAAAAAAAAATTATAATTATTTTGTTTATAAATTGTATATTAATTTGTAAAACTATTTTATATGAAAGAGAACACGAAAAAGTGATGAAAATTTGTAATTCGGAGGAAAATGTAAATTTTTTGATACCGACACAATACTATTTATAAAAAATTTTCATCTTGATTGGACCGTGAACTCTTTATACCTATAAATAATCTCCAAGATGTTGCTATAGTATTTTGGATATTAACAAAAATTGCAAAAAGTGTTGACCCTAATGAATATTGCTTTTAATTTACAGTGGTTTATAATATTGTGTATTAGTAGAGTTATCATTCGAACAGAAATTATTCGATTATTCGAGGCACAAATTTTTTATCTTTTTCGAACGCACAAAATTTTTAAATTTAGAATAAATAATTATTCGATAAATTTTTATCGATTAATCGAATGATTTTGATTTTTGTATCGAATGCTAATTCTAATTCTTTGTATTTTTTTTTTTAAATTTTTTTTTATATAAAGTTCTTAATATTTAAATGGTAGAAAATGACTTTGTTTCATATTATTTTTCCACCTAAATAAGGAAATATTGCGATATGGTTAAGTATTTAGAAGACTTAACAGCTATCGAGTAAAATATAATAATATGACTAGAAACTAATTTAAATCATTTTTGTACATAATTTGTAATAGTTTTGCATTTTAGTCCTTATCCTTATATATCTTGTAAATATGAGGTGCAAGTTTGTTGGTTTGTGTATCAATCATGCCTAAACGGCTGAACCGATTTTCACGAAATTTGACACATAGATAGTACACTAATTACCGGAGGTAGTTATAAGCTATGGTAGATCTCGATTGGATGTCATTCCCAGATTTTACATCTACTTAAAAAAATCTATTATTTTAATTTTGCACGTTATTAATAAAGCTATTAAAATTAAATTTGACACACAGATAGTGTTGCACTGGAGAATATTATAGGCTATGTTGGATCTTAATCGAATGCCACGCCTACTTTTTTAAAACTCTCAAACGCCCGAACCGATTTGCTTAAACTTTTTCTTAAGCTTTTGCTTAAACTTTTCACTTTTCTAAGGAACTATTATAGTGAGAGTCCTTAAACTTCATTTAAACCTCTAATTTATCCTATGGCATTGAGGAAATGAAAATTGGATGTATAGGTCGTGGGAGACAGATAGTCCCCCTACAAAGAATATATTAATTTTCGCTTATCTGAAGAAGTATTACAGTGAAAGTCTTAAAAATTTGAAGGAGTAATTTTCATATCAAATTTCGAATAGGGCAGATAGGACCAGGGGGAGTAACCCCTATATAAGGTAAATAATAGTTTTCACATCAAATGTGGTGGCGAAGTGTACCGGTGAATGTTAGTTTAAATCATAAAATGTCGGGAAGTTTAACAATTCAAGAAAAATACCATCAATAAAAAAATTAAATGATTATTTTGTTTATAAATTTTATATGTATTATAAAAATTTGTGCGAATTCGCAAAAATTGCACATTTTTTTTTTAAATTATTATATATTAAAGAAACACTCAAAAGTGATAAAAACTTTAATAATTTGATAGAAAATTATTGCAAATATTTTTTATACCAAAACAATATTATTTATATATAATTTTCATCGCGATTGGTGCATGAACTTTTTTAACGATCGCGAAAATTTAAAATGATATTCCCTTTTTTGGATATTTTGATGTTGTTTAACCAAAGCTAGTTCTAAATACTTTTTGCTAACACAGATTATTTTCCGCAGAATTTTTTCTTAGCCTTTTTCGCTCTGTGATATTGCCTTTTCTCAGCCAAACCCAGTTCATTTTATAGCGGAAGAAGGTTTATAATAAAACCAAACATACCCATTTAGACCATCGTCATTATCTTTGTTATCGTTATTTACCAACATTTAAAATTGACCGAAATAATAAATACAAACACTTGCACACAATACACACACAGGCAAATATTTATTTGTAATTCTTGAGATTCTCTCTAGGTTACACAATTATCACATCTTTTCCTCATCGTCATCATCATCATCGTTTTTTGGTTGCCTTTTTTCGATCATGATTATTACCGCTTTTGTTTTTAAACGATTAATGATTTGAAATGATTAAAATTATTTTCTTGCCTGAAGTGGAATACACCGATTATTGTATTTCTTTGTTTTGATGCTGAACTGAACTGCTGATGAAGTTTGCTTAATTTACCTCGAAGATACATTTTTGTTTGTTTTTAAATTCACTCAATAACCCTGAAGTACGTATTTTGTTTTTGCTTTTAATCTGGTAAATTTCTAGCCATAATTTTTGCTATTAAATATGGTTAAGATGCACAACAATACCAACAGCAACATGAAAAACAAAAAGAATTACAATCATCTCAACAACAGGAGCGGTAACATCTACGACCATAACAGCATTTATTTCTTAAATCGTTTTTAAGAGATTCAACGCTAAAAGACATGCTGCAACCAACCATTTAGTTGTTATTGCTAAATAAATAGTAAATGAGTGAATGAACGAATTGTAGTTGAATTGTATATAGATGCAATGATTCTGCCTTTGCTGCTGTTGCAGTTGGTGAAGATTATTTTCTGTATTGCACTATGATATTCTTGCTGGTTGCTGTTTGATTTTATCCATTGACTGCTCCGTTTAACTGCACATTGTTATTCCATTTGTTGTGGTCACAACCGTAGTTCCCATTTAACATTTACTGGTCGAAATCGTGTTTTACTGTAAAATTTCAGCTGTGCGAAATTAATTTTTTTCATCATGTTTGCAAAAAGAAAGAAAACATAATAACAACAATTTTAAGTATAAGTCCAATATCAGAATACACATATATAGTATGTTTATGTAAGATTTTGTATATGTATGTATTTATAGAAGTATTCTTGTACTCGTAATTCTTTTGGGGGCTTTCGTGGTGCTTAATTTTGTAATTTAATATAGTCTTAACATTTAGCAAACCGTTAAGAAAACATGTCTTGGTATTCTGTTGCTGTTATTTTATTTCTTTATTTCTTCTCTCTCCACTTAATTACAAATAATCCAAGCAATTTTGTATTTTGGCGGTTAGGATTAAGGTAATGATTTAAATACATATATAGAATAGTTTTTTTTTTTTGCGAGAAAGAAATTTCACAAAATTTTTTAATTATTGTGTTAAAAATTAAACAAATGTTTTATAACCAGAAAATTTAAAATGTTAAAACCCACCTAATTTAATATAACCGGGTCTAGAATTTTATTTCCATATATATATATATATATATATATATATATATATATATATATATATATATATATATATAAAGGTACCAATTTATGAAATCGGCAACCACAAAATATGTCACGTGACTAGTTGCCAACCTGCTTTCTGCTTATTTTTTACAATTCAGCTATAGATTATTATTCTTCTATGAATTGACATTTCTTGAACGAGGAGGTGTCGATTGAAACTTTACTAATGCATGATAGGTTCTTCAATTCATGCTAGGTTCTTCAATTCTGAAACTTTATATGAAGGTAAGCTAATACTTCTATATGGGGTTGTCATTGAAGATAGCTATTATTTCACAAATAAGATTTACTTTGTATACCACTACCCTTAGAACTATTCCCACTTAAAAATTCATAAATTCTATATAAATTAATTATTTTATTTTTTTCAGATTTATATACACACATTTATCTATTTACTAAAGTTTAATAATTTAGGTAAGTATTAAAATAGTTTATAAAATTATTATTAAAATAATTTATAAAAAAATTGCCCAATGCACAGAGGGTAATTGTGAGATTCCTTTTACAAAAATCTTAAAGTCTTTTAAATTTTATCATCTCAATAGTACAAAATTAACGCAGTTAACATTTCAAATGCAAATAACTCGAAAACTATAAGAGATAAATAGGACTAGTAAGCATTTTTTTTAGGCTTTATTAGGGGCTTTAAGAAGATGTAAATATTGGAAATCAAATAAAAACAAAAAATTGACAAACGTTTAAAATGTTCTACGTCAGAGGTACCCTAATTTTAGATCCCATAACTCTGCTCCTGAGGAATATGTATGGTTCCCCTTCTAAACTTAAACTTGTACGACTCTCCTCTGCTACGCCTATGTGAAATTTTATGTAAATCCCGCCAGCCGATTAGAAGTGACAGATTTATTTCCAAAAATTTTTGATTCTACCCCACTGTGCACTGAAGCCATTTTCTTTAAAAATAAACACATTTATAATTTTAAGTATTTCAAAAATATATATTGTTAGATATTTTAAGTCCATATTATTTTATAAATCAACAGATGTAATAGTACAACTATTGAAAAATTTTTATATTCTCTCAACAACTACTAAAAGAAGCAATATAACTAAATATGTTGAAAAATATTTATAAATTAAAATTTTGAATTACTTATTTTAAGTACAACTTAAATTATTTATATATTTTAACAAAGTAAAAATGGAATCAGCTAAACCGCAGCACATTTTAAGCCAAAACTATTTTAGAATTTTCAATTACATTAAACGGCAAAAGAATGCATTTGATCAACTGCCAAATTGTGAAGCAAATAACATATGCAACCATGTTTATTACTACCACAAATACACCGAAAGAAACAAATTTTTACAATACATATTTGAAACATGGACACGTATAAAAGTGTATAAACCTAATTTTTCAAAATGCGTTTTTTTGTATAATATTGCTTTTGTAACTAATTTTTATACAATTAATTTTAAAAATCCTTCAATTTTACCGCAAAAAATTAATTTGAAGACACGAATTAATTGAATTTTTATTTTTTCATACTAATTTTTACTTGAATTTTTAGATGTTTTTGAATAAAGGGATTATAATCCATTATTAGAATGATACATAAAATTCAGAATAGGAAGCAGACATTTCAAGTTTATGTTCTATTTACTTACATTGTATAAGTAAAAGTCATCTATCATTTTAATTATATAGTTTTCTTTATAATTTCAGCCAGTTTCAAAACTCGGCCAAGTCCGATGCATGGTGTGGGGTATGAAGTATACATTTTTAATATTTTGGAGGGAGTATTTCATGATCTATGGTCAATTTTAGACCGGTTCTTATAAGACTCGATATGGATATGTTCAATTATGGACCGACAGTGATAAAACTTTGCAATACATTTTTACTCATATAAAACTTATTGACATCAAATATTATAGTTATGCTAGCAATTATATGGAATTTATGCACTTTAAAATGATTTTGGGGAAAGAGTTTTATATGAGAGCCATGATTTATGGATATAAGACCTTATCCATTTTTAGTAATTTTCAGCCGCAAAATTTTAAAAGTTCTGATCTGAATTTCTTTTCATACTTTTTATTGTCTCCTGTAAAATTTTCTTTTTTTAATTTACTAACACTAGACCCCAAATTCTATAAAACAGAGCCGAAAGAATTAAATTTCTTTATCAAAACTGTGAAATTGAAATATACATTTTTCATACGAGAGAAAACTAAAGCACGTTTTCATTTCACTAAATGCAAATGTTATTTCATTAATATTTACTACCATAGGACCAATTTGTAAAGTAAATGGAATAAAAAATCGTTTTATAGCTAACCATGCCCTAGAAGATGCATTCTTTCACATATGGAGGAGAAAATGCCAATTAAGTGACCCAATCCAATTATCTGAAAAAATGGGTTATGACCAAAGAATCACACTTTTAAAATGGTCTGGAAAACTATTTGTTCTTAGTCTCAGAGAAAATATATTTTGAATCATATAGAGAATTATAGATCATAAAATAATATGCGTATAATTATAAAACTAAGAAAAAAATTTTCCACCTAGTAGAAATAGCCTGGAATGAAATTTCTGAAGATATTTTTGAAAATTATCTCTATGCTACGTATATGTGTAAAAGTTTAAAGAAAATGAAATCTGCGGTACTAAATATTAATTAAATTAATATTTGCATTTAAAAAATGGAAAATATGCTTCAGTTTTGTCTCGCATGAAAAATGTATATTTCACATTTCATTGAAATTTTCAAGTTTTAATAAAGAAATTTAATTTCTTTTTGCTCCGTTTTATAGAACTTGGGGTCTAGTGTTAATAAACTAATAAAAAGAATTGACATCAAAGTAGTTTCCGTGCTTTAGTTTTATCCGCCACTGTACATATTATGCTTCACATTGGCCCTACAGTGATTGATACAAATTTTAAAAAGTTCGTTGTTTACATGAAATATCTCCAAAGAGAAGTGAATTGTCACAAAACTGGTCCCGTAACAGGTTCTTAGGTGATAGAGACCGATTCATGTTCTGACAATTTATATGAGGGGCATATTACTTTTGCATGGATTTGTCGATGGAAAGGACCAGTTGACACCATTTAGCTACTGGTTATTGTATTGTATTGAATTTTGTTTGCTGATTGGAAAGAATTTTAAATAAATTGTGTTTTTCAGTGTATTTATCATAATGATAATATTTTGTTACGACAAACATATTTACTGGAAGTATATTCCTATTTTTTTTTTTTTTTTTTCAACAGATTTCACATGTTGTTCATACATGAACGTGAATGTGGCGCGCACATTTACTAATACACACTTATATACATGTATATGTGTATACATATGCATGCATTTATTGTTTATTTTTTAACTCGATGTATTTTTAATCGCAATAAACATTTTATATAAAAATTTTCCAATTGTTTAAGTTGAAATTCACATAAGAATACATTGGATGGCAACACATTGGTACTGTTAATTTTTATTATTATAAATATTGAAAATACACCAGCATGAAGATGTTGCGAGAAAATTTAACTGTATAATTTAATCTACTATAGATTAGTTAGTTTCTTTATCTATTAAATCCAAATGTGACATCTACGAGATTATGTGAAATAAATTTTAAAACTTGAACGATTATATTGCTAATACTGATACTTTGGAAAATATTTGATATTTACTTTATTATACATTTTATTACTCATGTTCTATATTCTTTGCAAAAATATTTGATATTTTCTTAATTTAACATTTTATTGTTCATATGTTATTTAGATATTATTTAAATACTTTTAGGACATAATAATCAGGTACGGAAAATTCATGCATTTAAAAATTTTGTTTTAGGTGCTTAAAACATATTTAGAACAATTTTTATAACTCGCTCTTATATTCCTCCTGCGTTCACATTCAAATTTATTAACAACATGCTAACGCGATAAAATTTGTAGCTAATCAATCCAAATCTGGTGACTCCATAATTATTCTTGGTGATTTAAATATTCCAAACATTAAATGGTGCGAAACTTATGATTCATGCCTTTTAAGCCCATCAATACGATGGGAAACATCTACTCAATTACTGGATGCTATTACTGATTTAGGACTCTTCCAAATAAATAATATAGTAAACAAGCACGGCACATTACTTGATCAACCTGAAGAATTTAATATTCTTCTCATTAGTCCATTATTAAGATTATTAGATGCTTGTCACCCCACTCTTGAAATAATCATACACGTCGAAACAAAACTTTCATTACAATCCAATGTAAATGATGAGCTGGTTTTTGATTTTAGCAAAACTGATTATTACAAATAAAATCATAGTCCTTACAATAAAGTATGTCCTCGTAATATTGACATCATTTTGAATAAATTCTATGATGGCTTATTTAATTGTTTTAAGAAATGAATTCTAATGATGAGAAAAAGAATTGCACATGAACTGCCTTGGAATACAAAGGAGCTCAATAGCTTGAAAAGTTTGAAAAACAAACATTATAGAAAATAAAAAGTCCGGTTTATCTATTGAAGATATCCAATGTTACAATAATTTTTACAATAATATTTTTAAGGTGAAAAGAAACTTTAAAAATAATCCAAATTATTTTTAACAGTTTATAAAATCTAAGCGTCGAGTTTCTGGATATCCCTCTATGATAAAATTTGGAGATAAAGAATCATCAAACGATACAGATATTTGCGATATGTTTGCTGCTTTCATCTAATCTGTCTGATTCTGATAAAGAATTACATCAACTTTCCAATTATCCAATATTTTTAAGGTGAAAAGAAACTTTAAAAATAATCCAAATTATTTTTAACAGTTTATAAAATCTAAGCGTCGAGTTTCTGGATATCCCTCTATGATAAAATTTGGAGATAAAGAATCATCAAACGATACAGATATTTGCGATATGTTTGCTGCTTTCATCTCATCTGTCTGATTCTGATAAAGAATTACATCAACTTTCCAATTATCCATACACAATTCCTGCTTCAACCCTAATAAATTTTCCAAAATTAGATAAATCGATGTTGCTGACAGCTGTACAGAATCTAAAATATTCTGATAAATGAGTTCCAAGCTGTGTTCCTATAAAATTTTTATATTCTCTTATATCTTCAATAACCTACTTATTCGATATACCAATATTTAGTATTTGTTTAAATCCGGAAGCAGATCCAACATTTCCAATTATAGAGGTCTGGCTAAATTAAGTGTTATTTCAAAACTTTTCGAAAAGATAGTTACTGAAATCCTTTCCCCCGCTGGTAATTGCTGCCCACGGTTGGGGTAATGTGCCAATAGTAGATGTGTCTCGGTAGCCGGCAATTCTGTTGTCTCCTTATAAACCGTCTTTGATTTCCGCAGCCTTCACTATCTTCCCTTCAATATGTTTTTCTATTTCTTTTTCCTTTATATTAAAAACACAAGTCTTTTCTTTCTTCTTTTTTATTTTACAATTAGTTTTATTTATTTCACTTTTTTTATTTTATATTATTTCACTTGTCACTTTTCTTATAAGAATCTAAGCCTGTTGCTCATGACGCCTTGATAAAAAATAAAATACAATACAAAAAAAACTAATAATAACCTAGGCAGCCGTTACTACACCACATTGTATAAGGGCCACGACAGGGTAGTTTGACTGCTCGTTGGCAACTTACACGTTGTCAACACCATCCATAATTTGCGTGTCGACGCTAGCAGTGTTTTGACGCTAACAGATTTATTAAAGCATGTTCCACTACTGGTAATCTTTTCGAGTTCACAACCTCAGTTTACAGACAGACACAATATATACGGATTTCTGTAAAACTTTTAATAAAGTAAATCACGATCTCCTCTTGTTCAAATTTGATAAACTCGAATTTTCTCCTGTTTTCCTTAAATGGATTTCTACATATCTTAAAAATAGATACCAATGTGTATTATTTAGAGAATGTATATCGAAAACCATTCCTGTTGTATCCGGTGTTCCTGCAAGGTACCCTTATTATTCCCAATATTTATAAATGATTTACCAGCTTGGACTAAGAGTTCTAGAATATTAATGTATGCTGATGTAAAGCTGTTCTATAGCCTTAACTATTTCCATCAATGTTCCTTACTATTGACATTCTTTATGATGAATCTAATGGATCTGAATTTAAGAAAGTGTAAACACATGATGTTCTATAGATGAAGTGCAATACTCTGTAGATGCATAATAAATCAATATCACTCGATCTGTTCGAAGAATTTCTTGATCTGGGTGTATTGCTTGATTTTAAACAATCGTGTAATTAACACGATTCGCAAATCGCTATTAAGGCAAAAGGAGTTCTAGGTTTCCTCAAGCGTTGGGGAAGAGATTTTAATGATACTTACGTTTCCGAGCAATTATTCACATCTCTCGAAAGACTAATCCTTGAATATGCTTTCGTGGTCTGGGATCCTCAATACGAAGTTCACATAAAGAAAACTGAATCTGTCCAGAAACAATTTCACTTATTTTGTCTTCGTAATTTTTCATGGAATCCTAATATTAATTTAAAATCATATGTAAGTCGATTGCAGCTTATAAATCTCCCTACTCTTGAAAGTAGGAGAAAATATATGAATATTTAATTTGTAATTAATTTGGCAAACCGTTCCATTAATTCCGAGTTCCTACTTTGTAAGATCGAATTCGTGATCCTAAATCGTTCAACTAGATATTATACTCCTTTAAAAATCAAATATTTTCGAACCAATTATGCCAACGTATATGCAATCAATTCAACAGTTTTTATGCATATATTGATTTCTCAGTATATCCAATCCGCATTAACAGGAGTACTTTTAATTTAGTTAAATAATAAGACTTTGTTATTTAGTAATTTTGAAAAACATTTTATTGTAAATAGTTTTAAGTAATATGTATGCTAACCCATAAAGAATTGTAATTTCATTGGATTTTAAATAATTAAATTCATGAATAAAATAAAAAAAACATGCACTAAAAATTAGTAAAATATTCACTTATTTTTTTAACTTTTTTTTGAAAACAAAAATATAACACTTCAATTCAGTATAAACAATTTTATAATTAAAATTATCTTTCGTTTATGCAGTACTATAAGTAAATACCCTTATGTATATATATGTGTATATATATATATATATATATATATATATAAACTGCGGTCAGTCAAACAAACAACTTTTAACAGTTAGTCCTAATCAAATCGGTAGTAAATTGAAAAATTCCAATTTACTTGCCACATACTGTAAATATGCATATGTAAATAATGAATCGTACCATAAAATCTGAAAACATGTATGAATTTCCAAAATCCTCTTTTTTTGGAATTTCCATGTTACATGTAATGAATGTTTTTCTCATATTATTTTATTTATTTTTTTTTTTACTTTTTCTTCCTAAGCAAATATGTATAATCAAAAAAATATACAAATGTATGTTATATATATTAGACTGCCCCTTCGATTGTTCTTTTTTGTGTAAAAATAGAGTGTGCAAAACATTTGAGTGATCGGATGTCGGGTGCATTTATATGGGAAAATTTTTACAGTTTTTTTTTTTAAATTTACTATTATCAACTCTATATTGTATTTTAATGTAAAGTAACCGTAATCTAGACATAATTATCTATCAAACAAGATAAAATAGTTAAGATCAGTTAGAAAAAAGTTATTAGAAATTCCCCAGACCAATAATATGTTTTCGAACACTTGTGTAAGCAACGTGCAGAAAAATGATGCTATTTTAAATCAAATCTTAACCATAATTACTAGAAAAATGTGGGTGTTTCAAATCACCAATTTAAATTTTTTTCAAAATTTTGTTAAACAAATTTTAAAATAAATTAGGAAAAAAACTATACCGATTTATAGACAACACTACAGAAAGCAAAAAAAAACTTGGTCGGTACCTCTTATAAATATGCCGTACCGTACTATAATTTATATTATCCTGTTTTATTATAATTTTCAATAATCTGTACACTAGTCCAAAAAAAATTACTCCACAAAAGATAAAAAAAAGCCTTTTTGCCGAAATCCGCAAAATTCAGGTCTAAGGTACGGCGCATTTATAAGAAATATCGAACAAATTCCTCTTTATTTTTACTTTCTGTGGTGATGTCCATAAAACAGCAGTTTTTTTTACTAATTTTTTTAAAATTTATTTAACACGCAATTGACACTTACACTTGAATGAGATTTTAAAAAAAAAATCTACCCCGTTTACATTAGACCTTTCGACAACTTTGTTGATTTCGTTTGACAATTCGATTAAAAATAATAATAATAATAATAATAACACAACTACTAAACAAACTTAGTAGCTTCCATCTTGTTTGTTAAAATCTTACTTTAATTTTAATTTTAATTTTTATTTTACTATCAAAAATTTTTATTTACATTGAAAACTAATTTTAATTTAACACATTGTTGTATTTTACTAACACACGAAAAAAACAGAGTTGGATAACGATATTTTTCAAAATCTAGTTAAATTTTATGAAATTTTGGAAAAACCTCATTATAAACTAAATTTTGATTTGTATGGGAAATCTAATTAAAATCTACTAAAGTTATGTAGATTTTGATCGAAATCTCGTTTAAACTAGACTTTGTGCAAATGTAAATGGAGTATAACAAAATTTTGAAAAGCTGAAATTGGTGATAAAACACCCATAATAAAAACCAACCTTTTTAATAAAGCATAAGAATGGTATTATATTAATCTGAAGTACTCAAAGCTTTTTTCAGTAGTTATGGTTCAAATTTGACTTAAAATGGCATTCTATTTCAACATTTCTAAATAAAATTATAAATTTGTACGCACGTGGCTTGCTCAAGTGTTCGAAAACATGTTAATAGTCTGGGGAATTTTTAACAACTTTTTCTAACTGTTTTTAAGTTTTTTTATTTTGTCTGATATATAATTATGTCTGGATCACGGTTATTTTACATTAAATTGCAAAAAAGAATTGATAATAGCATATTAAAAAAAAAACTGTGAAAAAGTAAAAAAAAATTCCGTATAAATGCAACCTGCAAACTTCAGGGTCAATGCGACATCCGATATTTTGTACACTATATTTTTCACAAAAAAGAACAATCGTAGGGAAAATTACGGTCGAAATTCGAAAGGCGTTATTTTGAAGCACTCTAATGTATATACTACATTTATTATCCTTGTATTTGTGTCAACGTATTAAAAACAGTTTAGAATGCTATATTCGGCTGCATCGTATCTTATATACACTTCAACCGTGTTGAGATGTGTTATATGAAAATGAAATACATTATATTGGATATACGAGTAATTACAAATATATTTACCTATACTATATCTATTTAAACACTAAAAACCAGAGGTGGTTATAGGCTTTATTAGATCTCGATTGCACAGTGTGACAGAATCGAAATTTTTTGGAAATAAATCTGTAACTTCTGATCGGCCGGTTGGATTTTCATGAAATTTGGTATAAGCGTAGCTTAGGAGTGTATAATGTTATGTTTGGAAGGGGGGCACGACAATCTCCCCAAAGGCGGAGCTAAGGGGGCTCAAAGTTAGGTACCTCTGACATAAAAAAATTTTAATCGCTCGCAAAATTTTTGTTTTTCGACCGATTTAAAATATTTTTATACATTGTTGTAGGCCCTGATAAGACCTATAAAAAACATGCTTACATATCCTATTTATCTAGTATAGTTTTCGAGTTATTTGCGTTTGAATTTTTAACCATCATAATTTTGTATGTTCTTGGTCCAGTTTTTTCATATATATCCTAGTATTTCCGACCGATTTTATTAGTTTTTATCCTATCTAGTTAAAGAACAAAATTATCTATTGAATAAAAAAAATTTGAAGTCGGTATCTTTACCGAGTCCAAAAATAAACGATTTTGAACTTGAAAATTCCAAAAAAGACGACTTTTTGTGTTTTTTTTTAGCCGAAAAAGTATCTACACTCTATTTTATCTAAAATAAAATTTTCCTTAGCTAAATATAATAATTTTGCACTTTTCTGAAAGGTAACTTCACAGAGATGACTCTAAGATAAAAAACAAGCCCAATAACTCAACTGGTCATGGTACATACCCTCCCGAATTCGATCTATTTATATGAAAGTTTTGATTTTAAACCATATTTTCTCAAATCCCATAGCACGAATCGACAAGCGGAATATATTTTAAGAATCTTCAATATATAGTTAAAAGTTTTAAATCAAAATATATGGGACTTCGGAAAAATGTGGATTCTATAGCCAAAAATGTAAAAAATCCCATTTTTGGGAACTTTGATTAGTTTATTTAGGAATTCAGGAAAACCCTACACCTGATTGAAATTTCGTTAACGCGCTTTTATTTACATTATTAAGATCCACATTTTCTGCAAATTTCATTAAAATATCTTTATAAACAAATATGTTATTACAATTAAAAAATTTGTATTTTCTCCAAAAACCCCAAATTGGGCCTTTTGTTTGGTTTATTTTTAAATAGCGAAAGAAATTTTAAAAATATGTATTCCAAATTAAGCTTATCCTTTAGCATACATAATTTCCGATCTTTTGCAGAAAGATTCAAGTCAATATCATACCTCATTTCAGAAATACGCGCCTTTAAACTTTTATATTTCCAATTTATTGTATATATGACTATATTTTTACAAACTTGCAACTTTTGCCTTTAGTTATGCGTGAATAGTTACTTAGAAAATTATGAATATTTCTGTATACTTTTACTAATATCTATACACAAAATATTTTTATAAAAATAATTAATAAATATTTTTTCATTTTTAATAGCGTTGCCACATTTCCCAAATTTAAGTAAATTTTTATCCTTTTCTAAGCATTCATATATTTCTATTAATGAATTTAAAATAACAAAACAAACAAAAAATGTCTATTTTAACTTAATCAATAAGTATTTTATTATTTATAATCTAGTATCAATGTACAGGTATCCTTTCGGTGGTACCTAGCTGCAGCATTTATCTATTACTGATGGTTCAAAATCTATATTTTTATAAGCTAGTGACAATGCACAGTTAATATCCTTTCCGGTGATACCTAACAACAACATATAATATCAATGAATTCGGTATAGGTACTCTTCCAAGTTGACTCTTTCAGATATTTTACCTAATGGAAATTCACAGAATACCTGTAACTATATCTAATAGATATATATAAATGCGCAGCTAATCCTTATCAACATCATAACGAATTTGATTACCATGGTGATTGCATTGAAACATGAACAATTGTGCTGTGTTCTGTGGAGTTTGTCTAAAAATGATCTTAATCGTTTGGAAGCTATAGTAGAATTCATAAAAACTACATATCATGCAAAAGTCGACGTCATTGGTAAATCTCAGATAGAGAGCTTTTTAAAGCTTTTTAAATGAAGTCCTTGAATCAGCGTACTAACAGATTAAAAATTAAACATTCCGATTGGATGGATACTGATATAAAAATATCAGCGTTCAAAATATCAACTGGAGCACCCTGCAAGACATATGAGGATTTAAGTACAAGATCTAAGAAGAAAAGACTGGCCCATAAGCAATTAATATTGCTGAAATACTACCAACTGTATCACCAAAACGTCTTAAACGGATTGCCGAAAGTGTACCTACTCCAACATCACCATCCAATTTTAAAGAGGAAGAAGCAATTGCTTAATGAATGAATGAACTGGACCTCAGCCGAAACAAATATCAAATTTTAAGAAAAGCTCTGCTTGAAAAGGGACACTCAATTCAAGAAAAAAAGAAAACTATTTTACCATCTATTTCGGTTACCGAAAAGGAAGCATGTGTAGAGCTATCTTCTTTGTTGAGAATACAGCTACCAGGATAGTTGCAGATTTTTCTGCAGATCAGTTGGAAAAAGTAAATAATCTGTAAGTGGGGATGTGATGGACTATCAGCCCTTCCTGAATACAAGCATGCTAGTGGAAGTAAGAAAATGGCAGATTATAAAAGCGTATTTATAGCATCTTTGGTGCCATTAAGAATGCTATCTTATTCCTTAAAGCAATCTTCATCAAAGTGTAAAAAGTCATTTGAATATATATGGCTTAACACTACTCCAGGATCAAAACATTTTTGTGGACCTATTTGGTTCGAATACATAACTGTGTCGAAGATAACAACAAAGGATTTAGTGGAATATACTAAAGATGAAATAAATGATTTACAACCTCTTTCAATAACCATAAACCAATACACATTCGACATATCGTTTCAACTTAGTCTAACAATGATTGATGGAAAGGTTAGTAATGCCATTACGGAAACATATTTTTTTTTGGAAATGCTCACTATGTGATGAGACGAAATCACAATTTTTTGATGTTGGTGAAGCAAGGAGTATTAATGAAAATTTCTGTCTTTCGGAATATCTCCACTTCACGCCAGAATACGGTTCATGGAGCATTTTCTGCATATAGCATATGATTTAAAGTATAGAAATATGCCAGAAAATTTAACAAAACCTACCAGAAACAACGAGGATTTAAAAACACTTAGAATATTTGAGAAAAGTATAATCCAGGATGAATTCAGAGAAGAGACGGGATTAAACATCGACAAACCTCTGCCGACTGGTGGTAGTATAAATGATGGAAACACAGCAAGAAGGTTTTTCGGAAATTTCGAAGCTACATCTAAAATAACTGGTATTAATAAAGAGTTACTTGAAAGGACTAACATACTATTAATGGCAATTAATTGCAAGCACAAAATTAACTCTGCTCGATTTGGAGAATATGCAACAGAAATATCTAAACTACTTGTTTCTCTATATCCATGGAAAGAAATGACACCAACAGTACATAAAATATTGTGCCATGGCGAAATTATAATTGAACGAAATATTCTTCCACTTGGAGAGCTTACAGAAGAGGATCAAGAAGCAAGAAACAGAGATTTTAAGCACGTTCAATTATTCAGCTACATGAATTGCTCCAGAACGTCACAAAGCCTATTGTTATCATCAGACCCTGTACTATCATCAATGAGAAAACGGTGGATTTATTATGAGCCTTTATCAACTCAAAATACTGAAGACTTGAAGGAACTTTATTATCTTTTAGATATGTATACAGATACAACAGATTATTTTATAGAAAATAAGTAGTATAAGTTTAAAATATTAGAAAAATTTTCTACATAAATTTAATGTAAATAAGTAATAAAAAATCGTATTAGGAATAGAATATTTATTAAGAAAGATGATAAATACCAAAAATAATAATATTGATTAAGTTAAAATAGACATTTTTTGTTTGTTTTATTATTTTAAATTCATTAATAGAAATATATGAATGCCTAGAAAAGGATAAAGATTTACTTAAATTTGGAAAATGTGGCAACCCTATTAAAAATAAAAAAATATTTATTAATTATTTTTATAAAAATATTCTGTGTATAGATATTAGTAAAAGTATACAGAAATATTCATAAATTGGAAATATAAAAGTTTAAAGGCGCGTATTTCTAAAATGAGGCATGATATTTTGCAAAAGATCGGAAATTATATATGCTAAAGGATAAGCTTAATTTGGAATACATATTTTTAAAATTTCTTTCGCTATTTAGAAATAAACCAAACAAAAGGCCCAATTTGGGGTTTTTGGAGAAAATACAAATTTTTTAATTGTAATACCATATTTGTTTATAAAGATATCTTAATAAAATTTGCAGGAAATGTGGATCTTATTAATATAAATAAAAGTGCTTTAACCAAATTTCAAATTAAGGGTAAGGTTTATCCTGAATTCCCAAATAAACTAATCAAAATTCCCAAAAATGGGATTTTTTACATTTTTGGCTATAGAATCCACATTTTTCCGAAGTCCCGTAAATTTTGATTTAAAACTTTTAACAACATATTGAAGATTCTTAAAATATATTCCGCTTGTCGATTCGTGCTTCGGGATTTGAGAAAATATGGTCTAAAATCAAAACTTTCATATAAAATGGGTCCAATTCGGGAGGGTATATACCATGACCAATTGAGTGATTGGGCTGGTGTTTTCCCTTAGAGTCATCTCTGTGAAGTTACCTTTCAGAAAAGTGCAAAATTATTATATTTTGCTAAAGAAAATTCTATTTTACATAAAAAAGAGTGTAGATACTTTTTCGGCTAAAAAAAAACACAAAAAGTCGTCTTTTTTGGAATTTTCAAATTCAAAATCGTTTATTTTTAGACTCGGTGAAGATATCGACTTCAATTTTTTTATTCAATAGATAATTTTGTTCTTTAACTAGTTAAGAAAAAAACTAATAAAATCGGTCGGAAATACTAGGATATCTATGAAAAAAACTGGACAAAGAACATGAAAAATTATGGTATTTAATAATTCAAACGCAAATAACTCGAAAACTGTAAGAGATAATGGTTTTTATAGGTCTTATCAGGGCCTACAACAATATATAAAAATATTTGAAATTGGATGATAAACAAAAATTTTGGAAGCGATTAAAAATTCTTTATGTCAGAGGTACCTAACTTTGAGCCCCCTTAGCTCCGCCCCTGGGGGATTGTTGTGCCCCCCTTCCAACATAACATTATACACTCCTCTGCTACGGCTATACCAAATTTCATGAAAATCCAACCGGCCGATCAGAAGTTACAGATTTATTTCCAAAAAATTTCAATTCTGCCCCACTGTGGATTGGACGTTACACCCACATTTTACGCTTACTTTAAAAAATCTCTTTTTTCAGTTTTACACGTTATTATTAAAGCTATAAAGCAAGTTAGAGTTTATTTTGGATTTTCATCGGATGCCACTGCCATATTTTGCGCCCATTTTTTAAAAACTTTCAAACGGATAAAACGGTTATCATAACATAGATCGGAGAAGGGCATATGTTAGAAACTATTACAGCGAGATCCTTAAAATTTCATGAGAACCTTTATACTATCCTTTATCGCATTAACGAAATGAAAATTGGACGGATAGGTCCAGGCGGAGAGGTAGCTCCCATACAAAGGGTGGCGAAGCGCACCCGTAAAAGCTAGTAGATAACAAATTTAATACTTTAGAATTTTACAAAAGTTCGCACATATTTAAAGAAGATATAATTATTTCGGTGCAGAACAAATATTTTATAAATGTAAGACAATATTAAATTAAAAAAGGGTATGATAGAAAATATATGGACTGTTTTCACTGATTTAAAAAACCGAAATTCGAAAAAAAATATTTGTGATAGATTTATGCAAGAATGAGGCCTATACCTTATGTAGGAGCTTCAAAAAATCGGTTAATACTGGATTTACTTAGTTCATTCTTTGAACACAAAAATTCTTAAAAACTCCCGATTTTTTGTGAAAGAACGGAGTTTTTAGCTTACATAGGTGCATTAAAAAGTTTAAAAAAACTATATATATATATATATATATATATATATATATATATATATATATATATATATATAGAAGGCAGTTATCGGTGGGCTTCATAAAAACCATTTTAACCGAAGGACGGACAGACGACATCAAAATAAACTTTTTTTGCTCTCCGACTAAAATTTTGGACATTACAAATGGAATGACAAACTTATGTATACATTTTACACCTTTGGTGAAGGGTATATAAATAAAATAAACAAAATATATAAACTAAACATGTATGCATGGGTCCATATACGCAAACAGAGACATAATGTTGGCAATTGTAGTATAAATGTAGGTTCTTGCCAAAAACAAGCAAATTGTGAGGTTTCTTAAAATATTAGTTTAAATAAAACGCATAGATATATAAAAGTGCTTATCAACCTGGTCGAATCTAGAGTACTCTTTAGATTCCGAAAATACATTTAGCGAAATAACATAAATTTTATAGTATTTCCAAGATTTTAAAAAATCAAGGACAAATTTTAGGAAATCAAATTATTTTGTGGTTTAGATGTTTTATTTGAGTTTTTTTTTTTAAATTTTCAGAAAATAAATTTAAGATTGAACTTTTGTCACAATTCTCCATTCGTAGTGCTATGTATTTATGTATGTATGTATGTATGTATGTATGCATGTACGTATGTATGAATGTATGCATGTATGTATGTATGTATGTGTATGTATGTATGTATGTATGTATGTATGTATGCATGTGTGTATGTATTTATGTAGAAATGGTTAGATGTGCTTTATTGCAAGCGAATGCATAGTTTTTTTTTAATTAAATTGTTTAAATAGTTTAAAATTAAGCGCTTTTCTAAAGTTTTATATATAATTTTATATAGTTATTCGCTAAACTCATTTCTATATATAAGATATCGATATATCCATCTAGTTGTTTTTGTTATTTTTTTAACACAACACAATATTCATATTATTATTTATATTTTTTCATAATTATTTATTATAAATTGTTCCATATCATTTCACTTTGTTAGCCTATAAACTCTTAAAGGGATTAAAAGTTAACCAAAAATTAATCTTTGAACTTTTTAGACAATGATATAAATTTATTTTACGCATATCGGTGTTTACGATATGAATAAATTGCATATTAAATTTAATAAATTATTAGAATATTTATACACTACACTATCATTAATTTAGAGGTTGCTTTTATATGTTTTTTCTTAAATTTATATAAATATAAATTAATAAATATAGTAGCGAATAAAAATATTTAGTTTTAAAAGTAGCATTTATGATTCTTTTTTAGTCTGCATGAGAAGCAATCAGTGTTGCCAAATGCAGGGAAAATACTCTTTCTGTAGAGATTTTTTTGTAAATTTCAAGTGTAGGGGAAAGGGAAAGATTTTTTTCTTATGCTTATTGTAGGGATGTTTTAAAATTTATATATATTTTTTTAAAGAAAACAAGAAATTATATAAATATACATTACTTTTCTTTTAAAAAATGAAGGAGAGAGAGTATAAGGGAGTATAAACCTGTTTTTTTTTTTTTTTTTTTTTTGCATAATATTGCTTTAGTAACTAATTTACATCTATTTATATAAAAATAATTTTAAAACCGTCAATTTCACCAGAAATGTCTTTAAAGACATGATTATAATGAATTCATATTTTTTCATACTAATTTCATTCTTAGATTTTTAGATGATTTTAAATAAATGTAGTTATGATTACAATTTTTACCAGATATCGAAACAAGTTAAGAAAACGATTAAGTTTTATGATTGTGATGTTTTTATTGTGTCCTGTAAAATTTTCTTAATGGTTTATAAGCCCTTATATGAGTCCATACTTTAAATATACAATTATAATAGTTCTGTTTGTTGCTAACGTTCATAGGATATTTCCAGTGATGCCAACTTAGATTTAGCCTGTTTTTAGTAGTCCAAAACACGAAAATATGTTTTTAGTCCGAAACTAAAAAAAGCGCACACTTAACACTTTTAACAATTTCCTTTTAGCCCTTTTTGCTCTTTTTTACTTTTTTTAAAAATGGAAAATTATTTTAATGTGTAAAGTTAATTTTATTTGGAAATTTTTGTACTAAGTTCCCAATATATTTTTTCGACCAATGTAAAAAGACTAGTCCTATTTTTCTAGGGATCTTAACAATTCGTAAAGAATCTTTATTATTAAAAAAACTATCTTCAACAATTAAAATTTTTTGCGTGGAAAAGTGTTGAAAGAATTCTAAAATGTTGAATCTAGGTTTTTAATGAAAACCTGTATTTAAATTTACCCAGTTTGCTAATAATATTTTGAGGTGTAGATTCCAAATGGTTGATTAATGGTAAAAATGTTGCTTATATGTTTGTTTTTTCTTTTCAGAAGAAATTTTAATTTTAGTCCATTTTTGCACTTTTTTACCGTAAAACTGTTGTCGTTTTAAATTTAGCCCTTTTTAGGACTTTTTTCAAACATTGCTACGCGTTTATGTTCGTAATAGTTGGTATCACAGGATATTTTATATAAAATTTAAATTTATAGGAATTTTTCTTTTGTAACGTATGGAAAAAATGCATTTTTTTTTTTTTTTTTTTGAATAAGCGTAGAGATTTTTTTCCAAAATACTTTCTGATACGAAATTTATTATACCCTACACCACCATAAGTTGGGACGGTACTAGATATGCCTTAGTACTGATGTTTGTAACACCAAAAAATATTTGTTTATGGTAATTTAGTACTGGAATTGTCAGATTTTTTTTGTTAATTTCATTTTCAGTTTATATAGCTTTTTAGCAGATGAAATGATTCATGTTTTATAGCCAAATATACTGGTCTTAGAAGAAATTTATATGTAGATAGTCCTTGTGAATCTCTACAAAAAATACGCTTACATGTGCAGGTTATCTCTTTCAGTTTAAGCGATATTTAGGTCGAAATATATTTTGTTAGGTTTTTTTAACCTAACGAGCCTAATATTTACCCTAATTTTTCTCAAATATTCACCAGAAATCTAACGTTGATGTGTGTAAATTAAACCCGGAGGCGCTTGTAGAAAAGGTCTCCCCACATGCTCTATCCAAACTTTGTCAATTTTCTAAAAAATTTTTAAATTTGTTTGTAAAATTCTTAAAACGTAAAGCTGGGATTAAAAAAAAAATTATGTTAATTAAGTACCTAATATGTTGGGTAAATACAGGAAAAGTATTTTCTGATGGTCGCTTCTTATAACAACAGGAGGATGGAGGAGTTATGAATAGCGCCAATATTAAACACGCCAAGATAAAAAACTTAAAAAAACGAGTCTAAAAATGAGAGAAAATTTTGTTTCGTCCTAAATATCTCTTAAAATAAGAGAAATAACCTACACATGTAAGTGTATTTTTGGTAGATATAAAATTTGTTTTCTGTCAAATCATACATTATTTTTTGACTATTTCGAGCTAAGAAAACTTGGAAACACTTCGTCTGTCTTTCCATTATGTTGTCCTATGACAACAATATATTCCAATATGCAACAAAATACTCCGTCATTGGATGTGTAGAAAATCTTGAGCACCTTTCTGGAAGATGGGAAATTGATATAGAAGAAGCTGAATACCTTAAAAGTTGCAATTGAAAATATAGCTTCCAAACATATCGCTCATTTACTGCAATAACGTCGTAAATCAAAAAACCAAAATTTCATCAGTAATGCATAGAAAATAAGGTGTTTTATAAACTGAAAGTCTTGTGTGCGAGCTTTACAGATTTCACACAGAATCGCGACAAAAGCATATTGTCCTAATTTTAAATTTTACCGTGTATTAAATGCAACAATGCGCAGTGGGGCCAACTGCAAAATAAATGGTAATAATTCTGGATTTTTAAAACTGCTGAATCGATTTTAAGAATATTGTTGGCTGCAGTGTGTAGCTCCATAACTTGTAAAATAAAATTCTCTATTATTTTCTAAATTATTCTAAAAAAAATTGCTATCTGCGTTCGTTAGCAAGAAAAAAATTTTCAAAGTCAAAATTTCAAAATTTAAATTTTTCGACAAAATAGTAACCCTTTTTTTCAATATTTTTTTCACCTTCTGAAATACTGGATCTTAAAAAAGCGTGTAAATGTAATTTTCAAAAGTTTTAACGTTCACCCTACATCCAGCGGTGATCAAAAATGATCAGTATGGGATGTAAAAAAATTGATTGTTGATTTTGGTACTTCTACGAATTAAATAATATGCTTTTAAAGGTTTTACAAAAAATTGTGACAGCCTACCGGTAAATTTGGTCACACGAGAAATTTTTGGAAAAAACCCATATTATCAGTAATGAAAAATTTGATCTTTAAAAATATGTAGTAAAATTATATATATTTTTCCGATTTTTAAATTTGCGTTTTGCTTATTTTAAATTGATTTACCAGAAGCATAATAAATTCAATATAGTCATCTTATACAAAATTTTAAAATAAATTGAGTATTCCTTAAAGTTGTATATAACAAATTTTACTATTTTAAAATTTTAGCACACCTTTCTTAAAATAACATACTTTCTTAAATATTTTTTTGTTTTTTTTTTATATATTTCGATGTTAAGGTGTTTGGTAATATTTTATGCACATATCATAATAAGATAATGATATTTTTTATTATTTATTTATTATAGTAGTAAAATCATACATAATACTTTAAAAATAAAAATCGCTCAATTTACAGAAGTGAAATACCTTAATTCTAAAACATCCAAAAATTACACAGAGGAAAGCTAAGCACTGATGAGTAAATAAGCAAAAACAGAATTGATGAAGGAAAATACTACTAAAAAAAACCTTCAAAATAATAAACAAAAAGAATGATATATATATATATATATATATGATTAAACTAAAGAAAACATGAAAACAAATATGTGAGTGTAGAAATATAAGTGGTAGAATAGAGATAAAATAATGTAATACACTCAATCTATCGGTAGATTAACAATCAGGGGATTATCCGAAAAGCCACAACGGAGATTAAATTTATCATTGATGTCTTTTAATTTCTCCGACAATAACAAAATGTTATACTTTCTATGTAATCTTAATGTAGAATAGTCCCAAGGCAATTTTAACGTCATTTTTAACAGTTTATTCTGACAAATTTGTAAGGTTTTAACATGAGGTTTTGCACAGTTACCCCACACCGGGGATGCATATAGAAGTAACGCTTGAAAAATTGTTTTAAATAGAAGAATTTTGTTATTGATTGATAAATTTGAATTTCTATTAATTAGTGGATAAATAAATTTAATAGCTAAATTAAACTTATTTTTAGTGAAGAGAATGTGGTCACGAAAAGTTAGTTTAGTATCTAAGACGACTCCTAGGTACTTAACATTTTGAGACCAAGGAATGCTAAATCCTGACAACTGTAAGGATGTTCCTGGTAGATTAGAAGGTTTTCTTTTTTTAGTAAAAAATATGGCATTAGTTTTGCTAGCATTAATTTTTATTTTCCAATCTAGCATATAATTATTAATTTTTTCCAGAGCTCTCTGCAGGTTATTTATAATAATCTGAGGAGATTTATGTGATGTAAAGATACCAACATCATCAAAATATAAAGAAAAATGACAATGTTCAAGTCTAGGAAAATCTGAGCAGAATATAATATAAAGGAGTGGTCCTATTACTGAGTCTTGAGGAACTCCAGCAGGTATTAAACGTTCGGTTGAAAAGACATTATTTAAGCTAATACAAAAATAACGATTTTCTAAAAAACTTATTATAATTTTAACTAGATTTAAAGGAAATCCAAAATTTACCAGTTTGCAAATGAGGCCAGCATGCCAAACTGAGTCAAACGCTTTCTCTACATCTAAAAGGACAAGTGCAGTGGATTCTCTACGAACAAAGCTTTCTTTTACAAACTTACAGATTCTTTTAACTTGGTGGGATGTACTGTGTTATCTTCTAAAACCAAATTGTTCCATTGGGATAATATTATTGTCGCTGATATAGTTTAAAAGTTTATACTGAATTACTTTTTCAAAGATTTTACCCGTGCAACTAAGAATACTAATTGGTCTGTAGCTGTTAATATCTTTAGGAGGCTTTCCATTCTTTAGAATTGGAATAACCTTAGCCCTTTTCCAGATAGTAGGGACATATTGAAGTTTAATACAACAATTCATAATAAATGTTAAGAATTGAATAACGACTTTAGGTGAATGCTTAACAAGAATCATCTTAATTCTATCAATACTACATGATTTGTTGTTGGAGCATTCCTTAACAATTTGTGTTATAAATGTATCGCTTACAAAATCTTCTCGAAGATTGCCAATAACTATTGATTTAAAACGTTCTGTAAATATTGCAATCATACGATTATTTACAGGTGTTCCGAGATGCGTAGATACATTGTGATTCACACTAAACACATCAGCGAACGCATTAACTTTTTCACTGTTAGAAACCAAAATATTGTTCTGCATAACGAGTGGTGGAATAGAGGGATGCTTCTTCCGAAGAGCTTTACAAATATTCCAAAATTGTTTATCCCCTTTTTTTTATGAAGAAATTCGTTTATTCCAGGCAATGTTACGCACTGACATAATTTTATTTCGAATAATATTAATCAGACTGTTCATAATATTTTTATCAGCTGGCTGTCTATATTTGGACCACTGTCTTCTGTAGTAGTTTTTGATTCTAATTAAATTTAAAATGTTTAATATAATTACCAGAAGTAATTTTAGGAGGTACATAGTTAGACTCCGCCAGTAGCAATTTACTTTTAAGAATACTTATGTTTTCATCAATACTGTCTGTCGTAAATTCATCATCCAAACTCATTGGTAAGTTATCAAATTCACTTTTTAAATAGGACCTGAAGCCAGACCAATCAGCATTTTTATAGTCAAAGTCTAAGAATAAATTCAATAGGAAGGTGGTCAGAACTAAGCTCATTTACAACAATCGGCTGAGAAATAAGATAAGGACTGTTAGTTATGACAAGATTAATGTTTGATGGAGATGATCTTTGTGAAGTGGGTATATAAGAAGGGTCAGAAGGAAATAAAATAGAAATCGGGAAAAAAGTTGTAAATTCATTCAAAATATTACCCCAGCTGTTAGCTCTCAAACATCCCCAGTTACTGTGTCGGCTATTAAGATCTCCACATAGGATAAAAAAATCCATTACTGTTACAAATTTTTCTTAAATCATTCTTATATTTACACTGAAGGTCAGGGGTATTACGACCACCAGGAAAATAAATGCTAAATAGTTCTATTTTTGTTGAGTTATTTAACTGAATTTCTATTCCAACGTTTTCAACTATTTCAGTATTTAGTCTTGTTAATTTAGAGTATGAGAAAGATTTTTTAATTAAAACAGCAACTCCCCCTCCTACTGATATTTCCCGATCAGCGCGTATTACATTATAAATAGGATGAAAGAACACATTTTCACTTTTTAACCAAGTTTCTGAAAGCAACGGTTCGATTTTACTTTACACTCATCTATATTAAGAATCCTTTTTGAAACCTTAAAGAATTATATGGGCCAAAGCAAAAAAAAAACCAAAAAAAAAAAAAAATGACGTTCTTTGAAAGTTCCAAATTCAGATTTATAATACTTTTTACCGAATCTACATATTTATATGATTCTTGCACCAATATTATTTAGAATTTTGTAAGAAATCCAATAAATATTTTAAGCAAAATTTATTGCCAATGTTGAGTCCGCCAAGTTAAAAAAATCTTTAAAAGAAACGAGACTAAAAATGAATGAAAAATTTATTTCGACCCAAATATACCTTAATTTAAAAAAGATAACCTACACTATCTGTGTGTAATTTTTTTCCTGTTAAATCATTAATTAATTTTTGGAAAATTTAAAAAAAAATTTCATACCCGACTTTGGAGGTCTACCTACTCTCCCCCGATCTGATAGGAATCTTCTTCAAATCAACTCGAAAACACTTCGCCTCTGGCCAGGTGCAATTTCATTGAGATAATTCCAACGGTTCATATGTTATAAAATTTTTTCCAAAAAAAAGCGGTTTTGATCCTCTGTGCATCTATGAAAAGTGAAATAATAATAAATAAAATAAGAAATTGGTTATTCGATGAAACTATTAATGTAAATAATAATAATAATAATAATAATAATAATAATAATAAAAATAATGATAATAATAATAATAATGATAATAATAATAATAACAATAATAGCAATACAATTACAAAATAAGTAATATTTTTTATTACTTTAATTTTATTGTTAAACGAAATGTTAGGTTTTATTTGTTTATTTAAAACAAGAGATTTTTTTTTTAATTTTTGTTTTTTACTTATACTTATATTTGTATAATAGGACTTTTTTAAATAGTGAAATATGTATTTATTTTGATTTGTTATTCGAAATATATACACAGAAGTAGCTCTTTTCCAGTACTTGTCAGACTTGAAAGTTTTAGTCAGAAAGTATTACTGTACTAAGAATTTGTTTTATTGTTTGCTTTATTTGTATTTTGCTGTTTTCAGACAACTTCTGACTAAAACCTTTGAATTAGACAAGTGCTGGAATAGAACTATATAAATTTATTACTTTAAAACTATTTAGTAAATAGTTTTGATAATAAATATTTGTTTTCATTATTTGAAGTGGTATCCCGAGTAATGTATTATTTTTCCCGCTTTCCCGGAAATGGAAGAATTCCGACAAAAAAACTCTATCTATCACCCACCTTAATGTATACTAATTGGCTTAGAATCACTTTCTGAATTGATTGAACAACGTCCGTCTGTTCACGTAAACCTTATAAACATACTGCAGGCCGCAATTTTAGAAATAATTTTAAAAATATTTGGTACCAAGGTCCAAGGACGAAACCTATTAGAGTTATTATGGGTCCACTATTTCACCTAACACACGTAAAAATGTCCTTCCGAAATAGTGATTTAACGCTCATAAATTGCCTAAATATGTGAATATTTTAATTAATTTCAAATAAGTCTTACAGAAGTATAAAGCTGTGTCTCAAATTTCATGAAGATACGTTTATATTTGATCATTGCTCCCTTGTAAAACCTTCTTTTTTAAATCACTTTCACGTGTATAAATCCCACAAACATTTTACTATCAATTCAATATTTGTCATAAATAAGTTTTATGGTAGAAATCACACTGCCAAATTTTATTCGAATGGGTCCATAATTGACCATAACTCTCATATGAGGCCTACTTTCCGTAATCATCCCCAAGTGCATAAATCTATTCTATATATAAAAGAGTAACTTTACTGAGTGACTGATTGAATTACAGATTCATCATGGCACAGCCCAAACGCCTGAAGCTAGAAAGTTGAAAATTGGACGGTAAGTTGGTCTCCATCAAATAGATTCACTAAGACGGAATTTTTCGCAATTCGAATGTTTAAGCGTAAAAACGGGTAAATTCGATAACCTTATATCTGCTAATCTAATAGAGATACAAAAAAATTTAATAGCTATCGTTATTCACTTCAAAAATAATCGAACATGTGCCTGGTACTTTTTTGAAATTCAGCTCCTTTTGAGAAAAAACGGGAAAAAACTTGTATTTTGGTACTTTTTTGCCACCGATGTATCCTTTAATCCAGTAAACGCAGTAATTCGAACGTTTACAGGTAAAAATTGTACCTGTTTTTGGTACTTTTTTTTAAGTATTTTTTTTTTCTATTTGTTGACATATACATATGCGCATTTCAATACGGGATCCTACTAAAGTTTAGAAATTCATTGGAAAAAAATTTTGTCACATCCATGGGGGAATAAAAAGAACCAAAACGGGGGTAAAAGTAGGAAGTTACGTCTTATTCAAATTCGATATTGAATTTTCTATTATATTAAACCTATAATCGTGAACATATGTATATTTCGTCCTAAGTGAGTGTTGTACTTTTTCGTTCTTCTAATGATATCTTCTGAGTTTTTTATAGAATTGAACCTAGAAACGTGAAACTAAAGATATCTAAGTGAGTAAGAATTTATATGAGGGGACTTTGTGGTACTTTTTCGTTCTTCTAATGGTAGGAAGAAACTTTAAATTACATATGCATAATCCTATGTGGGTAAGAATTCAGAATGGACTTTGTTCTTCTAATAGTACTTTTTGAATTTTCTAATAGTACTTTGAGCTAAGAAACATAAAATTGCAGATATATAGTCCTAAGTGAATGAGAATCATTAAGAGGGGATTTTGTGGTACTTTTTCGTTCTTCTATTATTCACATTATTTTGTACTTAAAAATAATAACAGAAATTATTTGGTAGCTTTTGAATCTTCGAACGTTTAAGATGTAAAAAACTGGTACTTTATTGGTACCCTATCTTCTGAACGAATCTTCTGAAACAAAAGTCATAAAAATAAATTTTAAATCATATTCTTTCTTTATCACAAATATATAAAACATTTCTTTGGTACATTTTGAAAATCCTATTTATTTTATTTTTTGGGACTTTTTTAACAAAATTAATTTTTTTAAAAGTTTATGCACATATTATGTATGTCGATTTCCAACTGAAATTCTATTGAGTTTTTATTTTCATATTCTCTATGTCACTTGCGACTACTAGGTTTTTTGTCTGTGGTTAATGGTTATGTTATTTGACTCAAAGTTTGTGATTATGTAAGTCCATATTATTCGATTCAAATGACAAAACAGTCACTTTTTATTTTCTTACCGTTTCGGTGGTGAAAAACAAAATAGGTACATTTTGTAATAATTTTATTAAAAATATGGTATATTCCACAAGAGCACTTCGTAATTTTAAAACGGCTGAGCAATTTCCAAAAGTAATTTTTTAGCTGTATGTGAATTAAATTGATTTGGGTTTATACTACTAAAATTTGATATTGTGCTCAGTACATATATAAAACTTTCTTTTCCAATATTATCTTTATACTACATGAGGATCATGCATACTAAAGTGATTTACAAAAGTTTCTTATACTGATTTCCTGATGCTTTATACATTATATATATTGTTTTCTTCCGGGATGACATTTATATAGGAAGTGTGGTCATTTATGCACCAATTAAACGTATTGACAACGCTTTTGTTTTTCTGAAGCCCATCAGTACACATCAACCATAAACATGTCCGAAATAAACATTTTGAAATGTTGCAAATTCGTTGTTTTTTATTTTTGATCTAAATAGTTTTTATTTTTTATAATTTATAATTATTATATTATTATACTCAGTATTTCCATATTCAAAGAAGCCTAAAATTGTAGAAAAATTCAGTTAAACATTTTTCCAATTTATAATGTTTTTAATATTGTCAAAATCCCATTTGAAAGCAACATATATCATAGACCTAAACCACGTAACTCGAATGAAAAAATTGTATTGACATGGAGAATATAATTTGCAAATGGTTTTCGTATACAGACGGTACGTAAAATGGAGATACAGAATAGGGGCAATATTGTTGTTAATGCCGACACAATGTACTATAGAAATTGAAGACACCAATATTATAACTGTTTCCATGGGAGTTAGGAGTTATAGTTTAATTTTTCGGGGTTTTCACTTTTGGTATCACATTATGTTTCTTCTAAAAGAAAAAACTACCAAGTTTATATCTGGTCTATGTAGGAGTCCCGCAAGCCCGCTAATGTAGTAGCGGGTTAATTGCCAGTCCCATATAAATGTTAATATCAAATTAATATAATGCATACATATGTTTTATTGAAATATACATTGTAAACATATACATCAAGACGATACTATAAAAACATAAATAACAAAAAAAGTATTTCTTATTTCAAAACGGACCTTTTAACTTCTAAAAATATTTTTTAAGGTCTTAAATTAAATATCGTTAGTATTAACAATATAAATTTGAATATAAATTTTAAAATGTGATTTCAAATGGCAGAGTAAAAGTTGAAGTATTCGACGGATAATCTTAATTTGGTGATATTGACTACTACAATTCAAACTTTCCAATGAAATTAACGTAACAATTAAAAGAAAATGATCAGCTGCCGAAATTGAAAACGTAGCCATTATACAAAAAACGAAAAGTTAGAACATATTTGTTTTATCACTTTAAGCTTTTTTAAAGACAAATAAATTATAAATACTCTTAGCTGATTAAACAACAAAAAATAAAGTATTTTGGAGGAATAGCCATATGTACGTAAAATCTACGTATCGTAAGTATTAACGTATAAAAAATATATCGATAGTATCCTAGGTTAAAAAAGTCAGTATAACAGATATAAAAATCATATACAGTTCAAGTTTGAAAATGTATACTCATCGGATTATAGCCAGTAGCCTAAGGATTCAAATTATTTCAAATACTACGACCTGGGTCTGCAGCGTTACCGTTGAGAATTTTTAAAAAGTGTCCAAAAAAGGGAATTTCAAAAATAAAGCCGACATAAAAGGGATTTTTTTTGAATAAAAGGTGCAAACTGCCTCTAAACCTAAAAAACTAAAAATTTGATTATGTGATAAAAACAAAAAAAAAAAAAAAAAAGCAAAAAATACGAGTATTTTAAGAAAAAACTACTAATTTAAATTTTATTAATAACAAAAAAATTTATTTAAAATAATTTTTATTATTGCAAAAAGAAAAAGGATTTATTTATAAAAATAATTAATATAAAATTCTCTTTGTAATAAAATAATTAAACTTCTGTACTTTTGTGCGAGGTTTTCATTCAGACTCAAGTCTTACAAATTCCTGTCTAAAAAATTTAAGAATTCATAAGTGTTCACTTTAAGAACGTTGTACAATTTATTCTTTATTTATGATAATTTAAAAAAAAAAACGTTCTGCCGAGGCACTGCTATGTTCCAAACTAAAATGAATAAGAAAGATATAGTCGATCAAGCCCGACCATATAATACCCTACACCATTGTGTATATGCATCAAAATTCCATGACGGGTCTTATATGGGACCTGTGGTCATAAATAAGCTATACTTTCACTCAACCAAAAATGAGTAATAAATACAGTTAAAAAGGTATAGAATTGAAGAAAACTAGGTTAAATATGTGTAATGCATATTTTTGTACATATACATCATATTATGTTGATTCTAATAGTTATATGAGATATACTATGTACATGCTTAAGGATGATTCCCGAAAGTGGGCTTTATATGGGAGTTGTGGTTAATTATGCACCAATTCTCACAAAATTTGGCATTGAGGTTTCTACTTATATAAAACTTAATTATGTATAATATTAACGTGATACTAACATTTTTATGGGAATTATGCACGTAAAAGTGATTTTCGGAATAGGGGTTTATATGGGAGCTATAGGCAATTATGCAATAAAATATAAACAACTATTTACTATCATCAAAAGTTAAACTAATAAGAAATATTAAAAAAATTATAATATTTATTGTATAGAAAATATATTTCATATTTCAAAAAAGTATATGATTTAAATATATTTTTGAAAACAATAAGAAATTCTTTTAGTACATGGAATAAATAATATTTAAATAATATATGCAAAACAAAAGTAAAAATAAATTAAATAATCTAAATAATTAGTATAAAATACTATAAAAAGTAATATTTCAATTAAAATTAGTTCAAACATTTAGTAAACTTACGTAGCGAATGTTTTGTTTATAAATGATTATATTACGGAGGCACTAGTACGCTATGTAATAGATAAAACAAATCAAATAAACGAACATTTGAAATATTTGAAAAGAAGAAATATTTAAAAAATAAGAAATTGCGTTATTTAATAATTAGTAATATACTTGTAACTTTCAGATATGTTTTCCCTTGGTTTCTTTCTGCTGAATACTTGATACGATCATCAAAAACGGAGATAATTTATGTTGCCGACTAATGGATTTCTATTGGCTCAATATTATTTTCAACATTTCATTTCTGGATAATCTACAGTATAAAAAATGTAAAGATAAAAAAAAAATGTATGGTACATAAAATAATGTTTACCTATATTTAAAAATCGTTTGTGCTCACTAGCAGTAGGTTTGTTTAAACATGGCCTTTTTTGTAGAACACCGTTTTGTTTAAGTTTTCTTAGGAAATTTAAATATGGGTAGTATAGTTTTCCATAATCCAAAGCAGCTTGTCCTTGAGATGGTGATGGTCGTGGTACTAGCAGTTGATTAATTAAACATTTTTATATTTGCTATATATATATATATATATATATATATATATAGATGGATAATTATTTGTATATTTGATACAACACAAATTCACACCTATTTTTTACTCGAATTTATTTTTTAGAGTATTTATGTATTTTGATTTGTTAACAAATTAACAACAAAATAAATATATTATAAAGACCAACACACGTTCAATGCGTTTTATAAATTGAAGACATTTTCTTCAGTTTCACATGTCTCTCCTCCATTTGACTAAAATAAATTAGTTAATATCAACGAAATTTCTTCAATTCACACTCCTTTAGTAAATTTTAAGATATTTAGTCAAATTGAAGAATTATATTCAATTTGACTAAAATAAAATACACGTAGAGAAAAAACATGGATACAGCATTATCACTACAACAACATTATGTTTTCATTGTTAATTTTATAGAACTTTAATAACTCTGTGTTCATGATAACAATGATTTTGATTTAATTTTGTCATTTAATGTTTATACTTAATAAGACTTTTAATATGATTGACTGCAAAAATTATATGTTTTGAAATATTTTTACCAGAAAAAAAATTTTGTTAATATGAAACATATTATTACTTCTACAACCATTAAATATTTGCAGTCTTTTTCCTTCATCTTAAACCACACTAATATTATTATTCTAAATAAATATAATACTTATCCTTTTCACAAACTTAGTGGAAAACATCAAAACTTGTTTGCTTTTAACTTCAATCTAATTCTTGGTTATACTCGGTGTGATTCAAGCAATATAAGATATGTTGCATTTGAACCACATATGGTAGTATAAATGAATAGAAGTAATAATATGTAAATATTATTATTTATATGTCTATGTATATAAATAAAAAAATTTATAAAAATAATAATTTTATTAATATATGAAATAATAAAATGATAAAATGGAATCAAAATATGACAATGTGGTATAATAATATAATCATAACATGAAAAAAACATATAATCGGATACAATATAACATAGTAGAATCATAATAATTATTACTTATAATCATTTCTATTTTTCGCAGTGATCCAGTTGATATTCCAAGTTTATGGTCACTACAACCATATTTTTTCTCTGCGTGTAGTTAATTTTAACAACATTTCTTCAATTTTAGTCAAATTAACTAAATTTTTATTCATATTGAAGTATTTTGGTTAAAGTTAACTATATTTTTTTTATTTAATTCTACCAAATTTTAGTTAAAGTAAATTCGTTTATTTCGTTTGATAAATTTTTTCTAAATTTCGTTTACATATATATATTCAACAATGTCTAGTAAAAACTAAATATATAATAAAATTACAATATGCTTCTTAAACAATATCAAAACTGTAATTGCATTTATTAAATAATCTCAACATAAATTAAATCTTAAAGAAGGACGTGAAAATTGTTTTTAAAGAATTTTCTTCATATTTTGCATTACCTTACATGCCTTTAGTAAATTTTAAGGTATTTAATTTCTTCAAAATTTCTTCTTCATTGTCAAGTTGAAGAATTTTATTGATATTGACGTTTTATCATCGTTTTCGCACTTGCGTACATCTTAGGGGAATGTATGGAAGATGTTGAAAATGTGAAACATTTGTTCACACCTGTAACATCTAACATCTACCATCTTTCATCAATGAAAATAGCACATGATCGAAAGAAAATGCTTGACGAAAAGAAAGAAATTTTAAACAATCATTAAAAATAATCAATATTTTTTATTATTGTAGTTCTTAAACTACACTCTTTAAAAGTTTTAGTACAGATGTTGTTGTTGTGTTCCCATGATTTTTTTGTTTACATTTTTTCTTGATTTTTTTTTTCAATTTTATGTAATTTTTCTAGTGATGACACTAAAATAATCGAAAAATGTTAGGTGGAACAAAAGAATATAGGAACATTTGAAAGATGTTGAGTTATGAGCCCTATACAATTTATATGAGAAGATGTTAACATCTAGTAAAATTGATGGTTGATGTTAACTGTGAGCAAGTCTGAATACCACATAAAATGTATAAGTTAATTTTAAAATTGTTAAAAAAAAACAGTTAAATTAACAGATAATTTATTACTACTAATTTAGCTAAGTCTTCGTTGATTTAACATATTTTTCGTTATTTTTTAACGAAATTTTATTCAAATCAACATATTTTACAAAATAATATTTTTAATTGATTGTTTGTTGATTTAAAAAAAATTATATTGACTTTAAGAAAAAATATGTTAATTTAAATACTTTGTTTTCGTTATAATTCTTCGAGAATTTTTCGCCAATATTACCTACGTGATTTGGTTAAGTGTATATTGTATGTATAAATATGTACAATTTCTAAAATCCTTTCATACTTACACCTATCTATATATATATATATATATATCTATATGTTTATATATACGCCCACAAAAAAAAAAATAATAATAAAAGGCAAACATTTAAATCATGTTTTAAACAATCAGCAAAATCATATACATGAAAATATTAGTTATGTATATATGTAAAAAACAAGCCCTTCTTAAATAAAATGATTTTCTTTTAAAATGTGACAATATTCTCTAAATATGAATGAATGACTTAAATATTTATATCATTTCGAAGGGCCCACAAACAGCAACAAATAAAGGGAAAATATTAAAATCAAGTTTAAAATATTGTCCATATAAGTTTTGGAAAAACAGAGTTCTTGGAAAAATAATAAATTCATAAATAATTTGTATCTGGAGAAAAGTAGCCCGTAAACGAAACTGATAAATGTTTTTTTTTTTTATTTCATATATTTATCCCTACAAACATTTGGAAGATATCTTCCTAAAAGAAATTTACGCAATATCTTCTTTTTATTATTTGGACGAAAATCGTCAAAACAACATTTTTCTAATATTGTATTTTTATCAGTTTAAAGAAAATTAGGCAATAGACAACAAAAAATATATAAAATATTATTTATCTTTTTTCACTATTTTTGTCCTCAAAATATCGCCCTTTTTTAGTAAGGTGATTATCACTTCCGTAATTAATTAATGATATTCCATTGAGATCATCCGAAAGAAATTAATGCAATACTCTTATTTTTCTGTCACAATTTTCTGCAGTTGCCGAAAAAATTTTCAAAAATGAAAAATATTAAAGAAATTTGTTTGTCTTTAAGTTGTCATGCTTTATGATCTTAAGATTTATGTGCATGCATTCCTTAAAAAATGTAGAATTTTTTTTATTGCATTATTTTAAGATTTCAAGAATGTTTCAACTGGTAATTATTCTATATATTTATTACATCTTCCAGAAGATAATCTGGCAATATCTTCTTTTTTCACCTAGATGATTGTATAGCAATATTGCCTATTTTTCTTCCAGTCGTATTTATTTCTTATTGCTTAGGTGTATCGCCTGTTACACACAATCTCTCCCGACGGGGGAAAGATCCGCAATACAAATATGATTATTGCGACAATAAAATTTTTCTTCTAAGCAATACGAATTCGAATCGCTTTCTTATTATTTTTCTTGTAGGGATTATTTTATTTTTATTTTTTCTTTTTCATTTATTTGTGGTAGAAATACAGTACTGACAAATGAAATAAATTAATTCTTTTACAAATTGATAAAAAACAGATAATGTATAAAAGTTATTAATTTTCTTTGCTATAAAGAAAAACACAATTTTATGTAGGATTGTATAGGTTTTTGAAAATTTACAAGCTAATTTTATTTAAAAATTGTCACAATTTATGTTTGTATTATAAATAAGCATATTTTGCACACTGACTTTTGGTTGAGAAATATTTTTTCTTTTCTTGTGTGACCGTTTAGTAAGCGACTGATCCATAATTAAATAATATAAATTAAGGTTACTATTGCAAAATTATACAATATTATATCTTCAATATATAAAAAGATGTACCTAGCACTGTTCGAGTCCCATTGTATTTTATATTTAAATTTTTGTTTGCTATTGTATTGATGTTTTGTATTTTTTGTAATTTCTCATGGGAGAATTTATAAAAAGAATTTTGAATATTCTCACTAACATGCATATATATATATATATATATATATATATATATATATGCATTTTACCAAGTATTTGAAATATGTGTGAAATGTTTTTTCTTCACTTTTCAATTCATTTCAATTCATTCGATATTCATAACAGTCTCCTTTGTATGTGTAACTGTTTTAAGGAATAAACAAACACAAAATTTGCGTTTTTTCTTTCATTGCCAACAATCATCAAATGTATTTATATGTATATGTGAATTCTATTGTGACAATATCAAAATGCCATGGTACGTTCTCATGGGCAATATTTTCCTGATTAAAAATTAAAACCGAATTTTTAAACTATTTCCCAAAAAAAAAAAAAAAAAAAAAAAATTTTTTGGAACTGTTGAATGTATTTATAGTCTATGAATACCCCTAATAAATTAAATATATTTTCTTTTAACTTATTTATTGTTATCTTATTTTTATGTTTTTATTTTTTAATAAATATTTCCATTTACTCTTTAATTATTTAATTATCAAATATTTTCTTTAATTACATAATTTATCAATTTCTTTAAATTACATTAAAGTAGTTATTTTTGTTCAATTTATGCTAAGTTGGTTCTTAAGCAACAGTAAAAATGTTTAATTCAATGATTTTGAAAAATTAATAAAAAAAAAAATACTTAGTTTTAATAAAATTATTCAAGGCTTCAGTGTGATGTTTATAATCACGTAATAAAGGCATATATGTTCTAGTCAACAATATATATATCACCAATGGTTCACAAATTATATATCAAGTATGTCAAGTCAAGAAATTTAAAGGACAAACCCTTTTGGGGTTTATTATAACCCGAAAGTCGGAAAAGCTCTCTAGGATATTGCATAAGTGTAATCCTTATTAAGGTAAAAATTTAACTATTAAGTATTAAATCGCTCCAAAAATGATGAATCTTTGAGCTTAAATCTAGAAGTAGCCGTCTGCATAAAATATTCGGAAGAGTAAAACGTAGAAAAGAAAAAACTTCTAGTTAAATTACACCAGAAAGAGCATGTCATGTTTGTCTTTCAAGAAATAATAAGAAAAGCACTGAACGAATACAAATACATGTTGAAAGCTACGGGGTAACAATCACTATTATCGGATCAAAATGTTGAAAAATTATTGTTATTCGCTATGATTCGATATGATATACCTAAAAAATAATGGAATTTATATTTTGTGGGAAAGCTAAAACTATGTTGTAGTAAAATTGAATCCTGGCAGAGTGTGGCGGGAATCTTGTTAAATACAGTAAATATATTGTTAAATAGCATAGATGTGCAACAATAATGGGTGTTTCAAGTAGAGATACTTTTTTCAATAGCCTTGTTTTGATAGATCACGTGTGAGTCGTGTCATGCTGTCACGTTATTTTTGTTTAGTATTGTTTGGCATTTCATAATGGAAAGACTTACACCTGAACAACGTTTACAAATCGTTCAACTTTATTATGAAAATTCACTTTCTGCGAGGAATGTGTTTCGTGCACTTCGCTCAACTTATGGTCAACATAATCGGCCTACTGAGCGTACTATTCGCAACACCATCACCCATTTTGAGACCCAGCATTCATTATTGGATAATATTCGACCGAATAGACCATATCCAGCACGCTGTGAAGAAAATATAGCGGCCGTAGCTGAGAGTATACACGAAGACCGTGGAGAGTCGATTTGGCGCCGATCGCAGCAACTCGGACTGACATATGGAACGACTTGGAGCATTTTACGTCGATATTTTAAATTGAAAATACAGCTTGTGTAACAACTGAAGCCGCTCGACCTTCTCAAGCGACATCGCTTCGCTCTATGGCTCTATTCAGCGATGAACCCCATTTCTGGCTCAATGGGTATGTAAACAAACAAAATTGCCGCATTTGGGACGAAGAGCAACCTGAAGAGATTCAAGAACTGCCACTTCATCCAGAAAAAATAACGGTTTGGTGTGGTTTGTGGGATGGTGGAATCATCAATCCATAATTCTTAAAAAATGATGCCGGTGCGAACGTAACCGTCAATGGCGACCGTTATCGTGACATGATAACTGAATATTTGATGCATGAAATTGAAGCTCGTGATCTCGGCGACATTTGGTTTCAGCAAGACGGCGCCACTTCCCACAAATCAAATCAATCAATGGATTTATTGAGAGAAACTTCTGTGAGCACATAATTTCACCACCAAGATCTTGTGATGTCACACCGTTAGGCTTTTTCCTGTGGGGATATGTAAAGTCTAAAGTTTATGCGGACAAACCCGCTTCGATTCAAGCCTTGGAGGAAAATATCACGCGTGTTATTCGCCAGTTACCAGTCGAAATTCTCGAACGAGTCATCGAAAATTAGACTCAATGGATGGACCATCTGTGGCGTAGCATCGGCCAACATTTGATAGAAATAATCTTCAAAAAATAAATGCCAAAGAATGCTCTTTCAAATGATAATAAATATTCCCTATTAAATTTTGAATTTTCTGTGTTTTTTTATTTAAAAAATTAGGGAACCTTGAAATGGATCACGCTTTATTTGAAGGCTTTGAATTTGTAAAGGACCACAAGCCAAACTTCAAGTTATATTGAATTAATGACACCAAACACATAGGGACGAAGAGTAATAATGCGGCTATTGCTGAATTGCAAAAAGGTTTGAATATAACAGCACAGAGTTCACGCATGAATCCCACATTAAACTTATGCCCATATATGAAGAAGTATGTGGCTAATGAACCAATACACCGCAATTGACTATCACATTCATTAATTAATTTATTTGATAAAAAATATATAAATGCAAAAAGAATTTCTTGACACAAACATTCTTGTGTTTCTTTAGTTTTTGCTCTGTTTTTAATAGTTCAAATCTTTATACATATTTATGTAATTTTCTACAAATTTTCTAAATTAGCTGAAAATTATATTTTTTTAAAAAGCCAAACTATGAAAATATAGAAAACAATATCCTCGTACTCTGTTGCAAATTTATTGAACACATATTTTGATATTTGACAATTTCCATAACAATCTAATTAGGGGGAAAAACAATTTTTAACAATTGAAAGTGTGAGGTTTGACTTAAAAAAAAAAGAAAAAAACGTTTGAATAAATAGTAATAATATTTCCTGCTTTGCTTTATATTGTACAACAAGAGCTGAATTTATAAAATTTTTCTTATCATTTTGTAAGTCAAATTGAGAAATTTAAAGGTTTCTATTGTTTTTCATACCCTTATTTTTCTTTTAATTTCTAAGCAGTGCAACATTAATTTTCAATACAATTATTTGTATTAACAATATTATAAACGCTTGCAAAATGGTTTCGAAAAATCCCAATAAACCTAAGCACGAAAGCGATATTATCTTGGATGCGGATCAGTTACGGTTGTCAGATGGTCCTGAATGTGCTTGATTTAGAAATTGTCAAGTTAGAAATGCAAATGTAATTTGTCAAGCTGAAAACTATTTGTTGTTATATAAAAAGTTAAATGAAATCTGAAGAGTTGATGAAGAAAAAAAATTTTTTGTTGGTCATAAGATCGAAGATTACTTTTTTAATTTATAAAATACAATGCCTTCTGCTTTATTATGCCGTGACTGAATTTTAAATAATCGCATCGTTCTACAAAGGAAGACTGTTTTACATTTAAATAAATATTTTTCAGAACAAACTGATTACGATATATTATACATCGACGACTGTTTCCTCGAGATTTTTTTTTTTTTAACTTCCAAAACACATACGATGTTGTAATTTTTTGAATGCCGTGGATTAATGTTCAAAAGCAATATTAATGCATAATGAAATATTTGTATTGAGTCAATATAAAGAAGTTGTGTTATATGTTTTATTTATTTTTGCAAATAACAATTTTGGAAAAAATCGAATACCTTATTTATTAAAAGCTATATCCCTATTGTACCGATATATTTATATACATTCTCCATTTTAGGCTTCGTATAAAAACTAAAAGATAATTGAACTTTAAAAAGGTCAAAAAAAAAAGCTAAGTACCGTTCTCATTAGATCGTTTAATTTATAAATAAAATAATTTATAAATAAAACATTAAAAAATCGCCCAAAAAATACCCACACAAATTTGGGTCCATAATCCATAAAATTAGTTATGTTATGTTTAGAGACGAAGCGCCACATCGAAAATTTTTATTAAATATAAACAAAATCGTGGGAATGAATACACAAAAATGTTTAAAGGGATGAAGAAGCTATTTTATTCGTTGTTGAAATGATAAAATTTTAGCCTAGAAACTGAAATAAAAGTTTCGAGGCTAAAAATAAAATAAAAAGGCCATATTTAGCCTCAAAAAAGCTAAACTAACAACACTGGTGTCGTATTGCTGACAACGTTATCGAAATGTCGAATTATTTATTTCCAGTAAAATATAAAACACAAACATTTAAAAGATTTTTTTTTTTTTTAATAAACATATTAAAACTAAAAACTTTCAACAAATAGATACAAACTGAAAATAAAATAGAAATCAATAATTACTTAACCGATTTTTAATGGTTCAATAAATTTTTTTAGGTACATAATTGTACAGATAATGTTACGGAGAAAACAATAGGGTCATTTATATTTTTTTTTGACATTTTATGAGTTTTCGACAAAATCTTTTGCAAAACAAAGAAATTTTTAGTGCCAAATCACAAAGATATCTTTTAATATTATGTCAATAACGAAAAATCATCTCAAACGCAAATAACCCTTATTTAGTGCGGACAAAAAATAGTCAGCAGTAAACTGGCAAAATATTATAAATTTTTCGAAACATTTTTTAAATCCCAATAACGATATTAAAAATTAAAAACTGAAAAAAGATAGGAATCATTGATGATCATTTTTTTTCTCCTCTTATATAATAGTGGTAGACGCGAAAATTACTTGTAAGGCCAAATTCGGAAATTCACAGATCTAATGAAGACAGCAATTATATTTTTGAAAAAAATTTAATGAAATAAAATAGATTTAATAAAAATTTGTACTTTTTGTGCCGTAACTGTACTAAAACATTAATATCTTCTGCTATAGAAAACTTTAAAATATGTTTTGATCTAAATACAATATCTTTGCGGAAATTTCCCTTGAGATCTTAAACAAATTTTCAAAATAATAGACATCGTTCAAGTTGGACATGAAAAGTTTTAAAAAGGTTACCTTTGACTATACCGTAAGTTTAAAAATAGATAAGAGTTTTAAATGAAGACTTAACAATAGAAAGAATACTTTTATTTTGTCCTTAAAAAAATACCTAATCCAAAGCAAATAATAATATTCAGAGTTCGATTTAAAAAAAATTCTAACATTTTTACAAAAAGTTGTGAAGTAAAAACCCAATAAGAAAAAAATCATCGAAGGAAACAAGTCAAGCATAAAGAAAGAAAAGTAAAATATCGCTTTAACATTTTCTTACGAATGACATGAATTTTGTATGGAGAATTTCCTGTTGGAAGCAAATTTTTGACACGAAAAGCGCTCCGTTTTTGTTTACGCTTATAGGTCCACAAATTAAAATTTTCTATATTGAGTAATGTAAAGCGAAATATACGTCTTTGTATTTTCCGAAAAAATATCCAAATTGAACTTAATAAATGTATATCAAAAACTTTCATTAAAAGTCATAACATTCAGGTCTGAGAATGTCTAAATGATTCTGACTTTATGAATAAATTTAGCTGCATTTAAGCAAATTTTTATTTACTATTCTTAAATGTTTGTTAAACCAAGCAATAATTTTATTAAGAGAATAAAATTTTTCAATTGTACTAAATTTATTATTGGAGTACTGCTGCATTTTGAAAATAGAATTGTACTAAGAAAAGTAAATTGTACTGAATTTGTCATTCTGCTTAGAATAACAGCCTAACTTTCTATGTAATTGCAAAGTTGAATGAAAAGTGTACTTCTTACAATCATAGTGACTCATTTTCGTATTTTGATCTGCAAACATGGTTTTAAATACTCATCCTAAATATTAAAATTAATTATTTTGACCTACATAATTTATGAAATGAAAAAAGGGCGGACACATGAGGAGGAACTAATATCTACAGAGTATCTTAAAATGCAAGTCTGAACACTTATTTCAAACTAAATAACTGTCATAAATTGTTATATTAGATTATTGCATATCAAGGGAACTATTTTAATGATAATCTTCTTTGGGAAATACATCAAATGGTTTAGATTAATTAAAAATTAAGCGAATAAAATCTAATTAAGAATATATCACAATAGCGAAGTGATTTGCTTGTTGATCGATCTCCAGTAAGCATGGATAACGTGCCTGAAATATGTTTCTTCAAATGTAGTCATATTCCAATCCAAATCTTGAGCCCAGTACTTTAAATAGAGAATATCAACGATATGAGATAAAATATGTCGCTAAGAATACATTTTTTATATTCACAATTGGATTTTACCTAAAAATTTTGAGGTTTTTAGAAACGAAGATTTTGAGCGTTTCCGTCAATACATATACAGAAAAACGGTGTTAAGAAAAGTGCCATCCCAAAATGTTAACTAATTACTGTTCGACTTAAAAAGATTGAAAAAGTTAACTGTTGAAAATTTAAAAATTTTTCGTAAAAGGTTGGTTTTAAGAGTAACTAATTTTGTATCTGTCATATATTCTTTGGTAGTTCAGTTATACTATCATTATTATTAATTACTTGGAATTCAATTCCCAAATTGGAGATTTTTTTTATTTTGCCAACATTTACCGTTCTTCGGATAAAAGACGCTCCCAAACGATTTTTAACTCACTACCATTTCTAGAAATTTATTCGGCTTGTTAATCCTGGCTTTGAAAATTTAGAACATATGAGATAAACTCAAAATTTTGATATGAAATAGGTAAAAATCAGAAGGATGTAGACTGGCTTCTATTAAAAATTTAAAGTTGATTTCTTTTTGGAACAGATTTCTATAAACGTATGAAATATTTTTATTTTCTTAAAGATGTTTTTATTCAGAAAAGAATGAGTTATTAAGCTTTTTTAATAAAAATAGTGAAATCGGATGAGAAACAAAGAATTAGCAAACGTTTTTGAAACGTTCATGTCAAATGTAAGAAGTCATATTTACGTTCCTGAGGGACTGTTGTGAGAATTTTTAAGTTATCTACACAACTTGATAAGTAGAAAACTATTTTGTTACAAAATCTATGAAAATCTATTATTATTAATATTATTATTATTATTTTGGCTTTAAGAGGTAAAATAACATTTTTCTCAATTACCCTTGAAAGATTTTTGTTATAGTATAACATTTTTTCGAATGCACCTGTATATAATATTAACAATTTTTTTAAGATCTTAAATATATATATTTCCTGTTTTCCTTATTTAATCTAAACAAGTGTTATGGTTTATCGAAGGCTGCCATAAAGTATTGCAACAGAATCTTTTTAGGAAATAATTTATAATGGGCAAACGAAGTGAACCAATTTATTTTCTGCTAATTATATATTACAATATAATTAAGTAAAGTTCTGATTGAAATTTAAATGCATTTAAATGCATTTTATGACAAAAATTGTAAAGGTAAATATTTTTGTGTATAGGCCTTACTTATATTATTTAAAAATTATTTGCATGATATGATTACTTTAAAAATCAATTCCATTTTCACTTAAAAAAAACTATTTAAGCAAAAAATAAAATAAATTTATTTTAATTTGGTTCTTTTGATTATTTGCATAATGCATGAGATCCGCATGATTTTGATTTCTTAATCTCTAGAAATGTTTTTTTTTATAATTTTCATATTAGAATGTAAAAACTCACTCCAAAAGCTTGAATCAGCTTTTTTTGTTTATTGTTTTCATTTTTAGCTCGTTAAGAAAAAAAAATATTTTTTAATTTTGTTTGAAGAAATCTTGGTTCAAAAAGAGGACTTTTTAGTCTAATATACATTTATTAGTAGTTGAAAGTAGTTGAAAATGAATTTGCTAATTTGTGTGCTTAATGTTAATGTGTTATCTGTCGGCGTGTTAAAAATATACCATCCAAAATATATTGAATTTATATATTATAATTTATATATTGAATTAGTTAAAATGAATTATTTTAGTTAAAATTAAATTAGATATAAATAAATATTTACATAAGTGTTCTACATTATAAAAATATTGTAAATGTATAATACACAAGGAAAGGACTGTAAAAAAATTAAAACTTTAAAAATTTGTTTTCGAAATCCACAACAAAAATATTAAAGGCTTTCATTTAAACAGATAAATTTACGCAATTTGTAAATTTAATTAATGCAGTACCTGTTTATTTGCTTCAAGAAATATACTAAAAAAGAAAAACAAAATAGTTTGATTTCTTTTCGAATTTGATTATTTAAAAATAAAAGTTTATGAAGTCATTTACGCATTAAAATTTAAGTATAAAGAAACATAAATTATGTAGATAAATTTCAAAACAAAGTTTGACAAATTTTTTACGAACTTATGATTTTATACAATATATCAAACCCACAAACAAATTATGATAAATGTGAAACATAAAACATCTATTAATATAAACATACAGATAAAACACCAGAAACATTAAATAAGTAGTTTTATTATACAGAATATATGTTTATCTTAATAGCGTAGTTTACAATTTATTTCCAACATGTGTATAATATATTCACCTACTATTAAATAAGATAAGATTATATTATGTTGAATAACATTCTTAGTTTTCAGCAAACAACAATTAATGTTTTGGGAAACATACTCCTATTTACAAGGTTTTATAAAAAGTGTTTATTACTTATTTTGAGGCTCATGCAGTCAAATTTTATACAAGAAATAATTGTATAAATTATTTTGCAAAATTTTCAATACTTCGTAAGAAAAATATTCATATGTATTAAATATGACTATCAAATCCTATTTACATATATTTTTAATATAATTCTTATTTTTTTTATAAAAAAATCGAAAAATATCAGAATTTTGAAGTTTGAAAAATGAATATTTAAATAAGAAAACACATGAATTTGTCTGTTTTTCTATGTACATTTTTCTGCAAATTTTGCCATTGTTTCGTGCTTTTCAAGCGCATATTTTCATTTTTTTCATGCATATTTAAACTTGCTCTGATCATAACTATGATCATGTATATTTCATATAAATATATACACATTAGGGTGGCTTAAAAAAAAAGAGATTGCTGATATTTCAGGCTAAAATGATACCGAATACATATTACAGAAATTTCTGAACAGATATTATCTAGCAAAAACTTGTTAATGGCATGTAGTTACGGATGTAGTTACTTTTCAATAACAACGGCATATCGTCTGCATTACATAGAATTAGTTTAGTAACTAATTATTTATAACCTGGTATGTAAATACTTAGTTATGATAAAATTTTTGAAAATGCTACTTTTTATTGATTTTTTTAATTCAGTTTACCATTTCATATATGTAAAGAAGGGATAAATATGTATATGAAAAGGCAAAATTTGCATAAGCATGTACATATGTATGAATATTCACAATTGCAAATAAAAGCATTAATTTGTACGCCAAAAAAGTTATGTTGTTGTTAAGTTTTAGAAATTTGTAATTCAAGTCTATAATTTTTTTTTTACGTTTAAATTAATAATAAAAGAAAAAAAACTTCTTTTTATATTCTGACATTTAATTAATTTTTAACATAAAATAAAACCAGTTCTTATTGTTTTCACTAATAATGACTTCTGTGATACTTTAAAATCAATGAGTTATTGAATATCTTAGAAATAATTAGTTCTTGTAATGACATCTCAGAAATGACTTTCTAAAATGCCTACTTGTAATAATATGAGGTAAGTGGTTTCCTCTAATATCATTTAATATTACGTAAAAAATTATATTTTTTAAGTTTTATATAAAATATAACTTCATTTTTATTAATAAACCCAGCAAAAACTTTATATACCTCGAAAGTTAGAAAGTAATATTGGAGATAAATAAGACTTACTTATTTTTTGACTGAATAACTACTTATTTTTGTTCGAGTTGTCCAAAAATTTGTGACCTCCACTAACAAATGTACTTAAAAGAATTCAAAAATAACTAATTACTAATCAGCTACCAAATATTTTAAATGCATTTTTTACTTTGTGGTTGCTCAAAATTTTGTCTGCTTAAATCAATGATATAAATAAGTAGTAACAAAAGTCATTAACAATAAGTACCCATTCGGCTTTTCAAAATAATGACATTTGTAATGATCACTACTTATTATGTAACATGTGTAATAAGTACTACCTATTACTCAAATTCAAAACGTTTTTGCTGGGAACAAGACTTTATTTTGTACTCTTTATCAAATAATTTTGAAAATTTCGCAAGTTTTTTTTTTTTCAAGGATACTTAAAAGAATTTTTAATGCAAATAAACACTTACATTGTTGTAAATCTAACAAGTACTAACAAATACATATGTACATTATTTTTCTTAGATAAGTAACTTATGGATATATGTGTAAGATTGTGAACAGTTTTGTAGTTAACAAATACCTTTTCGGAGACATGTTATAGTAAAATATGTAACAAAAACTAGATATAAACTAAACCAGAAACATAGCGAGTGGTGAGGTCATTTGTGAAGATTTGTACATTCAAATAACAGACACCTGCTTTTGTAATATATTGACTGAGATATTTTAGTTAAAAATTTTAGTTTATTTTTTGAATGTTGGAAGAAGAATCTTAAAATTCTCACATCACAATGTCATAAAACAGTTAAAATTAGTTATGTAACAGAATCATATCGCTTTTAGTTACACACCATTCAATTACAGATTTTCGCAGATATTTCTGGTCACACATATATTTAAATAAATGTAACTTGAACCGATTGAAATGTATATATATATAATATATAAAAAAACGTATCCATATGAGCCATTATCAAAAATTTTTAACCAGGCTGAAACTGACTTAAATTCTTAATAAGTTTTGTGTTACTACTACTTTAAACAAACGGGTTACAGATCTAAGCTCACAATATTTGAAACTAATAAAGTGCAAAACTTTAGCACTATGGTTTTGATGACAAATTTTTCTGATTTTTTAGGTGGGGTCTGTGGGGTCTTTCGCGGGAATGCAAATTTTGAAATAGAGATTGATAATTCTTGTAATTGTGTGTATTCTGCGCTATAACTCGTTGATGTGCCCGAAAAAGTCAACGTAGTAGATAGTCTCAAAGTTTGGAAATCAAGAGTGAAAATTTTTCAAAAGATTAGTTTTTCGCGAGGCACAATCACAATTTCATATTGAATAGAATGGATTACTTCGTGAACTTAGTTTTTTATTATTTTACATAATAAAATCGAGGATACATTAGAAAAAATTGAATAAAAAAATTTATGGACTTTTTGAAAATTACGCAAAAATTGGACTTTTTGTTTTTGTATTTTTATTTATTTATTAGTTTCAGTCTATGGATACAATATTATCCTTACAGACATCAATGATAATTTAATATACATAATTAAATTAATTATTTAAACAAACTGTTTAACAAATTTTTAAATTCAAGATTTGATATACTTAAGTTTAATTCATTAGAATATTTATTGAATAATCTCATAGCCTTCATTAAAGGTTAATTCAAAGCATATGTTGTTCTATGAATATCTATATAAAAGATATAATTATTTTGCCTTAGAGGCCTAGGAGGTACATATAGTTTTATGGTATGAAGCAAATCAGGACAATCAATTAATCCACGAATTATAGCATATGGGAAATATACAGAAGAAATTTTACTTCTTGTTTCTAAAGTTTTCATAGAAATCAAGGCACATTTATCAGTGTATGTAGGAATCGAAATTTGAGGGTTTACAAATGAAAAGTTTAAAAATGAAAGAGCAAACTTTATAAATTTTACTTGAACTTTTTCAATTCTATTTGTGTGTAATTGAGTACAAGGACTCCAAATAAATGAAGCATATTCTAATCTAGATCTCACAAAGGATGTATATAGAACTTTTTTTGTATAATGATCAAAATTATTAGAATTACGGCATAAAAAACTTAACATTGAGTAAGCTTTAGGTATAATATAATTTAAGTGATTATTAAATGATAATTTTTTATCAAATAATACCCCTAAATCTAAAATTTCATCCACTGATGAAAGTAAATGTTGATGTATTCTATATCGAGATATAACAGTGTTACAACATCTATGATAAGTCATAGAAAAACATTTGTTTAAATTAAAAGGTAAACCATTACGGACTGACCAAGAACTCACCCTCCCTATTTAAATCCTCCTGGAGATTAAAAACGTCATTGGCATTAGAAATTGTCTTAAAAATTTTTAAATCATCAGCATACAATAAATAATGAGACTTTCTGAAACATAGGTCAATGTCATTAATAAATATATTAAATAACAGCGGACCCAGAACACTACCTTGGGGAATACCAGAAGTAGGAATAAACGATGTGGAACAAACACCATCAAGAGAAACCACGAATTGTCTTCCGACAAGTAATAACGAAACCAAGATAACATTCGGGAATGAACGCCCAATTTATATAATTTTAATAATAAAAGTTCATGTGGTACTCGGTCAAATGCCTTAGCAAAGTCCGTGTAAATCGCATCAATCTGCAATCGATCTTCAAAACTATCAACACAATACTTGGTAAAAACAGCCAAATTAGTACAGGTTGATCTTCCAGTCATAAATCCATGTTGAGATAAAGAAATATGCCTCTTTACATTAAAGAAAAGCTTATGATAAACAATATGTTCAAGAATTTTTGAAATATTGGTTAATTTGGAAATTGGTCTATAATTAATGACATTATTTTTATCACCAGATTTATAAATAGGCAAAATTGTAGTAAATTTCCACTTTTTAATAAAATAGCCATTGCTTAAAGATTTATTAAAAATAATTTTCAATGGTAGACATAATGAAGAAGAACATTTCTTTATTAAAAAAGCTGGTAAACCATCATTATCACTCTTAAATGAATTAGAAAGCCTAACAATACCGAAATCCATAATAGTGTTTATTTCATTTTAATCAAAATTATCATACTGCAAATTTTCATCATTAAAATTGGATTTAAAATAGAATGCGAACAAGTTCAGTGAATCAATTAGATTATTTGAAGTTAAGTTATTATAGTTCATACATAAAGGGATGTAAGAACAATTTCTTTTAGAATTTATAAAAGTCCAAAATCGTTTTGGATTGTACTTTAAGTCGTTTTTAAGATTCATAATATACTGATTGTAAAGAAATTTATTGAGAAAATTAAATTCTTTTTCGAATCGAAGAAACTTTTGTTTATAAACATTATTATTTGTAGAATTATATTTTTTGTAATATTTATTTCTAAGATTTTTTAATTTTTTTGAGTCCTTTGGTAGCTTATGTACCCTAGGATTTGCTAAAGGAATATTATTTTTAAAAATATTAAGAACATTTGATAAAAAAAAAACATCATAACATATACTAACAATTTTACTTTCTAATAAATCAATCCAATTGACATTTTTAATAAACATATTTAATGTATTAATGTCACATTTATAATAATTATAACGTATATCATTATTGTTATAATTAGATAGATATTCATAGAATTCAATATTAATTTCTAATGGAAAATGATGAGAAGTAGATGGTGATATTGGAAAAGCATATAAATTTAGGGTAAACCTCAAATCAGAACTAAGAAATACTAAATCAAGAATTCTATTTAGTTTATTATAAAACGTATTAACTTGTTGTAAGTCAATACTAAAAAATGAATCAATTAGATTTATCTCAAAAGATTTATTGACATTATTGGATAAAAATACCTCAGAGTTTAATACTTCTGACTAAACAATATCACAAAGATTAAAATCTCCAATAACACATAACTTATTACCATTTCTTATATTATCAGAAAGAGTAATTACATTTGATATATGACTATCATATAAATCATCAGAACTATTAGGGGATATATATGATACAACTATAAATAATTCATGATTCACCGACTTAACTGCCACACAAAGTTGATCAAGTAATGAATCCATATTAGATAAACGAATATTTCTACAGCATAGAGACTTTTTAACAGCTATAAGTATACCTCCTCCTCTACTAAAACCAGTTTTTTCAGCATCTCTATCTTTACGATATACTACATATATATCAAATTGCAATTTGTACAAATTTTGGATATAAAGATATAAGAATGGTGATAAATATAATTGATCGGGACTATAAATTTAAGTGAAATGTCGTTGATAGTTGAAATGGGCACTTTTTTCAGAACGAATATTGCAATTAGCATAAGTTGGTGGTGTTTCTAATGCTTAATGGAAATGTAGAGGCGCATCAAAAAATTTTTGAAAGATACAAATTTTATGGACCAAACAATGTATATATTTTTTGGTTTAAAATAAGACCAAAATATTAAATAGCATTTCTATGTAATAAACTCTAATAAAATATATTTTCGAATAATGTATGGGGAAATAACTTCGATTCGATCCCCATTATTCGCAAAATTGTTTAAAAAAAAGTGATTTTTATTATAAAGGACATTTTTAAAATTTTACTAGGAAATCCTAAAACTACTAAAACACTAATACCATCAAACATTGAAAATATTATAAATTTTATTTGAGTACCTCAGTAGGTTTTGATATTAGATGTAATTTTGTCCAGTATTATACATAAATTTCTAGTTTGTAAAAATTGCTATATGTTCAACTTAAAACCGCTATAACTTTTGTGTTCATAATTTCTTTTATGTAAAAACATTTCTTTACTTAACTTTAAAAGTCTGTTTTGAGTATTCTAATGTTAATCTACATTATTTTAAAACAAGTAAGAAAGATATAGTCAGTAAAGCCTACATTTATGTTGATACTAAAATGCATAACAATTTATCCCGAAGGTTGGCCATATATGGGAGCAATGTTCAGTTATGGACCGATCATAAATAAAATCTGGCACTGTGATTTATACTTATATATAACTTATTTGTGTTGAATATTATCTTAATACTTACATTTGTATATAATATGTACATGACATCGTTAAATCGACTCAGAGTGTGATTCTGAGTCGGACGGTATACTAAAAGGTGGTGATTCAAAAATACATTAACACAAACATATAATACCCCAACCAACTATGGTTGTGTAAGGCGTAATCAACGGATTTCGTCCAACTTTTTAAAATTTTATATTTTACATAATTTAATTTGTTTTATTCCATTGGTTTAAAAAACAGAACATATTTTCACTTTACATCTGTGCGTATTTATGAATTTTCTGTGAGGAGATACATACAAACTTAGATATCTTTTCAAGTATTTTTTTTTTTGTTATTTCTTTTTGACCCTAATTGAAGTTTTGTTGCAAAAATTATGCTTTACTCCTGCTGTGTTGCTAATAATTTAAATGTAGTCAAACACATTATATGATCTGCGAAATTCATTTTTAAGCGTTTTTTAATGCACTTTGAAGTTTTTTTTTTTTTTGCAAAATAGTTCTATACTGGGTTTCGTATTTAACTTTAACTTTTCGTTTCCTTTTACCTCTTTCAAATTTACATTTAGTGCCATATTTTGCGGCATGAATATACACAGCTAAAAAGTGAGAAAAAAATCTAACAAACCACACTTTATTCACAAGTATTATTTTTTCTATCTTTTATTTTTACCACTTGACTAAAGAATAAGTATGACAAATCCGCTTTAATATTTTTTGTTAATTTCTTATTCTTTAAAATCTTTTTATATATTGACTGGATGATTTGCTAGCAAACATATCTTTCTTCACCATATTGGAGTCTATTATACCCAGCAAAAAACTTTACTTAACAGTTAAGCCTATGAAGCTGGCTTACCAGTTAAGTGAAGTTGTTACTTTCCGCTAACTATGTATAACTAGGATGAAAGACACATTAATTTAAGTAGAGATGGTTAAGAATTCATGATTCTTCCTTCCACTTGCACTACTTATTTAAGTAGTTACTTACTAGGAGTCAAATAATGAGTAAACAAAACAAAACAATTGTTGGACCAACTAAGATTCCATTACTCAAAATCAGGACAACACTTTACTAAATAATCAGTGTAGTAAAAAGTAGTCATTACCAAAAACTAAAAAAAAATTTGCTGGGTAGGTTCACGCATTTGCAAAAAAAAGTACCCGCATAATATTTTCTTAAACATCCACTTCTTGTCTCTTTCCTTTTGTTGCAAATTGTTGTTTAAAAGTATATATATACATAAATTTTTGTCACAGACGTCTGATAAAAAGATGAAAAATTAAAAAAAAAAATAAAAAAATAAATAGTTAGAGCGCTATATTCGGCTGTACCGAATCTTATACACCATTTACCTTTGTTGCGATATGATATAAGAAAATGAAATACATCATATTGGATGTAATTACAGATATATCTACCTATACTATATCCATGAAAACATTAAAAGCTTCAAATAATTTGCATTTTCAGTTGAAATAGAAGCAAGATTTTATAAATATAAAAGTTTGTTTGTTTATCAAGTTTGTTTGTTTGTGTATCAACAGCTGAACTCATTTTCATGAAATTTAGCACACATATAATACCAATGCCAGAGGTGATTATAGGTTTTGTTAGACCCATATTTTATGCCTACTTTAAAAAAAGTAGGTATAAAACCGACGGATGGCCGAGGGACGACGGACATTGTCCTATCGACATCATTTCTTATAAGGATCCTGAAAATATAAACTTTTTTCCTCTCCAACGAAAATTGTGGAAATTACAAACGAAATGACAAATTTATGTATATACACTTGTGGTGAAGGGTATAAAAAAAGAAGCTTTTACTGTTTTTCTTGTGTGTACAGATGTACATATTCTATAGAAGTATGTTAGAGTTTTTGTGTGTTTGTGTCCATCTATTGCAGAGTACACTTTTTTAAACTTCCTTAAGAACTACACATTTGTTATACTGCCTTTGTTGGCTGCATTAATTTTCTAACCAAAAAGATATAAAGAACCTTTTAAAAATTTTTTTACAAGAATGTTAAATTTATTTGTTTTAAATATTCAAGATATATATGTAGCTTTAGATTTTTTTTATACAAAACAATTTGAAGAAGGGAAAAATGATCTAATATATAAATTATATATTAAGTTGTTATGTATATGAGTTTATGTGATTTTATTCTAAAGTTCAGCAATATTGCTAACATTCTGTTTAAAAACCAAATATTCATAGAAGTAAAAATCACACACAATAAAAAAAAACAAAGAAACACAAAGTAGAAAGTACATGCATACATACATACATACATACATACATACATCCATACATACATACATACATACAATAATGCATATATTCGCAATAAATTTCGATTGGTGAAGATAAATAGAAATCAGAACGATGGCATAAATCAATTTTTGGACATGGCTTACACGTAAAATGATTAACTCAATTCAGTTGAAAAAAAATTATAAGGAATTTATAGAAATATATTGCTGAAAATTTGTTGTTTAAAGAAAATCTTTGGTACTTTAAAATTCTACATTATTAGAAAATTTAACAACGTAAAAATATATATGGAAAATAAAAAACTATAAGAAAAATTAATAGTTTAATATAAATAAATAGTTTTAATATATAATGATATTTTAATATATAATATATAAATGAGACTTCAAAATGGCATATTTTGTAAGAGAAATTTGAAGAATATTCTCCTTAACAAATATGTAATCTTAAGCACATATATGCGTTCACAGTAAAATATTCCTTCTGGTCTTGGTGATCTTGATTATATAAACTTCCTTTTTGTTTTACAGACAAAAAAAAATAAATATTAAATTGTTACAGAACATTTATTTTCATGACACAATGATGGGGTTAATAATACAAAAAAGGTCTTTATTATTACACAATTCACTTTGTGCTCTTTATTATTTTCCCAATATTACACATAAGTATTAAATACTTACGTATGTTAAATTTTTTATTTAGATTTACATAAATCTTGAAAATATATTCATCAAAATCTTGCTTACAATTGTAATATCTGTTGTATTGTTCCCGCTACACAGTGATTCGTTTCATAGGCAAAAATATAAAAATTATAATTTCATGCCAATAAAAAATTAGATCTCTTTTCGAAGCATTGCAATTAAAAAGCCTTTTTTGCATTACTTCAAGAAACATGGTTATATAGATGAACTAAGGTAAAAGAATAAAAAATGGACTTTAAAATGTAATGTTTCAAAGCGGGAACTTGACATATGAAAATCATGCATGCTAAAATTAACAAAAAGTAAAAAAAATATATCCTATTAAATTTTTAAAATTTCCATTAATTTTATATTCGATTTCATTATGCATTTAAAAGCATAAATACATTTTTCATTATATATTTAATTAGTGCATACTTTTTTTAGATGTTTTCATGTTGTTAGCGCCTGTTATTTATTAAAACCCTACAAACTATGTCTTATAAGAAATTGCAAGCCACTTGTTATTTTTCAAGTGCTTTAAATCAGTGTGTGAGCGGAGAAATAAATACTGTTCTGTAGGTACTTAAAACCATATAAATACTGCTTGCTTGTGCTGTTCAACTTTATGAGCAAATGCTGTGTGTATTGTGATAGCAACCCAATAAGTCATAAGAAATTTGACCACTTATTTGCTTCAATAGGGAAAAAAAATTTTGTCTGTTTTCTTTGCATGTTATTATATGAGCAACATATGCATATGTGTGTGCGTTCATAACTATACAAATTAAATTATTTTCTTAAGCAGAACAGTCGTTTAAAGAATTATTTATAATATTATTGTGATTTATGATCAAAATAATTAATAAATAATAATACAGTTACTAATTATGTATATATTAAAGAAAAATGAGAAAATAAATGTAACATTGAAAAAACATGTGATAATTTTATTAAAAAGTCTTTCAAATTTGTTTTTTAGACTTATACGCCATTTATACCGAAACAAAAACTAGTTGACTTTTGGAAAACTAAATTTACAAAATCAAATCATTTACATACCTTGTTTTCTCACAATGTGGTTTTTACTGACACTTTTATTTTTTATAAATTTTTATTTAAATCAAATTTAGTTTATTCTTGTTTTTTAAAATATTTTAAACAATACTCGTAATTAAAAAACAATTTTTACACAATATTTAAAATACAAACAAAAGAATTCATGAAATATGAAAATTTTATTTTATTTATCCTATTCAAAAGCTCACTTTTATGAAATCAACTGAACATTCAGTATCATAAATATTTATTTTAGTAGTTTTTATTTGGTTTTAAACAAAAACTATAAAATGGTTTTTGATTTGTATGGAAAAACTAAAGAAATTTATGTAGTTTTTCAATCAAAAATCGATTGAAGCCAAAAAATATCAGTTTTTGTATAGCGTAAATGGCATATTATTACCATACACGAAGCACCTGTGGTTCACCTAAATAGTTCAGTAAGAAACAGGTATATATGTTCTGCACTGTAAAAAATTAAAGTTTATTTTTTATAAAACTACGGATGAAGCAATAAAATTTGGCGTATCTTATGTATTTCGCTGAAAATTAGTTAAAAGACAGTATGCTTTACTTGATAACTAAATAATATATTGAAATATGTACATATGAGAGGATACAAATTCACCAACTGTCTTAAAATATTGCAGTTCATTTCCTTCTACTTTTTTATTACTTTACGCATTAGCTAGAAATGATGTATTGAATTATTACTTACTTTTGTCATGTAAATTAAATATAAGGCCGTAAAATCTATCACAATAGAAATAAGTAAGAATTGTAATGGACATGCAGTTAATTATAAAACTAAAATTATTTAAAATATAAAGAAATACTAAAGTTAAAAAATTGAAGGTATTAAGTATACATATTTTACCACACATAGCAGCTACGTATTACAAAAAAAGCAAAAAATTAAAAATACTAGAACATTTTAAATACTTTCTCAATATCTTATATGATTTGCTTTTTTTTGCCGCGCCACTTGCACCACTTGTTTGCGACAAATGCCTTGAACGCCTGTATTTGCAATCGCTCATACATACGACGCATTTGCTTTGCTTCGGTCAACGAACAGTACAAACAGTATTTATATTGCTGTTATGGTACATGTTAGATATGAACAACACACTTAAAAAGCAAATGGATTTGCTTTTTAAATCATCTTACCCAAGACTTTATTATATATTAAATAAGAAAGAATAGTAAAATTCAACCACTTCTTGAACACAATTCTTCAAATAAAATTGGTATCATTATAATACACATTAAGGTAAAAATGCGTTAAATATGTTATTACTTTTTTATTAATTCCACTCAAAAATAGTTTTGTGATAACATCTATAAATGCTTCTTTTGCAGTTGTGCATATGAGTAACAACACTGTGCGACAAATGGTAGGGGTCAGTGATCGAGAAGGGTTCATACTACCGGGGAAAGTAATATCGGTAAAAAATAAGTTGTGTCCCGGCGTTTCGCTCGGTCACGTCCAGGAATCGAGATATATCGATTTGAAGTTAGTACCTATCATATAGGGGAAGTTGTGGCCTTTGGTGGTCTTTTTTTGACATAACTCGAGAACCACCAGTCCGATTTTGCTGAAACAAATTTAAAAAAATTAGGAATTATAATTCCTTTAATCTGTTCATACAACGTTTCGCCACATATGCAACAGTTTCGCAGTTATAAATAAATGTATGAAAAAAAAACTATTTTTTGCCTAAAAAATTGAATTTTTTTATTTTTAATTCATAAAAAATCCAAAACGGTAAAAAAATTTTCAAGTCCTATTACTTTCACGTAAAGTCATATAACCTTTAAACAAAATGAGACATAGATCATAAAAATCGATGGACGCGTTTCGCTTTTATTCACAATTAAGTGAAGGTATCTCATTTTGACAAGAATATTGATTTTATGTTTCAATGAATTTGGATAATATTTATTATATATTATTTATTATAATTATTAACACGTAAAATTAAAAATTATTACAGGTAATTATTAGGTTATTACATAGATACATAGGTTATAAAAATCGATGAACGCAAAATTTATTTTCGTTTGTTTGCGCCCTTTACTTTCTTTACAGACTCTTGTTCAGAGTCTGTATGGGATGAGGATCTGTCTTCATCTGGAAAAAATCAATTGTTTTTAATCAGTCAGTTAACTTCATTTTTGTGACTTACCCTCGGAGGAAACTCCCATTGTATATTCTTCTTCTTCATCTTCATTGTCGGGATCGTACGTCTTTTGCGACCACCAACAAATTTCAGCCACCAGCGAATCGAGCTTTTTGCCTTTATGTCGCGTTTCCATTGTCATTGCCACTTGATGGAAGCACTCGCCATGTTCATCCGACTCTGAGGCTAGCTGCTTGCTGAAGTATTCGAAATGGTGATGCACGAAGTGAATTTTTTTAGTGCAACATCTTGGTCACAAGATCGGGGTAATTGTGTGCTCGCGTACTTCCCAAAAAATATCGTATGACTTTCTTCACTGCCCTCCATGCAAAGTAATTATTACCGTCTAAAGCACCTTTAAATTCCTTTGATTTCATGAGCTTTCGTATATCCTTCAATTTTGCTTCGCTGATTCGTGGGTAAATATTTTTCAAACAATCAAGAATTTTCGGTTGCTTCACAATGGCCTTGATGAAATTTTTTACGATTCCCAGTTTGATATGGAGAGGGGGCATGAGGACGTTCTCCATTGGCACCAGTGGATCATTTACGCAGTTGTGTCCTTTCTCCGCTGGATCTCGAACAAGCCACTCATGCGTTTCGTATTGGTTTCCTTTAAATCGGGTATCCCTAAGACACAAGAAACACATGTTTTTTGTATAGCCTCCTTGGAGACCTCTTAGCATTGCCACGACTTTCAGATCACAACTGATCAGTGTAGCAAACTTTATCCAAAATTATTTTCATGGAATCGTACGTTCCGCTCATGTCTGTGCTGTAGCTAATGGGAATGCTTGGTTTTTTATTATATTTATTATTTATTGGCAAAATGACCAATCAGCTGCGACATAATTAATGGCCATCGCCTCCATCAGTCCCTTTATATCGTGGCAGTAAACAAATGTGTTCCCTTCGTTGAGTGTGTAGTACCGTTGGAATAGCAATTGTCGTCTTCGATATCCGGTGACTTTGACATTAGGCTCCAAATTGTTGCCTTCTTTCAAAAGCTGGGCAAGTTTTTCTGCTTCACGTTGAGAAAGGTTTAATTCTGCAACAATCTTGTCCATTCTTGCTTGTGATATTGGAATTATTTTGTTCGATGGGCCGGCTTCTGGTGTTGGTTTAAAGGCGAAATCCGATTGATCCATTGTTTCAATAGAAAAAGAAGTTTCTCTGTCAGGACTTGGAAGCGGTGGAATTGGTATTTCATCCGAATGCGGTAGAGGTATTTGTGCACTTTTAACAGATATGTAAACTCTTCGTTTAAGGCCTTTACGATTTACTCCACATATTTTGTTTGCGCAAGCGTAACAGTTGTCGGAATTGTGCTCTCCTGGATCAGTCCAAATCATTGGTACACCAAAACAAAGTGAACTGCGTTTCCCTTGGATCCACATGTTAAGACCATTGTAGCACGTTTTACAAATTTTGTCTGGGACCCACGAAACGCCGCGAATTATTTCGCAATAAAAAGTTTAAAAGCGCGCTCCACTTGCTCAGTGAGTAATGCAGCATTTGTTGAAAAAGCTCTTTTTGCCACAAACGTAACAAAATGAATTGATATTTTCTAGATAATTTGCACTCATTTCGATTTTATACTTTTATTACTTTTTCGTCACTTTAAAAAAACCATACTTTACGCATTCGGAGACACTTGTTGAATGACAAAAATCGATCAGTGAACACCTATAAATACTACGTAAGTTTCAATATTTTACTGAGAGGTACTTATGAATTCGAGCATCTTTTAAGGGTGGCTATAAACCTGATTCGTGTGCGTTTTAAATTTTTCGAAAGTTCTGAAACATGACCACTCATAAATGTGGGTGCAATTTGTGTAAAAAAATCATGCAGGTAGCCAACGGAAAAAACCCAAATAATTAAAAAAGTGCACTTTCCTTTTCATTGCCCACGCACATTTATGACCGTTTTTTAGTTTGTTACTTTCACTTAATTTTGAATAAAAGCGAAACGCGTCCATCGATTTTCATGATCTATGTCTCATTTTGTTTAAAGGTTATGTGACTTTACGTGAAAGTAATAGGACTTGACACTTTTTTTACCGTTTTGGATTTTTTATGAATTAAAAATAAAAAACTTCACCACCAAAGGTCACAATTTCCCCTATATGATAGTTACTAACTTCAAATCGATATATCTCGATTCCTAGACGTGACCCAGCGAAACGCCGGGACACAACTTCTTTTTTACTGATATAACATTTCCCGTTGGTTTCATCCCATCCCGATTTTGACTGTCGCATAGTGTAATAATAATCACTAGTTATATGGAGTTTTACAGATTTTATAGCGATTTTAATAAAAAGGATTATATGGGAACTCTGATAAACCGAGTTCTAATTCAAAATAATTAAATACACATATCGCCATAATCGTAAAAGTACTAATATTACTAAAATTTTTTTTGGAGTTTTTATATGGAACGAAGCACTGTGCTTTAGTATTATATAAGATATGAGACAATATAAGAAGATGCTACTAAAAAGCTGTGTTGTAATTTTTTCAACTCAACAACTTTTAAGACATTTACCTTGTAATCTGTCATTTGTAAGGATAATGCACCAAATATGTAAACATAAGCTAAAAAAAATCATGTATTTTGGATGAAACAAATAAAATAGAAAAACTAGAAAATAAATCATATATACACATACAAACATATTTGCATGTTGTTTACAACAAAATGCAAACATATTAAGTATTTATAACTTACTAACTTTACTGAAGACTATTAACTTCATTTAATATTTATTTTAAACATAGGATACACAGTTTTTAGTAATTTTTATATAAAAGTAAGCTATTTAAAGACTTAAAAACTACGTTGTTTAGGATATTATATTATATATAAAATATACAAAATTCTTCTTTATATGAGTAACATCTTAACAATATCTCTTGTTAAGAGGGCATTTCGAATACCGCTAACAACCAAAAATAGTAATATTCTCTTTTTTGGCAAAACGAACAAACCAATTGAAGGATAGAAATTATTTTTTCCTTTCGTTTTACACCACAAAAAGCCTTTCATCTAAACTCCAAATAAAGACATTTTCAAACAAAACCATCAGTGTTTTCAAACATCAACAAAAATAAACAAAAACACACATTTTATACTCGTTATCAATGCTGTTGCACAACAACGAAAATAAAAAATAAAAAAAAACATAAACTTTACAATTCAGAAGTACCTACTGAAAAACAAAAATTGGATAAACAAACACTAGACTGAATTGAAAATATTTAAGGCAACAACAATTTAGCATGCACGTTAAACTGATTTATGGCAACATATATTTCTGAAATTTTATCTTGATATTAAATTAACAATTCAAAAATTGATCATTCGATTATAGCCAATCTTGGAAATATCTCCTATACCAACTTTTTAAGAATCAGTTTCCAACAGCCTAATAACTCACTCTTACTCAAACAGTTACCTCTCTAAACCAAAATATGACAATCCATTCAAAACACAATAGAAGAGCTTTTAAGAGCGCAGAACCATATGATTCAAATCCTTTTAACGAAAAAATGAGTTTAAACCAACATTAATCGTAAAAATTTCATGTGATGTTAGTCCACAGAGACTTATCTCACAAATAGGTACAATTTTTATATTACAAGTTATTCATTCTATTTTGCAAATCATCCGGATGGTAAAGCACATGGTGGTGCTGGTACTCATATATTAATTAGAAATCGAATACGACATTATGCCCTAGATGAATTATCAAATGATATCTCCAGGCAATTTCTATTCACGTTGAGTATTTCTCTGGTGATTTAACGATTGCTTATCACAATTTTCAGTCACCAAGGAAAAATTTTAAGAATTCTTTAACACACTAGGAAATCGATTTCTGGCATGTAGTAACTATAATGCCAAATACACTTACTGGGGTTCTATATCGATAAATCCCAGAGGTAAAAAAATTTAAAAGGCACGAATTTCATGTCCCCTGAACATCCAACGCCTGATCGTAGAAAAGTTCCTGATCTCATAAATTTTGCTATATCCAAAAATATAAATCGAAATTCAATAACTACAGATTTATATGATTTAATTTCTGACCATTCTCCAATAATAATAACATATTATGAAAGGACTAACATACCAAACTATCCTACGAATACTTTCTATAAGACAAATTGGTTAAATATAAAAAAATACATCAGCAGTCACGTCCACACAAATCCATATTTTCAGTGTGAGAAAGATATAAACAAATACATCAACCAGAAAGCACATTTCCAATTATGACATTGAAAAACTTCTTCTTCAAAAAAGAAAACTTAAAAGAGAATGACAACAAACTAACTTCAAAGCTGAGGTTGTCCACAGTAATTTAAAAAATAAGAAAAGGCCTTAAAATATAAAAGGATCGCCAAAGTAGAAATTACATGAAAGTTTAACATATAATAAATACATTAATTTTTCCTTCTGGAAGGCACCGAAAAATATTAAGCCATCGGTAGAGGCACAAAGTCTTTTAAAGAAAGCTGACGGTACCAGGGCCCGTAGTTCAGAAGATAACAACAATTTATTTCCATGCTATTTAAACTCAGTCATTCAACCGAATCCCCAAACAAATAATTTTTGTATGGGGAGAGACACCTGACACTACATCAAATTAAGATATAATTGTTGTTAGTCCAGAGGACTTTATAATACAGCTATCAAAGAAAATATATACATATGTTAGATAATCACCTGGATATGATTCCATAACAATATCCATGATTAAAAACCTACCGAAAGTAGTAATTATCATGCTGTCAATAATTTTTAATGCGATCTTAAAAGTTTTTCCAAAAATGTGGAAAACTTCTCAAATTAAAATGATATCAAATCTAGGGAGGGATTCTACTATACCATCTTCTTATAGACCTATTATTCTACTGTCTTGTTTGTCAAAGCTGTTCGAAAAAGTATTCCAAAGGAAAATTATACCATTCTTGAGCGATAGAAATATCGTTCCAGTTCACCAGTTTGGTTTTCGTGAAACATGGAACCATAGATCAATTAAATCATTTAACAGGAAATATAAGGAAATGTTTTGAATTTTTGATTTTTTTTTAGATGTCACTCGAGCTTTCGATAAAGTATGGCACAAAGATTTAACATATAAAATTAATTGTTTATTACTACCATGTACCCACAAATTGCTGGAGTTGTATCTATCTGACCGTTTATTTAGAGACTTTAAAATAAAAGCAGGTATCTACAGGGAAGTGTTCTTGGGCCCACCTTGTACTTAATTTACACTTCTGACTTATCAGTATTCGATGAACTGTCTGCTTTTACTTTTTTTGATGATGCGGCAATACTCAGTTTCCACGCAAATAGCATCTAGGCAACTTGATATTTACCTCCGAAGTGTGGAGACGTGATTGAAAAACTGGGGTAAATTAATTGAAAATAATAATTTTACATTCATCCTAAGAAGAGGAAACTGTCCACCTGTTACACTTAATGACATAAATATACCCCAGTTTGATCATATTACATACCTTAGTATTAATTTTGATAGGCGACTAACTTGACGTCGTCAGATAGAAACCAAGAGACTTCATATGAAGTTAAAAGCTTCTAGTATTCTCTAGTTAATAAATAGTAGGGAATTAATCGGTTAACTCGACAAATAATTATTCGATTTTAATATTAGATCGGTTAGTAATCGATTAATAGCAATTTATTCGATTAACCGAATAGTCTTAATAATACATGTAAAACATATAAATAACCCTAATTATGGCATTTAATCTATTGAAATAGTTTTTCAGAAACATAATATAGATCAAATTATTTCAAAAAGGGTTCATCTTGTCAATTCTTGCGCCCATTTGTATGAAAAAGAATATATATTTTTTTGACGTAATGCTAAAAAATATTCTCCTAATTCAGCTTTATTTAATAAATTAGTCTTTTTTATTTAATAAATAGTCTTTTCTGTCTGCGAACGATTTTTGTCATAAAAGTCAAAATTAATATTGGTATTTTTTAAAATTTCTATTGCCACAAGTTTAAGTATTTCGTAAAGTCGATTTTCCATCCCGTTACTAAAAGGACCAATTATTCAACTTGCTATGCTTTCGTTAGAGATCAATTAATCATTAGTGTATAGTTTTAAATTTTAACTACATATTGTGAGACCTTAAAAACAGTTTTAATATATAAATAAAAAATTTTTTAAAAAATAACAATTTATACAAGTTAAATTATTTTTATGGAATAAACATTATATGGGGAGGTACTGTCATTTATGAATCGAACTTTTGATAGTGTAATTTAAAATCAAATCATAAAAAATTGGTGTGCTTAGTGTTTCATAAATATTTGTGCGCATGGCGTAGGGTATAAAAACAAAATCTTAAGAGAAAAGTAAACATAAAGAAGAAATAAGGAAAGAAAGGATAATAAATTTTGAAAAACAAAATTAAAACAGTGAAGATTTTGAAATTGGTCAAGGAGAAAAACGCATTCAACCATTTTTTCACACACTCATGAATAGGAGGATATTAATGTGTTCATACATACGTTTTCTATGTATGCATGTTGGTTGCAGTATATTCATCGTTTTCATCACACACACATTCAACAACAATTGCTTTACAAGTCATTTACACCCGCATGAAAACAGCTATGGTCAAAAATATAGTTTTGTACATAACTCCTCATGATTACTTAGGAATTAAACAAAAATTAAGTTGATGTACATATATACATAGTAACACAGATCGAAAGAAATTATTTCCTGTAAAGCAAAAATTTTATGTGTCTACTTTTACATCCAAAACTGTATTTACATGCAAGACAACAAATAAGAACAACTAAATAAATTGCCAAATTTCAACATATTTACACTCTAATTCACTCATTCGTACTTGTATAGTAAAAATAAAAATCCCTAAATACACATTAAAACTTTAGGATACCCTACAGAAATAAAAAAGCTATCAAATAGTTGTTAGTCGTAAACGTATGATATTTTTATTGTACACAGAAAAAGACAAAAATTGTTTTCAATTATGAAATTGCTTATATCAATTAAAATTTTGTTTGTTTTCGCTTCAACCATCTAAATGATAGTATTAATTAAGTGAAAATAATTGGTTTTTTAACAAATTTAAATTAATTTTTAATCAAAATATGTATATTTATGTTTGAAATTCTAGTTAAAATTAATTTAGGTATTTATTAAACAAATTAACTGATTAAGCCAAATGAATAAAATAAAATAAAATTAAATAAAAATTCAAAAGTTTTAACCAAAATATTTATTGTAAAAATACATACATATATAAAGATATAAATAATATTTATATTGCAAATAAAAAAATCTGTGTAATGTATTCACAAAAATTATGTATTTTATGTGGTATTAGTGATGTATTCAAAACCAATGTATTGAATGCATGTAAACTGAATTGTATGTCTGCAAGCTCATTACCAGACAAAAGCGATCATCTCATCTCATTTCACAAAAAAAAAACTTAAAAAAAGCTTATTTACCTTATCTGCAAAAGCGTAGCCGGATACACCATATGACTTTAATGACTTAATGCAACTTTATAAATCAATGTCGGGAATAACTGCAATAACACCGGAATTAGTAAAAATCTCACCAAACCTTACTTACCGGTTAATTTAAAAAATTCTGATCTATATCTAAAAATATTCATTTCAACAAATATTTAAAATTTGTCGACGAAATATGGCATACACTTTAATTTTTTTTCTATTTAATAAAAATATGTACAATAAATTTTCAAAATATTTCAATTTTTAATTTAAATTTTTTAATAGTACGTTTACACCAAAATAAAACCGACTGGTTTTGGCGAAAAGCAAATTTTAAAAACCAAATCGTTTATATACCTCTTTTCTTCCCTATGTTGTTTTTGTTGACGTATATAATTCTTGAACATTTTTTATTTAATTTTTATTTGGCTATATTTTGTTTTTAAAATTTTCTTTGACAACATTTATATACAATTTATGTAAAAAATTTATGAAGCATGACAGAATTCTTTTATTTTTGATCTATATAAAAGCTTTATGTTGCGAAATCAGTTGAAGAGGATGTTTCATAAATAGATGAATAACTATAGTTTTTATTTGGTTTTTAATAAAAACAGGTTGAAAATGATTTTTGATTTGTATTGAAAAACTAAAGAAATTCTTCCATCAAAAACCGAATGAGGCCAAAAGCTACTAGTTTTCGTTTGGTATAAACGGCATATAAGAGGACAGTTTTTTATAAAATAAAAATTATAAGCAATTAAAAAGTTAATCAAGTCAATTATTAATATAATTAAATTTTATTGTAATACGAAATAACTGATTGGAAAAATTATTCGAATATTTTTTTCTGTATGGAGTATCACAGTAACAAGAATAAACCCACCCACCTACACCCAAACAAATACTTTCGGAATGTTAACATAACAAAAAATACCACCAATTCATTAATTTATAAAATTAAATAATTTATTTATTTTATATTTTGTTAAAGGCTTTACTTTTGAGGCTCATAATTTATGTTGACCAGTTCCAAAATATTATTCGATTTTGTAGTGAGCAGCTGCAAAGACGAAGGCTAAAGGTTTATGTGTAACGATTTTTCATTAACTAATCAAAGTTAGACATACTCATTAAAAATAAAGTTATAATCGGTCAAGCCCGACCATATTATACCCTACATCATTGTGGATATGCGCCAAAATTCGTGGAGGGCTATTTTATTAGAACTGTGGCCAATTGTGTACCGATACTTGTTTCTAGTGTGAAATAAAACTTACGAATATAAAATATTACGTTGATACTAATATTTACATATATAAATTTATGCACTTTTGGGTGATTCCCGGAAATGGGCCTTATGTGGAAGCTATGGAAAATTATGGACCGATCTTGGTAAAATTTTTCACTGTCATTTATAATAACATTTATAAAATTTTTATGGGAATTATGTACATTAAAGTGATTTTCGGAAGAGGGGTTTAAATGGGAGCTAGATGAATTTGAACCGATCTTGAAGAAATTTGGCACTAGGAATTATACTCATATAAAATTTGCACCGAATTTTATTAAAATATTGCTATATTTAAAAGATTTATGACCGTTAACCACTATACGTTAGCTAATGGAGCCACTAAGTCAGACGGGCATCGTTAAATCGACTCAGAAGGTGATTCTGAGTCGATTGGTATATTTAAAGATGGGTTTAGGACCACAATTTTTGTGTGCGTTACCTATATCAGCACAAGCGCATAATGCCTCAACCACCTGTGGTGGCATAGGGTATAATTATGTATATCTGATAAAAAGAAAGTGTGTTCAGCCCGTCAAATTCCATTTAGTCCATCTATTTTTGTTTAAGGGAGGATTTCTAAACTTGTCTACCAGTCTCTGATTTTTTTGTCCAAAATCCTCTTTTTATAATTATGCTTTGCTCATTCCATTTTTTTCCATAATTTAAAAGTTTTGCTCAATTGTTCGGTTAATTTAAAAACAGCAACTTCGAGTTGTTTGATTAAGCGAATAATAAAAATGTCGAGTAAAATTATTACCCTGGTCTTGGCTTTATAAACCGTATTCAAAATTCTATATAAATTAATAGATTTTTTTCAGATTCCGAAGAATATAAATTAACAATATTATTTTTCATTTTTTAAATTTCGCTAATTTAAAGACACCGAACTTTTTATAAAAAAAACTCATCCGCAAAATAAACTATTTTATTTCATTTCTCAATTTTCCACAACTTAATGCATGGATTTTTATTTTATTTAAACATACACATATATGAACTATTATTCGTATGTATCCTCAAGTAAAAAATATAAATGAATTCTACAATTATCTTTATGTATAAATATACATACATATATTTAAATTTATGTATTGGGGAAATCCTGTTTGCACTATGGCACAAATCTTTATCTGACATATATTAAATTATAGTTTTTACCTTTGCTACATCAAATTAACCTTAGACTACATATATGTGCTGCTAAAAAAAAAAAACAAATCAAATTATATGTATTATTAAACATTTTCACTACAATACGATTGGTAACAGCAAGTTAGCCATTCAGTGTCGAAAATGAAACATAACTAATGATTTGTAAATTATTTGTTTTATTATTTTTTATTTCGATGAAAATATTGTTTACTTAGACATTATAATAAAAACAAAATTAAAAGAAAAAATTCTTAGGTTTCAATGAGAGTAATACATTATTTTGTTTAAAATAAAAACATTATTTGATAAACAGATACTCTGTCAAAAGTTGCTATTAATTAAAAATCAAAAGGGATTTAAAAATTTTAGGGTTGTTGCAATATTAAATTTTATATTGAAAATGTTTACTAAATTAAATATGTTTGTAAAAAATTGTAGCAAATTTTTGAAAAATTTTTTTTTTTTTTTTTAAATTTTTGGTTTTTTTTAATTGGATGTACACTTTCCTGCCTATTTCACTTATGAGGTGCACAGAAAATTTAAGGAAAATCGGTCCAGCAGTGTAGCAGTCTATAAGGTATAATAAACAAATAAAAAAAAACACATTTCATTTTTATATACATACAAGCTTTCCCCAAATTGTGGAGGTTGTTGAGCAAACTATTCTTCTTAATTTCTTTTTAGATAATTATTCTTCTTAAGATATACTGTATTTAATGCTTTTGTTGTTTGAGGATATCATTCCCCCTGGTCCCACTCATCCTATTTTTATCATAAATTATGGAGGTTTAGGAGAAAATTATTCTTACAAAATTGTAAGACTTTTGCTGTAAAAGTTATCAGGATATACGATATTTAATATTTTTGTTGTATGGGAAAGGGGGTAACATTTTCCCTGGTCCTATCCTTCACATGTTCATTCTAAGTTTAGAGGTATTTCCATCAAATTTTAAGACTTTTGCTGTAACAGTATTTAAGTTATCCGATAATTAGTATTTTCTTTGTGTGGGGGATACTATTCTTCTTTTCCCTATCCTTTCCATTTTCATCTCAATTATAAGGGATTATAGCCAAGTTATTTCCACAAAATTGTAAGACTTTTGAGGAAATAATTCCTAAATTATGCGATAACTAATATATTCTTTGTAGGGGGGCTAACGCTCCACCTGCCCCTATCGAAAAATAAAATGACCTATTTGAATTCTGGAGTTCAAGGGAGTTACTGTCTATAAGTTACAAACACGATTAATTTTTATACAGTAAATCAAGAATTGTTTTTACATTGAAAGAAAACATGAGTTCTCCATAATTTGGCTTTAAAAATATATATAATTGTTAGCTGATTTAATATTTTTAATACGAATATGTTAACTAATATTATTTATTAATATACAGCATAAAAAATAAAAATAAAAGATTTATACTATTAAAAAGAGAGCAAAAACTAAACAAGCAGAAGCATTTTCGTGTCAAGAAATTCTATTCATATTTTGGGATTATAAATTTAATATGGCAGCAGGTGGCAAATGTAACTGCTTGGGGAACCTTTTTCATCAAATAAATTAATAAATTAATGTCACAGTCAATTGGAATTTTATATATGCCACCAATATTTTGTTTTTTGCTAATTATGGTCTTGTAATACCTCTTAGCCACTTTCATTTTCATATATGACAAAAATTTTCTAATATATTCAACACTTCTGCAATGAAACAATAGCAGCATTATCACTACTGGGCTCTACGTGCATGGAGTCATTATTTTAACATAAATTGAATTTTGGCTTGTTATCCTTCATAAACTCAGATTTATTACCACTTTTTATTAAAAGAGCTTTCAAAGTCTTCAAATATTGTTGCACATCTATGCTATTTTATAAAAATACCGAATTTCTAGTACTTTGAGCAAAGTACGTTTGTAATATCTTCTAAATATGAATATCTCTTTTTTTAATAAAAAAGGCTTTAGAAGCTTTCCGCCATACACTGTCTGGATCCAATAATTAATTACAACATAATTACATAATTTTAGTATTCCCACAAAATATTAATTCGTGTTTCTTACTTTGTAGCTTTCAACCTGTTTCTAAATAAATTAAGCATAAAACCAATAAATTTACCTTCAAATGAATCAATAATAAGAGTTTCAATTCTTCAATTTTTGTAGAAATTTATTTAAAATATTATAATATTTCCAAGAAATTTATATAAAAATCATATACGAGTACAATATACATATTGGAAATATTTAAAATAAATGTTGTTGACAATTAGAAATAGTTTCTATGTTTAGTGAAGTATATATATATATATATATATATATATATAATCGATAATAAAATCTGTTTAGTTTTCCTGGATTTGAAGATTGTTAAAAATCGCGTAATTTTTTGTTCGAATAAATACACTAAAATGTTTAAACAGATAACTTTGTAGAAACAAAATCTATAGTAGTAGATAAGAAATAATTTTCTTCGATGTTGAAATACATTTTAGCTTTTTAAAGGCAATTTAAAAAATCAAAATGGCTAGAAGGTAAAACGAATATTTTGAGGTTGAAGGCAAATGTAGCAAATGTAGTATGTAACTACTTCGCTAACTCCCATCTGTCACTAATAAGCATGATGGCAATTGCCACTTTACTAACCCTAAGGTAAACGGGAAGAAGACGAAAAGGGGATTATAAATTTTTTTACTGGCTTCACCACTACGTAGTTATGAATGTGATTGAGTTTGCAAAAAAACAGTCTCCTAATAGTCGTGGATTTGCCAAATGACTTCCAATATGTCCATATTAAAGTGTCAGAAGTCAATGAAGTAAGTAAATGTATTCGGTAAGGTATTCATTTTATTTAACTTTTCGTTATTCAATTTATCAAAATAACTTAAAAATGTTGCTTTAAATTTAATCGAACTATAGAGAAAATAATTTAAATTACTCGAGTTATTCGAGTAAATAACACCATAAAATGTTGCGAATGTTGAATTATTTTTAATAAAGAAGTTCAGCGATTTTTAACACAAAGTATAAGTTTACTGCTTAACTCAATTTAAGTTCAAATCGATTTAATTTTTTAAAGTGGCGTTTATATATTTGAGATAATTTCTGTGATTGAAAAACGACTTTTGACTTCAACTACTCATATTAAAATTTTGTTCTCTTTACTGAATTTTATTTATTATGTTTTTTTTTTTAATACAATTCCAAATTTTGGCGTCACTTATCGGGATATTAAAATCTTTAAATTATAAACCTTCTATACACATTATGCAATAGTTATTTTCAAGTAAAATTAAAATAATAAACTTAAATTAAATTAAGAAAGCAGTGTTTTAAAACATAATTTTAATCGAATTATTCGATTAATCGGTACAATTTAATCGAATAAATTATTACTCGAAATTACTGATGTTAATATAATCGATCAATTATTTGATTTTAATTTTTAAATGAATTGAGCAAACATTATTTGGTAAGTTAAAATTAAATGTTGATATGTTTTAAACTAATCCCTAAAATATTTCGGTCATAAAATATAGTTTTCGACAAGCAGTGTACACAATTTTTAACTTTTCGACCCTCTTGCTCTCAAAGGCTTAATTGCAAGTAATCTTCAATAGTATCAGGATAGACCATTCCAATGATGCACTAAAACGTAATATATGTTGAAAAAAAGTCCGAAATATATAAAATTATAAGTATGATTAAAGAAAATATGACAAAAAACTTTAGTAAAATCCTAATATTCGGAAAAGAGACATAACAATTATTTATTATTCCAGACCTTAGCATGCCTCTATTATAATTTGAAGTTAATTTTCTTTTAATTCATTTAAATTTAAACATTCAAATGTAATATTTTGAGAATCATATAAGAACAGACCAACTTTTTTTCATGTGGCTCTTTATATGGGGATTTCACTTTTTACGTTTTTCTTTAAGAAACCGACCTTATTTTTTTTAATTTAGATTTTTTAAATTAACTTTTGATGCAATTATGTTATCAACACCTCGTTTAAAAAACAAAAAAGTCAAGATTTGAAATGGTTGCATGTGGTACCGGCAAGCACTCAAAGTTAAAAAAAAAGTATTTGAAAATAATAAGTTTTTTCCTTTTGATTCCTGTGATAGCGGAATTTATATGTGTCCAATTCCTCTAACGTAAACTACAAACACTTGTAGAAATAGGTCAACTTATGTTCAATCAATGTGGTGAAACCAAAATTTTAAATTTTTGCAGTTTTTCGATTAGAAAATTTGAGCCGTTTCGAGTATTGCCAAATAAAAAATGGAGGTTTATTGCTCTTGTAAATATGAATCATTTCAGATACATCTACCAATAGCAAACTTTAGTGTTAAAAAAAAGCAGGAAAATGTAACGTTTTATCGTACAGATATATTTAAATGATTGTTACAGCAATATTATTTAGAATTTTGTAAGAAATATAGGGGATACCTTCAAAAGTTTTACGGCCCAAATTAAGACCGCAAGTTAAAAAAAGTAGGCCAAAAATGAGGGAAAACTTTGCTTTGACCTAAATATCTCTTAAACTAAAAGAGATAACCTACACTTGTAAACATATTTTTTGTAAATATTTATAAGGATTACATATATGTAAATTTTTTTACATTCAAGTCATAAATCTATTTTTGAGATCTACCCCCGTGACCCGGTAGGGAGATATGCTCCACCATATCAACGGCTCTAACATTGTAAAATTTTATTTAGATACTTCGAATCGTTCACAGGTCACAATTATTCCCAAAAATATCGTTTTGGGACCACTGCGTGACATTGACAATGTTTAATCGAAAGTGGATATATGTACATACACTGGTGCATATTCCTATAAACGCATTTAAATTTTTTTTCTCTTAGGTATACTCGTTTCTCTTAACCAAAAGCAATGTTGTGTTGTTACCATAACTCGCGATATAATGGTACTTTTTTATGTAAGAAATATTTGTTTCTTGTTTTTGTTGTTTCCTTTATTTAGCAACCAGAACATATTGGTGATCATTTCAGTGGAATATTCCCATAAACGCAGTCGAAAAAAAATTATCTAAAAAGTTATTTCAAAACAAATATTAAAAAAATTTAACAGTTTTATTTGTCTGTTTCACTTAATGTAAGTTTCTAATGACAATATCTCTGTTTACTGGAAATGGTTTTGTTTTATTTGAGAAATTTCATCAGCTTAAAGGATGCCCAAAAAGAACTTTCTTACAGACTAGAAAAAAATTCAAATTCAATTTGTTTACTGATCACGGCTATTCTAACAGAGAAATTGGAAGTAAAATTACTGTTTGGAAGGAGTTATTAGAGGCTTTCTTAAGAAAGGGTTAAAATAAGGAGTGCGGAGACCAACAAAAGGTAATCAAAAATTAACAAAAAGCCAAATTAATAAAATAAAAGAAGAGACCGCATTAAACTAAATGCTACATTAATAAAAAATAAACTTGACTTTCCTGTTACTTCCAAATATGTTGCACACACTTTGTGAACAGATGGTAATATAATATGGAAAAAACGAAAATGTTTGCCAATGTTAAAACAGCATCATTAGGAAAATCGTTTAAAATTTGCTCGCAAATACATTAAATGGCATTGAACTACTCAAATTACAATGAAAAAAATTTAATTTGCGTTTCAGTTCTTTGTTATTATTTTTTAAGTGAAGTCAATATATAATTTAAAAAATTAATTTGTAGCACCTTAATTATTCTTTAGCCCTATTTCTGTTTTGATTCAAAAAAAATTATGTGCGTTTATAGAAATAAGCACCAGTGTATGTACCAGAATATCCAAAAAACTGACCTTTTTAAAAAACCGGTTTTCGGCTTAACCGAAAAATTTCATTTAAAAAAAACCGGATGACCGGTTTTTTAAGAAGAATATATTACTTTTTTGCAATTTTTTTTAAACAAAAGCCTAAATTTATATGTGCATACAGGTTTTACTCTGTAAAAATAATAAATTTTAATGTGCATAATTAAAAAATTACAGTTTTTATTGATGTTATATCTTCAGATATATATATATATATATATATATATATATATATATATATATATATATATATATATATATATATATTTATATATTTATATATTTATATATTTATATATTTATATATTTATTTATACATGTATTGGACTAAAAAATTAAAAAAAAAACTAAATGCCTCTCTTTCTCATACTAGTTTTTCATATATTTTTTCAAGATATTGTAATAAATTTATAATAAATAATCCAATGAATAATCGCCCAAAAAATGTTCATTAAAATAGAATTATATTTTCTTATGAAAATGGTTCAACTTTTCTGCATTTTTGAAACATAATTTCTTTTTTATTTTAATCCTGAAAATTGTTTCTATTTTTCCAATTTAAAAGGAAATATCTTTTTCTCGTTCTCATTAGTTTTTCATATTTTTTTTTTTTATTTTTAATATTTTAATAAATTTATAAATAAACCACGGCTACCAGTAAAATAACGCAATAAAAAATCAACCAAAAATTTCAGTACAAACTTGGGTTATTTTTCATATAAAAAGTTATTTAATATTTTGAATTGGTTTTCATAATTTTTCGACTACAATTTCGTTCTGATTAAGCATTTCCAAATTTTTGTGTGATTTTTCACTTTTATAATCATTTTTGTAAATTATATTCATAATTAGTTTCTATGGTTAATGAAGTATATTTTATATTATATATTAATGAAGTATATTATGAAGAATGAAACGCTGCAGGCGAAATTTTTTTCAAATATAATCATAATAATCTAGATTTTTTGTATGAATAGGTACACAAAATTATTAAATGGATGATTTTGTATTAATAAAATTAGTATTAGCAAATAAGAAATTATTTTCTTCGTTGCTGAAATACTAACATTTTAATATTTTTAAGGCAATTTAAAGAATCTAAAAAGGATAAACTGGCAACACTGTTTGGTACATATATAATTAAAAACGAAAAATATATTTAATTTTTAATGTAAACATATATATACATATAATAAACGTTATAATGCAAAAATTTAAAGGTTTAAATTTTTTTGTGCGCACTGAATTGTTCGATATATTTCAATTATTAAAGAGAATTGTCTAAGTAAAATAACCTATCTATCATTTTTAACACATTTAGCAAATTATATAGAACTTTTTATTTTTAGTCATGTGATTTTTATTTTTTTTGAACTCGTTTTCTGAGTAAAATTATATAAAAATTAAATAAAATCCTGTTAGAAAAAAACCCGGTTAACCGCCTTTAAAACGCTGGTTTTGAAGAAACCGAAAATTCGAAAAAACCAAAACCTATATCGTTTGTAAAAAACGGAAACCGGTTAATCGGTTTTGGATACTCTAATATGTACATACTTTTACGTGAACATATTTATCGTATCCATATTCTAAGTACTACCAGTAACTTTTGTCATTTTGATATGTTTCACCATGAAATATTCTTTGCTTCCACATAAATGAAGTTATATCTATCTATGTATGTTATTAATTTTTTGTTAACTTAAAACATGCATGTATGTATCTTTCAAAATCAGTCTAAAAATCTTAAATTGACTTAAAATTTATGAAGCTACGAAATCCATAAGAAGAAATTTGTGTTAAAAAGTTTTTTTCACAATATCTTGAAATTTGTGTTAAAAAAATTTTTTTTAATTGTTTTGTGGAATCTTCAAGAAGGTCTACAGCCCACATTAGATCGTTTTCCGAGTGAAAATAAAAAGTGCCATTTTGTAACAGCTTGTTATTACAAAAAAAAAATCAAAAAATCGTAATTTTAGTGGGAAAAATATTTTCCATGGGATTTTCATCCTCCAGAGGACTTTCGAGTTCATAATTACAAATTTTTGGACACCCATTTCGGAAAAGAAAACGGGACTAGTATAAAAAATGTACTAATCCCGTGATTTTCATATTTTATAATTTTTCCTGCCATCAATACGCATCGTGTGGATGATCGTTCGACAATTTATTTTTCAACAGAACACTATAGTTTCCTTTAGGGGTATAACCTTTTTATTGGCAAAAAATAAACAGGGTTCCACGTTATGGACAATACTGTAGTGATATCATTTGTATGTCATTTTGGAACAAAAACCCTTTTGCACCATATGCATAGATAGATTCTGTACATATTTATACGAATAAATACAGTGATGAGTAAAAAGGGATCAACAAAATGGTCAAATATTATATTGTGTTAAAAAAGTAAAACAGATTTATATCTTATTTTTATAGAGGAAATTTTTGAATTAAGAAATTTAATCAAATGTTACACTTTTGCACTTATTATTTTTTGCTAGAAAATTTAAACTTTATGGATGTTTTTTAATATTTAAGATAAAAATTGGAAGTTTTTAATTTTTCATAATGAGTAAAAATTTTTGTTATAAAAATGTTATTTTTATAGTCACTTTTAAAAGTTTTTGCCAAGTCAAAACATTGGTGCCATATATTTAGAAAATTATTTGTTTTATCAAAATTTCTGAAGAAAATGTTATATGTTCTGCCAAAATATAATTGTTTTATTGTATTACCATCAATTATTAATTAAAACTCTGCAGAATATTGCGAGAAACATGCCCAGATCGTTATAATGACAGTACCATATTTGGTTGTTTGGCTTATTCGGTCACACATAGCATAACACAGATCGAAAGGCAACTGTTTAGCTTAAAGTAATTTTTGCCATAAATTTTCAATATTCGTCTTGGCCGAATCTATACACCTACCATCTGCAAATTTTTAAAATTTCACCTTATATGAGAGATAGACGATAAAGTAGGCGGACAATACCAATTTTTGAGTTTCGAGTTTACATTCGCTCTTTAACTTTTTGCGCAAAATTTCGTTGTTGTACATGCTTTTTTGTAAAAGATATCGGCCGAAAAGTTTAAACTGGATTTACGACGAACACTCGGTTTTTCTAGTATTTGATCCATATTTCTTCTATGAACCGATTTTGCTCATTTTCAACACAAAACAAACTCTACAAATATATGAGCCAAATTTTCTACCCTAGGATGTCCGTTCCGAGCCTTATTCTACTTTCAAACAAACAAACAGACAGATCGTTAGATCGTTAGACAAATACAAGATACCCCTATCATTTTTTGATGGTGAGTATAAAAACATAACTTAAAGTTATAAAAAGTTAACTCAAAGTATACCCTAACTACTAAGGAGCCAAATGCAATTTAATATCTCATTCTTGAGTATTTTTTATGCTATTGGATTTTTTTAACCGATGTTAGGTTCGTTTGTTTGAAATTCTAGCATAACTAGTAAATAAAAGAGAAACTTAAGAAAAGTTCTGAAAAATAAATTTTTATTTGAAATTTTTTAATTTGTATAGAATGCTAAACTAAATAATTTTCAAAGTCCATGGAAAATCTAGTAGTTTTTGCATATAAATGCAATATAAATTCTTAATATTTATCCCTTGGTACTCGTAAATTAAATGCATATTATCATCCTTAATTTCCATTATGAACATTCTAATATAAATATCTGCCTTTTATTAAACAAATGAAAGCTTTATTATTAGAAACTATCGCAACAATTTTATTATGAAAAAATATTTATCTAAAAATACCATAAATATTTTTGTTTTATTTAAAATAAAAGAAATACACACAAAAAGAGTATGAAATTGTTTCCAAATAAATTGTATAATTAAATAAAATTTGCACGTTTTTAATACTATTTAATATGAAAAATAAACATTTGATTATAATTTTCAGTAATTCTTGTACTTGTCACTTATAAAAAAAGACGACTTAAACAGACAGTCAACCAATAATTGGCATACATATGCATATCAGAAAAATTAAATCATACTCTTTCACAAATTATAAACAAGTTAATAAAATTTTAATATTTTTAACTAACATTGTTTTTCAGTTTATCAAAAGTAATTTATACACACAAATAAATCATCGTTATACAAATTTTCATTAGTAAATTTTTTATACTAGCGTTTTTATATAGTATAACTGTATATGTGCAATTTAAATAACACAAACCTTTTTTATACTTTCAGATTACAAAACTACAGAATCGCTTCTTTAAAAGCTATTAGAGTATTTATATGTAAGTAATATGAAATAAATTTAATACATTACAGTCAAATAGAAATAGAAAAACCAGTAAGAAATATACAGTCGGTCAAGCTCGATCATATTACACCCTACACCATTATGTATGTACTTCAAAATTCGGGGAGAAGTCTTATATTACATCTGTGGCCATTTGTGGAGCGATACGTTGATACTAATATTTATATGAATTTATATGAGCAGTTATGGACCATTTCGCATAAAATTTGACATAAAGATTGATACTTATACAAAACTTCTTTGCACCGAAATTCATTAAAATATTTTTATATATAAGGATAATCGGTTATTCGACATAAATTATTCGGTTTATTCTTTATTCGAAAATAGACAATTTTAAATTATTCTAACAATTGATGGACCAAAATTAATCGTACAACCGAATGGCGGTTAATCAATTGTGTATCTACATTAGGCTATTCCAATTAAAAAATATTTTACTTTTTTATTTAAAATTTTAATTCTATTCCTACAAATTATATGTGCATGAGTATAAATTAAAACATTTAGTTTTACAGTCTTAGTTTCTTAGTCTTATACACAGATGTGAATAGTGATGGAAACTTGTTACTAAACCTGTAAAAATTTAATAATTTTAAAGAAAGACTTGCTAACGCTACAGGACTTAAATTTCTAACCATCGCAATATCGAAGCAGGACCACTAGAATTTCAAAAATGCCTTGGAATCCGGTTAAGTGCCGATAAAAAGGGAAAATAACTTGTTCGTCTGAAGATAATTCATTACTGAAGCTGATAAAGACACAGAAACAAAATTTGTTCTTTAAAAGATTGTTTAATAAAATTTAAAGTCTTAAAATCCTTACCACTTTTTATTTAAAGGATATTTAATCTTTAAAGGCAATTGAAATATGTATTTCGAATAGTTAACCAATTGAAAAATATCTATGGTGACAAATACACAAATTGTACACATTCGTTTTCATTTCACTTAATAATAAAGCAATTGCAAAACGTTTGAATATTGTTAATTTTACGCGTTTTTGTAATACTTGTAATATTTGTTTCATATTATTTTTATTTTCCACTTTTGCATTTTAAATTTTTTTTTTTTTTTAAATGTCAAAAATAGTTTAAAAATTATGTGATTAAAAGAAAAGTCTTTCATTCGTTTCTATTTTCTAATGTAACCGAATTTTAGTGGTTATCATAAATGAAAATCTAGCTAATAATACTATTATGAAGGTAAAAACAATTTTTCATTTTCATTCACCAATTATTAATATTGCTTTATGAATTTTGTTCAGTTGCTTCTCCTGAATGTATGTAATTTTTTTAAAAGAGTTTTAATTGATTACTTTAACTAAACAAATAGTTGTAAGAACTATTTTTCTAAAATATTTATGATTTTACAGCTAATAGGAGTGAAAAACTCTTCAAACTCTTTAATTACTGTAATAAAATTATTATATATCTCATCAAATATCCATGTTTGTAACCATTTGCGAACTAATTTCTTTTTTTGTGTGTAGCAATGGCATTTGGTACGCGTATTATAAAGCCATCGCAACTTTATTCACAATTTTATTTTTTATAAAAGTTAATGAAATCGACAAGGTACGTAACTTTAAGTGTTCATATCTCTTCATATCGATGTAGACGGATTTTTTGTTTCAAGGCTGTAATGAAGGTAAATTGAGGTTAATTTATTTAAAAATGCAATTGCAGTTTTACAATGCATTTTTGACAAATTTTTACCCTTTCGATTTTAATTTTCTTTTAATACGTTAAAATAAATATCTTTACTACGAATTGCAATATTAATTGTTCTGGGACAATGTGATCTACTATATATTTTTTTAGAAGAAATACCACCAATTTTTTTCATAATACGTATTTTTGTTTTTTGATTCTTTTGGATTTTCTTCTTCAGTAATATCTTTAATCATAATTTCCAATGACACTTTTAAAAGTGACATAATGTCCACGGACATTATATCATTTCAAAATTGATTATATGGTTAAATTTCTTTACATGTCCATGGACATTATGACAAGCAACTACTTTAAGTGTTTATAAGCCTTAATGTATAGCTTATTACACAAAATATTGTAAAATATTTTGTAAAACTCAATTAAAACGTTTTTATTAAAAATGCAATCATAATAAAAATGCAAATGTCAGATGCATTTCTAATAATATTCTACCCTTTTGATATTATATATTTTTGATTATTATTGAAGAAAAATTTGACAAATAACAAATTAAGAAGTTTGATGACTAAATTTATATATACATTTTTATTTTTGTTTAAAAATAGTGGACCATGTTGTCCCAGAACACAAATTAAAAGGGTAGAAATTTGACAAAAATGTATCTCAAAATTACATTTGCATTATTAATGCATTTTTACTTGACAATATTATTTTTAAATTATTAAGTGTAAAGAAGAAATATTTATATTCTAAACGCAACTTAAATCATTAAAATTCATTTATAACTTAGGGATAAATATAAATATAGCTCCATAGGGTATTTATATGCCGAATTTTAACAAAATCCGAAGGCCAAAGGATCATTTTGGGCGTTCTCTCATTATTTAAAATCAATTTTGTTAATGGGAAATGAAACAAGCAATTTGAATAAAGTTGTACTAAAAGAATTTTAAATACAAAATTATAAATATAAAACATAAATTTATTCACTAAACTGCAACGTACTTACGTATTTGTATTCATTTTAACACTTATTTTATACTTAATCCAGACGAATATAATGTCTTCACTATTTCTTACCGCCATCAACTTATATTCAAAAACATATGTAACTCATGTTTTTTGTAATTATCATAGCATTATTCTGAAAGCTTCTAAATTCAAATAAGCAAATACTAACTTTTGAATATCTAAAGCACTATTATAGCGTAAGTTTTAATATTTGTGGGAATATACGCTATAAAAAATAAATATTTATTATAATATATCTAAAAAACTTTTACCATAAAAGCCTTAAGATTTTGAGGGATTAATTATCTTCGATACTTTAATTATTTTCATTTCAATAAAATTTTGTTATCGAATCCCATCGGGTTTAAGCTAGTACTAGTACTTTACGAATGTCTATAGACAGTGTATGTGCATATATATGTATGCATATATGTATGTATATATGTATGTATTTATGTGTGTGTATGTACATTTTAACAGAAATCGACTGCACTTTACAACTGTAGTTATTAGTACGCGTTCATTTAAATAGAACTTGACAACAAAAAACATTCAGCACTTCCTCATACACCCTTCCTTAACATACTCGTATTTTGTATTTATCTCCTGAAAAGTTTCGTTATTTTAATTCAATGCATTTATTTGTCAATCGACATTGCAAACAGAAATAGACGCATTCTCACGAAATATTTTAATCTGAAAAAAACTCCAACGTTATTCATAAAAAAAAGTCAAAAAAAGGTTTTCTTTTCACTTAAAGATTTGCATTTTATATCTTAACTTGTTATAAATTAAGATGAAATATAATTTTCTCTCGAACACAGATTTCGTTGGGAATATTTTATTCGAAATAAAAGTTTTTAATGACTTTTTTATTCAAAAATTTATAAATACATATTTAATATTTAACAAAGCATCAAAGAATTTTTTATCAATGATTTTTATTAAAAATTTTACAGGTTACACATCATCAGATACTATTCTTCTGTGAAAATATTTTGATTGCATTTTGTAATTATAAGGTTTATTGTCACATCAGCAACAATGAATTATTAAAAAAAATATCAAACATGGAATGTAAAAGTTTCAACTACAATTTAAATGAAATTTTTGTGGCTGTGAAAACTTCTGTTTTTAATTTTTGTTAATTAAATGTGCCACATGGCTCACGAATACCAATATTCATGAATCGAAACATGAAAATTTTGTAATAGGGAGGTATAATTATAAATACCTACTTTTTTGAAATGTTCATTATAAAAATATTTAGTAATTACATACATGTAGTTATTTATACGAGGACTATCACTTATTTTTTTAAATTATATTTATATATATTAGGATGGAGAAACCGATTTTCGAATAGTTCAAATAGTTTTTATTTTGAAAAAAAAAAACGGATTTTTCAGATATTAATATTTCTATCAAAAGGCGATATTTATTCAAAAAAAAAGAAACCAATAAATGTTTTTTCAAATTAAATTGTATAAAATATAATTATTTTGGAAAAAAAAAACTACTCTGGTCGACAGAAAAATCGTCCTTTAAACAAGAATAGGTGGACTGATGGAATTTGACATGCTTAATGCGAATCTTTTTTTCAGTTCTTTTCTTTATGGGCATGTTTAATATTTTCCCCTTAATAAGGCGATTACACTAGTATATTTAACCATAACTCGAGAACGGTTTGTCCGACGAAACACCAAAAGATTACGACAAAAATTATCTTTAAGTCGTCTTTACATTATTTTCTGTCTGCTAAAGAGTTTCAGAGTTATTTAGAAATTATTGTCGGATTTTTTTATGCACAATTGAAGAATTTTTTCTTTTCAGATTTGACATCTCCAATTTCAGTGAAATTCAGACATTGGCTATTGTATTTTTTAGACTTACGGCTCTTTCCAATCCAAAAATGTGACGTTTTGAAAAACGACATTACTTTTAGAACAATATGTATATGTATTTAAATTAAAAGTTCAAAGGTCAAAGTTGGACGTAAAAAATCAAACCATTATATCGCAAAAAACGTTATTTTTAAAATTCTTAAAAAAATATATATAATGTTGACATAACTCTTCTTCCGAACCGTTTCTTTTTTCTTTTCTTTAAACAAGACTAGATGGAATTTTATATGCTTTTTTCTGTCAGGTCTTGATATTTTATGGGCATGTATTATTCCTCCATTAATTACAATTACACAAGTATATATTCCCATAACTTAAGATCCGTTGGTACGACTTAGATAAACGAAACAGCATAAGATGTAGACGAAAATTGTCTTAATATTATTTTTTGATTTGTCCCATGATATAAAAAAAATAATAAGGTAGAGCCGCCCTCTCATTTTGTCGCTATGATAGCCATTCGACGTTTAAGCCAACACTAATTTTATTCTCTCAATCGTGCCACCGCACAAATTTAAAAATATACGAGTTTATTGTTTACTTTTTTTATGTTTAGGCACATTGAGAAAATTATTAAAAATGAACAAAATTATATGTATATGACCTCAGTTTTAGTAGAGCTTTTTGTTCTAAGGTTAGCAACTTTCAGTTTAAGAGATATACAGATTAAAAGCTTCGTTACATAAATTTTTATATATCTGTTATTTGTAAACCTATTGGATGTATATCATTCGAGAGTGATTACAAATATATATATATTAAATTAAATTCGGAACAAACAATTTTATTAATCCGTTAGATTGCAGTATCTAATAATTTGTTGCTTTTTTCTGAGTTTGTTCATAAAAGTAACTGTAATATATAATAATATAATATAAAAGTAACTGTAATATTCAAACTCATATTTTATAGAGCAGGTTTCATATATTAATTTAATACAAACAGTATATTTTTAAATTTAAATTATTTATTAAACGGATATTTTTAATTATTCAATAACTGCTGTAACACTACGTACTTCAGTAAAAATGCAAATGTGAGTTTTTTCAAGTTCCAAAAATATCACGTATGCGACAAAAGTGATTATTTACAACATACAAATTATATACATAATAAAAAATAATCCCAAAATACCTTTTTATTTTTGTGGTAACGCTGTTTTTTTATTTACAAAAGAACAAGTTTCAAATAATTGGCTTAAAAGTAAAAAAAAATATGTTTGTGAGAACGAAATGGAACCACCTCCATATATTTATGTTATTCGGAAATCAAGACCTGATAGAAAAAACTGAAAGCTGATTCGTATTCAGTACATTAAATTCTATCTAGTCCACCTATCTTCGTTTAAAGGAGGACAAAAAAAATGTTTTTTTGCTGACCACTTCTATTAAAAAATGATAATAATCCCTATTTACACCAAGATCTGAAACCTTGTTTTAATTGAATTTCGAAAAAACACAATCAATCTCGTTTATATGCACAATTTCGGCATTCATGTAAATTAAACTTAATTACTAATAAACTCAGTTTTTAACAAATTCCTTTTTATCTTAATTATGCATTAAGTTTTGTTAAATTAAAAAAAAAAAGTATTTTTTATGGTTTTATTTTAATTTTCAAAATATTTGTTTACATTTAAAATTAATTTTTATTTATTGCATTGTTGTATTCCAATAACACACTGAAAGGAAAACAATGCTGGATAACAATATTTATTTCAAAATCTATCTAAGTTTTGCGAGATTTTGTTGAAATCTCATTAGCTTGTGTTATAAGTTTTATAGAAAAAACAAAAACAATGGCTTAATATGGAAAAAGCGTGTCTCAGTTCTTTTGAAATCGATTTTGCAGGAGACCATTTCCCTTAAATACCTTAGAAATGTTAAGTCAAAAATAATATTGAATTTCTAAAAGAAATAATAATATTTAAATCGTTTGTAAAAAATTTACAGTTGATGTAAAAAAAAACGAATTCGAGTAATATCCGTATTTAATTTAAAATAATTACACAGGTCAACAAAATCGCAAAAAAAATTACATCGCGAACAATTCTACAGAATTCTTATTTTTTATTTTTAACCCATTGACGACCAAAGAAAATATGTTTATCTGTGGAGTTTTTAGATTATATAATTATTTTAGTAATAGGTAAAGCAAATTATTTACTCACTTTTTATAGACATAAAATGGTTCTACAAAAATTTAGCATAAGTCAAGTCTCTAACTCAGCTCACATAGCCCCTGGAAGTCTTTAAATTTGTCCAAATCAAGAATTTCTCAATTAACCCTCATTAAACCATGAAAAAATGAGGTGTAAGGAGTGGTTATAGAGGTGAAATTTGTATTTGATATAACTAAAATATGACAGTAGATTTCAAAACAGTAAAATTTTAAAAATCGTACTGATAGAAATTGCGTAGATATCAAAGGTTTGAAAAAAAACTAAATAAAAAACAAATTTACATCGTGAAAAATTAAGATTAACTCTTACTACTTAGACTAAATATAGTGTAGAAAGTGAAACGTCACAATTTACAATTTTTAATTTTTGCTAATGCTAAGAAAAGCAGCAATAGTCTTTTAGCATTCTTGGATTCCATATGCCTTGATATAATCTCTCAGTAATAGCGTTTTGGTTAAAAAGTTTTAATTGTTGCATTATTCTTTCTCTATAGAATGCGCTACCATATAACCAAAAAATTTCTTCGAGGTACGTATTGCCTTTAGTCGCCTATGTGTTAAAGGTGTGCCATGATGGACATGTTTCATTTAACTTTTTTCGGTATATTTAGTCTAAGGAGTACGAATTGAGCGAAATTATCCATGATGCAATTTTTTCTAATTCTTTGTTGACTTTTCTATTTAAATTTCGATTTTTTTTTCAAACTTTTAGTGTTTCCGCATTCTCTGTCAGTGCAATTTTAAAAATTTTACAATTTTTGAGATCTGTGGTCATGTGTTAGTTATATCAAATATAAATTTCACCTCTACATCCCCTCATTACACCTCATTACTCCATGGTTTTGTAAGGGTTGATTGAGAAATTCTTAATTTTTACAACTTTAAGACTTCTAGGAGCTATGTGTGGCGAATGGGAGACTTGACTTATACTACATTTTTGTAGAACCATTTTATGTCTATAAAACATGAGTAAATAATATTACCAAGAATTATATAACCTAAAAATTCCACAGAAAAGCATATTTTCTCTGGTCGTCAATGGGTTAAAAGTGTGATATGATGGAGAAAAACCGGAATATTCCTGGTAATTGAAAAAAAAAAATTTGCGACATCGTCAATATATTTTTTACGACACTTTTTTAGTGTTGACCTGTGTTATTATTTAATTATTTTTTTAAATTACATAATTAATTTCAATGAAAACTTTAACTATATTTATAAAACATAACAAGAAATTAGAATATATAATATTAATCAGTTAAAAAAATATTCCTAAATTTAAATTCTTTTTTTATTTTTCTTAAAAAAAAAACAGCCTATTCGACATTCTAAAAATTAACATTTCGAAAACACCGACAATACTTCAAATGAAGAAAATCCGGGTTTAAACCTTTTACCGATTTAAACCCGGTCGACCACAATAATGTATATAAATTTATTTTTAATGGCATTATTTTCTCCCAAGAAATATCAATTCCGAAGGGAGTTTTTCATTCTTATTGAAGCTCGGAATAAAAGGAACAAATATCTGAAAACTCAAAACTATGTTTTGGGCAAAATGATTTCAATCGTTGGTAGAAAACTGAAGATGAATTAAATATTTTCCTCTAGTCTACATATATACGTATATGATAGTGAAATATTACGTTTAGCTTTTATCTCATATACATACATATATTTTAAAAATGTTTTTCATAAGAAACTGTAACTCAAAAACCCTGCACTATAACCTGTGTTTGATCTTAGTTAATATATTGTTACCACCCTAATACTAATGCACAACATTTGTAAATATAATTGTTTCAACATCCATACATTTTTGTACATACATTAGGCTGGCGCAAAAAATGGTTTTCTAGAAAAAACTTATCAAAACTTTTCGAAATCAATATTAATCACAGAAGGCTTATAAATACACGCATGTAACTTACTTTGCAAAAAATAAAAAAAATGACATTTATTTTTCCCTATAGAAAAAAAAAAGTGTTTAAGACTCCCCTCCCCCCCACTAAAAATTAATCTGCGTATGTTTATGATCACTTGTGAGCTGGATTGTTTTTAAAGGGGTATTTTTTAAACTATTTATATTTTCTTCCAAAGAATATAAAATAGTAGTATCATTTGAAAGATATTTGGAAGCCGAGTATTTAGAACCGCTTCCCAAGTTTTTTTTCATAATGTTTTTATTTTTATTGAATGGCGTCTGCTTAATTTTTATTTTAATGTTCTTACAATTTCGCGGTTTGTCAGAACATTTTAATTCAAACGGATAGATCTCATCAAAAGAAGAATTTTGATACCCATATTGACTATATTTTTATAAAATTTTATATCTGGTTGACTATGATAAAAGCAAGTAAAATTTTTAAGATTTTAATTTTCATTAAAAATAAAAAAAAATACTATCTATTATTATAATTTTCTAATATACTTCATTTACCATAGAAACTATTTACGAACATTCACATTACGAATTATTTAAAAAATCACACACAAATTTTAAAATGCTTAGTCGAAATGAAAATTTAGTCCAAAAATGAAGAAAAAACAGTCCAAAATATTGAATAATTTTTCATATGTATTGAAAGTTTTTTGGGTGATTTTTCACTGGGTTATTTTGCTGGCAGCCGTTTTATTATTTATTATTAAATTTATTATAATATCCTTAAAAGTATCTTTAAAAAATATGCTATCAGTTGATACCGGTGGTCGCTTCTTCCGAAGATCTTTTCAGCGATACCACATTTCATATGCTTTTCTTTGCAAGAAAGTTCAAAAACTAAAAAAGACCTTTTTTTAGTAGAACTGAAATATTTTGGGAAACATTATAAAACATTCCATGATTTATTTTCAGAGGGAGGGGGTAACAAAAACACTTTTTTCCCCTTGTATCGCCTTAATGTATATGGTTTTGTATAAACTCATCACGGGTGTGTGTGTGTTTGAGTACTTGCATGAAGACAACATGCAGGTTAGTTTTTATTACAACATGATATAAAATTGCCTGTGAATAAAAAAATCAATTTTCAACATTTTTTATTGTTACAGCAAACAATATTAAATAACAACAAAGTTGTTAAAATTTTATCAAAATTTAATTCTTGTTTTAAGCAAAACTTTATTTCCCACATCTATTTATTTACAAACACATTTTTAGAAAAAAATTCTTTATATACTCGTATGAATAGGTAGCATACCTGGTAAGCTAGCCGGTATAATTTGAAACAAAAAAATAAAAACTACTTATTTTTTGTCTGAGTAACTAGTTATTTTTGTTCAAGTTGTCCACAAGTTCACTCTAGTTATTTTTAAACTCTAGGGGTACTTAAAAATTAGTATCTAAACGAAAATAAAAAACAAAAATATGTTGGCGTCAGTGAGATTTGAACTTGGGCACAAAATTAACCATTCGTTTTTAATGACTAACGTCTTACTCAGTACACCATCTCACATTAAATTTTTTAAGTGACAAAAACTTTATAGTATAAAATATATTTTTGGACATTTTACTAAAAAAAACTAACAGCATCAGAATGGGGTTGAACCAACAACCTTCTGGTTGTTAATCCAGCGCTCTAGCCAACTGATCGACGTGATTGCAATATTAATGTGCTATTACTAGTACTAATTTATGTAATACAGAGTAGGCAAATAATATTGAATAATAATAATAATAATAATAATAATAATAATAATAATAATAATAATAATAATGAAGCCTCATTACGAAGAAACTACTTTAATAAGCAGTTGTCATTACCGAGATCCAAAAACAAATATGTGTGTAATCTAAAATCAAAGTCATACGAGTGTCTTAAGAGTAATCATTCTATGTAGATCTTATATAAAAAATAATTAAAAAAAAGTATTTATTTATCTATTTGAAATATTCCAGACACATAAAATTCTGTTTTCTGTTCATTTTAATAGCGAAAATAAGTGTAAATACATATTAAACTTGCATGCCTATTCATAGAAAGTCTTAAAAAAGTGACTCGGTCTTAACTCCGTACTCTGTTAACATAATCACAAAACATTCTTAACATTATATGTAAAGTGAAAATTGTGACTATTCTTGTCAGTTAATTAAAAAATAAAAATTACAAAGTTTGTATAGGAATTTTAAATGTTTATAAAAGAATGGCTAATTCGTAATAAAGACAGCAATATCCAATGAAAATTATCAGGTAATGTGGATAATAATTTTACCTATAACTCATTTTTGCTCCCTAAAACGTTACGAATTTATATGTTTCCATTGTTTTTTTTTTCACAGTAAAATTATTTATACACTGTCGGACAAAATAAAGTACGGTTTCCTACTCTTGCTATTTACTTCATAATAAATATCTTCTAGGTGCGTATGAGCTACTTATTTGGTGTTCAGGTATTTGTCGTTTTATATTGTTTTTTTTTTTTTTTTTTAATGAACAAAAAATGTTTAGAATTTGAATGAATATTAGAAGAAACTCAGTGACAGAAACCGTAATACCACGAAGTAAAATGATAACGATGGCGCGATTCTCACCAGTCGGGAATGAGTTACATCAACCAAAGAGATAAAGAAAGGAGCAACTATAACTATTTTTGCTCTAACTGTCAAGAGCACGCTTACACATGTGAGTTTTAGAAGTACCCATTTTAAGCAAAATTAACTTCAACATACTGCTAATATAATAAAGAGACTCGTAATGGAAAAATAATAGTTAAAATTACGGAATCATTTTAAAATAAAATTATTTAGACGAATGAATCAAAATTTTATTAAAAATTTGTAAAAAGTGAAAATAGTTCGGAAACAGCCATAGAAATGGCTGAAATTTAAAATTTTTGTAATAGCAGTTCGCATAAGTAACATTTTTTTAGCATTGGTACTTTTGAAATCCATTGGTTTGAACATTGTTCGGACAGATGTGGTCAAGATTAACGTGGGCACCATGTACCTGTCAGGAACACATAGGTGGCAATTTGAGAGACTCATTGTCTGGATAAGTCCACTCCCCCTTGCTTAGGAGTTGGAGCTATTTAACCTCCTGCCGCACTATTGGCGACTCGTGTTGCTATGCAACACCACATCGGGACTATAAACCCCTTCCTGCGATTTAGGTTTAAACCGACAACCACCACCTGAACTCCCCGAAGGGCCTCTCCAACAGCCAGTCCAGTGCGACAACACCGAATCGATGTTGCCGCACCAGGGGCTACTGGCTCCCGTGGTACCAGATTGTGTTAAGTCTCTGGTCAGGCCCCGAAGGTCCTTTTCTTCCATTATAGACCCCAGAGAAGTCCTGGCAATGGTGCACCTATATGTACCTGCCAAACTGTTACGCTCTCTAGGACCGAAGCTATCCTAGAGTGTAACATGACAGGATTTTCTCTACCACATATGAGCTATATATCAAGGACAAATTAATCCAAGAAGACAAGCCGCCGTGGCGGCATTGTTCGGACAGTTAAGGTAGTAATAATTAAAATTAGTTCTTATTTCATCTCTCCGCTAAATTTAAAGAGTCTCTTTTAGCAAGAATTGCGATATCGCTATGATTTAACTTCGTAGTTTTAGGGTTTCTGCCCCCAATTTTTTTCTAATTTTCATTCTAAATTATTATTTTGTACAACGAAGTGGTTCTTTTAGCCTCAGATTCAAATATTTTGCATATCCAAGACAAATATATAAACCTTACTTCATTTGTTCGTTATATGCCATTTATACCAAACAAAAATTAATCGGGTTTTGTAAAAACCAAAAATGAAAATCTACAATGTTTACACACCATTTTTTGCCTCAGTGTAGTTTTCGTTGACGTAAACATTTCTTGGCAACTTTTAAATTCACTCATAATTCATTTGGATTTTGCACTAAAATGGTTTTTAATTACTAAAATAAATTAATTGTAAAAAATACTTCTTAAAACTTCAAATTTTCTGTTTTCATTCGAATATGAAAGCTTAATATTATGAAATGACTCGAACAGGCTGTTTCATAAGGAATTATTTTAGTAGTTTTTATTTGATTTTCGACAAAAACTAATTAAAAATGGATTTTGATTTGTATAGAAAAACCAATAAAATGTATGTTGTTTTTCATTCAAAAACCGAATGAAGCCAAATGGCATATTATGGAATCAAAAAATCCTTCTGGATTGTGGTCGAAGACTTAATAACAATATGGGCGGCGCTATGTTTATTTTTCAAATATATAATAACTATTCTAAATGAAATTTAATGAATAGAAAATTCAAACTAAGCATTTTTATGCATTGTTCTTACATTTTGTTAAAAAAAAAAAAAAATTAAAAATTGAAAGTCAAATTAAAAGATTTAGTAAAGTATCACATTATTTTGTCGCACAAAATCTTTGACCTACGTAATACTTCTATCTCGCACACGAAATGAAAATAATTCAAAAACCTTTTTTGTTTATTAAATTAAAACAATATAAAACGACAAATACCTGGACACCAAAAAAGAGCCCATATTGCACCAAGAAAACAATTATTATGAAATAAATAGCGAGAGTTAGAAACGGCACAATATTTTGTCCGACAGTGTATTTTCCTATTTTTTGTTTTCAATTAAAATGTTTTTTTATGATAAACACAATTCCTATGATTGTCTACATGCCAGGTCTTCATTTTGAAAACAATTTTTTTTAGTTTAGCTTGTAAATAAGAATTTTAAGACTAGTCACAATTTTTCGGTAATGATTATTTTTTAAGTCAGGATATTTTCTGTGAATACACACAAATAAAAAACATGGTTACGCCATTGTCACTACAACAATATCTTGTTCTCATTGCTAATTTTCTTTAATTTTAATAATATTGCGTTCACGATAAGAATAATTTTGTTTCAGATTTATCATTCAATGTTTACATTCAATATAGTTGCCTACAAGAATCTTATATTTTTGAATATTTTTACCAGAAACAAAATTTTATTAAAATATAAAATATCATTATTTCTACAACCATCAAATATTACCAATATTTTTCCTTGTTCTTAAGCCATATTAGTATTACTGTTCCCATAAAAACAGAATATTATAAATAATTATAATATGTATGTTTTTTTACAAGTATGGTTGAAAAACACATAACTTGTTTGTTTTTTAATAAATATATTTTATTTTTAATGTTTGTTTTCCAACTTTATTATAATTCTTAATTAGTTTATACAGAAATAAATAATAGTAGACAAGATTTTGTTACATTTGGTGTGATTCAAGCAGTATAAGATATTGATTAACTATTATTAGTTAATAAAAAGTATCTTTTATTATCTTGCACAACATAAGCAAATAAAATAAATAAAATTAATTAGTGAAAAAATAATGATTGATTATTTCAAGATTAATATAAAACCATAATATGTAATTTTGAACATGTTTTATGGTAAATAATATGATGAAGCTGAATCATAATATGGGGAAATCAGAGCATAATTTTATAAAACTGGATCATAACATTATAAAATATTTAAATACAACATGTAAAAACCGGATCATAATATGAAAAGTTAGATTATTTATGAATATAATGTTCATATTTATTATTTATGGCCATAAAGTCCAATCACAATATGTTGCTCTTCATTTATGGTTCCCGCAACCATATTTTTTTCCCCTTATAGATATGTTAGTTTATTGATAATTAATTTTATACACAATAACAAAAGACAACAAAAAATTTAAATATAAAAATTGATAACATTTAGAACTAAATCGAAATGTCAAACTTTTAAGACAAAAGGATTATTGATAACTTAACAGAATAAAATAATAAATTTGTTTATTTAATTAATGAATTAATTAAATTTTTTCTGCGGCACGGGATATCCCAGTCAATTCTGATAAATGTTGTTTTGAAGTACTAAGCTTATAAATAACTTTTTTTAATTGACTCTGATTCTCGCGATAAATCGGGAGTTCTCACTATATATTGAAGCATATCTAGAAAGCGTCAGATTTTGGTTCAATAAATATCAAAAATTTTCGAACTTATATATTTTCGAAGTTATACTCACATTATTTCTTATTCCTTAATCATAAAGATAAGTTTGTTTGCAAATAAAACAAGATAAAAGTTATAAGTAAAATTAACAAAAATCTCCTAATTTATATATGTATATAAAAATATCATATCATCAACAAATAATTTCAAAGTCAATTAAGATCATAAGTCCAATCTTAACTACATATAAAGAAGAACATTTTGAAGGACAAGTAATGACAAGCATTCTTCTTATTATAAAAACAACAATACAAAATTTGTAAAATATTTGAAAAAAACAACAATATTAATATATTGATTTACAAATATTCAATATTAATATTATAAATTAAAAAATTTGAGGAAAATTTAATTAAGAGAATACAGTGATAGAAAAACAGCAAAATCATACAAAGCAATAAGAACAAAGTTAGAAGAAGTAAACAACATTAAAAACAATAATTTATAAGTGAAGCAGTCATCATCAGGTGAATCAATTGATCAGCAAAACAACAACATAAATCAATATTAAATGACGGGTCTCAATGCGTTCAGCATTCTGGATGGTGTACAAGAATTTGATGGGAATGCGGAGGAGTTAGAAATGTTTACGAAACATGTATACGAAAACATGTTGACGCATCTTTTCTTACGTTATTCGATTTAAGAGTAAGAAACAAAATTATTTCTAAAGCTAATATTACTCTTATCATTTATAATAATAATTCAAGTAAGTGGAAGGAGGTGAAGATAATTTTAAGAATAAATTTTAGCATAACAGAAAGTTTAGATAAATAAAATAAAAATAGCAGAGTTTAGAAATGATATAAGTTACTTATATGAATAGATGTTAAAATTGTTAACTAAGTTAAATTTTGAAACTAGCATAGATAGGCAAAATGAACAATGGTATAGTTGCAAGAATAATGAAAATATGGTTTTAAAATTTTTTATATCCAAACTTCCTAACGAACCAAAATTAGCACTAAATTCAAGAAATCCACACTCGCTGTTAAAAGCTAAAGAAATATTGATAGAGACTGAATACTTTTATTCAAAAAGAACAAATTTTCAAAATTTTTTATTTAATTCAAATAATAGAAATAATTATAATAAAGAGTTTAACAAGCTTCAATCATTTAATTCTAGTTATAATAAATTTTTGTAAAGCAATCGTCCTAATAGTCAAAATAATAATATTTACAATAACAATAACTCAGTAACTTTTCCTAATCAATTTCAACCAAATAATTTTAAACAATTGCAATCTGGAAACCAGTTTTCAAATTCTCGTATTAGGCAGAATATGTATGCAAATATTCAGTATCGGAATTCACCGGGAAATTTTAATAATACTAATAACACAATGCTCAATGAGTTAAACGTCAATAGACAACAACACCAGCAATCGAGCATTAATAGCTCAAATAGAATGGATGTTGACAATATTCAGGTTTAAAATTTTCAAATTGCAGGCCGAAGAGCTCCTCCTTGCATAATAGTGAAGACAAGAACAATACATATCGAATTATTAATAGATATACGATCTGGGACTACACTTATTAATAGAGGTTTGTTTCACACTTCATTTCGAACATAATTAGAAAGTGCTATCATACTAAATACTTTATCTTCGAAAACTGCTACATCATCCAAAGTGACAATACATTTATTTAAGGAATATAATTTAACTAAAGCACGAATTGAAATGTTAGGGACTGAAATATTTAGTGATTTCGATGACATTTTAGGGTGTAATATTTTAAAACCTTTAGGAGCGAAAATTCATTTTAAAGATAATATATTGATAAAAAATGCGAAAATTCCGCTTATATTTAATAATTCTTCCATAGAATACGGTGCTACTCATAGGTAATATTTAGAATCCATAATAATAGATGTTAATTTTAACGAGCCGAAAATGGACTATTTAACTAATAAATTAAGGACTGAAAATATAATACTGAAGAGATTAACGAATTGACAAAATTAATTAACAATTTTTGAAATGTTTTTTATATAGAAGATGAAAATTTAAGGAAAATTTAAGGAAATGTTAGAGTCAAGAATTATTTCTAAATCATGTAGTCCATATAATGCCCCAATTTGGGTTCTTCCTAAAAAAATTGACAATTCTAGAAAGGAAAAATGGAGGGTAGTTGCAGATTATACGAAACTGAATTTCCTATACTAAGAATGCAGGATCTTTTTTAAAAGTTGGGAAACTCGCAGTTCTTTAGTACTATAGATTTAGCTATTCCCATATTACCTAAAGATAGACATAAGACAGCATTTTTCACTTTGACTGGGCACTATGAATTCAATAGAATGCCCTTTGGTCTGAAGAATGCCCCAGCATTAACAACAATATTTGTGTGGTTTATTTAGACGATATATTGGTATTTTCAACATCTCTTCAAGATCATATATGCAATTTTTTCAGACGTGAATCGGAATATCTGGTAAGATTTCTGTTATACAGAAAATTTCATTACCCAAGACTATTAAGAAAATAAGGTCTTTCCTGGGCTTAAATGGAAATATATAGGAAATTTATAAAAGACTATAGTCGAATTTCACTACTAATTATTTCATATTTAAAGAAAGGTTCACATATAAATTTGAATAACTCTAATTACTTACTCTAATTTAATAAATTAAAGACAATTTTATGGAAAGTCAATCGCATTTTCGTCTAGAACTTTAAATCAACAATATAGTGCAATTGAGAAGGAACTGTTGGCGATTGTGTGGGCAGTTAAATATTTTAAATCTTATTTGTTCGATCGAAAATTTAAAATACAAACTGATCATAGGATACAATTAAATGAATATGACTTTGATATTAAATACATTAAGGGAAGAACAAATCAAGAAGCAGATTTTCTTAGTCGTTTAGATGTCAATCATTTAGAAACAGTTTACTCAGACAAAGCTACAAATGATAGTGGAATAGAAACTTTAAGTGACCATATTTTTATATCAAATTCCCTAATTAATGTTTTTAAAAATCCGCTTGTAGTGAAATTTGGAAACAAATACAAATATGAGAAACAAGTAGTATATGAGAAGAAAGTTAGGCACGTATTAACACTGAAAGAGGACTTTGAAGAGATCTAAAAATTTCAAAAAAAAAAAAAATATTTCCAATAAAGGGAACAACTGTAGCAATTTTCTGTGAAAATTTTGATATATTTAAAAAACTGCAACAAACAATAATACATTACTTTTTAAATTCTTCGGAAATGAAGTTTTTACAATGTTCAAAAATGTTAAAAGATATTTTTGAGAAAAAAAAACTTGCTAGAAATTTTAGGAAAATATCACAACGATAAAAATCATAGAGGCATAGAATAAACTTATTTAGAATTAAAAGACTACCCTAATCTTAGTAGAGAAATACATAAATTCATCAATAATTGTACTGTTTTGTAATATGTGTAAATATGACAGACGACCTATAAAAACAAAAATGTATGTTACAGAAACACCAATTCAATTAAATGAAATAATTCATATAGATATTTGTTTTCTAAATAAACTAACTACGTTTTTAACCTATATTGGTAAATTCTCAAAACACGTCTCAATACATCATTTGACTGATAAAAATTCAGCCTCAATTGTAGAAAAGCTTCGCGATTTTGTGAACACCAACTAAAAGACAATGAATTTAATACGGCATTTATTAGAGATTACATAAACTCAGAGGAAATTGATTATCATTTTACATCTCAAAAACCCATACTACAAACGCAGATATTGAAAGGTTTCATTTAACAATTAATGAACATATCAGACTGTTTAAGTTAGAACAAAAAGATAAAGACTTAGATGACAAAGCCCTTGTTTATAAATCTGTTCAAATATATAATGATTCGATACAGTCAACAATTTCATATAAACCTAATCATCTTCTTCATAATAAGGAAACGTTGCAAAATAAAATACATTCTTATAAAATTGATAGAATTGGAAAATTTAATGAGAATAGAAAAGACTACTGTGAGTTTAAGGAAAAAGAATTAGTGAAAAATCTTGGATTTCAAAACTTAAAAAAAAAAACTTAAAATAGAAGCCTAAATATATTATCAAACAAGTAAAGGAGAAAAACAATACTAATTTTGTTGATGAAAAAGGATGTAAAAGAAATGGGCGAATAGTAGAAGGAATTTTTAAACATCAAAGCGGTATACCACAAGAAGTTCAATTTGATAGAAAAATTACTGGAAGAAATTATACAAAAAGATAAATAAAAATACATGTATTCATATAACAAAAATAAAATATGTAGCCGCAGGTTGTACAATAAAAGAGAAATTGTTATTAAAAGATATTTAATTAAGAAATTAAAAAATTGCTGTTAAGTATTAATTAAAATATTTGTAAAATTATTATTTTTTTTTTTTTTTTTTGATTTAAAATAATATACACTTACTTATTGTAATATTTGAAATTAAAATTGTATAGGTATATTTTCACATTCCGGGAGTAATGTGTGTTCAAAGGGTGGGAGAGTTACATATTCTATGAATACCCCTAATAAATTAAACATATTTTCTTTTAACTTATTTATTGTTATCTTATTTTTATTTTCTTATTTTTTAAAATAAATATTTCCATTTACTCTTTAATTTTCCAATTATCAAATATTTTCTTTTAATTACATAATTTATCAATTTCTTTAAATTACATTAAACTAGTTATTTTTGTTCAATCTATGCTAAGCAAGATCTCATAATAAAATGTAAAAGTTAGTAAAAATGTTTAGTTCAAATGATTTTTGAAAAAATAAATATTGAAAAATTAATAAAATAATAATAATAATTATAATAATTAGTTTTAATAAAATTATTCTATGTTTACATAATTGTTGAACAGATTGCATTTGTTATAAATAATAATCTATGGTATAGTTATAAATTCTTATTTTTAATATTACTAGGAGTATCTTAATATATAACACAAGTATGTAAAACAATGTTTTCACGTGTTACTGACAAAACAATGGCAATAGCAAATATGAAGATAGAAAAACACATATGTTTGTTTATAATATTATATTCTGAATATGACACTTTAAATATGAGCAAATTGAGTTTTTTTAACTTCATTAACTACAAGATACAAAAACCTTAAAGAGAGAGAAAAAAAAATAATACCAACAGTACATATAATATACGTACATATAAAATACATTGAAATACACATATATATATGAGTACTGGCGAATGAGTAAAGAAAATATAACAAAAAGTGATTTTCAGGAATAATTTGCTCACCCTATTTTAACTCCATAATTGTTTGTTGCATTTCCTGTGTGCCTTTTTTCAAAACTATGAAATATTCTAAAAAAAAATGCCTAATTGGAAATTTTCAATTGAAGAGTTCTCTAAAAAAAAAAAAAAACTTAATAAAAATCGTTATATCTCCAGGAAAAATATTACGTATACGTAGTGTATGCTATATATTATAATAGATGTATTTTCTTGATTGAGAATTTTGAATAAAAATTTGTTAATTTCTGGATAACTCCGAAACAGATAAACAAATTATATTAAGATTACTTGAAGGTAAATTCATTCGTTCTTGAGTTATATAAGGGTGACCACATTATTAAGGGGTTCATATTAGTCACGTCAATAAAAAATATGTACGTGATGAAAAAACCTGAATACAGATTCTTATTATGAACGTAAAATCCTTATTATTTTCATATTTTTTAAGGCGATTTTTTTCAGATCAGTGTTAATAAAAATGTTAATAATTTTATTTATACATATACATTAGGATGAATAAAACCGGTTTTAAAAATAACAATTTATTTAATTCTTTAATTTTAAAGAAATATTAAAGTAAATTCTAATTCCATTGCAATTCGCATATCAATGGAATTATTTTTTTCTCTTATAACACCTGTAACATTCTTACAAACAATTTATTTATTTATTTTATGGTTATTATTAATTCACAATTTCGAATAGTACATTACTTACTTCATTTTTTAAGGGAGTAGTATTTGGAAGAGTCTACTTCAAAAATCGATTTCGATAAAATTCAGACACCATTTTTCCATATTAAGCCGTTTGCAAAATTAATTGACCAAAATTCCAATTTTTTACTCTACTGAGTTAGAACTTGCTCTAAAATAGATTTAATAAGCAGTAATTAATATATTGAATAGAAATAAGATCGAATCATATTTTATACTAGAATCACTTCAGAGATCCTAAATTCTTGAATTTCTTTAAAATTTTTTCTTTAAAAATTATTGTCATGTCGCAGAAAAAGAATTATTGAAAAAATTGGTTCCAATAAAATGTTTTGACGTTTCAAAAAATTATTTAAAGATAATGATAAAAAATTGACTTTTGGTCGGCTAAATCACCAAAATCTTTGTACATAGGTAGAAGTAATTGGCTTAAATAGTGACGTATGCATATAACATCAACGCATTTATATTGTAAAAAAAAAACAAAAAAAATATCAGTAAGTGTATATCAAAATAAATAAAATGTAAATATTTAAATAATTCAAAATCAATATTCTTCACATGGCCACTGTATCAAAAATGTACGATTTTTGCACAATGAAAACTCTCACTTCTAAACAAAATATATGCATACATTTTGATTATTTCTATCATTATTTGATATGTGCATACATATATTTTCAAAACAATTACATGGAATTATAAAAGAAATTTCTAATCGGTTCTATTGTTTTGTTTCATGACAACAGCATCTAATATTACTGTGTTTATTTATATCTATGATTTTTTTTTTATGAAAATCAAATGAAAAAAATAAAGCATGAAGTGTTTCAGGATTTTGATGAAATAAAAAGCAGTTAAAGGCTTTAATGTATAAACTTTGAGATATAAAATTATAAATATACTAAAAGTCTTTAAGGGATATTGCTCCAAGTAATATAAAACATTAATGATAATATGGAAAAATAAAGATCTAACTTTGGCAATGATAGAATGTTCAAAATGTAAGATTTTAATAATTATACTATAAATCTCATTATTGTAATAAATTTAATAAAAATTTTTACTTTTTGAGCCGTAATTATACTAAAATGTTAATAACTTCTTCGTTATAAAACTTTAAAATATGTTTTGATCTAAAAATAATATCTTTCAGAAATGTCCCTTGAGTTCTTAAGCAAATTTTCAAATCAATAGATACTGTTCAAGTTGTACATGAAAAGTATTAAAAAAGTTACCTTTGACCATATCGCAAGTCTAAAAATCGATAAGAATGTTATATGAAGGCTTAACAACAGAAAGAATACTTTTATCGGGTTATTAAAAAAATATCTAATACAAAGCAAATAATAATATTCAGATTTGTATGAGTTTGATTTAAAAGAAAGTTCTAAAAGTTTCACCAAAAGTTTTGAAGTAAAAACTCAGTAAGAAATAAAGCTTCGAACGAAGTAAGTAAAGTAAAAAGAAAGAAAGAAAAGTAAAATATCGCTTCAACATTCCCTTACGAATGTCATGAATTTTGTATAACGAGTTTCAGGTTGGAAGGAAATTTTTGTCGCGAAAAGCGCTCTTTTCAATGCTGAAAAAGAAGCAAATGTTTTAGTTATAATAAACACGTAGATATATTTTATTTTTTTTTTTTTCTTTACAATGGCAAAGATATTCGTATACTCTAGTGCATCGTAGTAAGGCTTATTTCGAAGCATGTGCTTTCATTGCTAAATGCCGAAAAACTTAAAAATTTTGCACTGATAAAGAAAAACTTATATGTATACAAATTATGTATACAAATTAATGGAAAGCGAAATATACGTCTTTGTATTTTCCGAAAAAATATCCGAGTTGAACTTAATAAATGCATATCAAAAACTTTCTTCAAAAGTCATAACATTCAGATCTGAGAATGTCTAAATAATTTTGACTTATGAATAAATTTAGCTGCATTTAAGCAAATTTTAATTAATATTCTTAAATGTTATTAAGAGAATAAAATTTTTCAATTGTACTAAATTAATCGCTGGAGTTCTGCTGTATTTTGATAATAGAATTGTACTAAGAAAAGTAAATTGTACTGAATTTGTCATTCTGCTTAGAATCAAAGCCTAACCGCAAATTTTAAGAGCCATAAAATTAAAAGCTTTCACAATTTGTCGGAATAACTTTCTATGTAATTAAACAGAAAAGGTTAAATTTTGTCTTATCTCTTTCCTATTAAGTTTCGTAGATGAGGTGGAAAAAGTGCGGATACGTGAGGAGGAATTAGTATCTATAGAGTATCTTACAATGAAAGTCTTAACACTTGGTGGAAATATTTTTTTATCACACTATTCATGGCAGCTAGAATTATTATGTTAGATTATTTTAGTGATAGTCTTCTTTGGGAGCTACATCAAATTAGGCGAATAAAATCTAATCTAATAATTATACCACAATAGCGAAGTGATTTGTCTTTTGATCAATCTCCATGCTTTCTTCAAATGTATGTTTCTTCAAATGTAGTTTTTCCAATCCGAATCTTGATCGCAGCACTTCAAATAGAGAATATCAACGATATGAAATAAAATATGTCGCTAGGATTACATTTTTTATATTCACAATTGAATTTCTCTTTGCCAAAGAAGATTTTGAGCGTTTCCGTCAAAACATATACAGAAAAACGGTGTTAAGGAAAGTGCCATCCCAATATGTTAGCTGAGTACTGTTCGATTTAAAAAGAAGAGGTACCTATTACTGCAAATATATATTTCTTTATTAGATGAAAAAAGTTAACTGTTGTAGATTGACAAAATTTTGGTAAAAATTTGGTTTTAAGAGTAACTAAATTTTGCATCTGTCATATGTTCTTTGGTAGTTCAGTTATCCTATCATTAGTATTAATTACTTGGAATTCAATTCCCAAATTTCAGATTTTTTTTATTTTGGTCACATTCACCGTTCGTCAGATAAAAGATGCTTACAGACGATTTTTAACTCACTACCGTTTCTGAAAACTTATTCTTTTGTTAATCCTAGCTTTAAAATTTTAGAACATATGGGATAAAATTAAAATTTTGATATAAAATAGGTAAAAATCAGAAGGAACTAGACTGGCTTTTATTAAAAAATTAAACTTGATTTCTTCTTAGGACTAATCCCTAAAAACGTATGAAATATTCATAGTTTCATAAAAAAGTTTCTATTTAGTAGATAATGAGCTCTTAAGCTTTTTTATAAAAATAGTGTAATCGGATGAGAAACAAATTAGCAAACGGTTTGGAAACGTTCATTTCAAATCTGAGAAGCCATTTATCTGTTCCTGAGGGGTCTGAGGGAACTCTGTTGTGAGAACTTTAAAAAGATTTGTAAACTTATGAATATATCGTCAACTAAAATGCAAAAGGGCCAATCAACTATTATTACAAATTTTATAGGAGAGATAAAAAAAGTTAATAAGTTAGTTTTCAACTTATAAGCAAAAAGCGATGTTGTTACAAAATCTATGAAAATTTTCTAAGTTAATTCTTTCAGCGCAAATGATAAATGATTGTTCGCGATTGGATAAGATGTATCAGTGTTATAATTATAGACCTAATTGAGTAGTTAATTTTTCCATTTTTAAAATTTCCAATAAACAATCATAATCTGAAGTTATCCACAAAAAAATGTTTTTCTTTATTTCTTAAAAAGTGACCAAAGAATTTATATTCCCCCTGAAGTATATACATAAAGATAAACCAAAAGTTAAGTGAATTAAGGCAGAGATTGTGTGAACAATTAAGTAAAATATTTCTTCACAAAAGGTAGACTTAAACAAACAGGATTTAGAACTGTATGTGTGCCAAATTTCATGTGAAGCGATTCAGTGGTTAAATCAAAAAATTAGGTTAAATAAAAAACTGGGCGTAAAAAGGGGCGTGACATATGAAAATAGGTTTTATTAGTCTATGTTATTTCTGAAGTATATATGCGCCAAATTTGATGTGAATTAATTCAGCAGATGAATCAAAAATGAAATAAAATTAAATATAATTTTTATAAAAAGTAGGCGTAAAAAGGGGCATGACGTCCAATCAAGATCTGTAGTGCGATTCAGTAACTTTTAACGATTCGACAATCGTAAAACTTGTCAATAGCAATTGTTGTTTGCAGTAACGATTGTGTGATTCACTAAGTACTCTTAAACGATTGTATATAACTATTATTTCATGTGGCAGCTCTCCACAAGGAAATGCCGAAATAAAAGTAAGGTTCAAAACCAAATAAAAAAGAAAAACAAATAAATTTGAAACAAATCGAAGTTTATTTAACAATTTTAAGACCGTGATTGATTAAATTATGTATTTGATATTGATTAAGATGTGTTTCTGTTAATGGTTTTCTTCAAAATGACCACTACTCCGAAAAGAAGATTCGGAAACGTAGAAGCACCATCTATAATGTGGAAGCACAGACTACAACCACAAAACAACGACTGATTCATTGGGTTAACTTTTTGGCTAATTTTTGTCAATATATTAACAACACAAAAACCATTAACAGAAACACATCTTAATCAATATCAAATACATAATTTAATCAATTACGGTCTTAAAATTGTTAAACAAACTTCGATTTGTTTCAAATTTATTTGTTTTTCTTTTTTATTTGGTTTTGAACCTTACTATTATTTCGGCATTTCCTTGTGGAGAGCTGCCACACGAAATAATAGTTATATACAATCGTTTAAGAGTACTTAGTGAATCACATAATCGTTACTGCAAACAACAATTGCTATTGACAAGTTTTACGATTGTCGAATCGTTAAAAGTTACTGAATCGCACTATGGTATAGCTTAAAGTTCCTGTCAGTCCAGTAGTTTTGCCGTGAAATAATAACAAACAAATAAACAAACAGTGGATGTATATATATATATATATATACCTAAATATATATAGGATTCTTTAGATATTATCCGATTTTGCTTTACTTTTGGATCACAAGTTCTGTATTCTATTGACTTCTCATTGAAAACATAGTTTTAAGTAAAATAAAAGCACCAATATTAATTTTAAATTTTATGGTCACAACAACAATATTATGTTTGTTCTCGTTCTTAATTTTTGTTGATTTTAATAATCCTATATTCATGATAACAATGTAAATAGAAAAAATATAATTATTTCTACAACTATTATATGTTATCAATATTTTCCTTGTTTTCAAACCACATTTTCTTTAGAACAACTATTGAATATTTTCAAACCACGTTATATTTTCCTTAAATAGTAAGCAAGGTTTGGTTATATTCGGGATGATTCAAATATTGTGAGGTATTAATTAGCTATTAAATAACTTAGTTAATAAAAATATTTCTGTATTATATTGCACAACATTCGTATAATGAAACTAAAAAATACCGAATGAAAATTTATGAATTAATGAAAAATAAGAAAAGATCATAATAAAACAAATTTTGAGCATATTATGATAAATTTTTAATATGTTACGATAGTTTGTATTCACATTATGATAAAACCGAATCATTAGGTTTTAACAAATGATAGTATGAAAAACTCAGATCATAATGTGATAAAACCAGATTATAATATGATAAAAATGGTAAATTCAATACGAAAAAATCGGTTCATAATTTGATAAAGTTTGATAATCTTATGATTTTCATGATATTATGATTTCTTGTTATTATTATTATTATTATTATTATTATTATTATTATTATTATTATTATTATTTATGACTAAAAGGATTTTACAGCTACAATATTATCGAATCATAAAATATTGCTTTTAGATTATGGTTACCACAACCATATGTTTAATAATAATAATAATAATTACATTAGACTTATTTAAGGCTGAATTAAGAGAATATTTTTAAGTTCTAGGTAGAAAAATTCAACTTTTCAATACGAATGGGCGAAAGAAATAATAAAATGAACCCCTTTTGAAAGAATTTGATCTACATTATGTTTTTTTATCGAAGAAAACATCAAGTTCTTTAAACTTAGGTCTTCCGATTTTTTTAAATTAAACAGACACTTACGTTGCGGAGAGTACGTTTTTATTTTTCTAAATTTCGAAAAACTCGCGATTTCTGTTTGTAGAAAATTGTCAAAAATGTACAAAGTAACTGTTTTTAAATATTCATAACACTTTAGTCACTGAAATAAAAACCACTGTAAATCTCATAATTAAAAAATAGTATTTTTTTATAGAAGTGCATTTTTCAGATGAATTTTTGAAATTGTTCTCCACCTGCGATTTTTCATTTTTTTATTTCATTTTAAAAAGTTATTTATTCGCTAAATAATTAAATTTGGAATTTTTTGTGATGAAAATATTTACTATTTTTAATAACTAAAAAAGAAATACCAACACTTTTCCATACAAATAAATATTTTTTCTTAATATTTTAGCGTTTTGTGGGTTTTACGCAGAGTGTACAACTTAAAACATATTACAGTATAAATGTAAATGTCCATTTACATTCGCTTTAAGTTAAATAATTAAAAAAAAAATAGATATAAATTGCAATTTTTGTGTGTACTTATTCTTAGAATTTCTTCAACAAAAAATTTTAAAAGAGATATTGTATTAAAATTTTATAATTTTAATATATATCTATATATATATATATATTTATATATACATTTTTTTTATAAATAAACCAAAATATTACTTTAAGTTTTTAGTCTAAAACACAAAAATATTTGAATAAAGCAGTTTTTGTATGGGAAAATTTGTTTTTTTTTTTTTTGTTTTGTTTTTCAGAAAAAAAGATATACATTAAAAATACTACAGCTTCTTTTCACAAAAAAAGAAAAAAACTTGTATTGAATTGCTTAGTTAATATATTAAGTTTTAAGTTTATTTAAGAAAGTAAAAAAGAAATCGAAGGAGGAGAAGGTTTCCGAAAATGCATCCAAGAAATGCATTTGCTTTACACATGTTGTTTTTTTTTTTTTTTTTTTTTGAAAAATTATTTGTTTTTCTAATTGTGTTGTTGGAAGAGAACTTAGTCACCTTAAGACATATGGTATTTTTCATGTCTCATTCGACATTATTAACCGATCAACTTTTATTTTCGAATTTGTCGAATTAACCGATTAAATCCGACTAATTTTCATTCTTTGCATTTTTTTAAGCTGAAAGTCTTGCAAACACTAAAACCCAACCTTTTATCATTATTATTCATTTACAAGCTGATATCATTAAAAATGCAAAACTACCAAATTGTTTGTGATACTCACACACATTTTGTTTAGAATTCTATATGAATATTTTTATTTCAATGTTACAAACTCTAATATCAACCCATAATACTCAGTAGCTAAACTAGTTAGTACGATCTAAATAGAATAGATAGAAAATCACAATGATTTCATATAGTGGTTATAGCTTAAGAAAAATATTGAATTCAAGATGACAAGCACATAAGTGAAAAATTCTATTAAAGTTGAAATGATACAGATACTGTAAAAACGTGCCATGGATGATAAATTCTTTGAAAGAAATTTTGAGAAAAAAAAAGAAAACAAAATAGAATAAAATAAAAACAAAACATAGTTTGACGGAAAACATAAAAAAATGGTTGAAAGTTAAAAACAAAGATTGTAAAAAAATCATACAAAAAATTTCGACAAAAACCTAATAAATAGTGAAATAAAAAACCAAACATCAAATTCACAACAGGATAAAAGGAAAGAAATAGACACTAATCTCAATTGTAATCGAAACATAGTAAGGTTTAGGTGATTTTTATTTATCAGATTTGACCTTTAGGTATATAAATAAATAGCATTTTAGTTTAAATAATTATAAAGAAAGAATAGAAAGATATAATAAAACGTACAATGCAGTTGCACAAAAAACTAATAGTATTATATAGAGCCCAAGTAATATGTTCTCAGATGTATGTATGTATGTTTATATCATTTACAAATATAAATTCAAACACCCCTCCGCACACATACACATACACATGTGAATACTAATGAACCACAATCAATATGAATTGAAATTGATATTGAGTGAACCATGCAAACATTTTCTATTGAGGAAGTCACTAAGAAGAGTCTTCCAAAAGTTGAAATTCATAGCCAAAACTATTGCCAAATGAAAGAGTCTTCTGGATGACTCGAAGAGGATACTTTCGTTAGAGTGTTAAGAGAGTCTTATAAACGACATACAATTGATTCTTTTGTCTGTTTGATGGAGTTTTTCCTAAAATATATTAAAATTGAGTTAGTTTAATAATACTTACTTTTATAAAGAATTCTTTGTTGATTATTTACAAAATATTATTTTCATAAACAATGCAAAAACACTTAATCATCGGAAACACTTTCTTCTCAAATTTAATATTACAGCCAATCTGTACCAAAGTTAAATTTTTACTGAAGTTCATGTTACTTGCTTATCTATTGTGTTATTTTCTTTTTATGAAAAACTGACAATCTACCTAACACACGCCAAGAAGATTAATGCGTAATAGTAATGTAATTTGTTTATGTTGAATTCGAACTATCGTCATTTTATCATTCAAAATAGACTACAAATTATACTTTTGAAAGATGAAAAGACGATATTAATGTATTTTGTTTTTATAAATGTCGTACACTCTTCTAACAATCATCTAGTCGCTACGAAGTGACGTTTGGACGATTAATGCGCAATAGTAATGCATTTTGTTTTTGTAAATTTCGAACAATCTTCCAACAATTATCTGAAAGCCACTGAGAAGTGACGTCTGGACGATTGGCAGCAAATTTATCTTCCAAATATTTAAACGATACGTTGAAATATTCACACACGTACAAATGAAATATTGTGTTTTAATACCTTGTGATTGCGATTGACGGAACTTAACACCGCCATACATCTTGCGTCAGTGTAAATACTTATAAAGTTTCCTTTGTTTAAAATTATTTATAGTTCAGCAATTCAAAGGATCACAGTATAAACCTTAAATTACATAAAACATTAAATGAACCATTTCACGCTTATTAACATAAGTTTGTAACAATTTTCTTTGTCCATCTCAATTCAAAACTCAATCATACCTTAGGAGTTATTTATTATGACATTAAACTGATTTCGTACTAGCAACGTTCACTTAACACACAAGTGTTTTAATTCAACTATATAATATTCATTTTAAATATTCTATGCTAATAAATACTACGTACGATTTCATTAAAGTTTATTTTATTTTGTTTTTTTTTTTTTTTTTTTTTTTTTTTGAAAATCATAGACTTTGTTTTGCTAATATATTTTATATCATGAATTCCAGGAGAAATCGATGAAAAAATGCTGCCTTTTTACTTTGTGTCATCCGATTTTCTTCAGATTAAGCAGACATTTATCCTAGGGAATGAAATCGATATATTCGTTTTTATTTTTCTAAATTTTGGAAAACTCGCAATTTTTATTTATAGAAAATAGTCAAAAATATACAAAGTGTCAAGGTATAATAATAATTCTAACTTTTTGAGTTACAATCCGATTTTATTAAAATAAAAAGCGAATGTGAAGGAATTATGTCCTCTTTAAATTCGATAATTAAAAAATAATACTGTTTAAAAAGTATGTATTATAATGAAATTGCTTTTTTTTTAGATGTATTGTGGAAAATGCTCTCCTCATTCGATTTTTATACCAACCATCAAAAAATGATTGAAATAGAAATAAATAGTGAAATAGAAATTTTTTATGTTTATGAATAAAATTAAATACTTTAAAAACTAAAAATACTAGGTTTGCAAAAGATTTTCATTATATATGAAAATAATTGGACATTAGGATATACCCGAGATACCAGAAGTGACATCTAGAATTCGATATCGGATTCAAAAATTACCAAAGACGACATACCATATTCTACAATCGGATTTAAAATGGCGACGCTACACATATAAAACAAAAAGGGTGGCATTTTGGAACATGACAAAAAAATTATTTTTGGCGTTTTTGGAAACCTCATAAACTATTCTTTCATTTTTTTTTTTTTTTTTTTTTTTTGTACGGAAACCGACCCGCTCTAATGTGCAACTATAAACATATAAAACTCAATATATAGAAGTCCGATTTTATTGTTTTTAAAAGCATTTAAACTATGCTTTTATACACTTTAAGCTAAGTTAGTAAGAAATGCAAGATTTACTAGAAATTGCTTTAGATGCATTAATTCCTTTGCATATTTTTTAGTGCATTTTTTATAGAATTAGTTTATCAAAAATTTAAAGAGAAAGACATGGTTTTAAAATTCGACAGTTTTTTTAATTACACATATATATTTTCATTTTGGCATACTCTAATCACATTTTTTATAAATAAGCCAAAAAATAACCTATAATAAAATTTTATAATTAAGTCATATAAACAATTTAAAGAAATAGTTTTTGTATGCAAAAATTTGTGTACGTTTTTAATAAAAAAAAATTATGAAAAATACTAGAACTTTCCGTCACATATTTTTAAGTTTATTTGAAAAAATAAAAAAAATGTAGGGAAAGAACCCTTTCAAAAGTGCAAAAAAAAAATTCTATTATTATGATTTAAAGAGGACTGCATTTTCTTTCTTATGCCGTCAAAATTAATGAAATCAAACTTTATCTTCAAAAAATATGGATAAAATAAAAATACGACTTTTTGAGATAATTTAATTTATTATAGAATTAGAATCGGGAGTAAAACCGCGAATTTTCTTTCATTTAAAAAAATTAAAACAGTTATGTTTATTTGGTGATATAAATTGTGAGTACGTCAAATATGAACCAAATCAGAAGACCAAGGGTAATTTCGTACTTGATGCTTCATGGAATTCATGATATAGTACATACTTGTATACAGCATTTAAAACGCTATCATCTTTTTAGCAAAAGCAATAGCTAACAACTGCTAAAACAAAATTAGCTCACACATCTCAGAAGCCGAAGCAAAATGAACATACTGTTTTTTAAATTTGACAATTTTAATAGCACTAGCAACTGCTAAAAGTCCGAAATGGAAAATTTTGGAATCGAAACAAAAGCAGCAGCACTTTTTTGTCCTTATGAGAATAAATTTCAAATAAAACAGAAGCGAATGCAGTCGAACAAAATAGGCACAAACAGGAACACGAAAATGTGCTAAAAGCAGCACGAATAAGAGTTAAAGCCACACGAAAATGTGCTATTAGGCGAATGTTAAAATGTAGATAGAATTAATAATAAATGCATTTAGAAATGATAACACAAGGCCCAACCATATTTTTTACATATACTTGTTACTAAAATGATTTATTTTAAACAAAAGAAAATTAATATTATGAATCCTTCTTTGTAAAAATAAAATAAAAATTTAAAACTAATTTCATTGCGCTGAAAACAAAAGAATTTGGATGTTCATAGTAACTTTGCATGAAATTGTGTACGTGACATCTCAGCAAAAAAAAACGATCAAGTACTTCCAAAAACATTTTCAACACTTCAAAAGTAGAACAAAGTGCATCTTTCGTACTTTTTTTGAAGTTATTAACTATTGCTTACAAAAACGTTAATAAACGTTAATAATTTCTAAGAAATTTTAAATCTTGCAAATTTAAAGTACTTTTATTATCTTTTAAGAAGGCTAAAACGAAATTTTTATAGAAAAATTTTATAAACTTAGTTTTAGGAGAAGTACTTCAAAAGTAATGAACAAGAATCATAAAAGAAGAACGTCATACAGCTGACAATCATGGGTTAAAAAAAAAAACTTCTGCAGCTCTTTTGCAGCATTATTACTCTAAATAAAGTTGAATGGGAGAACATTTTGTAGTATTAGGTGAAAAAATATTTTTTTTCTTTTATACAAATAGGCTAAAGAAGTGATAAAATAAAGCCTGTGAAAGAATATGATCTATATTATATATATTAATAGTATTTTTCGGAAATGTGAATTTTATGGGAGCCATTTCCAATTAAGAACCGATCATTAATATTATATATTTTAAATGTATTACTAAGTCTGCTCGATTAATCGAATAACTTGCCATTAATCGGTTATTAACCTAAATTAATTATCTGTCGTATAAACCGATTAATTGGATACCCTAGTATGTATGCATGCATGTATATATGTATGTATGTATGTATGTATGTACATAATTAAATATTTAAATATCACTTATATTTTGAAAAAGTTTTTAATTGTTATTAAAAATGTGTTAAAACTTAGAGTTTTTTAATAAAAGACTGTGAGTAATTTTAAAATCAATTTTTATTTAAATCATGAAAACTGTTTTGATTATGGGAACTTATGTACATATTTAAAAAATGGCTTTGTGTTAGTTTGTCTGTCTGTTTATACCTGATCGATTTTCTAATTCGCAGCATTGATTTTCTTGATAGTTTCACCTACACATTAAAGGTAATAAATATAATATCAAATCGCACGCACATACTAGGTAATTTCAGCGAATTTGGATAATCCACATTATTTCATACATTTTGTATATACAAATAAAAATAATAAAAAAAAAAGTAATTCATGATTTTGTCATTTAAAATCATTATAAACACTTATGATACGTAAACATGAAACATTTTCATCCATTCATAAAAATATTTAGTGTGTATTTATACCTGTAAAAACCTAAAAAATTCTTTGAAATATATTGCTTAAAAATAATCGGTAATACCAAAAAATTTTGAACCAAACTAGTCATCGCGCTTTTTATCGAGTATGAATCAGTTCCATATCGGTTCATGCTTTATAAGCATCTAGAGTAGGACACCTCAGGTATTTTTATCAAAAATGAAAAAAGTTTAAAATGAAATAACTTTTATGTGGATTGTCCTATTTTAACAAAATTATTAGTATTAATGGAAAGAACTGATATTCCTCTTTATCATAAAATCATAAAAGAGACATATAGCGCTGGTGCAAAGACCTCTAGAATGAAAAACATATCCTTAATCCTAGAGTATCCTGAAAAAGGTTCTTTAATTTTCATTAGTTTTTGACATGATGTTTACAATTAATATACAATAGTGTAAAAATTTTCAAAATGGGATCTCAATGAGATCAGAAGTTATAACACTTTGTCTATAGCCGTTAATACAATTTTACTAAAAAATAAATATATTTTTATTATAAAAACAAATAGGAAAGAATAAAAATAATCAGTGTTGTTCAATATTGACCATGTAATATCCTAAATACTTGTGTATAGACACTAAAATGTTTATCGGGAGAGGGCCTTTAAATAGACCTATGGTCAATTATGGAACGAACCTTATGAAAATTATTACAATAACTTATGCGTATATGATTTATGTAATTGTATATGTAAAATTTTATTTCGATGTTCTCATTTATGTGAGATTTATGCACTTTTAGGTATTTTTCGGAAATGTGAATTATATGGGAGTCATTTTCAATTAAGAACCGATCATTATGGAATTTATATCTATATGATACAAAACTTATTTGTGATAAATTTCATATCGATGTTGATATTTATGTGAGATTTATGCAAGTTTAATGGATTTTTGGAAATGGGGACTATGTTTAATTAGGTCCATAATTATTGTGAAATTGTGTATAATGATTTATACTTATATACAACTCAAATTTATAAAATGTTATATTGATGTTAACATTAATGTATGATTTATATGCTTTTATGTAATTTATAGGGGGCGGAATCTACATGAAAGATATGATGAAATTTGGAGCCATCATTATAAAATTTTGTACAACGATTGTCCTTGTACAAAACTTAAATACGAAATAATTCTGATTTGACAAATTTATATGCGTTAAACCATTCTCACGAGGAAAAAAATTGTATGGGGTATAGGTGAATAAAATAATATCCAGTTATTTTTTGGGATCAAGAATATGCTACATATACGACTCATTTCAATAAATTATGATCTGTTATATTAAAATTTTAATAAGTATATTGATATGCATAAAAAACACTCAATATCTAACAGAAAATGTATTTGCTAATAAGAAATAAATAATTGAAGAAAAGTAGGTTAAATATCAAACAACAAAATCATTATTCAATTTAACATAAATGTTTGTTATTTTTTCGTAAATCGGTTAAATTGATGAAAAATCATCAATGTTACTAATTGATTTAGTTAATTAAAAGGTAGTTAATTTGACAAATTTTTATGTCAAATTCAGTAAAATATTATTCAAATTAAATAAAATTTTTCTTCATATTGAAGAATTTTTATTCAATTTTTAGTTTAATTAAATAAACGATTTATCCAAATTTTTTCCTCAAATTGAAGAATGTTTTTTAATATTATTATAGAATTTTGTTCTATTTGACAAAATTTTGTCAATTTTAAAATTTCTTTCAAACCCCGGTGGGAAAAATTACGTTTATACATAATTTCATTATTTTATTCAAATAATAAAAAATTATTTTTGTGAATAATACATTAACATAAAACGACTACTTACTATCATCAAAAATAAAAAAAATAAGACATTTTAATCACTTTAATAATATTTATTATATATAAAACAATTAACAATTCTTTTTGCAAGAGAAATAAGTATATTTAACATATGCATAACAGAAACTTCAATTCTTATAAAAAGTAAAAAGAAATTAAAAATATCTATATAATTAGTATAAGTTATTATAAAAAGGAATATTTTAATTAAACTTAGTTTAAACTTACGCAGCAGAGGTTTTGTTTGTAATTAATTACATATATGATAAAGGGACGGACTAGTACTCTGTTAAGTAAACCAAATAAACAACCATCTGAAATATTTAAGAAGAACAGTTATTAAAAATAATAATTAGTTATTTAATAATTAATAATATATAGTATTTGCTTCATATTTTGATTTACAAGTTTGGTTGCTTGATCACTGTTATAATCATTAATTAAGGAGATGATTAAAAAAATACTTCATCATTCGATTGGAAATAACCCGTATTTGGGTACAAGTGTTTAAAATCGATATTGGTGTGAGAAAATGAAAACTATAAATTTATTTAAAATTTCATTTAACTAAATAAACCATATATTTCCGTACCAATTTAAATCCTAACCGCTTTTTACTCAGACTATTTATTGTGTATATCAGATGTGCCCTAAACGGTTTTTTGGTTGCCGAAAAATAGATTTCAATTTCTGCCTATGAAGAATTATCACTCAATATTACCTCAATACTATTTTAAACGTTTATTTTTGTATAATCTATAGCAACGTATAAAAAATGTGGAAAGAAAAAAATATAAATATACAGATATATATAAAATAATATTTACCTATATTTAAAAATCATTTGTGGTCATTCGTAGTAGATTTGTTCATTTATGTTTATTTATTTATGGTCTTTTTTTGTAGAACGCCATTTTAAATTGTATAAGGACATTCAAATTTTCGTAGCAAAATTTTCCATAATCCAAAACAAATCCTTGAGATGATGATGATCGTCGTCTAGTAGTTGATTTATAAAATACATACATATTAATAATTATAAATTTTTAACTTTACGGAGAACTTTAAATATGAAAAATATGAAAAAAGCATCGAAGTTTCCATACTTTTAACAGTTGCTTTAGATCTCTGCAGTTTGTGCCATCCAGAAGTTTGCACATACATTAACATTATCTACATGACTATTAATTATTGATGAATACTTGTTAGTTCTTAAATATGTGTATCTGATATAACAAATTTACACTTATTTTTCTATAGAATTTATTTATTGGAAATGTATGTATACTAATTTTTTAAACTAAAAATAAATATATAAACCCAAAAACACGTGCACACGCTTTGTTATTAGTTGTTCAAATAAACTTCTTCAATATGCGTTTTCTATATTGAAGACATTTTTTCAATTCTACATACAATTTTTCAATTTGACTGAAATAAATTAGTTAATTTCAACGAAATTTCTTAAATTCTACATTTTTTTAGTAAATTTGAAGAATTTCATTCAATTTGACTAAAATACAATCACCTTTCTTCAATTTTACTTACCTTTAGCAAATTAGATAATTTTTTTTTTTTAATATTGAAGAATTCTTATTAAATTTAATTACTAAATTTTATTTAATTCTACTAAATTTCAGTTAAAATAAATTTGTTTATTAATATATTTTATAAAATTTTTATAAATATCATTTTCATACATATATGTATATTCGACAATGTCTAATAAAAACTAAATAATTAATAAAATTATAAGACATGTCGCACTTGATCAACAATTGGATATTTACTCAAAATTTTTAAAATTTCACTTTTTGCAAGAAATCAACTAACAACAGCAGCAAATTTCTAACAATAGAAAAAATTTCAACGTATTCCGATTACTCTTTCATCTCTAAGACCACACCATTTTAAATATATGTATGTAATTCGGATTTTCAAATTCTCTTAAAATGTAGCCACAAACAGTTTTTGACCTCTACTGAAAAATTTAAAATTATGTGTTAATACCCTCTTGTTGATCAAGTGAGATGTGTGTACATTGTACACATATTTTTTTAATATTAACAAAAACTGTATTTGTATTTATTTAATAATAATATTTTCTTTAATTTTGCAAGCTTTTAGTAAATTTGAATAAAATAAATCAGTTAATTTCCTAAAATTTATGTGTATTTAGTAATTTTAAGTAATTTTAATCACATTGAAGAATTTTATTCAAATTGTCTAAAATATGTTAGTCAATTTTAAAATTACCAAAAAAAAAAAAAAAATATTTAAGTTAACAGATAATTTATTTAAATTAACTTCTTTTGAGGCAATAAATTGAATAAAATTGTGTATTGTTTTACTTACGAACATTTTCTGTCAATTTAATTAAATTTTCATTGATTTAACAGATTTTTCGTGAAACGAAATTTCATTCAAATTAACACATTCTACAATATATATATATATATATATATATATATATATATATATATATATATATATTATTTTTACTAATATATTAATTATTTTTATTAATTAAACTTGTGTACTTTGTACGAGGTCTACACTCGGACTCTAGTCTTACAAATCCCCGTCTAACAAATTTAGGACTGAAAGCATGGATTCGCAATTTTTGACCTTAACTCTGTTGGACAATTTATTTTTCATTGGTGATAATTTAAAACAAAGACGCACTGTTATGAGCCAAAACAAAATTTTAGTTTTCCCGATCTGGTCCAAATTAAATGCATTAGATGAATTAAACATTCATAAACTTTATCATTATCTTTAGTTTAAGTTTATTTATAAATTCTACCGCGATTTTTTACATAATTATACGGTTAAACAATCTTAAGACAATTAATTTTTTCGGTGATATTTCAAACAACTTAGTTTCTTGTCATTTAGCACATAGTCTTAAAAAGTCGCTATTTAGTTCCACTTTAAAAAAATGGCCAAAAAAGTGGACAGGTGGTTGAAAAAGGGTCAATTGGCGACTAAAGTCGCCAAACGGTAATGCTAGATATATGTGATGTACTGAATGAGGGTATGTGCTTCTAAAATTAAAAATACTTATACCTATTTGTCAAAAAGTTAGAATTAAATGTATTTTATAATAAAAGGGATGACGCATCTATAAATACATTAAGTAAATGTTATTGTAAATTAAAAATAGGTTAAAAATAATGCGTACTTATTTATCCTTATAAAGAAATTGATATCCAAATGATACATGCCCTAAAATTTTCAGTCATCAGTGAGTGGACCTTATACAACAATATGGGAAGGGAATAAACATTTTATGACCTTCATTGCATCTATGAGAAACACTTAATGTTATTCCTTAAAAATGTCTTCGAAACGCAAAAAAATCACATGGAATTCCTTCAATCTTATGGAAGCAGGTAATTGAAGAAACTCAAAATTATAACCATACCCGGATTTTTAAGTTTCTAGGTATGAACCTGCAGTAACAACTAATAAAACATTTTACTAATCGTACAAAGCAAATACTCGTTACATAAAAAATATAAGTTATTCTGATTTAAAAACGTCCTATTGAGTTAAACACACAAGTTCCCAGAAATTCCAAAACTTAATTTATATAATTAATTTTTTTTAGAGAATGGTAAATTTTTTTATTGTTCAAACAATTAATTATAAGTTAAAAAAATACAAAAACTAGTATTTTTTAAATCAATTCTTTGTTTTATTAACATAAAACTGACCTAAAATGAACAATTCCTTAATATAGAATAATTCCTTAAAATATAATTTTCGTCTTATATTTAGGAAGTTATGGCCAATGGGAGGACATTTTTATGGGTGCAGTGTGAAATAATAGACTAATTTTAGTATACTTCACATTATATCCAAATAATCATCTGTATCAAATTTAATAAATTTATATTTAAAATACATATTTTTTTTAGTTGCTTTTCTTAAATACATTACCATGTTTATTCAAAAATCATTATTGCAAAAAATTTTATGAATATTTAGCAATTATTAGCCTATTTTTACTCCATATAAATTGTTTGTTAAAACTTTTCGTTTCCAATTTGATACATATATTGTTTTTATCATACCTTTTATCGTACAATTGTATATAGCTATGTACATTTATAAATTTATGCAATATACATATGTATTTTTATCTCTATTATTTACTGGTATTAACAGAAAATACAATAACTACACTCTCTTGTAAATAATATCGAAAATAAAAAAAAAAAACATACATATACACATACACAACAAAATAAAAAGCGAAACCTTTAACATCCTACATAAATATTGGTATATGAAAGAATAAACCCTGGAAACATTTTCTATTGCGAAAGTCACTAAGAGGAGTCTTCCAAAAGTTGAAATTCATAGCCAAAACTATTGCCAAAGTATCATTAAAATTATATTCCGTCGGGAAAAGCTGTTCCTAGTTGAAGTGTCTTTCAGACGACTCTAAGAAGACACTTCTTGAAAATCGAACGATTCTCGCAGAAGTGTGGTTAAATACGTACATTACAGAGTTAACAATTCACATGAAAATTAATTTTGCATTTAATAATAAAATCCTAATAAAAAGCTTCTGGTGATTTTCTGTATCTTTAAAAGAAAAAAAAAAGATTAATATTATTTTTTTAATTAAATTGCATTCAGATCACCTTTTGTGCAAAGAATACGAAAGGAAACTTTTACGAGCCAAGTTTGGGACTTTTTTAAATATGCAAATACTTGTCTGTTTGATGGAGTTTTTCCTAAAATAAATTTAAATTGTGAGAAAAGTGCGATATTACTAAATAAAAGTTTAAGAAAATTTACTTTAGTGCTGTGCAAGTATTGAGTGTAATTTATCGAGTATTTGCCCCTTTTTTAGGTACTCAATTCTGTAAATTAGTTACTCAATACTTTCGGAGTTAAATTTTTTGTGACATCATATTACAAATATAACGGCTAAAACACAACTCTGTATAAAAATGCAAATTAATTTTGAAATATATGAAAATAAATAAAAATAAAAAAATTTCATTTATTTCTGTTAACGTTGAATTTAAAGTTAACGTTTTTATTTATTTTATGTTTTATACAAATAAATTTATAATATTTCATAATAATTGGTTAAATATATTTCTCTCATTCTTAAATAAAAGATAATTAAAAATATATATTTAAAATTAAAAAATCCGCTAAATGCCGAGTAGTATCGAGTACCCAAATAAAAAGTATTGAGTAGTACAGAGTATTCAGAAGTAGTAGTGCCAATACTAATTTACTTACTTTTTTAAAACTTCCATTCTGTATGTAAGTTAAATTATTACTGAAATACATATATGATTTTGCTTTCTTCTCTATTGCATAGCTTTCTATTCATAAACAAAAAAGAAAGATATATAGTCGGTCAAGACCGACTATTTCATACCCTACACCATAGCATACGAGCATAAAAATTCGGGAAGGGCCAATTTTACTAAATGTATAATAAAATATACAAATACAGAATAATGCCTTGATACTATTCGCAACATCTAGATAATTTTATGCACTTTAGGGCTATTCTTGGAAGTGAGTTTATATGGGATCTATGGTAAATTGTGGAGCCGTTCTCATAAAATTTGGTACAAAGATTGATACTTTTACGGTACTTCTCTGCGCCGAATTTCAGTAAAATATTCTTATTTTTAAGACATTTTTGAGTGTTTAAACTCTATTCCGGAGGGACATTTGTATGGGGATTATGTTAAATAATGGACCGATCATAACCAATTTCAAGAGGCTTCGTCCTTGTATCATAAAAGTCTCACGTGAAAAATTTTATTGAATTATTTTTAAAATTGCGACCCGTACTTTGTGCACAAGGTTTACATGGACAGCCGTCCAGCCAGACGGACGGACGGACATCGTTAGATCCATTTAAAACGTGAATCTGAGTCGATTGGTTGCTGTTGGATAGCTTTTTCTATACGTTACAAACATCAGCATAAACGCATAATACCCCAACCATACTATGGTGGTGTAGGGTATAAAACCTGACAATCTTCCTAACACACACTAAGATGATTATTGCGCAATAGTAATGTATTTTGTTCTTATTAATTTGACTTATCGGCTCATTATCTTCCATAAGTGACTTTAGATTATACTTTTGGAAGATGAAAGGACAAAATTTCGTATACACTTCTTACAATCATTTAGAAGTAGCTAAGTAGTGACGCCCGGACGATGCGCAATAGTATTGTATTTTGTTTTTGAGTTTTTTGAACAATCTTCATACAATCACCTAGAACTCTCTAAGAAATGACATTTGGAAGATTGGCAACAAATTTATCTTGCAAAAGTTTGAAGGGAATGGATGTCTATGAATGTATATGTACACATGTTACATAGTTTGTAAAAGTGTGTTTGTAAATTCTAAGGATAAATAAGAGAAAACTAACAGACATGCTAAGTATGTATAGACAGACACATTCACAGAAAGAACGAACAAGCGAACAAATAGTTAGACTGTAATGTGATTTCTAATGCCACTATAGAATCGCACATTGTCGAGTACGTGACAGTTGTTGTGAAAGAAGAAAATCTTTTTGTTGTAGAAGTTTCTTGAGAAATAGAGTTACCCACATACTACTTAAGAAAACTTTTAACACTTAATGTACAAAAAATATTAGTATCTATGTGTGTTTTCTTAAGTAAATATGTATGTGTCTCTAAAATGTCTTTGTTTTGCAATATAAAATATGTGCGTATGAGAACAATTCCATGTATATTTGTACTGTATTATACATATTATACCCTACACTTAACATTGTTAGTGTATTAAGTTCTAAAGCTACAAAACAAAATTGAACTTCTGCTACAAAATTTTTATTTAGTAAGAACCCTATGTTGAAAAGAACTAACACAAAAACATGACCGGTTCTAACAGTTTGTATGAACGGGACCCTGTCACTTTAACATGACGTTGACATTGACCTATGAGAAAATGTCTACTATTGTAATAAAAATTTGCTAAAAATTCAAATTGTTTACTTTTTAAATACATTTTTTATTATTATTATTATTATTATTATTATTATTATTATTATTATCATTATTATTTTATTATATTTTTTTTTTATATTAATTGATATTTTGATATTATTATTTTATTTTTCGTTAATGTTGCTGACAACATCTTGAATCGAAGTCACGTCCCACTGTGTTGTGAGTGTGGCAAAAAATAAAAAAAATACATATTAAATTTTGGAAAAGTGGTAATGTCATTTCTTAAAAGACATTTTAGTTAACAAAAATCAAAATGAACTTTTTGCAAAAGTTGTTCCTTTCAAAAATTATGTAGGTTCAAAATTGAGTTTTTGTTTGGTAATAAATTATTGGATATAAATTTAAATATAGGTAAATGATAAAAATTAATAAATTTAAAATTTTTTATAAAGCAGTGTAATTCTACACAAATTATTTTTGTTACATTATAAAAATATAATTACACTAACTTTTTTATAAAATTCATAGGTCATATATGATTTACCCTTATTTTGAATTTAATCAATTCAAAAAGGTCTTAATATTAAATAATTTCAAACTTTAATAGACAATTAAAAAAAATACCAAATATACTTATATACTTTACCTACCTCCTTGAAATTATTTTTTTTTATAATTTTCTGTATCTGCACAGGCTCAAAATATACAACTTTTTAATATTTAGTTAAAGACTCAAGCAATAACATTTATAAAAGATTGTTTAAAACAAAACTAATAAAAGGTTACCAAAAATAAAATCGGGAAAAGTGAATTAAATTTGAAAAATTACCTTTAAATACATTGAGAAGTTTGAAAAACTTGGGTTCGCTACTTTTAGATATAAAGGACGAAAACATAGGTTGGTATATTTCGTAAATTAAAAAAAAAATAGACACTAGTTCGGAAACTTAACCATTACTTGTTGATTTCACCGCTTAACAAAAGGGAGGAGGGTGTATTAGCATTAGAGTATCCAAAACCGAGAACCGGTTTTCGATTTTTTTACAAAAACTGTCGGTTTCAAAGGCGGATAACCGGTTTTTTAAACAGCATTTCATTTATCTTTTTATGTAATTTTACTCAGAAAAAGAGTTCAAAATTTCATGTAACTTGCTAAATGTTTTCAGTGCCCATAAACAAATTAAACTTTTAATTTTTGCTTTATAATGTTTTTTGAATGTAAAAATGAAATATATTTATCATTATTAATCATAATATTGTACAGATATGTACCAAATGAACCGATCAGTTAAAATTTATTGGGCCGTATTCAACAAATATTTAAAGGATACCAAAAGCTTACAAGTACACACATTACAGAAAAAAAATTGTCACACAGTAAAATATTTGCAGAAAACCTTATAAGTTTTATTAAAACCAATAAGAAATTATTTAAAATTTAAAACTTTCGTAAAAAAACATACCAATAGATGGTTCCATTGGTATAATTTTTTTAACCAGAATTTTATATCCTAGTTTTTTTGCTCACTTATGAGTATTTCAATCACAAAATATATTTTATTTTGGAAAGACATACTTTCAAATACCAGGATTAGGAATAAAACATTAAAGAAAGTTTATTAAATAAGATAAATTAAATAAAAAAGAAGAATTTTAAATTAATAAAATGATTTTGGTAGATATTTATGCTTATATTCTAGATCCATGTACTTATGTGCACTTCCCTCTTGATTTAATGTAAAATTGTATAAAAGATAGACTCCAGGATGTACCGAAATGATGTGTCCTTGCTTTAAATTTGGTTACTACATAAAAATATAATAAATATATACTAATTTTCTATACAGTTTAATTATTTTTTCAACTTTTTTATAGATTTTGCCTTCAAGGACATTTTCGAGCTGGACATATCCTTCGTTAGAAATCGTAAAAAATTTTACACAGATAATTCTAACTGCTCACATAATACATATACAAATTGTAGTCAATTTTTCACTTCCAGGATACATGACAACTATAGGTAACCTTGCCGTGATTTTTTTATATTTTATCATTATATCAGCGTACGACAACTCATTCCATTTTTCGAAACTCGTTATATGAGTTCACAACACTGTGTATCCATCTCATTTATCTATCTTATGTTTTATAGTTTTACACTATAACCAACCATTCAGTCACAGATTGTTCTTGTATACCGCATAACAGTTGAATTTTGTTTTTATAAATTGACACAAAAAGGGGATTTTAACAAAAAAAAAAAAAAAAATCGCCCAAAAAGGTGATTTTTTTTAATACCAAAAAAACTTTTTTTTTTTTGTTCACAAGTGCTAGTTATCCGGTTATGTAGTTATCTGGTTGTTTTAACAACTACAAAATACATTGAAGAAAAATAACCAACTTTGCTTGACCCAATCAAAATAGTTAACACAAAATATTCCTTCTTTTAAAACAAAAAGGCAAAATATAATATTTAATCTTTTTAAATTATTTTGTACTAAACATTTTATGTTAAGAAATATTTATTCTTTGAAAATGGAAAAGCAAAAACTAAAAAATAAAAATTTGTTTCAATTGTGTTACATTATATATAACAATTTTAATTAACAAAAAAATAATACATTATATACACCATGTATTTTTATCAGACTTTAGTTTTCATTATTTAATTCCGGTTCTTGTATTTTAATTATAATTACAGTCCTCGGGATATACTATACATATACATATTTTAACAAGGAAAAATGAATATACTAGATTTGTAAAAGATATTTTTAAAACTAACGATCAGGTATAAAACATTAACTTATATATTTACTTTATTAACAAAATAGTACAGCATATTCTTTTTTGTATTAACAAAGGGGGCCATTTGTGGCTAAAGACGCCTAACTATAACGCTACTGGTGTACGTTCACTATTTGTGACTTTAACAACCAGTGTGGAGATTCGCAATCAATTGACACTTGGTGGTGATTGAAACTTTAATGATCCGATTGACTAGTCCCGCGACAGTTTTCTTTATTATACTTTCTACCCTTTCACCAGTCAGTTCAAAACCATTAGTTCGATAACAATCAATTTTATATGTTAACGATTTTCACTGAAATCTATTATTGGGTCTTAAAAATCTACTTTGCTCTTTTTACTTTGAGAATTGTGAGCAATTTTAAAGATTTTAATAGCTGTCTTTAGCATGACGAAAAAAGGTATAAGTGTCTTGTGAAAGCACCTGACAATATTGTACAAAATTGAGATATTATTACAATGTTTTGGTTAGATTGATTAATCCTAATTCATTTATGCCTAAATTCTTTATGTAATTTTAACATCATTATATCCTGCACCACCAAAGGTGGTTGGAGTGGTATGTGTTTGTGCTGATATTTGTAACGCACAGAAAAAACTATCCAACATCCACCTTAAAGTATACCAATCGACTCAGAATCACTTTATGAGTGGATAAAAACCTTGCGCACAAATTACGCAATTTTGAAGATAATTCAATGAAATGACATGTGGGATTTTAATGATACAAAGACGAAGCCTGTTGAAATTAGATTTGATCGGTCCACTATTTCATCCAGTCCCCAAAAAAATGTCCTTCCGGAATAGGGTTTTAACGCTTATTCAAGCATAAATTAGTGTGCCAAATTTCACGAAGATTGGTCCATAATTAACCATACATTACATATGAGTGCTCCTCCTGAAAATCACTTGAAAGTGAATAAATCTCGCATAAATGTTAATATTAAGGTAAAACTTTAAGTAAACAACTTTTGTATAATTGTACATCACTCTACCAAATTTAACAACGATCGGTCCATAGTTAACCATATCTACTATATAAGACCCTCTCAAAAAAATCATTTAAATGTGCTTAAATCCCACATAAATATCTATAGCGACATAAAATTTGTCCCAATGGTCAGATTTTTAGATTTGTTAACCATTAATAGTAATTTTAACCAAACGCAAAAAATACAAGTTTGTAAATTTTTAAATTATTTATAGGTGCTTGAACAACAAACTTTTCAAACAAACGTCTTCGATCGTTTTGAACCTTTTCCTATTTCCACATGTCTTGCATATTAATACGAAAAATAAAACATATAAAAATTAATGTCAGGTCAGCTGTAACTTGAAACATTGATTAGTGAAATTTAAAAAATATTTACTTACTATAATTACTGTCGAACTATAGTGTAATTCGATGAATGAAAACAATAATCCTAATAATGAAATATCTCATATCACTCGCATTCAATAAATATTTAAAAAAGTTACTTTAAGATGTAGGATATTATAAGGTAAGGAATGTCCTACGGAATTTTTTTCTACTACATTTTCTTGTATTTTCAGATATGCAGAAGTTTATATACAGACATATGTATGTATGTATTCTTATTAAGTATTTGTTCACATAAAGAAGATACGAGTATAAGATTAAGTCTTGATAGCGGGTTGTATGTTGACTTGAGTTAAAAAGTGAACTTTTCTTTTTATTTTATAACTAAATCCATTGCCACAATTGTAACCAAAACTATTTGCACGGATTTAATAGATTTTATGACAAAAAAAAAAAAAAAACAATACACAATCACTTACAGACATTCACACATTCACTTACCATCTCTCTGTAAAATATTTTAAATCCTTTTTTACATGAAAAGATTTCGAATTGAATTTTATTTCTCCATTTCTTTCTATTCTACTTTATTTTATTCCATCTATTGGCATTTTATTATTAATAGAAGACAGCACATGACTGTTTTTAATTTGTTCCCTTTTCGATAAAACAATTACCTTTGTCAAATTGTCGACATTCTGTTTTATTTTTTTCCAACATTGGGGTGCATTCAACCAACCGAATATTCACAATTTCTTTGTAGGTGAATAAACATGCCTTTGTAAAATAACACACAAATACATATACATACCTATAAGTATTTTTACGCTGCAAACATTTTCTATTGTGGAAGTCACTAAGAAGAGTCTTCCAGAAGTATAAATTCATCGTCAAAACTATTGGTAAAGTATCATTAAAACCATTTTCCGTCGGGAAGAACGTGAAAGTGTCTTCTAGAAGTGTAGACACTTCTAGAAGTGTCATGAAAGAGACTTCTAAAAACGCCGAGAATGACTCTTCTTGACGATCTCTTCTGGAAGATGATTTTGTACTTTTACTGTTTTTGTATTTATAATTAATCTCCAAGGTTTTTTCAACATTTCATAATTATTTTTATTCCACAATTAAATATGTGCATTACAGAAAAACAATTCACATAAAATAATAAATTAATAAATAAATTAATTTTGCATTTAGTAATAAAATAAAGTAAATTCCGGTATCTTAAAAAGAAGAAAAGAAGATTAGTACTAATTCTTTTTAATTAAATTATATTTAGACTACCTTTTGCGCAAAGAATACATCGACATTTTTACAAGCAAAATTTTGGATTTTTTTTAAATATGCAAATACTTATCTGTTTGATTGAGTTTTTCCTAAAATAAATTTAAATTGTGAGAAAATTACGAAAATTACCCTCTATAGAAACTCAAGAAGATATTATCCTTAACTGTGATGCAAATTTAAGGCATACATTATGGGGAAGCACGGAAATCAACGGTAGAGGTGAGTTTGTTTTTTTACAAATTACCATATGCAACTCTGGTAATGCTCCTGCATTCGGTTTTCTGAGCTCGGGGAACTTTACTGGATGCGAGGAGAAGCTAGGTATTATACTTACAAAAGACAGGTCTAATTTACCAGTTGATAGATGGAGAGATTTATCAGTTGATAGAAAAATCGTTCTCGGATCATGGTTGGATATTTTTCAACATTGGACTCATTTGCAATGAAACAGCATCAATCTTTAGAAACCCTAGACGAACAAAGTGGGCTAAGTTTAATGAGATTCTCAGACACAAATTGAAAATAATACTATTAGTCGAAGAGACAACTGAAGGTCTTGAACAAATTGAGAGTACATTAAGCAATGAAATCGTTAAAGCATTTAACATATCCTGTTCAATAACGAAACCTAAAAGGAGTTTTCCTCCCTGGTGAAACAAAGAACTCTCGAAGCTACACAAGGAAACACGCAATGCTTTCAATATCAGCTATAAGAGTAGATCATGGCAGTTATACCATGATAAGCGTGGAACGTATAAGAAAGCAATAAAGATCGCCAAAAAAAACTCATGGAAAGGTTACTGTGAATCAATTGACAATACCAAGGAATCGGCAATCGACTTAGTAAGGTTCTGGCAAACGGTCATAATATTCCCTCCTACGTCGAGAGGATAGATGGCTCATAGTCAGAATCCTCGGCAGAACCTTTGAATATTCTACTCAATACTCATTTTCCTGGCTGTACGGATATTACCAACCTGGAAACCGATCATATTTACTTCTTGCAAGGGATCGAGGATGACACAATATCTGTGGAGAATATTTTATGAATAGTTTCTCTCCGTACAAATCTGCTGGACGTGATGGCATTATACCACGGATGCTACGAAGTACAAAAATATACATCACTCTCTGACTACATAAAAACTTTAAACTCTGCCTCACCCTCAAATATGTTCCGCGGAGTGAAAATAGTGTTCATTCCCAAAAAACACGAAAAAGAAGTCATGAGAATGCAAAGGACAGCCGTCCAATTAGTCTCTCATCTTGTCAGATAAAAACATTAATTTACATATAAGGCAGCGTCTAGAGGATACAACTCATCTCTCGGGAAGTCAACATGCCTACATTAAAGGTCACTCCACGGAGACGGCTCCCCACGAAGTCGTAAAGGTTATTGAGCGATCTATTGAATTTAAGCAATATACAAGGGCAGCCTTTCTGGACACAGAAGGCGCTTTCAACAATGTCAGCTATATCAGCAACTAGCGGGTTTAATGCTGGAGACAAGAATCGTCATTGCAAACGATACTATAATTTCCAAAATACGATTTTATTAACAATAAAAACACTTAATTATTGGGAACATTTTTCTTCTTATATTTAATATTACAGTCAAACTGTACCTAAGTTAAATTATTATAGAAATACATACATGATTTTATCTGCTTCTCTATTGTGTTGTCTTCTTTTCATAAAAAACTGACAATCTTCCTAACACACGCCAAGAAGATTATTACGCAAGTGTAAAGTATTTTTGTTAAATTCGAATTATCGTCTTATTATACTCTAGAAATGACTTCAAAGTATACTTTTGGAAGATGAAGGACGATAATAATGTATTTTGTTTTTATAGACTTCGTATACATTTCTGACAATTATCTAAAAGTCGCTAAGAAGTGACGCCATTGTGCAATAGAAATGTATTTTATGTTTGTATTTTTCGAACAATCTTCCGACAATCCTCTAGAAGTCTCTAAGAAGAGACGTGTGGAAGATTAACAAAATTTTATCCTCTATATGTTTGAAGGGGTATTTATATACAAAAGGCACAAAAATACATACATATGTATGTATATATACTGTTGTATTTATGTCCTTAATTTTCTTGAGAATATGACTGTAAAAAAATTTTAAACAATTTTTCATATAGACACCTATAGAAAAACACTTATGTTTTTATATACGTGCATACATACTACCTTATTGTGTTTGTTTGTTATTTGATTTATAATTTATTAAACTGTATGACATATAAAACACTTCATTTTACCTTTTGTTAAACATGAATATTTCATATTGTTATTTGGAATTCCATGTTAAAAATATTTTCTTGTACAAATATACTTAAGTTTTATTTGCAGATTGCATACATATTTATTTCTCTTTTATATAATATTATCGTTTATTGTGGTTACATTATTGGTCTAAAGTAGTGTAGGCTTGTTGAAATGCAACAAAGATCTTATTTAATTATAATTATAATTTCATACAAATGCATGTTTTTTCCATAATATTTAAAAACTACCTAATGTTAGTTATCTATCCGAATCATATATTTTACTGAAAAATGAGATTGATTTGTTAGTGCATATTTTTGCAATTTTTAATGGAAAAAGCATATTTTGTCATATTTTTTTAATAGTGCATATTAATATAGATGTTCTAAAAAATTAGAATTTTTTTTTACTTTTCTGCTAAAAATTTCTGACTTTATATATTATGTAGCTTATCGTACATAATACCACTACCTACCGCTACCACTTTTGATGTCATAACTAATATCTAATTTATATGATATTAGTTATGACTTATCCGCCCTAATATAAATTTGATATGAAAATTATTTCTACAACTTTCTAAGACTTTCACTGAATTACTCCTTTAAATATGTGAGAAATAATATTTGTCTATCCCTATCCGTCTTATTTTACATTTCATCAATGCAATATCTTTCTTATCATATTGTATTGATGAAATTACAAGCATTACAAGTAATTGATAGTGCTATTAAGAAAATCGAAGCTGTATACTGCTGAAAAAAATTAAAAAAAAGTATAGGATTTGAGAAAATTAAAACAAAGATCAAACTCTATTATTCTACATTCAGGTATTTAGAAGAATACTCTCTTTCTGAACTACTAATATTCAAATACGCTCCTATTACATCTATTGACGTTGAAATATTATTTTTTATGCATAAACATTTTTTTACATTTGATAACTTGTTTATATAAATAAAATCCAATCTTACTAAGTTTTTATTAAACTCAGTGTCACGAACGTTTTAAAAAAAAACACACACACACCCAGTACAAATCGTTTAAAAATATATTATATTGCATAGCTTACCATGGACTGATTACACAAGCTATTTAACATTTAACTCTTTACGCATTGTACAATCTGTTTCTTTATTTATATGACATCAGAAAATTTTGTAAGCTTAAAATTACTCCAGTTAAATGTTATATTAAACGTGGTAAATCTATACTTTCATATATTAAAATAAATGAATTATTTATCAATGGCAAAATTTGATTTAGGATAATTTTCCCCAAGCCTCGAAGAAATGGCCTGTAAACTAAAGATTAATAAATTACAAGTGGCATCTAATGCGAAAATTTTCGAATTTGTGTCTATTAATGAATTAAAATAAATGGGAAATAAATTATTTAAAATATTAGTAGCGCTACTTAATGTAGTTATTCACTTAAATAATGATGCCAAAAGAATAGAAGATATAATGAGACGATATCACGATGATCCAGCAGAGAGTGGACATTAATAAATTTAAAAGATATTACTATGGGAAAAATATGACGCGAGACGTCTCAAAATACGTAAAGGTGCGCCGAAAGTATCAATCAGCTAAAATAACAAAGCATTTAAAAATGCCATTGACTTTAACAAACACTCTAGAAAAATCATTCGATACGGATACGGATACGTTGACACGATAGGTCCACTACCAAAATAACATAACAGAAATGAAAAAAAAAATCGAAAGCAAAGTCCAATTTTTTGTTAACACCGATTTCCAACATTTTAATGCCTTTCAAACAATATAAAATAACGCAAAATCCAACCTTTTATTGTCACTACCTAATTGCAAGAAATAAATTCAATATAGAGAATAAAAGATGCTACGATTCATATTTGTTTAAGGTGAAATCCAATATTAAGAGAAATCCTAAAATCTTTTATAATTTCGTTAACTCGAAATGTAAAATGACCACTTCTATTCTTCTTTAGCCCTAAAAAAATTAAGAAATATAAAAATTTGTACCAATCCTGGTCCTGATAGTATTACTGGTATCATCTTGAGAAATTTTGCTGAAATGTTATCATATCCGCTAACTTACTCTCATTCATAATTCCAATCCATAGATCAGAAAAAATAACCAACTATATAGGTATAGCAATACCAAAACTGTTCGAGAAAATTGTGGCACATGTGCTATTCCGCAATTTGTTATGTTGTGAACTGCTAATAATGAAACTTAAAGCTATCGGATTCTGAGAAATTCTTCTAAAATGGATCTACACCTATTAAAAACAAAGAAAACAGTGTATTTTGTATAACAACTATAAATTTGAGTATATAAATTCTTCATCTGGTGTTCCTCAAGATAGCCACATTGATCCGATCCTATTCCTACTTTTTTTTATTAATGATCTTCCTCAAAATATTCATCACTGCAAAATTTTGATCTATGCAGATGATGTTCAAATATTTAAAGCAATTACTAGCCCTAATGATCAAATACTTTTCAAATCTGATTTAAATCGTTTTTTCCAAATGGTGTGATGAAAACTTAATGGAAATAAATCTCAAAAAATACAAACACATGGTTTATTAAAGTCGTACTCCGAATATATTTCCTTATAATCTTGGTGGCGTTGATTTGAATATAGTAAATAGTTTCACAGATTTGGAAGTACTTTTTGACGTGAAACTAACTTTTAGCTCTCATATTCAAATAACTGCAAAAAAGCAAGTGGCGTACCTTGCTTTGTTAAGCGCTGGGCAAAAGAATTCAAAGATTCTTATGTCACCAAACGTCTTTATTCATCCTTAGTAAGAACAATTTTGAAATATACATGTGTTTTATATTCGTGGATTAAACTGGAATCCGAATATTCACCTTCCACCGTACCGGAGTCGACTTGCTCTAATAAGCCTGTTAACGCTGACAAGTGGGAGAACGGTTTCTAATATGTCATTTATAATTGATCTTCTTCAAGAAAAAATTTACTCTGAATTTCTTTTGGGCAAAGTTTCCATTACTATTCCTAATCGGATGTTGAAATCCTACCATCCGTTAGCAATTCCATTGCATAGATCAAATTATGTTAAAATTTATCAGTTTTATAAAATCGGTTCAGAAGTTAATTCATTATACAATTTTGTTGACTCCTCAGATTCACCCAATAATATAAAATCGAGGCTTCTTCGTTTGTTAAACTCTAAAAATTTTTAGTATTAATATCTTTTTTATAAGTATTTTAACTATTGTATTAACTATTTTTGTTCATAAAAATAAGTAATTGTAAATTTTTCTTAGCTGTTTTGTAATATATGTAGCTGAAGTAAATAAATAAATAAATAATTAAATATTAAACATATTAAAACTAAGGTGGCCAAAAAATTAGTCCAATATGTTGGTAAAATTGTGAGCGTGATGTTAAAGAAAAAAATATTTTATTTTATATTTATATTAATGATAAAAGGCAGTGGTATTCGATTATAAACTCCTAATAACAATCAAATTTTAAAATCTTTATAAAACATAAAGACCTTTAGCTATAAAGAATTATCCGAAGAATATTAAAAGAAACGGGAAAATGTTACATTCATGCAGCGCCGAAATACAATTGGAGTTGGAAAATAAAAGAACTGCCTTTGTCAAGAACTTAATAAAAAAAAAGTTGGATGGAGCAAACAAAGATTTTATACCAGCTTTGAAAACTAGTTAAAGGTCGAACTTATCTTGGGAGATCACCAAATTCACTTGAAAACGATAGCGATAAATCTAAAAGGCGGAAACTTAAGGGTGAAGAAATCGGATGAGCAAATATTCAAGAAACTTTGCTATATCGATTTCGATCACAGAAACAACTCACAAAAGTCGATATTACTCAAAAACTTTTTAACGCTAGTCCAACGAGAACAAAACGGATTCTTAAAAGTATTCTAACGCCAAGGGATGAAAACATTTCTCAAATGAAGTTAACAAAACAGCAATATATTCAGCTCAGATTGCGTGCGATTGAAAAAGGTTCAAATCTCTATACATCATATCACCACCAAAGGAATACTATTAAAATCACACACAAATTTCAAGATCTACTTAATCATAGAGCTCAACGGTTGCTACTATCATTTAAAGGAAATTGTTTGAAGAAGTATTGAAACTGCAAGTTAACTCTCTTTTGCAAATGGGAATGTGATGGTTCTTCTGGACAAAAACAATACAAGTAATATGTATGTGAAAATACGTCAGGCATAGATATGTTATAAATTCAAATAAATTTGAATTTAAAAAGGAAACTCATGATGCCACTAAAAAAGAAGTGAGTGATGTTAGAGCCCAAATTGCACATTACAGCTATACGAATTAGAGATTGACGGCCAGACAACTGAATTAAGCTACCAATCCGCTTAAACCAAGTCCCAGAAAAATTATTAAATAATACTGATGCATATAAATTTGGATTATCACCGCTACATACAAGAATACGATTCATGGAACACATAACAAAATTCAGTTATGATTTGGATTTTAGACCTACAGGATCAATAAGAAACAACGACACCAATAATTACATAATAAATATAAAAAGAAACATCTTCAGGACGAATTTCTCAAATATGGATTGATTACAGATCAACCAAAACAAGAATCAGGTAATACGAATGTTGGAAACACAGCAAGAAGTTTCTTTTCAGATCCCGAAAGTGCATGTGAAATAACAGGTATATCAACACCAATCTTATTTTAAGATTTAAAACAATTGGTGATTATGAAAAAGAAACTGCACAAATATATACAACCAAATATTCACTGAGAAATATGTCTGCAACAGTTCACAAAACCCTTTATCACGGAGAAGATGTCATTAAGTATCTTTTAGTACAACTTGCAAATCTATCAGAGGAAGCGCAGAAAAAAAGGAATAAGGGTTACAGATTTTATAGAGAGTACAATAACAGAAAAATATCCCGGAATTCCACAACTGAATATATATTTAATATATTACTGGCAACGTCAGATCCACTCATCTCTAGCATTCGAAGTCAATGGAAAGTAGGACATCAGGTCTTAGAAAAAGCAGCAAAAGGGCTGCTGGAGGACAGAAATAATATAGAATATTTTCAGACTATTTTCAAACCGAATGTATAATAATTATAATTTTCTTTTATTGTTATTTAAGTAAAAAATTAAATAAGCATTAAAAAGCTTTTAGTTATTATAAAAAATAAAAAGTTTTGTAAAAGTAGTAGAGTAGTAGTGCAGTGCTTAGTTTAATACTCTCTTACTCTCTTAATTAAATGATTGCTTGTTTTAATAAATATTTAAGAATAGTAATTAAAATTTGCTCAAATGCAGCTAAATTTCTTCATAAAAGTTAGAATAATTTAGAAATTTTCAGACCTGAATGTTACGGCTTTTGAGGAAAGTTTTTGATAAGCATTTATTAAGTTCAACTCGGATTTTTTTTTTTTTTTTTTTTTTTTTTGAAAATACAAAAACACATATTTCGCTTTCCATTACTCAATATGGAAAATTTTAATTAGTATACATATAAGCTTTTCTTTATCAGTAAAAAAAAAATCAAGTTTTCGGTATTTAGCAATGAAATAAGAAATAAGCCTTACTGCGATGCACTAGAGTAAACGAATAACTTTGCCATTGTAAGGGAGAAAATAATATGCGTCTACGTGTTTACTATAACAAAAAGATTTGCGCAAACAAAAACCGAGCTCTTTTAGTGTCAAAAATTTTGCTTCCAACCGGAAACTCTCCATACAAAATGGAGAGATTTTTTACGATATTTCACTTTTCTTTCCACTTTACTTGTTTCATTCAAAGCTTTATTTCTTACTGGGTTTTTACTTCACAACTTATGGTTATACTCTTAGAACTTTCTTTTAAATCGATATTTTTTAATAACCCGATAAAAGTATTATTTCTGTTGTTAAGTCTTTATTTAATACTCTTATCGATTTTTAAACTTGCGGTATGTTAAAAACTTAAACTTTTTAAAACTTTTCATGTCCAACTTAAATAATTTGTTTAAGAACTCAAGAGAAATTTCCGAAAGATTTAGATTTTAATTAGTTTTCTACAGGAGAAGTTATTAACATTTTCGTACAATTACCGCCCAAAAAGTAAACATTTTTATTAAATTTAGTATAATAATGAAAATCAGGTTTAGCATCCTTGATTCTATGAGATAACCACTGATCGGAAATATAAGTATGATAAATAAAAGTCGTCACATGAACTCAAATTATTTTTTATTTTCATGTTTTTTAATATATATTGGTCAAACCGGACAACGCCGGGTAGAAATAGCTAGTAATAATGAAATATATGTAATATTAATAATACTTATTTGTAATACTTATAGTACTTATACTTACAAAAACATTTAATTCTTATAACACTGATATCATAAGACATAGTTTTGTGTTTGAAATTTGAGCGTGTTCAGTTCAATACAATTAAATAAAAATATACATAAAATCAGAATTAACTTTAAGAAATAGATATATTCGATTAATTTTAAAAAATTTTCATACAATTTCAGTTGTATAAACTTTCTTTCGTAAAAGGGAGGTACCAACAAAACATTTATAGCAATTAAAAATAATATCGTATTACACATGCAATTTAACAGTCAACTCTTTACGCATTTATAATTGTTTGTGTCAACAAATATTCTGTCCAACTACTACACATTCCACTTTAGATAATAATGCATAGTAAGAATTAATTATGCATAAAATCGCAGAATTTGTCAATCAATACTATCATTCATTCAATCTTGGAATAGTTACAACATTTTTAAAAAATAAAAGGCATAAAAATCCCCCCTCCCCTAGTTATTATATTCCATAACTATGTAATCATTAAATAAATCTATAGTTAATTAGAAAATTTATTTTCATTAAATATTCTATAGTGGTATTATCATTTTCTTCCCAAATTTTTTATTGTGATAATGAAAATAAATTTTATTAAAACAAGCATTTAATATTAGACGAATATATAAAATATCATTATAACTTAGCAGTCAAGAAATTATCTTAAATACATAAATATGGCTTCTTTACTTCAAAAACGTCATAACTCCAAAAAACGTGATTTTTGAGTTAATGATGCATTATATCATGCTTTAATTTCTGTGAAAATACTCGTATGGTTCGGATGTACTTACAAAAACTGTTGGTTGCCGTACACACATGTATATTTTAGCATATTTTTGCCACTAAATGTAAATTACAATTCTTTGAATAAAGAAGGTCTTCACAAACACTTAATTTACAATTTAATATTAAAGAAACAAACCGAAAATTTAAATATTTCCCTAAAGGAAATTTATTTTTTCCAATGATCTATTGAGTATTGTTTAAAACTTTAAAATAATAAAATGGTTTGTTCTAACCATTGACATATTGAATAAGGACTTAAAATTCTGTATTTAAAACTAGAAAATATTTGCATAGTTTACCTCAAGGCACATTGTGTCAGTAAACAAGAAAAAAAAAAAAAATACAAAAATATAAAAAATTAAAAAGGGTTTGCAGAAATATTAAACAAAAGGAATATCGGTATATACAGACTATCATTCACATCAACTGGTTACAAAAGTTTGCAATTTAAAAAGCTCAGTAAATTTTACTGAAATATGTATACATAATTGTTTGCTATTTGCTGTTTAGCCTTTTTAAGACTAAATTTAGCATTATTTTTTCTTTTTTTTTTTTTTTTTTTTGCCATAAAATTTGAGTTTTATCTTTTTTATATTTTTAGCATTTTCTGTCGAAAATATTCTTATATTAGTCCGTCCAATCATTATTTCATATTATTTCATATACGCGAAAGCATAATTGGCGAACTGCATACCAAGATACGTACTTACAAAAATAACTAGAAAATGGAATTTTATGTTGGCCCTTATTTAATATTTTTAAATAGTGGTATTAATATATGAAAATTAAGGACATTTATAAAAGCTATTTGAGCCTGCTTCACGTAATTCCAGTATTAATATTTTGATGGCGAAACCAGCCAAACAAATTTAATTCGAAAATATCACAGGTTTATATTTGTCACATTTTATCACGCAAAATAAATGTAAATACAATTTATTACATCAAAGTAAATATATATGTATATATTAGGGTATTCACTGGAATAATGTTTGTTCGATTAATCGACAAATAAAAATCAAACAACTGTTCGATTAATTTAAAATCTAAAGGTTTTAATATGCCGCCAAGTGACACCATAATTTGGAATTATATAAAAAATCTATTCAGTAAAAAGAACCGAATACGTGTAAGAAATACAGCGCGTAAATAAAGTCATAGGTCGGTTTTTAATTTGGGTATGGAGGAGATAAAATAAAAAAAGATTCACCTTCTTACTTTCAATTTTCCGTAAGAAAGAAATTGGAAAATTTTGGACTTGATATGGAAAAACATATTGCAGTCTAAATTTGGAGTTAATATATCAATAGAGTATCAGCCTGATTTAAACTGTATTATGGCTTGGATGAAACTTGTTATTAGAAGGGAAAGAGAAGCAGTAAACTTATGCTTTATGCTAAACTTCTTTATCTTTTCAATAAAACACTAAATCACTCCGGAATGCTTGTTTGATTGTTTGTTTTTTTTTTATAAACTTTTAAAAACGAACAAAATTTAAAGGTATAATTTATACAAACAACTCGAGCAACTTAAAAGCTTTACTCGATTATTCGATTTATTTAAAACCAGGATTTTCAAGTTATTGAAAAAGTCGAGTAAAATGAATACCCTAATATGAAATCTATCATTAAAAAGCATCACAAAGTCTATGCAAAACAAACGATTTCTCAATAAAACGTACTGTAAACGTTAGTTGAAATAAATTATTCAAATACCTTTGAAATCTGTAATACTTAATAGTTTCTTTAAACAAAGTTTAACCTTTTATGCACAAGATTGACATGTAGTTATTCATATACTATATATCAAATTGCTCGATAATATAAATATCAAATGTTACACTCAGAAAATTATAGCAGTAATATTAAAGCAAAGAATAAAAAATATTATCCGACCAAAATATTTCTCAATCTAAATTCATAGAGTGTATTGAAATATTTGCAAGACTCAACAACACCAACAAATATGAAATATAAGAAGACGTTGTATTTATTAACCCAACTCTGTTTGTGATGGAAAACAATTGAAATCATGAAAAAAAATTGTATTAAATTGTACGTCAATAGTAATGTGACACATGAAAAAGATTTTACTAGCAAGAGTTTTCAATTGCGAGATTTGATAAAACGACAATTGCACAAAGAAAAATATATTTTAGATGAGCTAGAATAATTGATAAAATATAAATTTTAAACATTTAATATTTAAATTGTTTTTTTTTTAACTCGTATTTAAAATAATTTTATATGTTTAAAAATTACAGCACAATTTTATTAAAAATATTATTAAAGTCTTTGTTATATAGAATATATAATATGGGGTGGAAATTTGGTTTAAGAAGAAAAATTTGTTTTATTAAAAATTTCGGATACATTCGTACCTGGTTGTTACACCATTCATTGCGTAGATCTTTCATATGATAGCATACATCGACAACTTTAGTTTTGTGGTTACCCTAATATACATATATACATACATACATATAAACATTCATACATACATACATACAATCTTACGTACATACGTATTTATATGCGTCGTACTGTTATATAACACATAGTTGAATGTTAATATCCCATTGTGCCTCCGCCTCTTTGCCGTTGAGAGTACAATTGTTGTCACTATTATTTCCATGTTTTTTTTTATTCAACCATTAATTTAGTATATGTAGATATATACATACAAACAAACATGTTAGCATAATAGTGATTATGTTGGCGATATAGAAAACAATAGAATAATGAATAGAAGTTTATGCGTGGTTGTTTTAACAAATAAAAAAGGATATAACCGCTTCAAAGTAATCACAAAAAACAAACATAGTTTTACATACAATAAAGAAAAAATACATATGTATGTATATAATTCTCAGATATACATAAGTATTTTGATACCAACGAGAGCTTTATTTGTCATTATTGTAATATTTAATGAATGTAATTTTTTGGTTTTTGGCATTTCAACCTTATAGCAAAGCTAATATCTACATACATACATACATACATACATGCATACATACATATACATAATGTTTGCCTTTAATACCCAAACGTCAAGTTGTTACTACAATTCGATGATAACTCTATTCATATAATAATTTAAATTACTATCACTGCAATAACTAATACATATATACATAAAGGAATAACACATGATGAAAGAATATAGTATAGAAGGCCTTTTTAACTGTTTAATATTGCAGTTCAATTAATTCGAAAAGAAGACCTTAATAGAGAGAGCCTACTAATTTTTCGTTGTGGAGTTGAGTCACTCCAAAAACAAAACAATAGCAGAAACTTTTCACCTTGAATGGACAAAAGTCTATTCCCAGCTGACCACATACTTCTATAATGATATCCCGTTCGAATATTTCGCGAACATTTCTCTAACAAAATATTCGAGAACAATTGGCGATCCGAATATGAGCTCCTTCGCCTCCTAGTCTATTGTATTAATAGTGAACTTTTAGCCATAACAATAGCGAAACGTTAAAATATTCAATAGTGATTGATTTACGATATCAAAAAATTATGAAAATTATACGATATCGATATTACTAACGACTTGTGATTGTTATCATTGGCAATAGTTCAAAAACGATATTTCATTTCCATTTGATTCCCAACCTAAAATTAAAAGCTGATTTAATTTTTAAAGATATGTTTTATTTTAAACTTAACGCAATATATTAAATATTAAACAAAAATATAGGTACATACTAGTAATAAACTACATTTCAAAAATAATAATTCATATAATGAACAATTAAATTAATAAAGTCATTTACATAAGAGTGGTAATATTTGAAGCATTTTGTCCAAATTTCAAATCCGCTCATAGAAGTCATCGCTAATTTTTCTGTTACTCAAATCCCCATCTTTTTAGTGCAAAATTTTTTAAATTAATCTAAAAAAATAAATTAAATATTTAGATGAATATGCTATTTTGGTTTGCATTTAGACAAGTAACGATTTTTTCTATAATTTTATTATATAATTTTTTAATAAAAATTGCGAAAAATTTAACTAAAATTTAACAACAAGAAGAAAATACGGAATATTTACTATCTAGAAATTATCAAGAAAAGTTCGAAAAGTTTTTAGCGATCATTCGCCAATAACGAAACTCATGTCAGGCGGGTCGTTTTATTTGCTTATGTTGTGATGATAGACCAAGAATTAAAAGCTGTTATCCTTTAATGTGAGGAATCAGCGAATAAAAATAGCAAAAAAATAATAATTTGAAATTTAATTATTTTGGATTGTATAAAGTGCTTTAGCTTGACAGTTATAATGCGTATTGTTTAATATGATTACAAAAATATACGCATATGTATATGAGCCGTTTATTTTGAAAATGGCCTAAGGCTATCCACAAAAATGATGAAATTCGATATAAAAATTTTCCGATTTATAAGTAATTGTTTATTTAATTCTTACATATTTTTTTTCTTTTATACTAAAACTTGTTAAGAAATCTTATTGAATAAAGAAAAAAAACTTAAATTTGAATAAAACTATTAAGTAAAAACTTAAATATTTTTATGATTAACTCGAATTCTTTAATGAAGAGGCTTAGGTCACTTTCAAAATAAATGGGTCATATAATAAATACCATACATATATATACATGTATTTACATGTACTTGTATTGTTCAACGTTTGAAACAAATTCATTTTAATTTTATTAATTTTGAAACAAACACTTTTGAGAGTTTCAATGTATTCACACTCACTAAATGTCGACAAATCCTTATGCATTAAAAATGTCCGATAAATTAAAAAGTAAATAAATATACTATAAATGTTAAAAGTCAAAAACACTTTACTTACAACTTCATATGTAAGTATTATATACGTATCATTCAAATATTTCGAATATAAATTTGTTGCTAATCTTTCAGACGTCACTTCTTAGTGACTTCTAGATAATTGTCAGAAGTGTGTACAAAACTTTAGTAATAATTTAACTTTGGACTTAATATTAAATATGAGAAGAAAAATAATTAATTAATTAAGATAATTAAGTGTTTTATAACAACCAAAGGATATTCTAAAAAAATAAGTAAATTTAATTTATCTTAGGAAAAACTCCAATAGATAAATATTTGCACATTTAAAAAAGTCTAAAACTTTTCTTGTATAAATGTCTTATCACATTCACAAAAGGTAACCTGAATATAATTTACTTAATTATAAAATTATTATTAATCTTCTTTTTTTTTAAGGTACCGGAATTCACCAGAAGTTTCTCTTGATGATTTTATATATTAAAAATAATTATGAAATATTGAAAAAAACGTAAATTTTAATTATAAATACAGAGATAGTAGCAGTGCAAAATCATCTTCTAGAGGAAACTAAGACGACAATTCTACGAGCATTTTCCTGGTGTCGTTCATAAGTCTTTTTCGACACTTTTAGAAATGTCTTTCTCGGGTCGTCTGGAAAACACTTCCACAGTTTTGGCGATGAATCAACGTCTAGAAGACTCTTCTTAGTGAAAATTTTTACAGAGTATATACATATATATACATATATATGTGTGTGTATGTGTGTGTGTTTGTGTGTATGTATGCATGCATGCACGTATGTACTTTTCTTGTAGCACTAACTAAAATATCCCAAGTACTTACTAAAAATTTCTTATGTTCTTATGTTCAATATCAACATTTAGTTAAATACCAATTTTAGCATATAGAATGCAAAAACTTGTTGTTTCTTTATTTACGTATATGCTTGCATTGCGGATGTATGTATTTATAGTTGTATGTAAGTAACGGAGCATCTTGCAAAACACTTACATTAGAGAGGCATAAAATAGCTCACTTCAAGTTTATGCATTAGAATGATACATTCATTGATATATATATATATATATATATATATATATATATATATATATATGTAAAATACTCCAACACTTTTGGATTAGAGCACAGCAAAAATTTTATATAAATACAAACATATGTTGCTCATTTTCTTTAAGAATGCTCCCAGTAGTCCAGCTCGTGGAGACATCATCGGCGATATCTTAACCATCTCCGAACAAACATTGATGATCTTTTCGAACAAAGGGCATTAAAATCCTTGAATTCGACGACTTGAATTCAGCTGAGATTTGGACGCAGGCCACCACTTCATTTTCCCTTGTTGAATAGTTTAGCGCGCTTTCCACTCAGCTACAGCAATATCTTTTTATGGTTTTAATAATGCTTTTACTTATCTGGTCGTAAATTATATTTAAAAATATATATTGATGTCATTAGTCATGCACACATGTTGTTTGATTTAAAACACGACATTTTCGCAGTCATGTTGTCGTGAATGTGGCTCGAAACACGACAATTCAGTGCATTTTCTTAACTGAAGAATCTCAGGAAGCAGGAAATAGATATGTAAAGTAATACTGGCTATTTAATACACGAAAATGTTCAAAATTAAATTAAAATTCTGATTTAATGTATTTGTTGTTATCATCAGATTCATTTTTGTAGACAATATGAAGTAAATTGTTACCAAAAATAAGATTTGAAGTGAAAGAGGACGATTCTGAAGTACCAGATATTAAAAACCTTTTATCTTTTGCTATTTCAGTTTACTCTGTTGAAAATAAATAAGAATTTGATGTTAATATTTATTTATATTCAATTATAACTTGTTGCTATTAAGTTTTTCATATTTATATATTCATAATTAATTATGAACTTAAAGCTAACATGTATTTTTAATAAAATAAAAATTGGTAACATATTGCCAAAAAATATATCTATACTTTATATATAGATAATAACTGTTTATGAACAGGTATTTATGTGTAAATTATATGTATACATATCCCCACGTTTGTTCCCAAGCTAAAAATATTGATTGTTTTCCTGCACCTATTAAAAATTAAATTATTAACATTATTTTTTGGAAATAGGTAACCTTGAACGAGGTAAAATTCACTTTATAATATGAAATTCCATTACGCAATCCTTATTTAGAAATATTTTAAGAATGAAAAAAATTTTTGCATACCTAAATTTAATGAAAATTGATAGAAAAAGCACATCTTAGTGCAAATTCGCGAAGGGTGATTTATGGCTATTAAAGTTTAAGTAGGTTTAAATAGGAGAAGTAAAAAGTTGACATATTATACATCAATGGATAGGAAATGTCTTATTCTACCTCATTCAATTTTCCTTTTTATTAAAATTTTTCGAGACTAAAAGTTAAATAGAACTTAAGAAAAAGTTAACGTTCTAAAATCAATTATTTTTATTTAACATTTGAATTTTTCTTGATATAAAAATCAAAAACATATTTAAAAATAAATTATTGTTATATGTTTTACTTCGTATAGAAAAAAAGAAAATAATTTTTGCATAGTAAAAAGTTTATCTTGAAATAGTTATCCAAATATAAATGTGTATTTATTTAAATTTGATTTGGTGTATTGTGCAACACACACACACAAATACCTCCATAAATTCTGTATAATATCTGTTATATACATGAGTATATTCTAAGCTTCTAAGGAGCCACTTATTAATATATTTTATGCATTTATGAAACTGATCACAACTCTTTATAGTGAAAACAGTGAGGCAAACAACCAAATATAAACGTAAACTTACCAACAAACAAATATTCATACATCTATCCTTCCTCTTCAATGGTATTTAAATTTAAGTATGTATTTAAAGGTATTATTAACATAATTATAGGCGCATTAGCGTATGCAACAACCAGACTAAAAACGGCAAAACATTTTCAAATGTTTTAACACATCAAACATATATTACAAGTCTACATTCACACCAAATTATATACATATGTATATAGGTTTCAGTACCACAATACAAGAGTATTATAAAATTTAAACAATGAGGATATACATATTAACTTATATACATATCCTTCAAAAATATACTTTTTATATTAGGCATTTGTACAAAACATTAAAAAAAATCTGAATTCTTTTTAAAGTAATTAAACCAATTTAAGAAATTATATACTATAGTTGAAGATTAACAGTCTTACGCAAAAAAAAACTCAACACAGCTTTAAGAAGCTTTGTTAAACAAAATTCGTTAAAGTTGTATGCAAAATCGATTATTAGTATAAAAATAACAAAGGTATTTTAAATATTTTAAAGTAGAGACAGACCTACTTTAAACTTACTTTAAGCAACGTTATGTTTAATTTCCATTTTTTGTATCAAATTTGAAAAAAATTCTCGCTTGATCCACCCTATTCCAGTCTGCTATATCTTTCTTTATCTTTGGGTCATCATTTTCATTCACTAATGATATTTAGAGGAAAAACTTAAAAGTGCACATAAAAGTACATAAAAAATAATAAAAATGTAACAATTTTTTTAGTGATGTACATCCAAGAAAAAAAAAAAATAAACAAAAAATAAAAAACATATTTATCCGAATAAATATTTTATCCGCCACCAAAAATGTATTGTATTTTTTACTTTTATAATTTCTTAATAATAACACTAATAATAGGTAGTACACAGCATTAACTATAAATGTAGAAATAAAATAGAAATGTTGCCGTAATAAAAATTAAAAACTTTGTATGTTAAAGCACTTTTGGGTAACTAATGTATACTTCAAAGCCACAATATTAATTTTTTAGTATACGGCTGTAAATATTTAAGGTAAAATATTATGTCACTTTTGACATCTATTAATATTTAATTATATATTTCCAAGATAATTATCGGTTATATTAACATCAAATTTTATTATTATTTGTTTTTTTAAGCAATAAATGCAATAAATAGCAAAAATGTTCCTTTTAATCAATTTATTTAATCACTTGATTTTAATGTTAACAAATCTCTGAGTTCTAACAAATTTTTAAATTATTCAACAAACTAAACAATTTGTGCCTCAAGGTGTTGACGACTCCACTGAGTTGCTTACGGTCTTTATTATGATACGATATTATCTAAAATTAATTATAAACAACTTCTATTATATAATTTATTAACTTACAAACGTTGTACAGCATAAACTCAAATTGTAACTCTTAAGTACAAATCATGCTCTTACGCATACATATGAACATTGACAACCACTCGTGCATTGCACAGAAAAAGGGCACATTGAGTACATAAAATGGCGAGGAAAGAATAAGCAACAAGAAATAAATTTGAAACATAAAACAAAACAAAAAAACAAGTTAGAAAAGTATAGTCGGTCTAGCCCGACTATATGATACCTACACCATTCTGTATGTACATCAAAGTTCGCGAAGGTGTCTTATACGGGTCCTGGGGCCAATTGTTGACCGATATTTGTCTTAAGAGTATTGTATAATTCTATGTATGCATTTATGTATATTATTTTCTGAGTCAATAAGGCCCGGAAGTGAGCCTTATTGACTCAAAAAATGATTCTAAGCCGATTGGTATACATTAAGGTCCTAGACCAATATTTTTGCGTGTTACAAACATCAGCACAAACGCATAATACCCTCACCACCTATGGTGGTGTAGGATATAATTAATGGAAATCTTGTCAAATTATCAAATCAATTTGCATTAAAATTAATATTATCATTGTTTTTGTTTTTATTATCGTTATTGTTGCTGTTGTCCTTTGTGGTAATTTAGAAAAAGAAAACAATTTATAGCTTAAGGTCACTATCGTACTTTAAGTATTCAAAATCATAGAATTGGAGTAAATGAAATAAAGAAATGACAAAATCACAAAAATAAAAACGAAAAATGATAATAAAATCTCTTGTTATTTGTAGCTACAAAAATTGTACGAAAATGTCAATCCAGATGCAAAAGGACGCTGACATATAAATTGCGGAAGGACCCTCTCATATCAAATTAGTTATAATAATACTATTTCTTATATTTACGTATTCAGAAACTTTTATTTATAATCATCTTTTTTTTAAATAAATCTACATATTTTCAGCACAGTCACGACTAATTTTAGTTACTCTACTCTGAAATCATTGAACAAAGGACTAACTAATTTAACGTTTAATAATTTATGGGACACAGTGCTCTCTAAACACAACAGAATTATCCATTTAAGCAGTTTTATATTTTATTCGCATAAAAAATCGAAATTATTTATATTTAATAAAAATTTCGCCTGCGGTTCTTTATTCTCTAAATAAAAATGCCTTAACTAATTCTGTGGAGTTAATAAATCGATAAATAAAATCTTTTTAATATATTACAATAAAAACTATTTATAAAAATAATTTAAAAAGGATCTAATTAATAATAAAAATCATCCAAAAATTTGGAAATACTTAATAATAAAGGAATTATATGTACTTCAAAAATGACGAAAAATCACTTCAAATCATTAGGTAAGTTTTCATATGAAACATAGCCCTAATTAGTGGAGGATTCTTTTTATTGAGTCATTTTATTACAATGACAAACATATTACAATTTCTTTAGACAAATTTCAAAAACTAATGAGAACGAGAAAAAAATAAATTTCCAAATTTAAAAAAAGAAGAATAAATAATAATAACTTTTTTCTGACCTATTTTTTTTTTTTTTTTTTTTTGTTAAATTGACATTTTAAATGTTCAATTTAGCCTCTTTTTTTCTCATTTTCTGGCAAAACTGCTGTTAAAATGTAATAAACATTGAAGTGATTCTTTTCGAACAATCTAAAATTTATACAAACTCATACATATTTATTAAGATAAATATGTATTGAGATTTCAATAAACTACAAAATGTGAAGGCCACTTAGTAGAGTATCCAAAGCCTTTTCTGTTTTTTTTTTTCTAATTTTCGGTCTTATTCCACACCGGTTTTTTAAAGACGGTTAACCGTTTTTTTAATTTGTTATATAATTTTATAGAAATTTCATGTATACAATAAATACACTGGTCGGCAAAAAAATCCTCTCTTCAACACGAAAAGTTGGACCATTTTGATGTCCTAAACACGAATCTGCTTTAAATTTTTTTCCATCAGATCTGGATATTTTATGAGCGTGTCTAATACTTCGCCCATAATAAGGCCATTACAGCAGTATATTTCACCATAACTCAAGAACGGTGTGCACTATTTATATAAATGATACACCATTTTGCATTATTTTGATATGCTCAATATTTTCGGAATTATTTAAATTAGTGTCGAAAAAAATTCTTGCAAAATTAAAATTATTATCATTATTTTCTTTTTTTTTTTTTCTTAAAAATTTCTTTTAAAAAGTGAAAATACCAAAAATGTTTTTGTTTTGTATCTTTAATATAGAGCTGGTAGTGCTACGAATAAAATAAGCCATGTATTATCGAAATTGATTAACAAATCTTGATTTTATTCAGAGTTAAATGAAAATACCCATGCATACAATTAATTGAAGAAAGACTGGGGTGAAAAAAAAAAAAAAATATATATATATATATATATATATATATATTTCTTCTTTAAATAAGAACGGTGGACTAGATGAAATTTGACGAACTAAAAAATAATCTGGTTTCACTTTTCTCTATCACGTTCTATCATGTACAGATGGGAATAGTAAAATATCCTCGTGTATTCGCCTTATTAGACACGCCCATAAAAAAATTACTACCTGATGGAAAAAACTGAAAGCATATTCATGCTTAGCAGGTCAAATTCCATATAGTTCACATACTTCTCTAAAGAAGACCAAGTAAAAATTTTTGTCGAAATGAAATCGAACCAATGAGGGCGCACGAAAAAATAGTGCCTTACAATTTTTGTTTTATAACGTTTGATGTGCATGGAAAATTAAATACATTATCATTATTAACCATGACGTTGTGTACGTACCAAAAGAGTCCATTTAAACAAATTGCCTAAAGCTCCGATCAATTGAAAGGTATTTATTCAACAAATATTTAAAGGAAAATAAAATCTTAAGATTACATACATTCCAGCAAAAGGTTGCCGGATTCACAGTCAAACTTTTGCACAAAAGCTTAGAACAGTTTTAATAAAACTCAATAAGAAATAACTTATTATTTCAAATTTAAAACCTTGTTTTATAAAAAAAGCATAGCTTTTAAAACCAGAATTTTATGCAATAGTTTTTTCGTCCGTCTTGACCGACTATATATTTTTCGTGTTTTTTTTTTTTTTTTTTTTTTCTTTTTGGTTCAATGACAGATTAAAGTTATTAATTATTAAAAATTTCCTTTTGTGCGTTGTCTTATATTTATTTCTTCTTATTTCTTCTCTTAGATTTAAAAAAAAGGACCACTTCATGCAGAATTGTTCATTCATAACCTTTCCCAGCCCACAATACATAAATTAAAGTTGAAAAACGAAAACAAAAAAAAAACTACTTAAAATACAAACCATCAAAGATTTAATACAAAATATTTAAACCGAGAAAAAAATACTAAAAGCTTGGATAGAGGCAGCAAATCAACAACAGAAAGAAAATAATAAATAAAAAATAAAATAACATTTATTCGAAGAAATAAGCCTTCGTACAAAAGACAAAAAAAAAAACAAGCAACAACATTTCAATTTTGCAATAGTATTGAAGAAATTTTCCAAAAGGTTACGAAAGAATAAACAAGTGTAAGATTAAAAGAAACGGAAACTAAAAACACAAAGGGTCAACGGTTACTTAACAAATCTGCCTTTAGTATTTAACAAAATAAAACAATAACTATAATTAACAAAAAAAAGAGTAAAAGTATAAACAAAAGTGGCAGCAAAAACAAAAATAATGCGTTCGCATAATATTGTTGTAGCATTAGCTACATTAAAACTTCTTGTTGTCCTAGGTTTTAGCGTTACTTACGCCTATCCACCAACCTATTCTGGGAAACTATCTGCGGTCAATGATAATGGTGGCAATGATGATGATGGTGGTTATATAATTCCACAATTCAACCTCGATTATGCTCAAATGCAGCAACACGGACAACATCAAAATCAACATGAACAAAAGCATCAACAACAACAGAAATATCCAGATCAACACTCAAATCTAAGTTACTTTACAACATCGAAAACAAGTCCAATATCAACCTCAACATTATCTGGCGTTTCATCTTCACTGTCTTCATTCTCTTCGACAACATTGTCATCAGATGCAATATCCGCAACGCCGACAAAGCCATCTCTGCAAGCAGCCTACGTTTATAAGGCTGAGGTTCCCATGCACATTGAACCGGAAGCCAACAAGGTTGTCAATGCAGTCAAGTTAGCCAGTACAACCTCATCTTCATCATCGTCAGTAACATCAGCTGATGCAGAAACATCGTACACAAGCAATACAAACACTAATTCTAATATCAATTCCGAAAAGGATGATGACTTGTCAAAAAAAATTATTGGTTCAAGGTAAGCAAATTATCCTACCAGGAAATGTTCAATGTTTCAATGTATGTTTTCCACCAGCCATTAAGTCTATCTATCTATGTATGTATGAGTGTGTACATATGAATTATCTCAATGTGTTGAATGTAAAATTGTTAACCAATATGAAATGAACCTTAAACCAAATTTCGTTTTACAAAATGCTCGTTTTGATTTGATTTTACCACTATTTGTACATATGTATGTACGTACGTATGTATGTCAATTTCATTGAAAACACTTAAAATACATATCAAACACACGATGCGATACTTACATATCTTTACAAACTTAATGTTATAAATCTTAAATAAAATTTGGTCATGTTTATTTTTGTATTTATTTCTTAAAATTGCCGTTTGGCAAAAGACACCTTATTAAAATACTAAAGTTTGCTACTCAATTGAGCATCGTCATATTTTATATACAAACACAATATTTTATTTATATACATATATTCGTATTTTAAACCAAACCAAAATTATAGAGGTATTTAATGAGAACATGTAGATAAAAAAGGTTTAAGAACGAAGTCCTAGAGTAGTGGTCTTTTCCTAAGTTATTTTTTTTATTGTCCAAAGTTATATTGTTACCGAAAATGCAATCTAGTCTAACTAAAAATGATAATACCAAAAAACAAAAAAATATATATATATTGATATACATATTTTACTCTAAGATAAAATTTCTCAATCTTATCATTTGGTTATCTGGATCAAAAGAAAATCAGATATTCTTTTCTTTTTAGCCAAATAATAGAATTAGGCATTTAACTAGATAATATTTACTATACCTAATTCAATAAAATTTTCTGCTCCTCCCTAGTTGCCACTCTGCATGCAAAAACAAATAAAAAAAATAATTTTTTTTTTGTGACTTGGCTGTATTATTTTAACTTATATTGATTTTTTCAAATTTTGATAAAAATTTTAAAGGATTAAACATACATATCGCTCATTTGCTGCAACCAAGTCTTCGCGATAAAAGCATTTTGTCTTATTTAAAATAATCTATTGTGTAGTACTTGCAACAACAATTATTTTATTCACCTATTATGTAGTCAACATGTCTTTTCTAGTTGTTAATGTACATCAATTTAAAAAATAAAAAAGCGTGTTCTGATTTGCTTCCTTATAACGCACAACGCAGCTTGACATTAAACTTTTTAAATTATATTATTATTTTGAAAAATATAAAAAAAAAAAACTCCCAATGGATAACGCCAGAACTAATATTTTTAGGAAATGAACTTTAAAATGAGTTTTCTCTAATATACATACATATTAGAGTAAGTTTAAATTTTTTTATTTTGGGATATTCCAATTTTTTAAGATTTTTGAAATGTTAAAAATTATGGTGTAATTTTCATCTTGAAAATCCAACTCCTTCCTGCATAACTGCGACTAAAATCACTAATTTTTGACATAATTTTTCGTAGAAAAAAATTATTGATATATTAAATATCTGATTTTATCAGTCGATAAAGATAAGCAGCATCAATGCCTTCGCACTTAAAGAATAAATAAAAATATTTCTTTAGTACGAGTATATATAATAAAAGAATATATTTTCTATCACTTTCCGTTTATATACTATCAGCCGTCTCATACATATAATTAAGTAAAACAATTTAAGCTTGATATTTTGTTATCCAAAATAAAATTTGTTGCGAAACAACAACAAAGGATTCAAAAAAGGTAATAAAATGTAAATATTAACCCAAATATTTAGTTTTGCACAGATATATGTACACATTTATATATTAGGGTGATCGAATCGGTTTTCCAACAGGTTTAAAAACCAGTCTTTTTTCAGCTTCAGAACTCTCGACTTTTTTTTAAATATCCATTTTTCGAATGTTGAATAAATCGATTTTTTTTAACTCGTAGATAGATTCTGATTAAAGACCTGTTGCACCTATATGTACATTAGGGTTATAACTTTTTTGGATCTCAAAATACCATAGCACCACCTTATAGCTAATATTGTAATAATAATAAAAACAAAACTTTTTAGTCGATTTGGAAAATAAACTTCTTTTGACTTTTTCTAATATTTTTATTTAAAAAATTTTTGTATAAAGTTATAAATATTTACATGGTAGAACTTATATATGCATTATTATGCATTTGGATCATAATCACTTTATTTTATATTCCTCTTTCACCTAAATAAGAAAAATGTTGTGATATGGTCAAGTATTCTGAAGACTTAAGACTTATCGGTTATAGAATAAAATATAAAAATCCGAAACAAATTTAACACATATTTGCACAGATTTTGTGCCAAATTGATTGGAGATGATTTTGAGTTTATATTTGCATCATAAAATATCGAGAAATTTAACTATTCTAGAAATTTACATAAAATAAAAAATAAAAAAAATATTTTTTTAAGTTTATAAGTTTTATATTAATATCGCGATTTCACAGAAAAATTTTATAACATTATTTTATATCAAAGAAGTTGCTAAAAAGTGATGACAACTTAAGCAATTTGGCAGAAAATGTTAATCTTTTCATACCAAAACAATATCATTTTTTTAACAATTTTCACAGCAATTGGTGCGTGAACTTTTTTAATGATACACAATGAGGCCAAACGCAAAAATTTTCGTAATAAATCTGTATCTCCTAAACTACTGGTCTTATTGAAAGAGTCATAGAGGAGAACCTAAGCTTTCAGAAAAATCATCTTTTATTTACCCTGTGATATCACAAGGTAGGCTACAGGCTGTCAAAGTTGTCTACCTCGAGTACGTAAAAGTTTCAACAAATCGTAACTTCTACAAATCAAGTCCGATTTCAAAGATATTTATATTTATGTCAAGTGATTGACAAGATAAAGAAAAAATAGGCACTTAAGTTATCTCCTACAGTTAAAAAGAACTTAAGAAAAATAATAATAAAAGAACAAAAAAGGATGACTTTAACACGAAGACCTGTTAAAGGGTTAATTATATAAAGGTAAATTTTGAGTATAAAAAGGAAATTTTTCTGCACATTAGTTGTATGGGAAGGGACTTTTATAAATAACAAAATCAATTTAATTAAAAATAATGTGAACATAAAAAGGATACAAAAACTTACTGACCAACGTTCTCTTAATACCTTAAGTAGCTAGAGCATAAGTAATTTCTATTTAATGCTACTAATGAAAATGGGTCAAATTTATACCGCAAAACTATTAATGTTTTGGACAATAAAAAGGATTTTGCTCTTCTTTTCTTTCAAATATATGCAATTATATTATTTTATTATATTTTATGAAAAAAAAATAATTTTTTTCGTGTTATTATTGGAACACCTTCTATCCATATTATTTTCATAATTTCACAAAAGAATTACTCCCATAAGGAATATCCTTTTTATTTAATAAATGTATGCCACTCAATTTAAATGTATCCAAGAAACTTAAATACCCAGTAGTCCAACTCGTAAAGACAATATCGACGATATCTTGATGACTTGACATAGTCCGAGACGTCAACTCCGAACCAATATTGATGACCTTTTCGAACAAAGGGCACTAAAATCATGCAAGACAATCTAAGTGATATTGTTACGCACATTGTCTTCAACCAATTGGGTTCTGCTGAGATTTGAACGCAGGCCACCATTTCAATTTCCATTATTGAATAGTTAAACGCGCTAACCACTTCAGCTACAACAATTTTCGTTAATTGTTTTAATAGTGCTTTTGCTCATCTGATCGTAAATTGTATTTAAAAATAGATATTGAAGAGATTTGCCATGCAGCATGTCGTCTGCTTGATTTAACGTACGACATATTCGCTGGACATTTCAGTCATGTAGTCGTGAATTTGGCTCGAAGCACGACAATTCAGTTCATTTTCTTAATACAGTCGTCAATTTCTATATTGGAAACGGTCAAAGCCAGAAAGAAAGTAACATTATTTTTAATTTAAAACCTTTTTTGTACAAATTTGGGTCGTATTTTGTATGAAAAAACCCAATGTTTTGAAATGAGTTTCCATCATTTTTGGGATATAATTAATTTTTTGATTAAGCATTTCTAGGTTTTTGGGTGATTTTCCGATTTAATATTTTATAACTAACTATATTCATAAATAGTAACCATGGTTAATGAAGTATGTTAAAAAATAATTATAATCGATTTAGTAACTCCATGAAAGAGAACGGAGCCCCGCAAACGATTTTTTTTTTTTTTAAATATAAAAAAAATCGTGCTAACGAATTTCTTTTCTTATATTTCTATTTATTTATTGTATCTTCTTAAAATAGAACTTACTTAAGTATTAAAATAAATATTTTTTCTCTTAGATATTATATACAGCTCAGGTCTGACGTATTTCTTATTTTTAAGCGAATGTGGCCATTACTTCTTAACATATTACCAGCGAGTGGGTTTGATTGTGTTTCGAATTTTTTTAGGAATGTCAATGCGTGTTTTTTATTGTAAAGCAATAGTTTGCAATCTAAGCTCAGCTTAGAATTTCTTCCAACAAGCCAGTTAATCTGAAATGTTTTTAACTTAATTTGGGTTAGCTTTGTATCAATGTGTCATTTCCATGTAATGCATCGATTTAGATGCATTCCAAGGTATTTAAACTCTGTTTGTTGAGGTAAAACTTGATTATTTATTCGAACTGTTGAACACGATTATTCCTGTAATGTGAAGGTTATGATCTTGCAGAAGTTTAAAAGCTTTTTGTGGGTTTTCATGAACCTACATAGCTGCGTCGTCTGCAAATGTTAATATACTATTTATTTCCATATCAGAGGTAAATATTAAGTACAAAAATGGACCCTGGGGTACTCCTTCTGTTACAGGCTGTGGTGAACTTAGAAAGCCTCCTTCGTAAAGAAAAAACTCTCGTTGAGTTAAAAAGCTTTCAAGTAGCTTGTGTGTGTTTATGGGTAGATTTACTCTTATTTTATATAACAAACCTTCGTGCCATATCTTTTCAAAAGCTTGTGAAACATCGATGAAGAAAGCAGAACAAAATTACTAAAGAGTTCGATTCATTATCAAGTTCAACTTGTTCATTAATAGTTTCTCGATCAGCTTTGATATATTTGGCTTAGGTATGAAACTTTCTATTCTGTTGAATAGTATTGTAACGAATTAAATATGCGGTATATTCGGTCTTGTTCTGGGTCCGTCGCAAGAAAATATGAACACTTGGATTTCAGCTTTTAAATTTACAAATTTTTATTTGTTTCTGTAATTTATAATTTAAACAAAGTTTATTTGTTAAATAAATTTTACTCTCATTCCTCTAGCTTTGTTGTAGCTCCTTCAGTTCCTCCTCTGACTGTGTCCCGGCCGCTCCAAACCTCCTTTTATTTTTTCGAATAAGCTCACAGGTCTCCGTCACCTAGTTACCCTCCTGTGTCATGTCATATAACCACTAGCAGGAAGCCAGCAGGTATTTCACGACCTAACCACTACTTCGTGTTTGATAACCAAAAGGCTTTGGCATTATGGAACTGTTTATTAGTAACACTGTTTACAACAAATGAATCGCAACTCGTGATCGCGAAATTCTAATGAGATTACTTCGATAACCACTAATGGAAAGTATTATCTACTACACGTGGTTTACAATTTCCAATTTCGTGGTAGCCAACCACTAGTTGGAATTGTGCTAGCTCTCTGCTACTCTGTGAAAGATCCATTCCGTGGTTGGTACCCACTAATATAACCTCACCCCCTTCACCTACTCACTAACTTTACTCGGTGTTCGGTAATCTCTCGGTGAAATGTCTACTCACTAATTTCACTTCGTGTTCGGTAACCACACGGTAAAATGTCTACTTACTAATTTCACTCCAGTTCGATAACCACTAAATGAAATGTTTACTTTGTTATAAAAAATAAAATCCAATGTCGTATTCGAAATTCACTAATTTGGATTTGGATTCTTAGTTGTTGCAGCAATCTCAACGGAATAGAAAGAATTCAGCGTTTAAGCTGCCTTTTTATACAAAATTTTTATAATTTACTCCAATAACAACAACCCTTGTTTCCTCACTTAACATTACTTGCACTCTACTGCTTCTTGTTTATAAACTTTATTACCCATCGATCTCTACTTGCTTCTTCTTCTCTGTTATTGTAACATTATTACAAGCAACGATCAACAAAATTGTGTATTGTTATTGTATGGTGTTTGGCTTATTTGGTCACTTCTTTTTTCGACTATGTGTATTGTTGTTGCTAGGTAGGTTATGTTAGGTTAGGTAAAGCAGGATGTCACCAAGGTGACTATGGCATACTTGAGTCCTATTTGGTCCCTTTGTTTTACTCGTAAAGAAAAATAAAAAAAGAGATAGAAGGAGATAGGGAAAGGATGAAGAGGGACAGAGTAAGGGAGTTCAGATTAGAAAGTGACAGTGGTGAATGCAGTATAGTTGAAAAAAAGTAGATAACGATAAAGACGTAAAGTTGGATGCAGAGAATTGTCCGCGAATGTGTTCTAAATGACACAGAGTCTTTTAATACAGAAATCAACCATTCTTACGAAATAGTTAATGCCCCCAATGCTACTGTTCGATAGCTCAGTGAGGCTGTCAAAAATACTTTTACTAAATAGCGTGAACGAAAGTTCTCCAGAGCAGGATATGGTTTCCTCCTCATCCTCGTTGTGACAACTCCTCCAAAAATCCCAGTCCCAGCTAATTGGAGTGGAACCGCTGCTACAATGTTTCACATTTATAATCTTGAGAAATGCAATAGGAAAGATGACCTAGTTGAATCCAGCTTAGGTCATATCATCCTAGTAATTTAGCACGTGGGTTCGTTTTCTTATTTGTGTTGTGTTAAATCATGAAGTGCGATTTCAATACGTTTCCAGCAGGCAGGAGTAAACCGCGGAAAATCTATATCTTCGGGAATGTTGTTGCGTTGAATTATAAATTTGCCGCTATTTTAATGGCCATAATTTCGTTCTGTAAAATACTGCATTCATTCGGGAACCTAAACGATATTCGGAACATATATTCTGCTATGAAGACACCACCACCAACACCATTTGTGTTCTTAGAATCGTTAGTGCAGTTGTACAGATCACCATCTGCGGATAAACCAATTGAATTCTCAGTAATAGTGAAAGTATAGAACCTCAAGAGGAATGGTTTGGGAACGCAATAGTCCATGAGTATAGGGAGAACGTTAATCGTTCCTATTATATTTGAATGTCCCTAAGTCCTGCATTGCCAGCTGCCTATGGCATTAAGCCTAGTTGGAGTTTTGATAGCGAGTCTTGGATCCAGTTCAGCATCAGTTCCAAAATACTGATAATCCATAGAATAGAATTCGTTTAATAACGGTCCCATAAATCCAACTCACGCTACTGGGATTTATACCCCTTTTGCCTCCTATGGCCTTTCTACATACATATATAGATCGATGTCATAGTTTTCGATGTTCTTCAATATTGAGCCTCCAGGACAGTGTTATTCAGAATTGTGCCCATATTAGCAATGGTAGACAGAGCGAGTTCAGGACCATTTAAACTTGGTAATCTAAATTTTGTGATTTTGCACTTCCTTGAGAATACCACGAGTTCGGTTTTTGGAAGGTTATACGTCTCCATCCGCTGTGATAGTGTATCTAAGTGGATTTCGGAGATAACCACGGCCACAACATCCGTGTTATTTAGAGCCTAGTTCCATAGTAAAGGAGTTAGTACTCCTCCCTTGAAGAACCTATAGTTCAGAAAATTAGAAACAAATCTAATCACGGATTGGTCCAACCCCAATTCCTCCAGGCCAACAAGACCGCCAGCGCATAGTTACCGTATTCGGGAGATTTTCTGTTCATTCCAGTAGTATAAGCATGCTGAGAGGAAGATAGAAGATTCTTGCTAATTGACATTCTGATGTGGATATCAATTAGTTTTTTTCAATGTTTTATATATGAAGCTTTGCCTCCTTTTGGTATAAAGATAACTTTCCATATGGTCCATTGTACATATACATGCGACCAGCTAAAATACGCTCGATAGATATTTATCAATCATGGTGTGACCAGATTTTTGTTGCAAATTTATATTCCAGATGATTTATAGGGATTGAAGCTTTTTATGCCCCATTATATCCTATTAGTGTCAAAAGATACTGAGATATTTGACCTTTCGTTAGTGAAAATTCCATTTATAGAGTCATAACAAAGTTGGTTGGCCAGGAAGTGAATACCCATCAGAAGTTCCTGTGTTTCATCCGCTTTCTGAATATAGCTTGGAACAGTAGGGTATTTTAACTTGTCTCGGAGGAATTTTCGATACCGCTACAGAAATCCCTCCAGAATTCTTGAAAGAGTTCACGTACGTGCCGTGGCTTCCCTTAAGAATTTCGTGAGACTAGTCACAGCCATATCCAGTTCCATAGAGAAGATTGGCTAGCATTTGCTTCTGCTTTTTCCACCCAGTTTTCCTTCTATTGAGGAATGGTTTTGCTAGGATTGCCATTCCCCTAATGAAGAATTCCATGAATCGGCGATCAGATAGACACTCTCCAATTTTCAAGTAGTTGCTGGTGTCCCACGTTAAATATTGTAATGTCGAGAATCTCCTGTATGTTTGCAGCTACGAACCCTTATTGACAACTACGAGATTATAATCAAGTAAAAAGTGTAATATACGCTCAACTCTAGTGTTAGTGCCGATACTGCCCCAAACATGGTTAGGTATAGTGTAATATAAAAGTTTTCGTCTACAGTGGATAATGTAAGTTATTGTACAGTTAGAATGTTTAATGAAATAAAAAATAGAATTAGAATCTACAGTGCGTAACAATATTAAATGTACGTTGGTAGAACTTACAGTGAGTGATGAAAGTAAACGGACAAAGATAAATAAATACAAGTAAACATAATTTTATAGGGTGTAATATAGTAATAAAAATAAAAAGTATTATTTTTAACGCTATCCAGAGTAGCTATAAAAGCATCTTCTTACTGATTTTATCAATACCAGATGCTTTTTTGGAGTTTAAATCAACAATAGCCTTCTCGATCTCTCGAATCGCAAAACAAAGTACTCTAAAAGTGGTACAACAGGTGGTAATTCTATTATGTCGTTTGAAATATTTGGGGTAAAAACTTTCTTAAGATGACTAACAAACAAATTCCCCTTTTTATTATTGTTTCCTACACAGTTTCTACTTATATTACGTTAAGGAGGTCTACTTAAATCTAGTCTTTTCAGATTTTTTGTAGCTCGCCATAATGAGTAATTCGAATACGGGGTTGCATCTAGATTTTCCAAATATTTAGTCAGTAATTCAGTTTTTCTATACTCTAGTATCTTATTAAGGCGTTTTTGGCATTTTCTTATGTTCGATTTGAGCTGATCTGTGGAGTTGCCAGTCTCTTCGAACTCTTCTTTTTTCAGTCAAGAGCCGTTCGATATAAACAGAACTAATTCTATTACATATGTTTTGTCGGAGGGTTAGAGTAGCATGTTCAGCATCAAGTTTTAAACTTTTTCAAAATTATTGAGAAAGATCGATATCTTTAGCGATATATTTTCTATGCAGTGAGTGCTAATATATCTTCTGCATTTCAACCAGTTAATTCTTGTGTTTGATATCGCTAAATTAACAGTGGAAGATACAATTTCTCGGGAGTTCAATAGAGTAGTAAAATTGGGAGAATAATATAAAGATAATGAAGATTCAACTTGAATTAGTACCATTGAAAAATTTTTTAAAACTGCAAAATCGATGACATCCTGTATTTTTTTTAGATCAGTAGCCCAATATGTAGGTTCTATACTCGAAATCATATTAAAAAAATGTTAGGAAAAGACTAAAAAGAAAATTTCGAGACTAAAAACAAAATGAAAAGGCTACATTTAGCCTAAAAACGCTAAATTGGCAATATTGTCTGGAAGAATAATTTATAAGCAAAAAATATAACCTCAGATCTACAACTGATATTAACGCTGATATAACATGTGAGATAACGTAGAGAGAAGATAATAACCACTTAGTTTCTATTATATAAAATGTTAAATAAGGGGTACACGTATTATAATAAATCCTATAAAATATCATTATTATCAATCAGTCACAGAGTAAACATATTCTTTTTATTTAAGATATTTGCAGTTTTTAGCACAATTTTTACAAGAATAATTTTTTAATGTGCAGAACAAGGATTAAAAGAAAACGATTTTGCAAAAAAAAAACATTTTTTTTTTAGAAATATGCACACTAGGACACTCTAGGTCACGAATTCGATTTTTTGGCAAAAATTCCAATTCAGGTAAAGGAACAATTTATACGGATTTGTAATCTAGGGGCTTTAAATTATATATTTATAAAATTTTATATTAATGTGACTTGCCGCTTCTTAATAGTAAGAAGTGAAATTGAAATTATCATATTTTTGCTGAAATTTTTTATTTACTACACTACGTGTCACAGCTATAAACGCACTCAATTTTCGCAAATTTCAGAAGTTTTAAAAGTCGCAGAATAAGGAAAATTGATATATATTAAATCGGTCAAAGTAATATATATTCCGATTAAAAAGATTTTTCTATTTTGGATTTTACTATCTAATCCGGAGACCATTCTTGGGAATTCAAGATATTATTTTTCGAATGTTTATATGATTTTTCAGATCAATTTTGGGGACTAAAGTGCACTTTTGGTAAAAAATTTTCTTATGTTTGCGAAAATTGTCCATTAAAAAAAGAATTTTGTCTTCTAACACGCCAGTGTACTCAAAAGAATTTGTGTTATTGTTTTTTATAATAAGTGAAAGTGCGGCTAAACGCCAGTATTACCACTACTTCAGTACGAAAAGATCCCAAAATCATTAGAGAGTTGAGTTCGCAAATATTGCACTCGTCTGAACCATTAGGAATACATTTTGCACTCAAAAAAGTAGTTAGGTTATTTCACAATAAATAGAAATACAAAAAATTGATTTCTATGCTAATTTTTGAAGATTTTAGATCAAACAAGTGAGAATGTTTTATTCGGATTGGCTGAATCTATATGCCCACCATCTGCAACTTTTTAAAATTTCACCTTATATAAGAGGTGAGCTGTCCGCCTACTTTACTCCACTTTATTCCAAGTTTACATTGATCTTTGAACTATTTATACAATATTAAGTTGATTATATGAGAGGTGGGCAGTAATGTTGTTGAATCACGCCCATTTTTGATTGTTGAGCTTACATCGATCGTCGAACTATCTGCACAAAATTTCACTGTCATATATACTTTGATTTAAGAGCAGAAAAGTATGAACTAAAGTTACAACGGAAACACCCTGTGTTTCTAGTATTTGGCTCATAACTTTTTTGTTTTTTAACCGATTTTGATCATTTTCAATACCAAATAAACCTTATATAAGATAAATACTTGAGCCAAATTTCATCGACCTTGGCGATCCCCCGAGCCCTATCGTGCTTTCAATAAACAGATGGATGAACATAACCAGATCGACTCAGAATCTTACCAGGACCCAGAACGTATACATTATGGGGTCTTACGATTTTTCGACATGTTACACACGTATTGACAAACCCAATATACCCCACATCTTTTTGATGGTGGGTATAAAAAAGGAAAAAAACGGCGAATCCAAAATGACTGCTCAAAAAAAAATTCGACCACAAAACTATCTAATGTGATTATTTAAAATTTCGTCAAATAATAAAAACAAATTTTAGCCGCCTTATTGAATCCGTCATTTCGAATTTATAATTTTTATTACAGAATCGTAATCAGTGTCCGCAAACACCTTGGATGTGATATATATTTTTTACATAAACCAAGAACTTTAAGTATGGTCAAAATTCGTGTAACTTGGCCCAGTGTGTAGGGGGGGGGGGGGGGCATACCTTTAGATAAATAGACAGAATAGAAGAACACCAAAAATAAAAACTGGGAACATAACAAAAAAAAAACACAGTCATAGCCCATGTTATACTGATAGTAAATATGTTTTCAAAAGTTATTTCGATGAAAAAATCTTCGAAAGCAACTTCTAAAACCATTTGAGATTTTTTGTTAAATTATTTTTTTAGTATTAAGGGTTTATATTTTTCATGCTGGTTATAAAAATTGGCACTATACTAAATATTCTGCTCAGTATCAAAGGGTCTCTAATTATTTCCTTAATAACCACTATAAAATGATGAAGTCATACTGGTCACAATTTTTTCAGCTTTTGTTCAATTCAGAAGATTTATAAAAAGCAGCATTTTAACCATTTAAAAATTGTTTTTTAATTTAATATTATAAAGTTTTACAAAAAATATGCCATATTGTCGCTATGAAAAAATTATAATTACTTTAATAAAAATAATGCATTATATGAACATTGGGATGGAAACTTTTTTAACGATCGCGAAAATTTAATATCACTTTTCTTAATAGTTTTTCATGCCCTATATTCGCAAAAAATGCAAATATTTATTCCCCTGATGCACACACACACATGAAATGTATCTACATCTTATAATACTAATATTTGAATCTACACGTGAAATAATCTTATCAGAGAGGGAATTTGACAACCTCTGACAGAAAAATCTTACATATTATATTACGTCTAGATGGCCTGTAAGAAATAAAAGAGATTTTACAAATTTCATAATATGATTTGCAAAAAAGTTGAATATTTTTCTGGTTAAAAGTAAAAAACCTTACATTTTTTAGTTTAAAAGAAGAAATAATATTTCAGCAAACACATAGCGATCTGCACATTGAAAGTTTTTTCTTCGAAAAAAAAAACATCACCACTGTAAATCACTATTCCAAATACAATTACAAAACATTAGTTTATAATACAGATTTCGTTGGAATTCGCTAAGAGGATGTGTTTTGATTTAAAATTTTAAGAATTTTCAGTATTTTAAAATTAAATATATTCTTATTATTTTTCTTTTTCTTTTGTAGTGTTGTAACATCTGTATCGGTTATTTTAAATGGAGATGAACCAGAATTCACAGACGCATTAGGACAAAAAGTACCAAAACCTCAGCCATCACTACAAGTTGCCAGCCCCATTGATCTTTTGAATCCTGATCGCTATGAATTTTATACATTCGACGAAAATGGTGAGCTGATAAAACGTCTAATGACAATGGAAGAAATCCAAAGTATTGTTGCAAATGGTGATGGTGAAGGACCAACCATTATTCACCATGGGCCCATTGAAAATCATGATCCAGAAAAAAATGTACAAGACATTGTCAACAGTGTACAAAGTGTCCTTAACAAGGAAGTTGAATCAAATAAGAATACAACCACAGATGGTATGCCAGTTTTTGACACACCAGATGTATCATCGTCATGGTCCATGATACTACCAGCCATATTTGGTAATACTGGTGGGGTTGATATATTTTCTCAACAGAAACCTCAACAAATTGTCATGACTCCTGATACGGAAATCGTCGAAACTTCAACGAAGGAATCGGCATCTACAACGACCAAAAAGCCAAAGCCCAATAAAAGAAAACCGGGACAAAAACGAAAAACCACTAGCACAACTACTGAGATGACACCTCAGGTAATACAAGAAGAATTAGATTCCCAAGAATCAGTTTATACTGGCATGCAACAGTATCAAAATTTAGCGGCAACTATGCAAACATACGATGGCTTTTCACAATTGCATATGCAACCTATTTATGACAAAATTTCAGAAATCGAAACCTCTACACGCCGTGTATTCATAAACAATCAGGAGGTCGTAAAGAAACCATTGACTATTACTGAAAATGATAAAATCGTGTTGAATGAAAATCTAGCTAAAAAGCCAGTAACTGTACAAAATAAACCGATTCCACCACATCGTATAAAGAAACCAAGTGGTGTTCATACAACCACAAAACGTCCACAGGCTACTAAGCAAAAAATTAAAAGGAAATCAACGACAACCACTACAACAACTGTAGCGCCTATAACAGTTTCAACAAGCTTTACAACAACAACTATGACTATAAATCCTTCACCTACCACAACAACTACAACAACTCCTGCCCCTACCACCACTACAACCACAACGACGATAACTACAACGCCTGCCCCAACCACAACTCCTGCCCCTACTACAACAACTACAACCCCAGAACTTACTCCTACTTCTACTGAAGTCCCAACAACTACTACTCAAGCTTCTCCAACTACGAAAGCACCAAAGAAAAAGAAAAAGAAGCCAACTGGCCATCCAGCACATTCATCCACCACAACATTGGACGGAGCAGTACAAAAACCACATTTGATTGGCGAAAAACGTAAACCTTCCCCTAAGCCACATAGACCAAGACCAAAACCAATACAACAACACACTAAATATCCACATATTACTACGTCATCTGATTTAACTGCTGAAGGATCCGCGCACCAAGAAGTCTCTCAAAACAAATTCCAACATGTGTCATATCACAGACCACGTCCTAAACCAAACAAACCAAGTACTACCACCACAACCCCTATTACCACCTCGACAACCTCTACTACAACAACAACTACTACTCCAGTTTCGGAACCATCGACAACAGCCATCTTTTCACCTGTTCCAACTACATCAACTACTAGCAATCCAATAGACGTGTCTTTAATTGTACAAGATTTTCCGGGATATCAACAAAATGAAAAAAATTATGGAGAAGCTCTACTTGCTACAAGAATAACAACTAATAAACCTAATTTAACTACCACTGCCAATATACCGGCCACATCTGGAACATCTGGATATCCTGTACCATCCTACGAGTTATCGACTAACAATTCAGAAGATTACAGTTTGAATCACTTCAAAAAACAACCTCTACCTTTATTTGCTTTAACACAACATGTATCCAAACCTTACGAACAGGACGTACATACTTTGCAGTCATTTGATCAAATAATGCAAACACTTAAGCAGCCTGAACAAATGACCGAAAACATGGCGGATGATATTCCGTTTGTTTCTGAGACGTCCAATTTGAAGCTTGAAAATAAAATTGAACTAGAAGAAGCAGCAAATAAACATATGATTTCGGTACAGAATACTATGAAGCCCAAACCTTCTTCAGTTGCTCATTATGGGGGCAGCACTTTAGCTACAACTTTACTAGATTTCGAAGCAACAAAAGATTCATCCAATTCCGAAGAAACGTCTATAATCCTTGAAAACAACACACCTACTCTTATAATAACAGCACGACCACAATTCCATGCAACAAGTAAAACTCCTGATGAAATAACCACAAACATATCAACAGAAAAGGAACTAAATACAGACACTGAAACTACAGAACTTCCTAGCTATACAACATTCACCGATGTCATAAATGAATCTACTATTATTACAGAATTTCCTCATACTGCAAACTTGTTAAAAGATAAACAAATTGAAGAATCCACCGAACATTCCATAAATCAACAACAAGATGAAACCCAAACTCAAGAATTCGAAACACCTATCTATGACTCAACAACAAAATTATCTGAAGAAACTACATTTGTATATGGTGAAGAAAATGCAACAGATGAAAGCCAAAAGACAGAAGATTATAAAGAAAAAATAAAAATAGAAACTCGACTTCCTGTGGCAGATCCACAGAAAGTAGAAAATATGATCAATAACGAAAAGGAAGAAAACCATCCCATATTAGTAGCTGACCTTAAACCACAACTAAATATGGAAATTATAAAACCATCCGAACAAATAACGATGTCCGATTTTCAAACTCAAGCAGCTACTGTAGCTTCTACATTGGTTGATGGTACAAACACTCTTGCTGCAGATTACAGCTTGATGAATTCCAACGAAACTAAAGATGAAATTGCATTACTTATGTCGGATGTTATTAAACAAATATCAAATACTAACGAAATTCCAAAAATACAGCAAACAAATTCTAACGACAATCGTTACTCCAATCAGGCTCAACTTGATTTGTCGTTCCTTATAAAACCCACCAAAGATGTTTTACAAAAACCAACTTCTGATTCTGCCGAAATCGCTCATGAATCTTATTACTATCTCAGTTACAAACCAATCTATGAACGTTTCGAGAACATTCAAAATATAAGTCATAAAATTCATCAAAACGAACATCAAGACTCTACAACACAGTTTACTACTACACAAATTCCGGAAGCATATACTCTCACAGAAGCACAAAGTCAAAAACTTAGCACCGATTTTATTGAAAAAACAACTCAGACCTACTCAACTCAAACTGTAGAATTCTTAAATACAAATACGGACACAACATCTTCAGACAAAATAATGTCTACAACGGACTTAATGGAAGAAAACGTAACAATGAATATACAGCAAATGATTGATGAGCAGACTGATGATACAACTGAAAATGTTGACGAATATAAAAAAGATAGTTTTATAGAGAAGCCTAACAAAAACTATGTAAATGAATTTGATCTGAACACATCTACTGTTGCTTCTAAAGACGATAATTCAACTCCCCAAATTCCAAGCGAATCTAATGAAAACATCACTCCACCAAACGTACCTATTCTATCACTCCCAGATATATATACTCAACAACAAATCTTTGAAGATGAAAGAGAACCCTTATTTGAAGCCGACAGTTCTTTCGATACAACAACTCATATAAGCGTTTTGTTCGAAGAAACAACGTTCTCTTCCACTAAAGAGAATACAAGCAATATTGAAATGCAAGGTAACCCAAATGACCAAGAGAATAAATTTTCCGAAAGCTTCATTACCAATAAGAGTGCTACTGATAGTTTGGAAAATGAGTCAAAATCTGAAACCACAATCATTAAGGACTATACTATCGCAGATATCCAAGTGACCACAGAAATATCCACAGAAATAAGTGATGAAGAGAAAATAGATTTAAATAAAATGGAAACTGCTATAGTTAAAATTGAATCGACAGAAGGTTTAGAAGAATACACTCATAATGATCAACAAACTGATGCTACATTCCTAAATGAGAGCACAATGTCTACTGAACAAAATGAGTCAGAAATGTTAGAGAACACTGAGATTAGTGCCACAGATGTCGAATCACATGGCATCACAACTGATAGTGTAACCGAAAATGTTAAGCAAAAGGAAAAACTTGAAGACGAAAACACAGAATCACAGACTACACAAATAGTAGTTTCAAAGGAAAATAACGCTGATGAGATCACTACAGTTAAAGTAGAGGAAAGTAAAGATATGGAAGAAACTACCACTTCAATATATGAAATGAGTGAAGAAACATCAGTTGAATTAAATGCCATGATCTCTGAAGAAGATGAAACTTATGAATCTATTGATGAGGATCCCTATATAAAGCTAGGTGAAACAACAACCCAAAAACATGACCAATCATTGGGAATAGAAAGTCAAACTTTTACACAAACCGCTAGTGTTAATAAACCAACTGAGAAAAAACCTAGCGTTGAGGAGGAAGTACTAATGCTGACGCCACCAAGACCAATTAATTCAATAATTGAAAATGATGTTCCAACAGGAACGCAACAGAGTATTTTGATGGAACCAAACGAAGAAGCCGACGAAGAAGATGAAGAAGACCAATTTGGTTATCAAGTACCAAAGTTACCCAATTCTGTTTTAAGTTCTACCAGCACCACCACCAGTACCACGACAACAACTAGTACAACAACAACCGCAAAACCTAAAGTTACTACAACACGTCGTTTAAATACACTCAAACCAGTCTATTACTTCAATAAACAACCAGCATATGCTTTATATCAAGAACCAGTAGAACCACTCTACAACAAACAGGCATTACAGTTACCTTATACCCACCAAAAAGAAAATCTACCATCTAAAATAGTAACTTATACTATACCAACTCTCCAACAACGTCCAATGCAAAGACCACCGCAACTGAGCAACTTGATGATTTCTTCCACACAAGCTACTAGACCACCAGTGAAATTGGAACCTGCTCCCAGTAATTCTAAAGGTCTAGAAGCATCCTTAACAAATTTGGATGAGGATATTTTAGCTTTTGCACAACTCTGCAATGAATTGGCTTTCAGTTATTGGAAATCAATTACATCGGAAAAGATCAGCTCCGCCAGAAGTTTGGTCATGTCGCCATTCGCATTAACATCAATGCTTTCAATGGTATTTCTGGGAGCTCGAGGAAGTACATCAGGTGAAATGAATGATGTGCTTAAGCTGGACGATATGATCACATTTAATCCCCACTTGGTCTTCAAAAATATTACAGATTCAGTAGAGAAGGCCATGGACAGTGATATTGCAACAACAGCATTTGTGCGAGAAATCTTTAGCGATCGAGCAAATGGTAAAATTTTGCAATTCTTTAAGGAAAAGACCCAACAACTCTATGCTGGTCATGTTGAAGAAGTCAATTTCCATGTTGTCAACGACATCATACGAAGACGTACAAATTTGTTGGTGAAGCGTCATACAATGGGAAAAGTCTTGGAATATTTGCGCACCAACAGTGTGTGGGTTAATGGTCCATTGGCTACTATCTCCGCAAATCTCTTCCAAACCAATTGTTCACATGGTTCTACACAAGACCGTGATGGCGAAATATTCTTCCAAGTACATCCAACTGTTAGACAAAGACGTCTCGTTCCAATTCCTGCAGTACTTTTTAAGAGTGGCTTCACTGCTGGCTATGAGCCTAATTTAGATGCTACTGTTGTTGCTTTTGGTCGCATTCAAGATACTACTAGCATGATTTATGTTATGCCTGGACATCTAAGTTCTATATCTCCATCAGATAACTTGGATCGCCTTGAAAAACAGCTGATGGAAACAGCTATTTCGAAGAATGCCTGGAGTAATTTACTTACCTCTCTTATGGATCGTCCTGGCATGGAAGTACAACTGCCCAGATTTTCACATCGATCATTTGTAAATGCCACATTAGGCCTTCAGAAAATGGGACTAAAGGGACTCTTCAAATCCGACTACGCAGATTTGGGTGGGCTAACGGGTTCTTCAAATCGTGACATTTATCTCTCTGATATGATTCAAATAAATACATTCAGTACATGTGGCGAAGAGAAAATAGCCGATCATCACCATGTTGAAATGTATCCAGCACCACCATTGCGTAAACGCAATAAAGATGTTGATGCTCGTGATGATGATGAACAGGACTCTTCTGAGACTATTATCGACTTTGGTTCAATAGTTCAAGATTCCGTTTTAGGTCGTGGTTTTTACGATGATTTGTTGGACCCGAAATATTTGGAACTTCCATTGCCTCTGAGACCAAGACAGGCACGTGTACCAGATGCACCAAGATTAAGATTTGACAAACCTTTCCTTTACTTTGTCCGTCATAATCCCACAGGCATAATATTGTTCATGGGTCGTTTTAATCCGAGGTTACTGCCATGAGCCGTATTTCTTTTCTAGAAAACTAAATATGAGCCAAACCCTTGAATTTTGTTTAAAAATATATTTATTAAAACTACTTAGTAAATTTAGTTTTTTCTGTTTTGCTTCCTAGATATAAATAATTGAAAAATCCCTTTCGATCAAATCAAATAATTTAAAAACAAAATCATTTAGATAAAACGATTTTTTTTAAGTTCATATTACTATATATTGATATTTATTCATATTACATACATGCACAACACATACAATTTAAATATCAACATTAATTCTATTAACTATTTACTATACTATTATAATAATTTCATACTTTAATTATTATTATTACTATTATTATCATTATTATTTTATAAATGCTTTACCTTAATCACGAGTCATACAAAGGTGTTAAAAATGAGTCTGTGTGAGAATAAAGTAGCGTATTCTCTAGCATTATTCCTACTTATTTTATGATGGATTTCGTAATTTGTGTAGTATTCGTTGTAGTACATAAATGACTGACATCGCTTGTTGATTCAAGATTGACGTATTGTATAATGCATTTTCATTCAACATACGAGTATAAACACTCAAAAGTACATTCAATGTATAATAATAAACATTTTAATTGAATTTATTATTTTATTAATGCATTGAATGTATTATTTTTATTTTCATTATTAATTTATAGTCTTTCTTACTCGTATTTGTTTGCGTATGTAGTTTGTTGTATGATTTTTTTTTTAAATTAATACTTTTTTATATTGGTAACATTTACAAAAAAGTTTTACAAACTAATTATTATGCATATGTAATACATACACTATATATTTGTATTTATATGTACATTTATATACATACGAATTTGATAAATAAATAAATCAATAATAATATATATATAAACAATTAAGAAAAATCATCAATGTGTAAATTATTTAGCTTTTTCTTTTTCATAGTTTCTAGATGCAATAAGCACACAAAAAAAAATGACTTTAGAACTTTTCTTTTCTTTAATACATAATACATAAAATTTTGAATGCAATATCTTTGCCTTTCTAAAATTGGGCAAAAATTTTACTTCTCTTTTTATGGTTTATAGTTATTACGATAGAATATTTTGTACATACTTTGATTATTAACTAGGGTTTTTTCGTGGGAAAAATTTCCCGGGAATTCCTGGGAAGTATTTTTTTACAAATCCCGGAAAATTTTCATCGAGAACTAAAATTTAATTTTTAGGGATTTTAATTTAATATATAAACTTAAAAGTAAAACACTGTGATATGTGATCCTTTTTGAAATTTTCAAAACAATTTCCGAAAATATTCAAAATACATATTGTAGGATATCAAATGACCTGATTTGACCGACTACACATTATTTACTTATTTTTTCTAATAAATTTGCTGAAAGTATTAACAAAATCACATCAAAAATCATCTTATTATATTATTTAAATGATGGATATATGCCCTTATACTTGTTCTTGCTTTGATGCGTCAAAACTCGCAAAATAATAAAATTTTTTGCGATATGTGTAAATATTACATAAATATTAAGTGTCTTCTTTATATTCTGAAGTTTCTATTAATGGATTCTACTCTATTTATTAAAAAACAAACTAAAATTCTAAGAAAAAATTTGGTATGAAAAAATAAAAATTCCATAAATTCGTTTTTCGGATTTTAAAAATTATTTTTGTATAAATAGATTACTACAGCAATATTATCAAAAAAAAAAAAAAAAATCATTTTTAAAAAGTAGGTTTGTACGCTCTTATAATACTTCATATTAATAAATTACATTTCAAAAATAACAAGAATGTTATATTGAAAGGTTGGCGCTAAGGTGGCGGGCCGCGCTCATTTTTGAAACGTTATTTCTATTGTTTTTCTTTATTTTTGTTTTTGAAATGACAAATACGATCGTACTTTTTATAAAAAATATAATTAGATCTATTTGAACGGTTTATGTGTGATTTTCAATAAACATGTATAAGTTATAATTTAACAATGCATTGTACATTGTACATTGCAATGTAGTACCTACGTAGTACGCTTCTACATTCATACGATGCAATTGTGTTCCTAGCATTAACATTGTTATTCCATATGTAACATGTCAAAATAATTGTCTAAGACCCTATAAAGTACATATATTCTGGGTCCTAGTGAAAACCTAAAGATGTCTGTCCGTCTGTCTGTTGAAAGCAGGATAGGGCTCGGACATCCTATCCCAAAACAGAGTGTCCGCCCTAATATTTTATACTTTTCGGCCATATTTTACAAAAAAGCATGCACTTCAACGAAATTTTGCACAAATAGTTGAATAACCAATGTAAACTCAGAAATCAAAAATTACTGGAAATTTAACTAACATCATAAATATTACGCTATGAACTGATCGCCATGAACTTATACTCAAGAAAATACATTGTTTTTTATCCAAATGAGAAATCTTCGTGATTTTAAAAAGAATTGAAACATTTAGTTTTGATATCTTATTGAAAAAAGTTGAATATTAGATATCAATATTTTTAAAATGGGTTTTATTAAATTGTGAGCTTTTTTAAATAATAAAGTTTGTTAAGTTTGTGATTTGAATAATATAAAAAATTTCCATTAATTAAACTTTCTGTCATATTTTATGGAAAGATTTTTTTAAGCTTTTACTTTGTAGCCTTAAAATACCCAACAATATGATCAATACTTATATGTAATATTTCGTTTTAACTTCTTTAGTGTTAATTATGTTATTTTATTGAAATTTCCGGGAATAATAAAATTTATATTTCATTTTCGGGGAATTGGAAAAGTCTGAGAAATTAGAAACCCTACTATAAACTTGTAATATGAAGACAAAAACTTGTAAGCTAAGAGTAATTTGGAGCAATACGCAAAAATGATTTTACATTCCAATATTAATATTTAGTATTTTATTTTAGATTGCTTAGTTGCGAAATATCGCCTAAAGGCTCATATTTCACTTATAATTATTAAATTTTATCTACTTGCCTAAATTTGTGTATATTACTTTATTTGAATATACAGCTGGGGTCAATAAAATAGCACCTCATCATATATTTTATTTTAAGCAAGTATTATACAAAAATGGTTAAATTCATTTTATATCTTTTTCCACGAAAATATATCTTATGCACTAAAATAATAATAATAAATAAAACAAAAGGCAAAACTTTCACAGAACTTTTTTGACAAAAAAATATAAAACATTTGGAATGCTATGAAAATGAGCAGTCAAAAGAAATTGATTTCATTGGAATAAGTCTTAAATCACAACTGAAAAATAATTATGATTGATGACTAAGTTAATATTTCAGTATTGAAGAAATATTTTGGTTTGCTAATTTAATAACAGCAATGCTTGATTGTCCTATCCTCCCGAATTTTCCAATTTTGGAATTCTTATCTTAAAACCGAACGGCAAATACCATCCCACATAAGCTAAAAGACTTATTGGTTGTATTTTGTATTCAGATAATATTTTTGTTTAAATTCATACCGCATCTTTTTAATTAAATGTCATCCGGGGGCTATAGGCCTATATCAACGGCATTCCTTCGAGTCTTATAAAATGATGATTCTGATTATAGTTATACATAAAAATACATCACAGTTTATCTTCACTAATAAGCCCCAAAGTATAGTAACAGAATCTACATATTCGAGAACAACTGTCCTCGCTTCATTTTGTGAATTTTATTAGAATCATTTGATTATATTGCCCTTCTTATATATCTATGAGATCTACTACTCTCAAATTAAAATATTTAAGTATTTTTTGACTAAGAACTGTATCGCCACCACAGTATTACAAAATATAGGAGGGACTTTTTTGAACTTCGAGAATAAATGTTTTATTCTCTGAATTGTAAATAAAGAAATACCGCTAGTCACTTTTACAGGTTATTAAGTGACATAATACGCTAACTTCTGCAATGAGGTACCAGCATGTAACCATAAAACTTTAAATAGTTGGTCAGTATCAACCAGTTTCAATCTTTTGTTGAAACGCATTGTAATTTCTGATCAATCAGTCAATAATAATAATAATAATAACAATAATAATAATAATAATAATAATAATAATAATAATAATAATAATAATAATAATAATAATAATAATATCAGATTTCATAAAATGTGAATATTTCTCAGACTTACATATGTCATGAATTCCATGAGACATCACATGTATAAAATACCTTGGGTCTCCCCCACCTGGATAACAATCTTGACGCAATGTGGTGGCTTAAGTGTAAGCTGAGACTCCTTGAGGTCTCAGATGTCCTCCGGGAGGAGTTTCCTCTCCTGGATGATACTGAATCTTTAAGATCTAGAAACTAAAACCCTGCAAAATCAGAGGTTACCTTCCCTTGTCCTCTTTCCTACTCTACTCTTGTTCCTCCTTTTTCCACTGCTTGTAAGGGTAAGGTGGTTGATAATAATGCCGAGAATCTGAATGGCTAGTCAGAAGTGAAAGAAGACTAGCCGCCCTACGCCAAGACACGGGATGGTAGTAATTTCTTTATCTAGTCCATGTAAGCCATTCCTGCATGGATGGTCCATCCCCTTAAATATTTACTCGTAGGATATACATGGAAAAATCAAATAAAAACAAAAAACAACAAAAAACAGTTAGAGATGTGTATCTTCTCTGAAGAAGACCTTCTGGCCTCCAGTCAAAAGACCTTGGTCGAGAATTCTGGCAGTATGGGTGAAAGCCATAGCACCCTGTTGTCAGTACAATACCCTAGATAAATGTCTCCTCGACAGGACGTCAAGTCAAAGCTCATTATGAGGGTGACAATTTAGCGAAAAGGAGAAAAGTCCACGAGAAAACGACCGCTCCGGCTTCTTCCACAACAATAACGTCAGCAAGAAGGCTGTTTAACGAGGCGGTTAAAGATCACTTGCTGATGGCACTTTTAAATCACAAAAATGGCTATCTAACTCCTGTGGTAACAGAATGGGGTGCTGTGGAATCTAAATTGGCTGAGCTCGTAATGGAATACGTATTTCCTAACAAAGATTACACTGTTCCTCGTTTTGACTATGACAGGATTATTAAATGTTTGGACGTGTTCATCAAAGATTTTCTCAGCAAATGCATCGCAAAGATCATTGATGCATGGAATGGCTTAAGTCGTAATCTTATTCCATCTGAGGAAATCCCAACGACACCACGGGCAAAGGTTTATTTGCCAAAGATAAGCTGTGACAGCCATAAAGTACTGGAGTGTCTAAAGCGGCAGAACCTCAGTATCCCCATGGAAGACTGGACTGCCATCCGTACCGAAGACTATGGTGACAATAACATGGCATTATCCTCGCCATCTCAAAGAATAGCTCAGCTGAGCTAGAGGAGGCTGGGTTAAAGCTCTACTTTGGGGTTAGGAATGCTAACGTCAAGGTGTTCCGTCCCACAGATCCAGAATCTGCTGACAGGTATGTAGCTTAATGAACCTGCAAAAAACCCTACAGCTGACGATGAAAATCGTGAAAACTAATTTGAAGCACTCAAAATGTTCTCGAGATAATCTGAGGATTCTTCGACATTGCTATAGTCCAGGAACTTTGGATTTCAAACTCCCATGTCAAAGAATTTCCGACTTCAACATATACTTCAGCAAATATTTATCTCTGCTCACAGTACAGCTCAGTACATCTGATAGGCACAAGGGTGGAATTAGCGAGAGACAGGAGTTTTTTGATCCCCTCCAGCTGTATGGCGCATGTCAAGCCAGCCCCACCAGATGAAGTATGGGGGCTTTTACCCTCTATAGAAACTCAAGAAGATATTATCCTTAACTGTGATGCAAATTTAAGGCATACATTATGGGGAAGCACGGAAATCAACGGTAGAGGTGAGTTTGTTTTTTTACAAATCACCATATGCAACTCTGGTAATGCTCCTGCATTCGGTTTTCTGAGCTCGGGGAACTTTACTGGATGCGAGGAGAAGCTAGGTATTATACTTACAAAAGACAGGTCTAATTTGCCAGTTGATAGATGGAGAGATTTATCAGTTGATAGAAAAATCGTTCTCGGATCATGGTTGGATATTTTTCAACATTGGACTCATTTGCAATGAAACAGCATCAATCTTTAGAAACCCTAGACGAACAAAGTGGGCTAAGTTTAATGAGATTCTCAGACACAAATTGAAAATAATACTATTAGTCGAAGAGACAACTGAAGGTCTTGAACAAATTGAGAGTACATTAAGCAATGAAATCGTTAAAGCATTTAACATATCCTGTCCAATAACGAAACCTAAAAGGAGTTTTCCTCCCTGGTGAAACAAAGAACTCTCGAAGCTACACAAGGAAACACGCAATGCTTTCAATATCAGCTATAAGAGTAGATCATGGCAGTTATACCATGATAAGCGTGGAACGTATAAGAAAGCAATAAAGATCGCCAAAAAAAACTCATGGAAAGGTTACTGTGAATCAATTGACAATACCAAGGAATCGGCAATCGACTTAGTAAGGTTCTGGCAAACGGTCATAATATTCCCTCCTACGTCGAGAGGATAGATGGCTCATAGTCAGAATCCTCGGCAGAACCTTTGAATATTCTACTCAATACTCATTTTCCTGGCTGTACGGATATTACCAACCTGGAAACCGATCATATTTACTTCTTGCAAGGGATCGAGGATGACACAATATCTGTGGAGAATATTTTATGAATAGTTTCTCTCCGTACAAATCTGCTGGACCACGGATGCTACGAAGTACAAAAATATACATCACTCTCTGACTACATAAAAACTTTAAACTCTGCCTCACCCTCAAATATGTTCCGCGGAGTGAAAATAGTGTTCATTCCCAAAAAACACGAAAAAGAAGTCATGAGAATGCAAAGGACAGCCGTCCAATTAGTCTCTCATCTTGTCAGATAAAAACATTAATTTACATATAAGGCAGCGTCTAGAGGATACAACTCATCTCTCGGGAAGTCAACATGCCTACATTAAAGGTCACTCCACGGAGACGGCTCCCCACGAAGTCGTAAAGGTTATTGAGCGATCTATTGAATTTAAGCAATATACAAGGGCAGCCTTTCTGGACACAGAAGGCGCTTTCAACAATGTCAGCTATATCAGCAACTAGCGGGTTTAATGCTGGAGACAAGAATCGTCATTGCAAACTTAGGCAGTGTTAAGACCAAACAAGTTATGCGTGAAAATCTACAAGGAGGTGTGATTTCTCCGCTGTTGTGACTTATCGTCGTTAATACTGTAATATATTAATAAAAGTTTATGATCTTATGTTTTTATGGACAGCCGCTAGTGCGACTGTCTCATTCAAGTCACTGTTTTTTAATCTATTGTATATACTTATTGTTAATCTTAACTTAGCTTACAATTATTCTTACACTGATACATACATAATGTGTATCAAGGGAGAATGCTGAGACATGCATAATACATGCTGTCCAGCTGTCGTGCAGTGTGGACAAAATACTTCAGAAATGTAGAAATATTAAGTTACATGCAGAACGCATGCAACTTCGACTAATCAAACACACTATACCTCCCTTCTACAGAAAGAATGATCAATACTTGGTTGATCATTATTAATTTATTTAAAAAATACAAAAATAACATATTTTTATATTTATTTATACTAACAGGGTTTTCGGACCACTCCCTCCTTCCCCTTTTAAAAATATAGACAAAAAATATTTGTATTTCATTAATTTGTATTATTTATATTAATATAGTATTTGTAATTTATTTTGAATGATATTTTTTAAAACATAAAATGATTTAAATTTAATAATTTAACTTAAAATAATTTAATTTAATTATTTTAGTCCGAAAATGTTTTTATGTTTGTTTTTTGATTCTTTATTTTTTTATTTTTTTTAATATTTGTATATTTCCATTTCACATAATGCCATTTTCGTCAGTCATGTTTTATAATAAAATAGTTATATTTTATAAATAGTTATATTTTTATAACGATAAAATAAATATTTAAAAGAAAAACGAAAAATCGTTTCTATAGTTAAGTTTACAATAAAGTTTTTGCTTCATTAATTTTTTTTTCACATAAATTTAAAGGAATTTCTAGTAAATTTTTTTTGGAAGAAAATGTAGATATTGCCAACGATAAGTAAGTCAACAATTGTTTTTAATTATTGTATTTTTAAGAAATTTTAACCACACATCCCTATCAGATCTATCTTCAGACACATAGACCCTTAAATATTCTTTAAATGTTCTGTGCGATCTTTGTCTCATGATGACATGGTGTAGAATTCACCTTTTCTATTTTCATGGGAGCACAAAGCTATTGTAAGATTTGGTTCATGTATTCCGTACCCATGTCCGTGACTATTTTAGTATGGGACCGTATATCAATACGAAGCCTTCCATAATTTCCTGTGCAAGACTTCTGGTTAATTTATTCTTTATGTGCACCGCCACCAAATATTTAATGCGATCACGCATTATAGTGACAGCATACTCATTTTGAGAGTCAGACTTTGGTAAAGGTCCAATGGTATCTATGATGACTATCTCAAAAGGTTTAATGGGGGTCGGCGTTACTGCAAAGGATTCCTTACCCCTAATTATAGGTTTATTGGTTTGGCATGATTTACATTGTTTAGCGTATTTAGTTATATCTTTAGTCATGCCTTTCCGTTAATAAAGAAGTCTTATTTTTCTTATTATGCGAGAGATTCCGTTGACAGGGTCATCATGATACCTTTGCATGATAGACATTTGTACTGTATTTTCTTAAATTTTGGAGTGAGTACTAGGGTCAATCTTTTTAAGAGACCATTACATAACATAACATAACTTAGTGAAAATCGTATCGTTGTCAGACAAATGTTATCAACAATTTTTCAAGCTTTGGAAAGAGATGAATTAAGTCTACATTTGCATTAATAACTATCCTTTAAGGATAACTAGTTTGTCATGAGTAAAATGCAATTGTGACATTTTACGGTGCTCTTGGGCATTTATCGCCCCATATATCTTTAAACTGACCGATTCGTCCGATTGTGTTTCTGATTCTTCATCTTACAATTCTTGTTCTGTTTTGCCTGAATTCTAGTTGTTATCTTCTATATTTTTTATATCTGTAAATTCTAAACGTGATAAATCATCTGCGGCACGATTATCTTTTCCCCTAAGATACTCCACTGAAAATTCGTATTCCTCTAGGTCCAACCTCATACGCGTTAATTTAGATAACGGATTTTTTAATGAAAACAAGTACGTGAAAGGTTTGTGATCACATCTAATCATAAACTATTTGCCATATATGGTCTGAAATATTGTATTTCCCAGTGAATAGCAGTGAGTTCCTGCTCAATCGTTGATTTATTGATTTCGCCTTTTGTTAATAGAAAAGGACATTCTTCAAAAGCCTATTTTTCAAGGACCAGTCGGAAAGATTGGCGTCTATCAACTGGGTAAACCGTGAAAATGAAACTTTCATGAGAAATGTATTAATAAATGATATTAATATTATGATGAAGCTAGATACCGGAGCGGTAGTGTCTGTAATATCTAGTACAGATAATAATTTATATTTTAATAATACACAGTGGGGCAGAATCGAAATTTTTTGGAAATAAATCTGTAACTTCTGATCCGCTGGTTGGATTTTCATGAAATTTGGTACAGGTGTACAATGTTAAGTTTGGAAGCTGGGCACAAAAAACCCCTCAGGGGCGGAGCTAAGGGGGCTCAAATTTAAGTACCTCTGACATAAAACATTTTTAATCACTTGCCAAATTTTTGTTTCTCGTCCGATTTCAAATATTTTTATATATTGTTGTAGGCCCTGAGAAGACCTATAAAAGGCATGCTTACGTGTCCTATTTATCTCTTATAGTTTTTGAGTTATTTGCGTTTGAATCGTTAAGCATCATAATTTTGCATGTTCTTGGTTTTTTCATATATATCCTAGTATTTCCGACCGATTTTATTAGTTTTTTCTTAACTAGTTAAAGAACAAAATTATCTATTGAATAAAAAAAATTTGAAGTCGATACCTTTACAGAGTCCTAAAATAAACGATTTTGAATTTGAAAATTGCAAAAAAGACGACTTTTTGTATTTTTTTAGCCGAAAAAGTATCTGCACTCTTTTTATCTAAAATAAAATTTTCTTTAGCATCATATAATAATTTTACACTTTTCTGAAAGGTAACTTCATAGAGATGACTTTAAGGTAAAAAGCAAGCCCAATAACTCAATTGGTCATGGTACACACTCTCCCGAATTCGACCCATTTTATATGATAGTTTTGATTTTAGACCATATTTTCTCAAATCTCAAAGCACGAATCGACAAGCGGAATATTTTAAGAATCTTCAATATGTTGTTAAAAGTTTTAAATCAAAATCTACGGGACTTCCGAAAAATGTGTATTCTATAGCCAAAAATGTAAAACATTCCATTTTTGGGAATTCTCATTAGTTTTTTGGGACTTCAGGAAAACCCTACCCCTGATTGAAATTTTTTAACGCGCTTTTATTTATATTAATAAGATCCACATTTCCTGCAATTTTCATTAAGATATCTTTGTAAACAAATATGTTATTACAATTAAAAATTTGTATTTTCTCCAAAAACCCCAAATTGAGCCTTTTGTTTGGTTTATTTCTAAATAGCGAAAGAAATTTCAAAAATATGTATTCCAAATTAAGCTTATCCTTTAGCATATATAATTTGCGATCTTTTGCAAAGGGATTCAAGTCAATGTAATGTCTCATTTCAGAAATATGCGCCTTTAAACTTTTATATTTCCAATTTATTGTATATATGACTATATTTTTACAAACTTTTGCCTTTAGCTTTGCGTGAATAATTACTTAGAAAATTATGAATATTTCTGTATACTTTTACTAATATCTATACACAAAATGTTTTTATAAAAATAATTAATAAATATTTTTTATTTTTAATAGGGTTGCCACATTTCCCAAAATTAAGTAAAACTTTATCCTTTTCAAAGCATTTATATATTTCTATTAATGAATTTAAAATAACAAAACAAACAAAAAATTTCTATTTTAACTTAATCAATAAGTATTTTATTAGTTTACATTTATGGTGTTTACCTAAATTTCACAAATGTATTTATCTATTCGTGATGGTTAAAAATTCATACATTTATGATCAAGTGGCAATGTACAGGTATCCTTTCCGGTGATACCTAACAGCAACATATATTATCAATGAATTCGGTATAGGTACTCTTCCAAATTGACTCTTACAGATATTTTACCTAATGAAAATTCACCGAATACCTATAAATATATATACCTGTGCGATATATCTAATAGATATATATAAATGCGCAGCTAATCCTTATCAACATCATAACGAAGTTAATTACCATGATGATTACGTTGAAACATGAACAATTTTGTTGTGTTCTGTAGAGTTTATCTAAAAATGATCTTAATCATTAGAAGCTATAGTAGAATTCATAAAAAAATACATATCATGCAAAAATCGACGTCATTGGTAAATCTTAGATAGAGGGCTTCTTAAAGTTGTATGACGTAAAAACTAAATCCTTGAATCAGCGTACTAACAGATTAACAATTAAACATTCCGATTGATATAGAAATATCGGCGTGCAAAATATCAACTGGAGCACCCTGCAAGACATATGATGATTTAAGTACAAGATCTAAGAAGAAAAGACTGACCCATAAGCTTTCTATAATTTCGAATGAAGAAGGTCCTAATACATTAAAAGAAATGTTAAAAAAGGAGAAGCAACCTAAGAGTGCAAGTAACATTGCTGAAATACTGCCAACTGCATCACCAAAACGTCTTAAACGGATTGCCAAAAGTGTACCTACTCCAACATCACAATCCAATTTTACAGAGGAAGATTTTAAGAAAAGCTCTGCTTGAAAAGGGACACTCATTTCTACCATTATACAAAGATATTCAAGAAAAAAAGAAAACTATTTTACCATCTATTTCTATTACCGAAAAGGAAGCATGTGTAGAGCTATCTTCTTTGTTGAGAATACATCTACCAGGATAGTTGCAGATTTTTCTGCAGATCAGTTGGAAAAAGTAAATAATCTGTAAGTGGGGATGTGACTGACTATCAGCCCTTCCTGAATACAAGCATGCTAGTGGAAGTAAGAAAATGGCGGATTATAAAAGCGTATTTATAGCATCTCTGGTGCCATTAAGAATGCGATCTTATTCCTTAAAGCAATCTTCATCAAAGTGTAAAAACTCATTTGAAGATATATGGTCAACACCACTCCAGCATCAAAACATTTTTGCAGACCTATTTGGTTCGAATACACAAGAGAGTCGAAGACAACAACGAAGGATTTAGAGGAATATGTTAAAGTTGAAATAAATGATTTACAACCTCTTTCAATAATCATAAACCAATACACATTCGACATATCCTTTCAACTTAGTCTAACAATGATTGATGGAAAGGTTAGTAATGCCATTACGGAAACATCTTCTTTTTGGAAATGCTCACTATGTGATGAGACGAAATCACAATTTTTGGATATTGGTAAAGCAAGTGGTATTAATGAAGAATTTCTGTCTTTCGGAATATCTCCACGTCACGCCAGAATATGGTTCATGGAGCATTTTCTGCACATAGCATATGATTTAAAGTATAGAAGTGTGCCAGAAAATTTAACAAAACCTACCAGAAACAACGAGGATTTAAAAACACTTAGAATATCTGAGAAAACTAGAATCCAGGATGAATTCAGAAAAGAGACGGGATTAAACATCGACAAACCTCTGCCGACTGGTGGTAGTACAAATGATGGAAACACAGCAAGAAGGTTTTTCGGAAATTTCGAAGCTACATCAAAAATAACTGGTATTAATAAAGAGTTACTTGAAAGGACTAACATACTATTAATGGCAAGTAATAGTAAGCACAAAATTAAATCTGCTCGATTTGGAGAATATGCAACAGAAATATCTAAATATCCATGGAAAGAAATGACACCAACAGTACATAAAGTATTGTGCCATGGCGAAATTATAATTGAACGAAATATTCTTTCACATTGAAAGCTTACAGAAGAGGCTCAAAAAGCAAGAAACAGAGATTTTAAGCACGTTCAATTATTCAGCTCCAGGAAATGCTCCAGAACGTCACAAAACGAGGATATTTTTAATAGCCTATTGTTATCATCAGACCCTGTACTATCATCAATGAGAAAACGGTGGATTTATTATGAGCCTTTATCAACTCAAAATACTGAAGACTTCAAGGAACTTTATTATCTTTTAGATATGTATACAGATACAACAGATTATTTTATAGAAAATAAGTAGTATAAGTTTAAAATATTAGAAAAATTGTCTATATAAATTTAATGTAAATAAGTAATAAAAAATCGTATTAGAAATAGAATATTTATTAAGGAAGATTATAAATACCAAAAATAATAATATTGATTAAGTTAAAATAGAAATTTTTTGTTTATTTTGTTATTTTAAATTCATTAATAGAAATAGATGAATGCTTTGAAAAGGATATAGTTTTACTTAATTTTGGGAAATGTAGCAACCCTATTAAAAATAAAAAATATTTATTAATTATTTTTATAAAAATATTTTGTGTATAGATATTAGTAAAAGTATACAGAAGTATTTATAATTTTCTAAGTAATTATTCACGCAAAGCTAAAGGCAAAAGTTGCAAGTTTGTAAAAATATAGTCATATATACAATAAATTAGAAATATAAAAGTTTAAAGGAGCATATTTCTGAAATGAGGCATGACATTGACTTGAATCTTTTTGCAAAAGATCGCAAATTATATATGCTAAAGGATAAGCTTAATTTGGAGTACATATTTTTAAAATTTCTTTCGCTATTTAGAAATAAACCAAACAAAAAGCTCAATTTGGGTTTTTGGAGAAAATACAAATTTTTTAATTGTAATAACATATTTGTTTACAAAGATATCTTAATGAAAATTGCAGGAAATGTGGATCTTATTAATATAAATAAAAGTGCGTTAATCAAATTTCAATCAGGGGTAGAGTTTTCCTGAACTCCCAAAAAAACTAATGAAAATTCCCAAAAATGGAATTTTTTACATTAGCTCCGCCCCTGAGGTGTTTGTTGTGCCCACCTTCCAAACTTAACATTGTACACTCCTCTGCAACGTCTGTACCAAATTTCAGATCAGAAGTGGCAGATTTATATCCAAAAAATTTCGATTCTGCCCCACTGTGTAATGTAGAATTAAATATTAATAATTATCCACCACTACAGGTTTTGACCGGTTCAAAGATTGAGGTTTTGGGTGAAATATCGGTATTGGTTAGCGGTAAAGAATTTAAGTTGCTGGTAGTAAAATGCTCTATTTATTTCATTAATGGAAAGTAATTGGTTGGACCAATTATATTCTGCATGGTGTACTTTGTTTCTCTGATAATGACGGTAATACAAATCATATATTGTGTGTACAAAATATCTGGAAATCCAATATTTTGGAGGAGTTGAAATGTAAATTTCTCTCGTTGTTTACAAAAAACAAAAATCCTATTAAAAATTTTTCGGCTGATATCTGTGTGCAGTCAAACCGTACCTATCAGTTTGAGGTCAAAAGTAGAAGCCGAATTAAAAACCATGTGCATAGAGGGTTTTATACAGTCTGTTAGTAGTAGTAAATGGGCAGTGCCAATAGTGTGTGTTTTAAAGAAGGATTCAAGCGTCAGAATTTTTGGTAATTTCAAAATTACTATAAACCCAGTAATTGAAATGGATGTCTATCCGATGCCCCTAATAGACGATATTCTTACTAGTATGAAGGGAAGATCCATTTTTGTATTTTAGATTTGAGTAAGGCCTATTTACAATTGCTTGTAAATGCTCCCTCAAGGTCATTGTTAACTATTAATACTCATTGGATTGTTTTGAATTTTGCAGATTACAATTTGCAGTATCAACTGCTCCAATGATTTTTCAGAGGATCATGGACCCAATGATGCGGGACCTAGAGGGTGTGGCAATTTATTTAGATGATATTCTGGTGGCAGGTAAGAACAAGGTTGATTATCGTGAAAAATTGTTTAAAGTTTTAAGTAGACTTCAGGAATTCAATGTCGTATAAATTGGGGAAAAATGTAAACTTTTGGAGAATACCCTTGAATATTTGGAGCATGTTTTGATCACTGAAGGAATAAAACCTTCTAAGAAAAAAATTGACGCTATAATGTTAGCTCCAGCTCCTTCGAATGTTGAGCAGCTACAAAGTTTTTTGGGTCTAGTAAATTATTATTCAAAGTTTCTACCTAGTAGCGCTACAGTGTTGACACCGTTGCACAGCTTGTTACGTAAAGACACGAAATGGCTCTGGAGTGAAGATTGTTCCCAAGCTTTTTTAAAGTGTAAAAAATTACTTTGTGGGAACGACGTTTTGGTACATTTTGACCCAACCAGACAAATTGTAATCGCTTGCGATGCTTCACCTTATGGGGTAGGCGCTATTCTTAGCATTATTGAAAATGATCAAGAGAGACCCTGCTTTCTGGCTTCAACTACGTTAACAAAATCTGAGAAAAATTACCCACAGATACATAGAGAAGCTTTGGCGGTAGTTTATGGTATTAAAAAGTTCCATAAATTTGTTTATGGTTATAATTTTACAGTGTATACTGACAACCAACCTTTGGAAAAACTTTTAGGAGATCAAAAGGCTTTCACAAATGTAGTATCCATAGATAGATACTTTTTCTTTCAAATTATAATTGTAATATTAAATATCGGCCGGGTAATAAACAAAGAATGTTGATGCGCTTTCACGTTTACCTTTGGAAGGTACAATGAACGTTAACAATTATAGCATCAATTTTTTCAATTTTGATGAAGCTAGTATCCCAATTTCAATTAGCGAAATTGTCAAATTTACAGAAAGGAATGAGAAAACAATTGTTGGCCGGACTCTAAGAATTTGGATATTTTTTAATTCCGTACAAAAATGTAAAAATTTCTCTTGAAGTAAGAGATAATTGTTTATTTTATGGGGATAGAGTAGTGATACCAACTGTTTTAAGAGGTAAGTTTTTAACCTTGCTACATAATACACATGTCGTTATCGTACGTATGAAACTTTTGGCTCGAACTTGCGTTTGGTGGCCCGCTATCGACACCTGTATAGAAAATTTTGTTTCGAATTGTAGTGTATGTCAAAAATCGCAAAACAAATGCAAAGAATGTCCAAATTTTGCATGGCATGCTACATCATATCCTTTCGAGCGCATCCAAATAGATCTCTATCAATTTCATAATACTGATTTGCTAATTGTAGTCGATGATTTTTCGAAATGGATTGATGTTCAGATTTTATCGAAAACTACGACTTTTAATGTCATAGAGGAACTAAAAATTTTGTTTTCAAATTTTGGCTTTTGTAACACTTTGGTGAGAGATAATGGACCTCAATTTCGTAACGAAGAATTCCAATTGTTTTTGAAATGCAATAGAATAAAAAATATGTACAGTCCAGCATGTCATCCTCCAAGTAATGGATCAGCAGAACGTGGTGTGCAGACGGTGAAGAGGTCCTTGAAATCGTATTTTATGACGGAACAAGAGAAAAAGTTGTCTATGCAGAGCATACGTTTAAATTTTTTATTTAAGTATCGTAATACGCCAACAACCGTCACCGGTATTACCCCAAGTGGGCTTGTCTATAATAACAATAACTTCTTTGTCATATTGTGGTAGCAAGTATGTTTCAAATATAGTTCCCACACTTTCAAAATTAAAAAAATATTTAGAAAAAGATAGTTTTGAAAAAAGCCCAAAAGCTAAAAATTTCAACCTGAAAGTGGGCGAACCAATACTACATTTAAATCCAGACATAACTACTGATACAAAATGGATAAAAGGGTCAATCTATAGAATTATTTCCAGCAGTCTATATTTAATAGATGTTAATAAAAGACGTAGGGTCGCTCATATAAACCAGCTGAAAAGAATTTCTAGGGATGCCGTTTTGCCTTTTAAAAAAGATAGCCCAAATCACAGTGATGAAGAACATTTTGATGCTGAGGAAATTTTAGAAAGTGAAGAAACACCTCTTAAAGACCATCTAAGAATAAAGCCTAATATAAATTATAAAGAATGATATTTTTTATGCAAATATTATTGTAAATTAAGATTAACATTAATAAATATCTCACAAAACATTAATTTTTATTATTAACTATTGTAAAGTCAGGCACTATTTGCGAAAAAAGGAAGATATATAATATTATATAATTATTTAATTTATTTTATTTTGCACGATTATTTTTTTAACATATGTTACTTGCAAATCTCTTTTATTTTTAACCGGTTTTATATTATATTATTTGAGAATAATCATTGGAAACTAAAATTGCAATAATACTATCAATCTAATATGTGCCTATCATTTATATACTACATATGTATAACAAGTAATTTACATATTAATCTAGGTTAAGATCAAAATCTTTTTATTTAAATAAATAGAAAAAACATAACAGTTAGGAATGAATCTTCTGTAATAATTGCAAAATGCAACGAAGCGGTTAGCTTCATCGCCATTCTTTAGCGTGGGATAATTCTTAATTACCGAAAATTTGCTGTTGTCTGGTAATATACCCTTGTCTGTACATTTGTGTCCTAAGTTTGTCACTTCTCGACAGAAAAACGGGCATTTATCGGAGTGTAACTTAAGGTTTTACTTTCTACACAAACCAAATGCATCTCTTAAATTTTGTAACATGTGTTCCGTAGGACAACCAATCACTATCAAATCGTCCATATAAATGAAAGCTTGAGTGGGTGATAATTCAGAAAAAGCTAATGACATCATTATTTGGAATGAGTTTGGGGCAATTTTTATGAAATAAGATAATCTTTTGAATCGAAAATAGCCTTTGTCGGTGGAGAACGAAGTAATGTCTCTTGAGTCCTCTTCTAATTCAATTTGATATAAAGATCCAAGCATGAAAATTACTTTGCTCTACTTAATTGATCCAATATGTTATCTATTCGAGGTAAGGGAAATTTGTCAGCTACTAATTTCTTGTTGATTCCTCTATAATCAACCACTAGTCTCCTCTTTTTATTAGACCCTGGTATCGATTTTTTGGATACTAGAAGGATTGGACTGTTATGTTCTGAGATCGATGGTTCTACTATATAGTGATAAGTTTATCAACCTGCTGTTTACTTCATCTTTATGAGAATGAAGTATTCTGTAGTTTTTTTTTTATATAATTAGGTTGTTTATCATAAAGTCTCAGTTTTTTTTTATAAAAGATATTTGCTGTTATTTTCTCCGACTCTAGTGCAAAAACATCTATGAATTCGGAACATAATGTTTCACGCTGGAACACTTTTTCGTAATTTTTCAATATTTTCCCTTTTTTTTGGGATCGCAACTTGGTTAGACAATTTTATAGTCGTTTAGATTTTCCAATATTATGCGGACATTTTCAATGACTAAATCTTGGCCAGTTGTGTTTATAATTTTGACCAATGGTTTGGATTTGCATGTAATTGTATTTCCTATGTATACACCGCTATGAATAGTTTTTTGCGGTATTAATACATCTTCTTCAACTGATTCAAAGTTAATGAGTCTTATGACTTTTAATATAGGTGGCACTGATATGGAATTTATTATCGGAGCATTCATCAATGTTAAGTCCATCCCTATACCATCCGCTTTAATAGGCAAGTTATCCCCTATCACATAAAACTCATGCGGTATTACGATGTCAATTTTAACTTTTCCCAATGTTGATATCAAAAAAAAAAAAAAAAAAAAAAAAAAAAAACTAATGATTTATAATATAGAAAGTTAGTTTAAAAGTAAAAAAATTATAATTAAAACCGAATAACTTTATCAAAAAATGTACGTCTAACAGTTCAATCAACACAAAAAAATATATCGAATATGATCCATGAAGATAAAAGAATAAAATCAAAAGATAATCAATAACAAAAACAAAAAAAAAACAAGTGTCATACAATTAATCAAAGCAAATATTCTTCTTCTACTTAATTATGAATGTTTTTTTTTCTTTCTTTTTTTAATCTTTTATTTTTATTGTAATAAGAAAAATTATATGCAAAAATTAAATATTCAATTGTAATAATTATTTAAACTCACCAATCATATGAGGAATTACGTTGCACAGTGGGGTCAAACGCAAATTTTTTGGTAATAAATCTGAATCTCCTAAACTACTGGTCGGATCAAATTGAAATATATGGAAGAGTTGTAGAGGAGGACCAAAGCTTTCAGAAAAATCATTTGTGATAACACGAGATAAGCTACAGGGTGTCAAAGTTGACTACCTCGAGTATGTAAAAGTTAAAAAAAAATCGTAACTTGTACAAATGAAGTCCGATTTTAAAGATTTTTATATTTCTGGAAAGTGCTTGGCAAGATAAAGAAAAAATAAGCTTACTGATCTGAGTTATCTCTTACAGTTAAAAAGATATTTACGCTTGAATTTTGAATTTTTGATTTTTTGGCTCGACTTTTTTTCGTTTTTCGGGAATAAGTCCGGAGATATATGAGGCAAAAATTTTTTTAAAATATTCTGTAATTTGCTACATATTTCAAAATAATATGCTGAAAGAATTTTTGGATTATCTCAATTCATCTAGACGTGAAAAATATTCAAAGTCAGCACTCTGAAATTGGCATGAAAAATGGCTATTTTTTTACAAAAATATAGTACAATTCATTCACTTTTTTCTCAAAGTTCCGTTAATAAAAAAATTTTTTCCTTATTAATTTCAAAAGAAAAGGCTTCATAAATGGTTAATAAAGAAATTTTGAATTGATTTAAGTTTGCACCCTACATCCAGCATTGGCCGAAAATTGTCAATTTTAAAAAATAGTTTCATTTTTATCGATTAATAAAAAAAAATGTCACCCGAGCTTTTTTAAATTTGGTACCCATATTTTTTATAGAAATAGATTTAGAATGATTTAACACTAAACTGGTTCCCGCCCGGCCAAAAACGAATGCAGGAGTGGAGATTTTATGTTAAAAGTCAGTTTTTTTAACGACTATTTTTAAAAGCATATTAGCATAATATTTTTAATATTATTTCTTATGTAATGTATAAAACACAAATCAAGCTTTCATTCCTAAAAAAATCAATAAAATAGCTCCAATAACCTATTTTTGGTAATTTTTCAAAAATAAATGTATTTTCCAAAAATAACTGAAAATCCAAAAAAATTTAATTTTTTTAACACAACTCCACTAATTTTGCAAATACTTTAAAAATGTTAAAAGAATATAAAAATAGACTTATTTACCAATTCAACGATATATAAAATGTTGATATAGGTCATTTAATAATAGTAATATAATGGCCTCAAAACTACCAAGTCACGTCAAAAGTTGCAAAATTCACTATTTTGTTCCGTGTTTCCTTATGTGTGTATACGTAACATTTTAGTTTTCTAATGTATTATGTAGGTATATATTTGTTATTATAAAGTAGTAAATTCTTTATTTGAGTAATGTTTATTTAATTTGTTCTACATATTTACATACTTATTATACATATATCCCATATATTTATTTTATTAAGAATATATTATCGAAGATGTTATTAGAGATTTTCTTGAAAATAATCAGAAACATCAAACGTTAGCAAATTTTTAACTTCCTTAGCTTCGGAATCCTCTTTTTCTATTTCAAGAGTGATTTTTGGTAGCCATCGTGTTCTTATAGAATATATAACTGGATCTGATGTCGGATGAGAGTCGGAAATGTTTAACATCTTTATTTCGGGCTTACTGTACTTCCTCTGTTAGCTCTTCCAATGGCAAAATACTATTTTCTATTATTTCTTTACCATGAGCCAATACTTTGTGAATTGTTGGAGTAATTGATTTCCAGGGGTATGTATTGTTAAGTAGTTCTTTAGTTTCGTAAGCAAAAATTTTAAATTTGTCCGCATTAATTTGTTTTTTGCTATTAATGGCTGCCAATATAATCTTAAAACGCTTCAAAATATTTAAGTCAATGCCTGTGATTAAAAATGTGAGTTCCGGATTTTCAAAGAAACGTCTTGCTGTATTTCCATCATTAGAGGTTTATCAATTATTAATCCGAGTTGTTCTTTGAATTCTAATTGAATTCTTTTCTTCTCCTCTTTTCGTAATTCGTGAAGTTCCAAATTGTTTTTTACTGTAGCATTTTCCTGCCCGGGAATATTTCTGTACTTCATATCATATGCAAGATGTAAGCAGAACTCCAAAAATCTTATCCTTGCGTGGAGTGGTGATATTCAAAATTTTAAAGAATTTTTATTAACAAGGACTTCAGAATTATCCTGAAATTGTGAACTTATTTTTCCACATATATTACATTTCCATGTAGATGTTGTATCTGTTATAGCGTTTGCAACTTTTCCATCAATCATCGTTAATTGTTGTTGAAATGTAACTTTAATAGTTCTGTTTGATACTTTTACATATATTGGGGGCAATGCTTTAATTTCTTCTTCCAATTGGTTGACAATGCTGTTTATTGTAACCGTGGTTTCTTTTGTGTAATCGAAAAGGATTGGACGGCACAAAAATTTGGAACCTGGAGTTAAATTTATCCATATATCATCAAAAAGCGAGTCATTTCTTGTCGATGAGGAAGGCTTATTTAAGCGCATTCGAAGTGGTACCAGAGACGCTATAAACAGCGAGGAATAATTATTTCCAGAATTACTTCCATCCAGTTGTTTGTATTCCGAAAATCCTGATGTTCCATCGCAGCCCCTTTTGAATATTAAAATAAGTTCAGAGTCTTTGCATTTTTCAATGTTATCATTGCTGAAGGTAGATATAATTCTAGAGGCAGTATTTTCAAGTAATTGCAATATATTAACTTTAGCACTATTAACAGAAGCATTAACCGGGTGCTCCATAGGCTGTAAAATATTACTTTTCGCTTCTCTCACTGATTTGCTACTGGGAAAGATATCATATCCTTTTTCGCTAACAGATTTCCTCAAAATCTCGTATTGGTTTCTTGATAATTCTAAATTTAATATTAGAGCTAAAGCATCTTCAGAGGTAAAGGACGATGTTGATTGCGGTGTCACTATGCTTTCGATTATCCGATGTAATCGATTGGGAGAAGCTGTTGGTAACACATCTATAACTTTTTCTACTTCCTTTGGTTGCGTACGTGTTACTAAAGCTTTAAATGTATTTTTTATTTCGACATTCGTATGTGAATTTAGAATAGATTCCTGTTTGGTCCTCTTTGTTCTTAGCTGAACTTCATCGTAACTTCTTTTTGGTCGACCCTTTTTCTGCTTTCCGATGAAAATTGGTATTTCTCCCTCCAACCACTCTTCATTTTTCTTCTTGAACTTTGGTATTGACCAATCTGAAGCTTGCATCCTTTTTTCGTATGATTTATACAAATTTTCGATCTTTAAACTGTCTTCTGCAGTAAGAGTTAAACCAAAAGATACTACTGTATCAATGAGTTTTCTTAATTTTTTCTGGACGATTTATAATATCAGATAGATTATCCCAGATTACTTTGGAAATAGAAAAGTGTTTTAATGTAATCTCCATAATGGCAAATTCACTAATAAATCTGCATATTTATAAGGATACTTATATATAGAAAAAGAATATTTATATCAGGTAAATGGTGACAGGCAAAAATGAATTAAAAAATTAAAATTTTTGCTCAAAACCCCCAATTTCATTCAGTTTATTTTTATGACCTGTAGTGTTAAACAGGTACGTCAAAAAATGTACCTATGCGATTGTAAAAAAAATCATTTTTGTTATAATACATTAATTAAGTAGCTAGGTAAATTATTTAAAAACTTAAAAAAATGTAATAAAAAACGAAGGAAAATATACTTATTTATGTACTTAGGTAATTTTAAAAACCTTCTCAGTAGAAAAAAATTATGAACACTTTAAATAAATTAATTAATAAATATTATTATCTCGTAACAAAAATAAGCAATGCAGTTGAGTGTTACGTATACACACATATAGAAATACGGAACAAAATAGTGAATTTTGCAACTTTTGACGTGACTTGGTAGTTTTGAGGCCATTATATTACTATTATTAAATGACCTATATCAACATTTTATATATCGTTGAATTGGTAAATAAGTCTATTTTTATATTCTTTTAACATTTTTAAAGTATTCGCAAAATTAGTGGAGTTGTGTTAAAAAAATTAAATTTTTTTGGATTTTCAGTTATTTTTGGAAAAAAAATTTATTTTTGAAAAATTACCAAAAATAGGTTATTGGAGCTATTTTATTGATTTTTTTAGGAATGAAAGCTTGATTTGTGTTTTATACATTACATAAGAAATAATATTAAAAATATTATGCTAATATGCTTTTAAAAATAGTCGTTAAAAAAACTGACTTTTAACATAAAATCTCCACTCCTGCATTCGTTTTTGGCCGGGCGGGAACCAGTTTAGTGTTAAATCATTCTAAATCTATTTCTATAAAAAATATAGGTACCAAATTTAAAAAAGCTCGGGTGACATTTTTTTTATTAATCGATAAAAATGAAACTATTTTTTAAAATTGACAATTTTCGGCCAATGCTGGATGTAGGGTGCAAACTTAAATCAATTCAAAATTTCTTTATTAACCATTTATGAAGCCTTTTCTTTTGAAATTAATAAGGAAAAAATTTTTTTATTAACGGAACTTTGAGAAAAAAGTGAATGAATTGTACTATATTTTTGTAAAAAAATAGCCATTTTTCATGCCAATTTCAGAGTGCTGACTTTGAATATTTTTCACGTCTAGATGAATTGAGATAATCCAAATGTTCTTTCAGCATATTATTTTGAAATATGTAGCAAATTACAGAATATTTTTAAAAAATTTTTGCCTCATATATCTCCGGACTTATTCCCGAAAAACGGAAAAAAGTCGAGCCAAAAAATCAAAAATTCAAAATTCAAGCGTAAATATCTTTTTAACTGTAAGAGATAACTCAGATCAGTAAGCTTATTTTTTCTTTATCTTGCCAAGCACTTTCCAGAAATATAAAAATCTTTAAAATCGGACTTCATTTGTACAAGTTACGATTTTTTTTAACTTTTACATACTCGAGGTAGTCAACTTTGACACCCTGTAGCTTATCTCGTGTTATCACAGGGTGACTACAAGATGATTTTTCTGAAAGCTTAGGTCCTCCTCTACAACTCTTCCATACATTTCAATTTGATCCGACCAGTAGTTCAGGAGATTCAGATTTATTACCAAAAAATTTGCGTTTGACCCCACTGTGCGTTGAGGCAACTGCATTAGTTGAATTTAATGATAAATATTGTTGCTAAAATGTATAATAAACAGCTTCTTGCATATCTTCTTACATATTATTTTCACACCAAAATTTTGTTATTATAATTTAGTGTTGATTAGTTTTAGGTGTTTTTTTATTTTTTATATTTTCTTTTCTATTAAAGAATTTTAAAACTTCACTTTTATATTTCGAAATTGGCACTTGGTGATTATAATTAACTTAATTATAGAACTTAATTTAATAGGGTATTACTTTTTGTTATGCTTATCTATATTAAACATTTTTTTAATACTTCAAACCCTTTTTTTTTTTTTTTTTGTTTGGTTTTAGTTCTTATTTTCTTACAAATAAAATACAAATGGAATGCTATTTTTTCTAAATTTTCAACCCGACACCCTTCCTTTACAAATATTACTATTCATTATTTTCAACTCTGACTCCTTTTAATCTTTTCTGACAATTGCTTAATTATCAACAGGTTAATTTATTAAGTTCATATGATGAGAAGTGTTGGGTAATAGAAAAATATATAGTGATGGTATGATGACGAAAATCCTGGCGATCACTCTAGATCTTCGGAAACATTTGCGATTATAAAGATCACCAAATGAGTATTTTCTTTCAAGATTTGCGAATAAAGATTTCCTATAGAAGTAATGAAAGGAGTTTGGTGAATATGTCTCGGATTACAGAAAAGGAGGTTGTCTCAATTTGTGCAGCAGGAAAAATTTTATTCCCAAATATTCTTGTGGGAGAGTGTTATTTTTATTATTTAAATAAATTCTATAGTGGATCGAATAAATAAGTCTAAGCTGGTACATGCAAAGCACAGGCTAATTATGAAAATTATTTGGGACCATGTGCTCCAGATTTTTCTTATGATTTCGTTATTATTCAATATAATAAAAGAAATTTTATTTAATTACTGGAATTTTAGAATAAAAAAATAAGATGTTTTGTAGAAACGTTTATACAATTCAGACAAAGGAAATTTAAATTTTTTTCTTTCAAGTAAGCAACTTTTCGTCGTAATAATATTTCATTTTAGTACGAAATAATTACACCTGAGTACTTATTTCATTGCAATACTACCGTAATAATTATTTTTGTTTTCCCTCTAAGTACGATAACTAACATAAGAAAATGTAATAAACAGGAATACGAGTAAATATTTAGAATATAGTTAGAGAAGAGCACAGAACTTATTGATGAACTTTTTGCTAAAATAAATAATATTATTTGTTGTAAAGGACGTAATTAATAATATGTGTTAAAGTTATCACTGTGAATGATCTCAACGATGAATTGGTTCGAGGCTTGGCTAAATTGAAAGAAATCATCTGTTCTAACTGATACGATCCACATAGAAAGGAATTTTTTCTTTTATAAATAAAAAAAATACATATTTTCTACATTTTAGTCATGCACTAAAATGTCTTAATTATGAAAGATTTTGTCGTTCATAAAAATTCTAAATTATTATTGAAAGATTTATTTATTTTAACATTGAATATGTTATTATAAATTTAACCAAATAACACTGGTAATTTATGTTTGAAAATTTTATTATAGTTTCTCATTTTTATAAAATATAAACGTCAAAATATTTTGAAAAAGACTGTATAATCTTAAAAAAAAAAAAAAATAAAACTTTAACAATTAATATTTCAACATCGTTGTAAATTTGGCATAAATGCTGTGTTGCTGTTATTTTATTTCTGAAAACTTTTTTTATAGGTGTTCAATCGTTTATTACAATTTTGCTGTAACTATGTCAACAGATTCACTCTTGATGGAAATCCGAAATTTTGTTATTATATCTTGGAGTGCTGTCATCATCGAAATTATGTTTGGGGCTGACCATTTTCCACAACCGTTTGAGGCATAGTTGTAATTATTTCAGGAATAACGTCCAGTAAGGGTTTAATAACAATATTCTCATGTAGTGTTTTAGGTAATCTATATTAATTCCTTTTCTTGATCATACGGTTATTAATTTTTCCCGTACGGCAAAGTAAAAGGATTCAGCTGCAGTCCTATGTGCTTGCGTAAGTCTGAAATAATTTGCATTAAGCAGTATTCCTAACTGCTCGAGTTTTTTCACAAGTATGTTGATATGCCTGCTTATTGTTTCTGGCCTTGTTTTTCGGTCAGTTTTAATACATTTATGGGATTTTAGGAATCCCTCTTTTATAATTCCATTCCATTTATTAGGATTTATAGGTTTAAACAACAAAAAAACTAAGTGATGTTGGTCACACTTAACAAATTTAAATCAAGAATTTCAAGTTAGAAGCAATCAAAAAAATAATAAAAATAATAATTTGAGTTAATATTAACGCAAGTATCAACCAATAATGAAATAATCTTTAAATTAATGAATTTAAAAGTAATTATTGGTTGATGTAATATAGAGAGTTAGGAACAAAAAAAGAAGGAAAAAACTTTACGATTAGATATCCTATACCTTATCGATATCATTACCTTGACAACGTCTCAGTTAGGTTTTTCTCATCGATCTCTTGTGCAATTGGTAAATTGTTGTTAACAATTGCATTGCCAAAATGGCAATAGGATACGAAATTTTAACTGTGACCGTTAATCACATTTGCGTTTGGGTTTTCTATCTTAGAATCGTGATTACCCATTTTTTTACTGATTCAAAATAGATTAATAATAATAAAAAAATAAAGTGAAATCAATATTGTCACAAGTTGCTACACTAATAACAAAGCATATGAAAGACAAGTTTAATAATACATTGTGGTATTAATTCATTAATTGCTTCCCCCTTCTAGGCAGAAATAAAAATTGCGAGGCTTGTCCAAAATTCGTAAAAAAGGAATATATGTCTCATGCGCAACGTTCCATATTCTCTTTGCTTATAGACTCGCCGAGCACAAGGCACATATCGGTCACTACCAATTAGCAACCGAACAGGATTTTACTCCCTTTTCTACACCACTGGAGGGACTCTTAAGTATCGCAGCAGCGTATCCAGGAATTTTTTCCCTTAATTCTACCCTTCCTATGTGGTTATACATATTATTATACATATAGCGTGATCCATTGCGAGGTTTCCTACTTTTTTAAAGAAAAAACACAGAAAATTCAAATTTAATGGGAAATGTTTATTATCATTTGAAAGAACATTCTTTGGCATTTATTTTTTGAAGATTATGTTTATCAAATGTTGGCCGTTGCTACGTCGCAGATGGTCCATCCGTTGAGTCCAATTTTCGATGACTCGTTCGAGCATTTCGACTGGTAACTGGCGAATGACTCGCGTGATGTTTTCCTCCAAGGCCTGAATCGAAGCGGGTTTGTCCGCATAAAATTTAGACTTTGCATATCCCCACATGAAAAAGTCTAACGGTGTCACATCACACGATCTTGGTGGCCAATCGACCGGCCCAAAACGTGAAATTATGTGCTTACCGAAGTGTTCTCTCAATAAATCCATTGATTGATGCGATGTGTGGGAAGTGGTGTCGTCTTGCTGAAACCAAATGTCGCCGAAATCACGAGCTTCAATTTCAGACCACAAACCATACCAAACCGTTGCTTTTTCTGGATGAAGTGGCAGTTCTTGAATCTCTTCAGATTGCTCTTCGTCCCAAATGCGGCAATTTTGTTTGTTTACATACCCATTGAGCCAGAAATGGGTCTCATCGCTGAACAAAATTTGCCTCGAAAACGTGGGATCTTCTTGGAACTTTTCAAGAGTTCATAGAGCGAAGCGATGTCGCTTGGGAAGGTCGAGCGGCTTCAGTTGTTGCACAAGCTGTATTTTGTACGCTTTCAATTTAAGATCTCGACGCAAAATGCGCCAAGACGTTCCATACGTCAGTCCGAGTTGCTGCGAACGGCGCCGAATCGACTCTCCACGGTCTTCGTGTACACTCTCAGCTACGGCCGCTATATTTTCTTCATAGCGTGCTGGACGTGGTCTATTCGGTCGAATATTATCCAATAATGAATGCTGGGTCTCAAAATGGGTGATGGTGTTTCGAATAGTACGCTCAGTAGGCCGATTATGTTGACCATAAGTTGAGCAAAGTGCACGAAACACATTCCTCACAGAACGCGAATTTTCGTAATAAAGTTGAACGATTTGTAAACGTTGTTCAGACGTAAGTCTTTCCATTATGAAATGCCAAACAATACTAAACAAAAAAAAATGACAGCATGACACTCACACGTGATTTGTCAAAAAAAAGGCTATTGAAAAAAGTATCTCTACTTGAATCACCCGCTATACATATATATTAATAATATATTAATGGAATTAGTCTAGATTTATGCAAATTCATATGTGTGTAGTAATCAAACAAATATATGTAGTTGTCTTAAACAAAAATAAAATATGTATTAAATAAAATTTAAGTATGTATATTAAAGTTTAAATATGTTGCTAAAGATCCTGCTAATGTTCTATCTTTTGGGGCTGTTGTTGCTGTTAAAAAGCTGTTTGTTGCTGTTGTTTAGATTTTAAAGGTTTTTATGGGTTGTTGCCGTTTTTATCTTTGTTACTCCATATTTTCTATTGGGTGTTACGAAAGAATGGGTGCAGAAGTAAAGTTGTTATTATTGTTGTTGCTGTTGCTCATCATGTCCCAAGTTATTAAAATTTGGATTATTAATACTCATATTATTTTGTTGCTGTTGTAATTTATTTTATTTATTTATTTATTTTTATTTATTTTTATTTTTACTGTCTTTAGTGTTTTTGGTTTTTATTAATTAGTGAGTGTATTATTATTTTTATATTTTGTAGATTTTAAAGAATTTCTTTCAACTGGAGTAGGGAAAACATTTACTGCTATTTTAGCAAAACATTTATTGTTATTTTACCGGGTTTCTTCTTAATATCTTTAAGGCACTATGGATTTTCTGCCACGTGTTCGATTTTTATACGATTTTTAAGACAATTTTTTTTAGGTTATATTTTTATTTTTAGTAATTTCATTATAGTATTATGTTTTTAACAATAAAGTAAATGCATTTTGTTGTAGTTAAATTTAAGTGTTTAAAAAAATTTTTTAAATATAAATAAAAAACTTATGAGAGTTTAGGAAAATATAATTTTGCTTTTTTTTATATTCAAAATTGAAAAAAAGATGTCCTTTTTTTATAATAATACTTAGATTTTTTTTTAAATAATTTAAAAGTTTTATTTAAAAAGTTTAATTAACATTTCTATTAGCTTATTTAAGATAATATTTAAAATAGATTTAAATGTTTTTTATAGCAGTTTTAAATTTTTTTATCACTCTTTTTAATAGTGATTTCTTCTTATTTCCTTTTACAAGTTTTTTTTTTGTTTTGTTTTGTTATAAATTGTTAATTAAGTAGTATTTATTTCACATTTTTGAGGTTTAAAATATTCAAAAATAATATAACTGCATTTTAATTTAAATTTCATAAATTTCATAAATTTCATAAATTTCATAGATTTTTCCAACAATTTTTAAGATAAATAAGATAAGAAAATTTAGAAATTTTTAAAAAATTTGTTTAATTTTGTTTTTTTTTTTTTTTTTTTCTTTTAAGTATACGCGGACTTAATGATGTTAATGTTAAAATGATTATGATGTTGATTGTTATACGCTACACCACCATAGGTGGTTGGGATATTATGCATTTGTGCTGATGTTTGTAACGCATAGAAAAATTTATCCAATACCCTCTTTAAAGTATACTAGTATACAGAATCAGAATCACTTCTTAAATCGATCTAACGATATCCATTTGGCTGCACGGCTGGCTGGTTGGCTGGCTGTCCATGTAAATTCAATGAAATTTGGTACGTCGGACTTTTATGATATAAGGACGAAGACTATTGAAATTGGTCGTGATCGATCCATTATTTCACCTAGTACTCATACAAATCACCACCCAGAACAGAGTTTAAACACTCAAAAATGCCTTAAAAATAACAATATTTTAATAAAATTCGGTGTAAAGAAGTTCTGTAAAAGTGTCAATCTTTGTACCAATTTTCATGAAGATCGGTCCGCAATTTACCATAGCTCCCATAAAAACCATTCTTCCGAAAATCACTTTAACGCTCATAAATCCCATATGAATGTTAGTATCAAGTTAGTATTCGACACAAATAAGTTTTATGTAAGTAGAAACAACATTGCTAAATTTTATGAGAATCGGTCCACAATTTACCATAGGTCCCATATAAACCCACTTCCAGGAATCGCCCTAAAGTGCATAAAATCATCTGGATGTTAGTATCAACGCATTATTCTGTATTTTTATACATTGTTATACATTTGGCAAAATTGACCACAGGTGTAATATAAGTCCCTTTACCGAATTTTTAAACTCGTACACAATGGTATAAGGTATCATATAGTCGGTCCTGACCGATTATATGTTTCTCTCTCGTTAAATATTTTATTAAATCTCAAAAGTTTTGTATGTTTTTATTTTATTATTAATTTTTTATAACAAAACAAAGAAATTGTTTTAAAAATTGTGGTACGGATTAGAATTTTAATACAATTGTGTGGCTGCGGTAAGAATTTTTTTTAATATTGTTTAAATTTTTTTCCTAGAATAAAAGAATGTGGAAAAACGGCGATATTTTCACATTGTCGTTCGTCCGCGATACTAACGATTAGTAGGCAGAATCGCCATGTAATATATTAAAAAAAAGTTTAGGATTTTTTTGTTTTTATGGACAGCCGCTAGCGTTAATGTCTCTTTCAAGCCACTGTTTATTAATATATTGTATATACTTATTGTTAATCTTAACCAAGCTTACAATTATTCTTACACTAATACATATATAATATGTGTATCAACTAATCTGACTACACTCAACAACAAGGCCACAGAATGTTAACTAGGAGTGAATTCGGGCAAAACAGAGCTGGTACTTTTCACCACAAAGACCAAGTTTGCAAGCTTCAGGCTACCACGGTTAGGAAACTGTGAACTCACCTTGGCTGATAATGTAAAATATCTGGTTATTATTTTGGACTCCAAGCTATCATAGAAGCTGAACATTCAATATAAGGTCAGTAAGGCTGCTTTAGCATACTACACTTGTCGAAAGATATTTAGTGTCAAATGGGGCTTGAATCCGAAATTAACAAAATGGTTATACACGGCAATAATATGGCTCATTCTCGTATATGGTTCTCTTGTCTGGTGAACTGCTACTAGTAAGAGACACGTGGTGGATCAGCGGTGCAGAATATAAAGATCTGCTTTCATAGGTATCGCAGGTAAATTTCGTGCTAGTCCTTCAGAAGCTCTGAACACTATACTACACCTGACACCCATAGACCTACGTATTATTGAAGTATCAGCTAATAGTACGATAAGATTATCTGCAACTGTGGTAATCGCGAGAAGGAGGATGTCTATAGCTTTGAACGCAATCAGACATAAATTTTTGGGAAAGTACCAATTAGACAACCTCTGTGAGATAGCGGACACCAGACTCAGTAACATTATTAAATATCTCAATTACACTGGCTGAATCTAATTAATTTATGTTCTCATTCTTCTTCCTCACACTTTAACCTCACTGCAGACTTACATCAACATATTCACCTGGCGAGTAGTGTAGTCTTACCAAAACGGAATCCAACGTAAGTTTACGAGCTAACACATAAACCAACCTTAGGTCTCAGATTTTTATAAGATTACATTGACCTATTTATATTAATAGTTTACTTTTTATATAATTTTAATTATGCATTTAAGTCCGATTTCATTGATTTAAAGGTCATTAGAAAGGCAATTATTTCATTTTTTTCATTAAGAAAAGAAATCATTTTGGATGCACTTTTGAAAGCTTTCTCAACCCCCCCCCCCCCCTTCGACTTTTTATTTTCTTAAGAAAACGTAAAACTTCATATATTGTCTAAACAATTCAATTTAACTTTTTTTTTTTTTTGTGACGAGAAGCTGTAATATGTTAATTTTTTTTCTCAAAAATACCAACAAATTTTCCAAAACAAGAACTTATTTATTTAAATATTTTTGTGTTTTAGACTAAAAACATAAAAAAAATATAATAACTTTTTGAGTTTTTAAGCGATTTTATATAGAGATATCTCATATAATTCTAAACAAAATAACATCTCAAACTTTGTAAACAGATATGTATCAGAAAAATTTACATCAAAATCAAAATTTCGAAAAATAAAAGGGAAATAAATTAAAAAATGATGAATAATTCATTATTTAATTTGAGTGCGTATATAAAAGATGGAATTATAGTTCAAAATCTACGACCTTGTGCTTTCAAAATCAATTTAAAAATCTTAAACTGATATAAAATTTATGAAGCTACCATAAAACGGTTTTTTATCAATATCTCGAAGTTTAGGACATGTTTCGAAATGTTTTAAAATTGTTTTGTAATGTCCTCAAGAAGTTCTATAACACACATGAGATCATTTTCCGAAGTGCCATTTTGTAGCAACGTGTTATTATTTTTATTAATTTTTTATTAAGGCCATTACACACTTTGCAAAAAAGAAAAAATTGAGAAAATGATTTGTTAGATATAAATATTAATTCACATATTAATTCTTTACATGCTAATTACTCACATATAAATATTTACATGAGAACTTAGTTCCGTATTTTTATTTTTTCTTTGGAAATATAGACCATAAAATTCGATTTTAACGATTTGAAGGTAACCGAAAAATAAACATCCTCGTATTCTTCTTGATTTATTGATGGTGTATTTAAAACCTTAAAATGAATATAAAGAGATTTGAATGCAAATGGAATTATTCATTCATTTTATTCGCGAACATTTAATAAATACATGAACATTATTTGATTATTTATTGACAAACATCTGAATTGATACAAAAACAATGTGTATCCAATGTTTAAAAAGCGAACACTCGATAGTTGTGGAAAACAAAACATGACCTAAAAACAAAGATTCTATCTTTGAGGAAAACATAACATTTCTAATAACAAACATTTCACAGTTGTACAAAACAAAATATGGGTTAAAAACATTTTTATTGGCAACATTTAATGATTATAGAAATAATTAAGTTTTTGCATGTTTATAAAATCTTGTTTCTGGTAAAAATATTCTCCAAATATAATATTTCTGTTGTCATCCATATTAAAATTTTTGATTTAGGTTAACCATTAAATTATTAAATTTAAACAGAAACGTTTTTATCATGAACACAAAAATAGCTATAAAAACATAATATTGTTATCATGACTATGCCGCAATCATGTTTTATTTTTCTCTGCGTTTACGAAACAGTTAAATATTTAAAAAAGTAAATTTTTGTATGAAAAAAAAGTATTGGTATTTTTTTATACAAATTTCTAATAATGGCGCCACAAAAAAATCTAAATTGAATTTGTTTAATCAATAAATCACTTTTTAATTTTAAGTAAAAAAATATAAATCGCAGGGGGGAAAAAGGCATATGAAAAATTCACTTCAATTTAAAATGCATTCAGTAATAAACTAATATTATTTAATAAATTATTAATAGGGCAAATGTACAAATTAAATGCATTTCAAATAATGAAAACGCGATAAGAAATATGGAAAATGTCGCCTTTTAAAATGACATGCTTTTTCGATTTTGTTAATTTTTTAATAATTTTAAACCGTAATTTTTTTAACAAAAGTTGAATAAATTTTATTAGCTTCACGGAGACCATATTTAGTGAATATAAGGAAAATTGAAAGACATTAGGTCAAAAATAGTACTTGTTTATGTGCTCTTTCGCGGAATTCATGATATAGGGAAACAGAAAAAACTAAAAATATAATTTGCGTTAATTGAAGGATTGTTTTGTGGTGCTATTATTTTTTATTTATGCTTACTTAAATTGTCTTATACACTTGTTTATTTATAATTCTTCTGTGATGTTGTTGTTCCCTTTGTTCATTAATGTTACTGCAATGCTAACTTTCATTAAGTTGCTACTGTTATTTCAAATATGTTATACAAATAACAAATTTAGTGGTCCAAAAAGAAAACAGTCCCGGGAATTCCCGGTAATAACTAATTTTATTTTATTTCCCGGGAATAGAAAAAGGCGAAGAAATTAGAAATCCTATTTTTAACTACTAAGCAGAACATATCGTTGTTGTTTTTCATTTCCGTAAGAAATAAAAACTTTTATTACAAACAATTCTGTCGTCTAGTTTAACATTGCACAGTGGTGCAGAATCGAAAATTTTTGGATATAAATCTGTAAATTTTAATCGGCCAGTTGGATCTATATAAAATATCACATAGGCGTAGCAGAGGTGTGTACAATTTTAATTCCGGAAGGGGGACCTCATATATCCTTCATGAGCGAAGCTATGAGAGCTAAAATTAGGGTACCTCTAATATAAAAATTTTTAAATGCTTGCCAATTTTTTGTTTCTTATTCGATTTCAAATATTTTAATATGTCACTGAAATTTTCAAAAATATTGTGGATGTGAAGAATCCATAACTAAATAAATAATTTGCTCTCGTAGCCAATGTTCTAAGGTGTGTTTGTGCTGAAATAACCAAAAAATAAAATCTTTCGTGACATATTAAATTTTGAAGTAGCATGATTTCGCTTCTGTAAAAGATATCGACTTCAGTCTTCTTGAATATAATGAAGAATTATGTCAGCTAGGCAACGTAATTTATTTAGATAAGCTATTTCACACTTTAGCGATTTTTGAAATTAAAGTAAAATTTTTGTAAAAAATTGGTTTTTGGGGATGTTAATTGTTTTATCCATAATAAAAACTTTGTTAGTTCAGACTTTATCGTTTGAAATGATAAACTGTTAAAAACTTTAGAATTTTTGTAAAATACATTCCACAATTCCCAAAAAAGAAACAAAAATTCCGAAAATTCCAAAAATTGGGATTTCTCACTTTTCCGTCGATAAAGTCCACATTTTACCGATGTCACAGAGTTAGCGATTGCAAAGAATACATTAGATTATACATTAAATAATACATTACATTAAAGAATACATTATAAATTCTGAAATTGCATCCTAATTGCAGATTCATGCTTTGAGATTTTAGAACATATAGACAAAGGTCAAAACTTTCATATAGAAATCGGTCGGAAATACTGCCGTATGTATGAAAAAACCGCACCAAGAACTTGCAAAATTGAGGTAGTTAAAACTTTAAATGCAAATAGCTCGAAAAATATTTGTTATCGAATAAGAAATTGGCAAACGTTTAAAATTTTTCTATGTCGAGATGCCCTTTTTTGAGCCCCCATAGCTCCGCACTTGAGTGATATGTGAGGTCGCCCATTCAAACTTAAAATTGTACGCTTCTCTGCTACGCTTATGTGAAATTTTATGTAAATCCAACTGGCCGATTAGAAGTTACGTATTTAATCAGAAAAGTTTTCGATTCTGCCCCACTGTGCATTGTGTAAATAAATAGCAAACAAAAAAGTATTTAAAATTTGATAATCTACTGAAAGATGGTGGGTATTAAAAGTTATAAAAAGCTAAAAATGTCTACACTTTAAAAATATATTGAGTATTATTTTTCGAATTAAAAAGTTTTTAGGACAAAGTATAGACAAATTTATTGGAACGTAGATCAAATTTGATAGACAACATGACAAAATAGTGCATCAAGTATATGAGGAATCCATAAACGTGGATGATGTGCCCTATATAAAAAAAGATATATAATTAGATTTTTCAGAAAAATATCTTATGTTCAAGGGCAAGTTAGTTGACTCTCTTAGAGAGCATTCATCCGCGGATAGTCCTATGACTAGTACAATTAACTCTGATACCAGACTTCCGAAAATATCATTACCAAAATTTTCTGGAGAATATATGGAATGCATCCCATTTCGAGATATATATTTCTCTCTTGTTCACCACAACGATTCACTGAATAAAGTTCAGAAGTTTTATTATTTAAAAGATTCGCTTTCTGGAGAAACTGATAATCTAATTAAAACTATTTCTGCCACAGAGGCAAATTATGATTTCGCATTGAAAATTCTAAAATCAAGGTATCATAACAAGCGAATGCTAGTAGGAAATTTAATATTAAAGCTTCAAAAGTCCGATGGTGGATTTGAATCAAATAAAAAACATTACTAGACTCTGAACAAGAATGTTTGTCTTCATTAAAGAATCTGAATATAAACACTCAAAGTTGGAATCCGATTCTTATACATTTACTTATGCAGAAATTAGATGTTCAAACCAGAAAGGATTGCGAACAATCCTTGAAATCGTCTACCGAACTTCCACTTAGGGATGAATTTTTTTCGTTTCTGGAATAAACTTTCCGCACTCTAGAATCCATAAATGATGAAATTTCCTCTTCTTCTAAGTAAAAACCTGTTAAAGCTAATAAACATTTTAGTGTTTCAAAAAATACTTCTTGTAATTCTTCACATTATGACAAGAAATAGAAAAGTTACCTATTTCTTGTCATAATATGACAAGAATCATTCAATATCAAAGTGCTTAAAATTGTTGCTCTTTCTTTACATTAAAAAAATTAATTTTTATCTAATAAAGCCATTTGCCATAATTTTTTTCAAATAGAACATGATCACAATAAATGTGACTCCATTTCGCTGTATAATTTGTAAACAACTTCACCATACAGTTCTCAATTCTGAGGAACCTTATTCCACAACCATTTTTGCAGGTCACAATTCACAATTCAAATTATTTTCAAACCGTTTTATTATATACTATTAGATTGAATATTCGAACAAAATGTTGTTGCTTTCCTCAACATGCTTTTCTAGACCTCGGATCACAGGAAAGTTTAATTTCTGAATTTGCAGTACAGTTATTGGGTTTGAAGAAGACAAAATCTTATTGTGAGATCATCGGTATTAGTAATGGGAATGAAAATTTGCTCAAATATTTAGTGAATATCGATCTATACTCTGGGAAGCAGGTGGCAGTATTTGTCAAGTACAGCCCTAGTTTTACCCATTCTTTCTTCACACACCCCCGATCCTTCAAGTAAATACATATCAGTAATGATAGTTTGGCTGATCCACTATTTTTTGAATTTGACCCCATTGAGATAATTTTAGGTTCTGATATTTGTTTCAAAATTAAAATAGTTTCTGAATCATTTGTACATATTCATTTCGGTTAGGTGTTTTTTAGTAATAATAACGCCATATCAGCTAATAGAATACTATATTCATAATGCTAATTTGGAGAGCATATTAAAATATTTCTGGGAACAAGAGGAAATTATTATGAAAAGAAAATTGCCCAATGAAGAATTGGCATGTGAACATTTTTAGAAAACCATAACGTGTCCAACAGATACTGTTCGTTATATGGTGTATTTACTATTTAAATATCTTCTTTAAGATAACACCAAGGCAACAATATCATGGCAACTTTTAAAATTTTACAACATTTAGAAAATTCATTTTCAAAACGTTCCCAATTTACTGAAAGTTACAAAAACTTTATGCAATAATGTGAATCATTGTGGCATATGACAAAAATTGGAAAATATCCTAACGATATACAACCAAATTCCTATTTTTTGCACCACCATAGTACTTTTAAGGTGAGCAGTACAACAACCAAACTTCAAGTTGTTTTTGATGGAAGTTGTAATTCTAATAATTGTAAATCTGTAAACTAGGAACGCTTCCCAGGTCCTGCTCTTCAAAATAATCTTCCTGGCAATTCGGGTATTACAAAAACTAAGGCATGATTTTGAAATGGAATTTCTAGAAGCGGCTAAAATACTAATTTCTGACTCATATGTAAATGACATAATTTCTGGAGCTGATAACATGGAAAATGCTATAGCTTTACTCTACCCAAAAATGGAGGATGTAGTCTTCGCAAATAGATAACTAATGCTAAAGAAGAATATAGGGATTCTTCTGCTACTTTGAAACGGCTAGACCTTTTGACTCATTATGGTGGTTGACACCATCTACTGTAGTTGCCAACTCCTTCTTTAGGCAACTGTGGGAACATGGTGTAGGCTGGGATGAACAAATCCCATATGATATTGAACAAAAATGGCACAAATGTAGATCTTAATTATCACAACTTGTTAATTTGAAAATTTCTCGCTGGGTTCGATGGTCAAACCAAACATAAACTAAGTTGCGTTGCTTTTATGATGCATCGACTATAGCATATGCAGCTGTCGTTTACTTAAGAGCAATTACTTTTTGTAGTATATTGAATTTAAATTATTACAATAACCGTAATATTAATTAATCCTTTATAAACAGTTTACGAAAAATTTGCTCACCCAGCATTGTGGATGCAGTCCATTTTGGATAAGAAATCTCAAACTACTCCCGGAACAAAACTCACTAGTGACCAGTTAATGGTACCAGCGTTCCACAAGTTTAACAAAGAACAACAGCACTGGGACTCATATCTGCAACAATTGGAGCAACAATTTGGGGCATACTCTTTTAAATCAGTGGAGAAACAAAAGTATTTCCTTTTGTCATGGTGTGAGGCAGAGGTATTTCATTTACTTAAGAATTTGTTTGGCGTAACAAATCTTGAAAATCAAAAATGCGAGGAAATATCAGGAAAGCTAACGGAACACTTTGCAGTCAGTCAGCACATAGTAGCAGCGCGCTACGAATTTTTCAAAAAGCAAATTAAAAGCACACAATCATACAAAGAATGAGTTGCAGACCTTAGAGGTTTGGCTGGAGCATGTACTTTTATTTGCAACTCCAACATCAACAACAAGCTACGTCGATGATATGATACGCGATCATATCATAGTAAACACACTACACGACTCGGTTCGATCAGCCAAGTTGTACAAGCAGAGAGCAAGACATTCTGACGTTTTACTTATTGCAGACAGGGCTGTCAGATATGGCGAAAGTGCTTAAAAAAAAAATGCAGAGAAATAACATTTATATAATTGTGACAATTTTTGACATTAGTGATGAAGTAAAATTAGACAATTCAAAGAGTGTAATCGACGTTGAAATTAATAATAAGTGTGTAAGATTTCAAATGGATTCGGGTGCATCAATTTCTATAAATAATTTTAAAACATTCGAACTTTTGAATAAACCAAATCTAGTTAAAATGAATAAAATACTATACGGATTTGGTAAAAAAGTGATACCAATATTAGGTGAGCTACACACAAAGGTGAAATGTCGAAAAATGGAAAAGAAAGTGATTATTAATAATAGTTAATACCAATGCAGGTGACGATTTGTTTGGATATGATTTATATAATACATTCGGTTTTCAAATTAAACAAATAAATGTGGTAACGGGTGAATACAATAAGAAACTTAATGAAATTTGTGAAAATTTTCCAACCATCTCTCGGTTCGGTAAAAGACTATAAGGCAAAAATGCATTTATAATCAGATGCTTAACCGCAATTTTTCAGAAGCCAACCAATTCCATTCGCCCAAATGCCTCAATTTAAAAAAGAAATGTAAAGACTTGTTGCACAAACAATAATTACACTTACAACATTCATAGAACATATACATAATTATTTCATACATAAAGCATCTTATTACCAAAAAAGTCAAATATGAAACAAACATTGCGAAAAAACGAAACAAGAAATTACCAACTTAAACTTTTTGCACTTTTCACCTTATACTGACTATTCAAAAGCAAGATTCTGATTTTTTCTTCAATTTATACTCCAAATTTTTGATTATTTTAAATCATTAACTAACATATGTTAGAAAAAAAGAACAAATAAAATTATCTACACTTCATAATATGAGACGATAATAAAACTGTATTCAAACGAGCTCCATGGAATCAAATGGGTTAAACATTTTTTCTCTTTTACAGCCCATCTAGGCGTAACATAATATGTAAAAAATATGATTTTTCTGTCAGAGAGTGTCAAATTGGCTCTCTGAGAAAATTATTTCACGTGCAGATCAGGGTTGTCAGATTTTTTTGAGCCTCTGTCGCCAAATTGTTAATCAAAAATCGCCAAATTAAGATTTTATTTGGATTTTTAAAGAAATACTGAAAAATTAACTACAAATTTAAGTGTCGTACAATTTTTGGAACTTAAAATTTCGTATAATTTGTAAATATAAATTCAGCTAATTCAGCCAATGATAGTTGCAATAACTAATAATAACACAGCGCTAGTTACAATTTTTAACAAACTGGGCACCCTACTGGTAAAACTAATTCAAGTACGCTGAATTCAATGGTAACAGACGTTATTCGAAGTTAGCGCTCTCATTCGCAACATTGGATATAAACTTAATTATGAAAGTAGCGAATTAATTGAACATTATTTATGTATATTAAACAAAAAGTCGGTTGAATATATATTCCAATCATAAATTAAATCAGTTTTAACCCGATTTGAAATATTTTTATATTTTTGATTGAAAAGTTACTCATTGGTAACACTATCTAGCTTATTTACAGAATTATGTAAAATTTTTTACCAGTTTAAAATTTTGTTTATTAGCGTTTTTAATATATTTGATAATAAGAATTCATTATTATACACTTTAATGGAATCTTAATTGTTTATATTGTTTAAATTAAAAAATCAACCTCCGTATTCACAAAAAAAATTTTGAATTTAAAATATATTTCTAAGACAAAAATTGAATAAAAAAAATTGATTTAAAATGCATTTTAAATTTAAAAGTTGTTTGTGAATACGGCGATAACTCAACACTTTTTTAGCCTTTCAAAATTAAATATCTCAAAAACAAGCACTTTTAAAAATGATTAACACTACTAAATTCAGCGTCGTCGATTTAGTTTAACCCATATTTTTAAAAAATTAGTCTCATTTTTGAGAGTAATTGAATAAACAAAAAACAACAACTTGAAACACACTTTTCTGATATACAGCCCCTATTTAGGTCATCAAATTTTAAAATTTGTTGGATTTTGTTATATTTTTTTAAAGCATAATTCTAACATTATATAACCATATTGATCCTATTAAACACTTAAATTGTTTCAAAGAATTAATTTATTCATGAACGTTTATTTCATTGTAACCTAAATCATTAATAACCTTAATATATTTGAATGATGCAAAACAAATTGTAAAATATATTTTTTGGGAATAAAATTTTGTAAGCTAAGCTGAAGCTATTTACAAAATAAGGCTCTTCATTTTGCTTGATAGACAAATACTAAAAATAGTCAATTTCTACTAAGAAAATTTAATAGTTTTTCTCCAAAATTGCCTATTTACAATCAAATTTTAAAAATTAGCCAACAAATCGTCACCATGTTATATATCGCCAAAAAAAATCGCCACACAGTGGGGACAAACGCAAATTTTTTGGTAATAAATCTGAATCTCCTAAACTATGGAAGAGTCGTAGAGGAGGACCTAAGCTTTCAGAAAAATCATCTTGTAGTCACCCTTTGATAACACGAGATAAGCTACAGGGTGTCAAAGTTGACTACCTCGAGTATGTAAAAGTTAAAAAAAATCGTAACTTGTACAAATGAAGTTCGATTTGAAAGATTTTTATATTTCTGGAAAGTGCTTGGCAAGATAAAGAAAAAATAAGCTTACTCATCTAAGTTATCTCTTACACAAAGTATTGGCTCATGGTAAAGAAATAATAGAAAATAGTATTTTGCAATTGGGAGAGCTAACAGAGGAAGTACAAGAAGCCCGAAATAAAGATGTTAAACATTTCCGACTCTTCAATACCCGAAAATGTTCGAAAATAGCGCAATATATGGACTTAATGGAATATTTATTAATATCACCAGATCCAGTTATATATTCTATAAGAACACTATGGCTACCAAAAATCACTCTTGAAATAGAAAAAGAGGATTCCGAAGCTAAGGAAGTTAAAAATTTGCTGACGTTTGATGTTTCTGATTATTTTCAAGAAAATCTCTAATAACATCTTCGATAATATATTCTTAATAAAATAAATATATGGGATATATGTATAATAAGTATGTAAATATGTAGAACAAATTAAATAAACATTACTCAAATAAAGAATTTACTACTTTATAATAACAAATATATACCTACATAATACATTAGAAAACTAAAATGTTACGTATACACACATAAGGAAACACGGAACAAAATAGTGAATTTTACAACTTTTGACGTGACTTGGTAGTTTTGAGGCCATTATATTACTATTATTAAATGACCTATATCAACATTTTATATATCGTTGAATTGGTAAATAAGTCTATTTTTATATTCTTTTAACATTTTTAAAATATTTGCAAAATTAGTGGAGTTGTATTAAAAAAATTAAATTTTTTTGGATTTTCAGCTATTTTTAAAAAAAAAAATTTATTTTTGAAAAATTACCAAAAATAGGTTATTGGTGCTATTTTATTGATTTTTTTATGAATGAAAGCTTGATTTGTGTTTTATACATTACATAAGAAATAATATTAAAAATATTACGCTAATATGCTTTTAATATGCTTTTAAAAATAGTCGTTAAAAAAAACTGACTTTTAACATAAAATCTCCACTCCTGCATTCATCTTTGGCCGGGCGGGAAGCAGTTTAGTGTTAAATCATTCTAAATCTATTTCTATAAAAAATATGGGTACCAAATTTAAAAAAGCTCGCGTGACATTTTTTTTTTTTTGTTAATCGACAAAAATGAAACTATTTTTTAAAATTGACAATTTTCGGCCAATGCTAGATGTAGGGTGCAAACTTAAATCAATTCAAAATTTCTTTATTAACCATTTATGAAGCCTTATCTTTTGAAATTAATAAGGAAAAAATTTTTTTATTGACGGAACTTGGAGAAAAAAGTGAATGAATTGTACTATATTTTTGTAAAAAAATAGCCATTTTTCATGCCAATTTCAGAGTGCTGACTTTGAATATTTTTCACGTCTAGACGAATTGAGATAATCCAAAAATTCTTTGAGCATATTATTTTGAAATATGTAGCAAATTACAGAATATTTTAAAAAAAATTTTACCTCATATATCTCCGGACTTATTCCCGAAAAACGAAAGAAAGTCGAGCCAAAAATCAAAAATTCAAAATTCAAGCGTAAATATCTTTTTAACTGTAAGAAATAACTTAGATGAGTAAGCTTATTTTTTCTTTATCTTGCCAAGCACTTTCCAGAAATATAAAAATCTTTTAAATCGGACTTCATTTGTACAAGTTACGATTTTTTTTTAACTTTTACATACTCGAGGTAGTCAACTTTGACACCCTGTAGCTTATCTCGTGTTATCACAAATGATTTTTCTGAAAGCTTAGGTCCTCCTCTACAACTCTTCCATACATTTCAATTTGATCCGATCAGTAGTTTAGGAGATTCAGATTTATTACCAAAAAATTTGCGTTTGACCCCACTGTGCGCCATGTCGCCAAACGGAAAATTTTATCGCCAAAGGCAATTAAAAATCCTGGTGTAGATTTAAATATTAGTATTATAAGATGTATTATGAACAGTGTGACCAGATGTGAAAAAATTATTTAGCTAAATCGAGTTTAAAATAAAGCTAAAGGTTATTTAAAAATGCTAAAAAATAATGTCAAGTTTATAAAATACATTTTTCAATGGTATATGCTAATTTTATGTAATTATAAACAGAAGAAAAAAGAGAACAACGTAAGTAGAATAAGAAGAGGCCATACAATTTACATAGTAAAGCCCACAATATTTTTCAGTTTGCACCTAGTTACATTATCCAGTTCGTCCTAGCATTTCGTACCATCTGATTGTTGTAACCTTGAACAGTAGAAATTATATTCATAACCTTAAAAATCCGGTGTGCTGTTGTCCCATCTACTTTACTTCGATATGATCGGAGAGTGTTTTGCGATAATACCATTTGTAGTTATTAAACTTCTTCTATTCAACCTGTCTAGTCAATTCTTTTCAAGATCCACTACTTAAATACCTTCAAGTTCATGCTAAAATAACATTTGTTTGCAAATAACAATATATGTTTAAAAACTAAATACTTCATCAAATAAATATATCTCTGTTTCAAAACTTTGCAAAAAAAGTATTTAAAAATTTTTAAACCACATCTTAAAGCTTACCTTAATGACTTTGATATTAAAATTACTGCTACTTTCGTTAATGTAGACAATAGTAAATATTGTAAATTGCAGACAATAGTAAATACTATGATATTCATTCAAATAATGTTCGTTCGAATTATTCAAATAATTATTACGAATGATTATTAAAAGAATTTAAAAATATTATTTTTCGAATAACGAATAATTCGAATATTTCTATATTGAATATTCGAATGAAACGAATAATTTAATATTTTTGCAATTTATAAAAAAAAAATTTTTTATAAAAATTTTTCCTAAATTTTCATTCGGCAATTTTGCCGACAAAATTTGAGCCTTTCAAAATCAAATTTTATAAAAACAAAATCTACTAAAATCTACTCATTTAAATTTTATTCTTTTTTTAATTAATTTCTGAGGACTTTTGACAGGCTGCAGGTTTTGAACCTTTTGAAGACGGTTTGTTTATCGATCGATGTCATTTTAAGATTCTTTGCTTATATATATGCGATATATGTAGTGTAGAGAAAATTAATTTTTTTTATCATACTTGTTGATTGTTTTAATAGTTATTAGATAAAATTTAATTAAATTTAAAATTTATTTTTAAATTTTCCAGGAAAGTTTATAACCAAGAGAAGTAGAAAATCAAACGGGTTAAGAAAAGTTGTTCATCATTGCAAAGATAGAAATTTCAGAGGAATTTTGTTTTATTTTTCTAATTAGTTTTTTGTTGTTTTTTGTCAAACATTTTTTTTAAAGTTTCACAATAAAAATATAAATATGTTAACGTAGAAGGATTTTCGAAGCAACTTCAAAACAAAATATAAAAAAAATTCTGCGATAATCCCCCCTCTTAAATATTTTGACGATTTTTTGATTTTTATAAAAATGAAAATCTTGAATAAAATTTATATTTTGAATGAAAAAGGTTTAAAACAATTTACCAAATATAAAGATAATCTGATAATATCCTGCCAAGAAATATCTTTTTTAATCTTTCTTAGAATGGACGATATATTTATATTGAGAAGGATTTTTTAAAGATATTTCCAATGAATTGATAACTTTTTCGAATTCGAATTACTTTACTAATTCGAATAACTTTAAATACGTAATCGAATAATTCAAACAAATTAAAACGCCTCATTCGAATTATTCGTTTTTTTTTTCGAACAACAGAAAAACCGAACAATTTGAATACCTTAGTAAATACCTTTAATTTCAATATTTGAATTTTGTCCTTATTTTTAAAAATGCTAGAAAATGCTAAATATAACATTAAAAACTTCTAAGAAATATGCCCAATGTTAAATGCAAATTTTGCGGCTAAATCGGTGTAAAAAATGCTAAATTTAGCTGCAAAAATGAAAAATTGGTCACATTGTGATGAGATTTCTCTACACAACTATTTTATAAAATTAACTATCAAAAAAATTTGTGTGTGCATGTATATTTTGGTAATTACTGAAAAACCATTTTTTTAATAGTTTTCTTTTAATGATTTTTTTACATTTAAAAAATTTTTTTTTTAAAATTGTGCTCAAAAAGTGCAAATTTTTTAAATAAAAAGACCATGTTTACCCTGTGTCCGGTTAAAATAGAATACCTATACCCTTTTTTAAGATTAAACATAATATAAACAAAATGGTTACTCTCTTCTGTCGGCGTTATCTCACATATTATATCAGCGTTAATCTTAGTTGTAGACCTGGAGTTAAGGATTATCGACTCATTTAAAAGCTAGTTTCAATTAATTTAACTTCATATTCGATATTAAAAAATTTAAACCAGAATATATACAAATTATATAAATTTTTACATAAATAATTTCAAAATTTTTAATTTTTTTAAGATAATATTTTAATACTTTTGGTTAATTTGGTTACAGAAAATATTTGTTCGTGGCACTACTGTTCGTAACAAACAACGTCTGAGAAAGAAGAATTTAAATCAGTCGCCACAACAAAGTGCTGTTCTTCAGAAAAGTGATACACTGAGAACATTTTACCAAACACAGAAACTATGTATTTGGGTATATTTATTTGTTTCAGTTCATAAAAAAAGAAATTTGCTCTTTATAAATTTTTTTTCATCTATGAAAAGGTTTTATTTTAAACAAAAATGTTTTTTTTTTTTTTTGGAATCGTACTTTTTATGTTATTTATTTTTTATATTTGTTTATAAGCACAAACAAATTCGTTTATTAATTTATTCGATTTTAATTTTTAAACTCTCATGCACATTAAAGTGCATTGATTTGTATGGAGACAAAATATGTTGCAGATGTAGCCATCTAAAATTCAAGAATGATATTTTTTAAACTAATCCCCAAAATATTTCGGTTTAATTATTTCGTTCATGTGAGCTGGACCATTTTTGAAATACTTCCAAAAATATAGTTTTCGAACAATAGTGTACATAATTTTTAACCTTTTGTCAAAAAAAAAAAAAAAATACAACATACATATGACACACAAATTACGTTTAATACATAATGAGTTTAAAATTTTAGTAAAATTTTCTATGATTTTATTTTAAATATTATTTTATTAAAGTTTGAATATTTTGGACATTTTCCATCGTTATTTATATTTTAAAGCATCATTGGAAAGGTCTCATTCAATACTTAAACAAGTTTGCAATCGTAAATTGCCTTGTTGTCTCCGTTTGGCGATACCAAAGCAGAGTTAGTGGACTATAACACTATGCGACAGTCAAAATCGGGATGCGATGAAACCAACGGGAAATGTTATATCGGTAAAAAAGAAGTTATACGTGTCCCGGCGTTTCGCTGGGTCACGTCTAGGAATCGAGATATATCGATTTGAAGTTAGTAACTATCATATAGGGGAAATTGTGACCTTTGGTGGTCTTTTTTTTTTTTTGACATAACTCGAGAACCACCAGTCCGATTTTGCTGAAACAAATTTAAAAAAATTAGGAATTACAATTCCTTTAATCTGTTCATATAACGTTTCGCTACATAAGCAACAATTTCGCAGTTATAAATAAATGTATGAAAAAAAAACTATCTTTTGCCTAAAAAATTTAATTTTTTTATTTTTAATTCATAAAAAATCCAAAACGGTAAAAAGTGTCAAGTTCTATTACTTTCACGTAAAGTCACATAATCTTTAAACAAAATGAGACATAGATCATAAAAATCGATGGACGCGTTTCGCTTTTATTCACAATTAAGTGAAGGTATCTCATTTTGACAAGAATATTGATTTTATGTTTCAATGAATTTGGATAATATTTATTATATATTATTTATTATAATTATTAACACGTAAAATTAAAAATTATTACAGGTAATTATTAGGTTATTACATAGATACATAGGTTATAAAAATCGATGAACGCAAAACTTATTTTCGTTTGTTTGCGCCCTTTTCTTTCTTGCGTGGTGGTTCGCCCACTTGTTCAGAGTCTGTAACGGATGAGGATCTGTCTTCATCTGGAAAAAATCAATTGTTTTTAATCAGTCAGTTAACTTCATTTTTGTGACTTACCCTCGGAGAAAACTCCCATTGTATATTCTTCTTCTTCATTTTCATTGTCGGGATCGTACGTCTTTTGCGACCACTAACAAATTTCAGCCACCAGCGAATCGAGCCTTTTACCTTTATGTCGCGTTTCCATTGGCATTGCCACTTGATGGAAGCGCTCGCCATGTTCATCCGACTCTGAGGCTAGCTGCTTGCTGAAGTATTCGAGATGGTGATGCAAGAAGTGAATTTTGAGGGACATATTCACTCCTATTTTCTGGAAGTAGTGCAACATCTTGGTCACAAGAGCGGGGTAATTGTGTGCTCGCGTACTTTCCAAAAAATATCGTATGACTTTCTTCACTGCCCTCCACGCAAAGTAATCATTACCGTCTAAAGCACCTTTAAATTCCTTTGATTTCATGAGCTTTCGTATATCCGGCCCATTCAGAACACCTTCCTTCAATTGTGCTTCGCTGATTCGTGGGAAAATATTTTCCAAACAATCAAGAATTTTCGGTTGCTTCACAATGGCCTTGATGAAATTTTTTACGATTCCCAGTTTGATATGGAGAGGGGGCATGAGGACGTTCTCCATTGGCATCAGTGGAACATTTACGCAGTTGTGTCCTTTCTCCGCTGGATCTCGAGCAAGCCACTCATGCGTTTCGTATTGGTTTCCTTTAAATCGGGTATCCCAAAGACACAAGAAACACATGTTTTTCGTATAGCCTCCTTGGAGACCTCTTAGCATTGCCACGACTTTCAGATCACAACTGATCCGCCACATGTGATCAGTGTAGCAAACTTTATCCAAAATTATTTTCATGGAATCGTATGTTTCGCTCATGTCTGTGCTGTAGCCAATGGGAATACTTGGTTTTTTGTTATATTTATGTAGCAAAACGACTTTCAGGCTTGATTTCGAAGAATCGATGAACATTCTATAATCAGCTGCGACATAATTAATGGCCATCGCCTCCATCAGTCCCTTTATATCGTGGCAGTAAACAAATGTGTTCCCTTCGTTGAGTGTGTAGTACCGTTGGAATAGCAATTGTCGTCTTCGATATCCGGTGACTTTGACATTAGGCTCCAAATTGTTGCCTTCTTTCAAAAGCTGGGCAAGTTTTTCTGCTTCACGTTGAGAAAGATTTAATTCTGCAACAATCTTGTCCATTCTTGCTTGTGATATTGGAATTATTTTGTTCGATGGGCTGACTTCTGGTGTTGGTTTAAAGGCGAAATCCGAGTGATCCATTGTTTCAATAGAAAAAGAAGTTTCTCTGTCAGAACTTGGAAGCGGTGGAATTGGTATTTCATCCGAATGCGGTAGAGGTATTTGTGCACTTTTAACAGATATGTAAACTCTTCGTTTAAGGCCTTTACGATTTACTCCACATATTTTGTTTGCGCAAGCGTAACAGTTATCTGAATTGTGCTCTCCTGGATCAGTCCAAATCATTGGTACACCAAAACGAAGTGAACTGCGTTTCCCTTGGATCCACATGTTAAGACCATTGTATCACGTTTTACAAATTTTGTCTGGGACCCACGAAACGCCGCGAATTATTTCGCAATCAAAATAAAGTTTAAAAGCGCGCTCCACTTGCTCAGTGAGTAATGCAGCATTTGTTGAAAAAGCTCTTTTTGCCACAAACGTAACAAAATAAATTGATATTTTCTAGACAATTTGCACTCATTTCGGTTTTATACTTTTATTACTTTTTCGTCATTTTAAAAAAACCGTACTTTACGCGTTTGGAGACACTTGTTGAATGACAAAAATCGATCAGTGAACACCTATAAATACTACGTAAGTTTCAATATTTTACTGAGAGGTACTTATGAATTCGCGCATCTTTTAAGGGTGGCATAAACCTGATTCGTGTGCGTTTTAAATTTTTCGAAACGTTCTAAAACATGACCACTCATAAATGTGGGTGCAATTTGTGTAAAAAAATCATGCAGGTAGCCAACGGAAAAAACCAAAATAATTAAAAAAGTGCACTTTCCTTTTTTCCTTTTAATTGTCCACGCACATTTATGACCGTTTTTTAGTTTGTTACCGCTACCATAAAAATCAAATAACCTTTTGTTTATTACTTTTTTTTAATTCTGACAATCATAAAAAAAAGTCATCAATGCTTTTTCCAAGGAATTTTGAGCATATCTCGAGGAAATTTTTGAAATTCATACCTTCACTTAATTGTGAATAAAAGCGAAAAGCGTCCATCGATTTTCATGATCTATGTCTCATTTTGTTTAAAGGTTATGTGACTTTACGTGAAAGTAATAGGACTTGACACTTTTTTTACCGTTTTGGATTTTTTATGAATTAAAAATAAAAAAATTCAATTTTTTAGGCAAAAAATAGTTTTTTTCTTCATACATTTATTTATAACTGCGAAACTGTTGCTTATGTAGCGAAACGTTGTATGAACAGATTAAAGGAATTGTAATTCTTAATTTTTTTACATTTGTTTCAGCAAAATCGGATTGGTGGTTCTCGAGTTATGTCAAAAAAAAGACTACCAAAGGTCACAATTTCCCCTATATGATAGTTACTAACTTCAAATCGATATATCTCGATTCCTATACGTGACCCAGCGAAACACCGGGACACGTATAACTTCTTTTTTACCGATATAACTTTCCCCGGTAGTTTGAACCCTTCCCGACCACTGACCCCTACCATTTGTCGCACAGTGTAATTCGACACCAGCAGAATTTAATACGTATTTTCTGTGCCGCTACACACTTCGTCAGCATTCGTGGTATCTTATCCATTTTGATTTCGTTGAAACCTAAACAATAGTATTACCCTTTAGTTGTACAAGTAATATATTGAGATTTACGATCCATAATTTGTTGAGTTAACTTTTATGTCAAGTAAATGTTACCAAAAGCATATATTTATCATAAAAACTATAAATTTGTGCAAAATAGTGATTAAATTTAAATACTCTCTTTAAATCGATTCGCAGTTAGTTATATTTTCCATAAATTCATCTATATATATATACATATATATATATATATATAGATATATATATAATATATATATATATATATATATATATATATATATATATATATAAATATATATATATATATATAAATAAATATATATATATATATATATATATATATTGCAAAAATATCCGAAATATATAAAATTATATGTTTGAGTAAAGAAAATATGACAAAAAACGATAAGTAACATCTTAATATTGGGCGACTGAAAAGAGTCATAACAATTATTTATTATTCCAGACCTTGGCATGCCTCTATTATAATTTGAAGTTAATTTTCTTTTAACGAAAATTTTCATAATGTCATTGATTTTTAGAGCTGTTTTAAAAATGGTCCAGTTCACATAAATTTAAACATGAAAATATAATATTTTGGGAATCACATAGAAACAGACCAACCTTCATATCTAGAAGGGCATATTTGCAACTTTTATCCTGAGACTCTTTAATGCACATTCTCAATTGTAAGAAAATAATAAGAATTTCTTACAGTGCAAACGTACCAATTTATTCTCTTATAAAGTAAGAACTCACAAATACATGTACGTATAAGGTGTGTTTCCATTCGCCTAGCCCTGTTCTAGATTGATAAATCCCATACGTAGACAACTTTATAAGGTACTAGTTGATCACAAAAGTGGCACGGATTTCATGTTTACTTTACATCCAACGTACTGGCCGGCTGATTCTAGAAAAATTCTATATTTCATATATTTTTTTAAATCAAATCCTTTGGCGCTAAAAGCCTTCTTTATTAAAATTTTAATTAGATTTATGGATATAGACAGCTGTATTATACAATTTGTAATTTTTGCGATGCACGTTGATAATAGGAAATATGTATGTAAATCTTTTTTTTTAATTTTAAGGTAGAATTAGTTTCGGTGTATTGTAAAGTTTTGTATCGACTGTAATTTTTTTTAATTGATGAAAAATAATAAAATTTATTTGTTTTTATGTAAGGTATCGTTGCATTAATTATTTTCTGTTGAAATTTATTTCGTTTCTATGTGACAATTAAATTTTTAAAGGCAAATAAATAAATAAAATATAACAAAATGAAAATATTCAACAAAATGGGGACATTGAAAATTTAAGAAACTAAAATCTCCCGTGCGGTCATAAGAGGTAAGAAGATAAAAGGATAAGTTTTTACGTTTTGAATAACTTTCATAAATTTACAGGGAACTTTACGATATGTTACCTTACACATAAACTACTGACGCTTTTAAAAAGCTTACGAACCCCTCTATGTAACTGCTTTTTATTTTTTCACCATTTTTCTTTTTTAAGAATACTTTTAGATTAAAAATTGAAAGTTCGCTAAATGAATTACGTATTGAAAATGAACAAAATATTCTATTTAAAATATTTCCTTTAAATTTTAGTTTTACGACGAATGTTTCATTATTTTTTATAACATTGAAAAACACAAATATTTTCCTTTCCCTTTGTTTCTCTTCCTTTTTCATTAGCAAATGTTAGAATTATAAAATATAATATACCAAAATAATAGTTATTATTCTTTTTCAACAATGAACTCTTAAATAAATATTTCGTAACGGTTGTTTAAATGGGTATAAACTCTTCTTGTTCTTAATTATACTTTAATCGTTCAATTTGTTTTTGGGTAACATTTCATTTTTTTTTTTTTGCTAACAGATCGTTGAACTTATTTGTATTATGTTAATTAACATGAAAAGCCTTGGCTGTGTTGTTCCTCTGAATGGTAGAATTAGGAGAAGAGCTAGTACTAGTTCAGGAACAATGGATCATTAGCGAAAAGGTTTGCGGACTACTTGCGGACAACTTCAAGCTGCTGTACGCTGCGGGATCAGGTAGAATACGATCTTGTATAGTAGCAAGCAAAAAACTCAGAATCTTCATTCTCTCTGATTTTTGTGGTAGCGGCCTGGGAGACAAGCTCTGGTACCCTCTACATTGTCTACAGCTACATGGCCCATGAACACTTCGAACCACCACCAACTAAGGATCGCGAGATAACAGAGGCTGCTAGAGCAAGCAACAAACCGCTCATGATTGGTGCTGACGCTAATGCCCATCATGTCGTTTGGGGAAGCTCCGATAGAAATATAAGGGGTGAGTCTTTATATAATTTTATTGTTTGTAGTGGTTTAGATATTCTGAACATTTGTAAGGAACCAACCTTAGGATGTTCTCGATACTACGCTAGTTAATACTAGGCACTCTAGGGATTGAAGGGTCTTCAACGACTGCTCAATCTCATCACTTGTACATTGACTTCAATATAGATGTTTGTTTACCCAGGGTTAAACCATTACAAAACAACAGGAAGACAAACTGGACAGTACAACATGATATGCTGTCCCAACTCCTCCCAAATCCTCCGACCATCAACGGTTGTGGTGATATCGACTCCTGTGTCAAAACGCTTTTGATACAGCAACTTCTGTTGCATGCAGACCCAAAATCTGCCGGGGTAAGAGTAAACCACATTGGTGGAACTCCGATATAGGCGAGACTCGTAAAGAATGTCGCCGTTTATTTAATGGGGTGAAGAGTCTAGGAGACTGGTCTACTTATAAGTCCTCAGTTAACAGGTTCAAAAACCAGATGTTATTACGACAGCAACGTATTGTTCTCACTTTTGTTTAAATGTGTCAGTTTTCTCGTTGTTATATGTTTATCGCTGTTTAAAAACTAGCTATTAGCTACCTTCTCTGTTAGTTTATTGGTACCTCTCTACCTAGTATTAACTACACAGTGAAGGTAGCAAAATTAAACTACAAATGGAGTGGTAGCTAAATATTTTATTTTTAAAACTACTGCTGCATTTGAACTACATGTTTTCTAGCGTCTGCTCCATTTCAAGTTTTATTTTTAGCGAGTAGCAGTAGTTATAGAAATTTTCAGTAGCTGTAGTTTTATCCAACCCAAAAAACTTGGTAGCAGTTGGAGCTTTTCAAAAGCTGACTATAGATACAAAATACATCAAGTGCTCAATAAATTCACATATATTAACCCACACACGCAGATATGTATGTATGTTGGTATGAATGTGCGTACTTATACTTTCTGATTTAAAAACAGGTCACTGTGAAAAAAATAATTACAACTTTTAGAGTTAGCAACTTAATTGAAGAGCATTTAGAAAATTGCAGCATCATTAATAACAATAAGTGCAACCAATAAAATCAAAATTCAACCATTAGCTAAAAGTAATTTCCAAGTTACATGTATGTGCTTAGTTTAACACACGAGGGAAAAATGAAAGCATAATGAAAAAACTCGAATACAGAATAAACACCGGAGGGATTTAGTAGTTGTTTCATTAAAAAAAGAAGTGGAAATAGTAAACTCATTTTCATTAACCCTTAATCTTAGGTTTCGTTAGTATTTTACTTTTATTATATATTTATACCCCGTTTACATTTACGGTTTTTATCCTATTTTTCATTCAAATTATTTAACTAGTTAAATTAAAAATCATTTATTTAACGTAATGTCTGTCTATCAGTGCCAATGTATAAATGGTAACCTCAGTTAAACAGCTGATTATTATTTTTAGTTGTTACAGCTGTGAAACTGTATAAATATAAAACTCATTACTGATGTTTGTAACACACAGAAAAAATCATCCAACATCGACTCAGAATCACTTTTTGAGTCGATCTGACGATGTCCGTCCGTCAGTCCGTCCGTCTGGCTGACTGTCCATGTAAACCTTGTGCATAAAGTACAGGTCGCAATTTTGAGGATAATTCAATGAAATTTGGCACGTAGCACTTCCATAACACAAGGACGAACCATGTTGAAATTAGTTATGATCGGTTCATTATTTCACCTAGCCCCCATACAAATACCATCCCGGAATAGGAGTTTAACGATCATAAATGCCATAATTATAGCAATATTTTAATGAAATTCGGTGTAAGGAAGTTTTGTATAAGTTTCAATCCTTGTGTCAAATTTCATAAAGATCGGTCCCTAATTGACCATAGCTCCCATATAAAACCCTCTTCCGAAAATCACTTTAACGTGAATAATCACATACACATGTTAGTATCAAGTTTATATTTAACACAAATAAGTTATATATAAGTAGAAATCATAGTGACAAACTTTATGAGAATTGCTCCATAATTTACCATAGCTCCCATATAAGCACTAATCACCCTAAAGTGCATAAATTCATATAAATGTTAGTATTAACGTATTATTCTTTATTCGTATATTTTATTTTACACTTAGTAAATGTCCACATGTCTAATATAAGACTCCTCCACGAATTTTGATGGACATGCACAATAGGGTGGTGTATCATATGGTCGGGCTTGACCAACTATATCTTTCTTATCTGTTTTTTAATTTAAATGTAAATGGGGGGGGGGGGGTCAAATTTTTAAATTAAGTTCATGAGTTACAATTTTGTTATTAAAAGATATTTCAGTATAAATATCGAATGTAAGAATTATTAATTAACAAGAAAAAATAACTCAGAAATGTTTAAATGAAATATTTTGGTAAAACTTTTGTTTATTATCTGGAATTAAGCTGTAAGTTAAAGCTTACCAATCGATTGTTATTAAAAAAAAATAAATTAAGGCGCGACCGTTCAAATCAAACAATCAAAGGATTTATTTAAAAATAAATATTTATTAGTATTCTTAGAAACAAAGTTATTAATATTCACTTTAATTTTTAGTAACAATATTTATTAATATTCACTTCACTTGCATTCCAATGTGCAAGAAATTTGATATGCTTGATCAGCACATAGCCGGATGCGCGTGCAGAAGTCATGGGAACAAATGAAATAAGTAATTATGCTGACACTGCCAACTTCATTAAGCTGCAGTGTTGTCATTGTTGCTAACTCCTCTCTCCTTAAAAATCTGTGTCCCGCAGATCACTGTAAACGGTTTGAACGAGGGGCAAGTTATTTGTGGGGTTTGCACTACCGGCAAGTTGTATCGTCTTGTTAATCTGTACCACAATGTCCCGAAACAAATTACTATTACTATTATCGTGCCAATGTGGCTGCCAATCGTCAGATTTGACTTAATTTTCAGGTATTCAATAATGTCAATGTTTTGCAAGCTCATGTTATGGATTTGGTTCTATCTTTCAGTTGTAACATTTGTGAAAATGGATGGCAAGGGTTGTGTTCTGGAGATAGATGTACTAGAATATGGTTCCTTATCTAGCAAAATAGTATCGTAATTACGCCGATGTAATTAGATAGGAAAACTATATCTGAAGTTATCATCTTAGCAATCTGATTATTAATCTTTATGTATTGGCAGTTGGCGTTTCCCCCTTTAAGCAGACGTGATACACAAGTTCCTTCACCTAACTTGTCAAGAGAGTATTCCTGACAATCCGTTACATTGTTGATATGTAGGCAGGGATTCTTCACTCCGAAGGTCTCATTTTGACTAATAAGAATTTCCTTGAATGGAAGTTCAATTTGTTTCTCCGACCTGATGGTTGGTCTAACTATAAGTCGATGATAAAAGTTAATTTTCACATTTGGAATGGATACAACATACAACAATATGGATCCGTTGGTGTAAATTGAAGGCTTCCCATACTCAATTGCCTCTACGGCGTTAGAATTGGGTAAGGTCTCCATTTCTGCAATAATCTTCTCTACCTCATCTCGATCTACTAAGTTTGTATTTACAATTCCACCTTTAGCCATTTGACACGCTCTTACAAATTCGTCTATTGCGTCCTTTAGGACAAGCACTTGATTTATTGCTCCTTGTCTGATTCGCTCGGCCTCTTTTCCATTACTTATTTCATTCATTTTGGAAATGATTTCATTAGTCTTCTGGACAACCTCATTTGTCGCGTTCATCAGTTGGGCATTAATTTTGTATTGTTCATTATTATTGGTGATTAGTGTGTTCTGGGTTTTGTTCTAATCCGTGGCGACCCATTTCCGAGCTGAACCGATCCAGTGATTGATCTTCGTCTTCTAACTTTTGTACCTTTGAGCTCAATTAGTCTTTTCTGGACTTGTGCGAGGTAGTAATTGATGACATCTTTATTTTGACTCGGTTGCAATTGTTTTTGGACTAGCGTTGTTACATTATTGGCAATTGTTGCATAGTTGTCGAGATTTATGAGGTAAACCAATTTTAGATTACCGTTTATCGTAAAAGCATTTTCAGCTCGTACTGTTACAATAGAAGCATCGTAACGGGAAATATGTGCAGCTTGAGGAGTTTATACTCGTGGTAGAAAGTAATAGAATGGTTAATAGCAGAAATATATTCCTGTAAATATATATTCTATGATTAATAATGTTCGGGCAAGGCCCTTTGTTATATTTATAAATTATTATAAGTTTTTGCGTAATTGGGATAATTTATTGTTGGAATAATTTATTATTCCAAAAAGAGAATTAATAAGAAGCTTAAAAGTAATCGTTAGTAATCATTAATATGTGATGATAAAGTGGAATATGGGTGGATATATGATATATGAAAAGTATCCTTCCCCCTTTTTTTCTTCTTCCTTTTTTCCTTTCTTCTTTTCTTTTTTTCCTTTTTTCCTTCCTTCCTTTTTTTATTATTAATAGTTGGAGAAAAGAAAAAAAATTATACTCTTTTTTTATCTCTTTCTTATTTCTAAATCTATGTAATATCCTGTTCCTTATAGTGCCCATGGGGATTTGAACCCCTGCGTAAATATACGCCTACCACTATAATTTAGAATACTATTTGTCAAGGATATACATATATATTTTTATCATAGATATATTCTTTATTACTCCTAAATATTCATTTCGAATATAATTCTGTATATTTTTGATTTCAATAATGTTCATAATTTGTTATATTCTCGCTTTGAGCATGTTTTATTAGTAGGATATTTAAAAGATTTATATTCTTTCATTATATTTTCATATTTAAAGCATGTGACCCCTTTTTGTTTTCCCTTTTTTATATCTAAAGAAGTAGAAGTTTTTCTTTAAAAACAATTATTATTAAAAAAAATTATTTTGAATTTATTTAATATTTTTTATATTGGCCTTGTAAATCCTTTTACCACTTGCTGTACGAATTGTGACTTTATTATCCTTTTCTACAATCTCTTTTCTATGCACCGCTTTGTTCTTGGCTTTTATATTCTTAACTCTATCGTATATTACATCGCCCATTTTATATATCTTTGTCGATGTGCGTTTCCTATTCATGCGGTTGTTTCTTTCTTTAACATTTCTTCTAATAATTTTCCTAAGGTCATTATTAACTTTAGAGCGAACTTCAAGCAATTTACTAAAGTCTGATACTTTATTCCTGTTAAAAAAAATATCACCCGGTCTCTTTCCAGACACGGAATGTATGGTGTTGTTATATCTGTCAACTGCAACATACATCAACTCTTGTACACTTAGTTCCGCATTTTCCGCTCTTAGGCATCTGTAAATTTCTATCAAAGTTGAGTGAAGGCGTTCTACTTGTCCGTTTACTTCGCTGCCTAGCCTTTCAAGGAAATCTTTGATCAAAGGGCTAATAAAACTACTTTCATTGTCTGTTACTAAAATTTTGGGTACTGTAAAATAATGTAAAATTTTCACTAACTTTTCTGTAATATTTAAAACGGATCTATCGCTAATGTGAAAAAGTCTAGCAAATTTTGAGAATTTGTCAGTTACAGAGATAAATTTTTTGTCCTGAATTTCCATTATGTCCATGTGCAAAATTTCACATGGTTGGTTGGGTTGGTCTACGTGGTAGCCCGTAATCTTACGGGCAATCAATTAGACTCGTTAGAATTAGAATCTGTAATGAGATAGAAATGTAGGGAAGAAACAATGAGAACATAAATTAATTAGATCCAGCCTGTAGCATTGAGATATTTAATGATGTCACTGAGTCTAGTGTCAGATATCTCAAAGAGGTTGTCTAATTGGTGCCCTCCCAGAAATTTATGTCTGCTTGCGTTCAAGGCTGGGCATTCACATAGAAAATGAAAAACTGTCTCCTCCTTCTCGCGATTGCCACAACTACGACAATATTCATTGTAAGGGAGACCAAGTCTACTTGCATGCTTACCGATCGTCCAGTGACCTGTAAACAATGCTATTAGTCTCGAGATGTCCTTGCGTTTGTAGCCAATGAGTTGCATTGAGCGTTTCTCGTTGTAGGTAGGCCACGTTTCTTTCGCGACTACATTTGTCCAGATTCCGCCATCTATTTTTCGCCTTTTCTAGAAAGTGTTTTTGGATTCTGCTTTTGACTGTTCCTAACGGGATTGCGACAGAAACCGCTAAGGAGGCATTCATAGCAGAGCCTACCCGGGCTAATTCGTCTGCCTGTTCATTACCATAGTAGTCCCTATGCGCAGGAACCCAGATTATAGTAATGTCATACAGTCGACTTAGTCCAAGCAGTTCTTCTTTACACTGTCTGACTAGAATAGAGGTAGTTTTCGGTGATTTGAGCGATAGTATTGCCGCTTGACTGTCGACAAATAAACCAATATTCCCTTGAATATTTCTATCGCGAATTAGTTTACACGCTTCTCTGACCGCTAGTATTTCCGCTTGGAATACGCTTGCCTCGTCAGGGAGTCTACATGAGTGTCTAATTCCAAGATCATCAGAGAAGACACCAGAGCCGACACCGCAGTTCATCTTTGAGCCGTCAGTGTATATCCTAGTTCTAAATTGTTCAAGAAGATTGCCCCTTCTCCATTCACTCCTGGTGGGGAATAGGACTTTAATAGTATTTCCGAAGTCCATGTGGGGAATCATATAGTCGGTAAATTTATTGAATTGCGGGGGTATTAAATTTAATATCCTCGATAATCTTATCGCACTATTAACTGATGATTCAATTATGTATAGGTCTATAGGTGTTAGGTGCAATACAATGCCAATGGAACCGGATCTTTGTATCCTGTATAGCTGATCCACCACATACCTCTTACTAGTAGCGGTCCACCACACAAGAGATCCATATACAAGAATGGGCCGTACTATTGCAGTGTATAGCCATTTTGTCAATTTTGGACTCAGACCCCATTTCACACTGAACATCTTTCTACAGGTGTAGTATGCTACCGTAGCCTTACTAACCCTATGTCGAATGTTCAGTTTCCATGAAAGCTTAGAGTCCAAAATAATGCCCAAGTATTTTGCATTGTTCGACAAGGTGAGTTCACAGTTTTCTAACCGTGGTAGTCTGAAGCTCGGAATCTTGGTCTTTGTGGTGAAAAGTACCAGCTCTGTTTTGCCCGGATTCACTCCTAGTCCACATTCTTTGGTCCAGTCACTGAGTGTAGTCAGAGCAGTTGACATGATATCACTTATCACGTTCAGAAACAGTCCTGATACATCGTCCGCGTAAGCCACGACTTTCACTCCCTTGTCTTCCAATTTACACAGGATGGTATTATTGATAATAAGCCACAACAGCGGAGAAATCACACCACCTTGTGGAGTTCCACGCACAACTTGTTTGGTCTTAACGCTGTTGCCTAAATTCGCAATGACGATTCTTGTCTCTAGCATTGACACCAGCCAGTTGGTGATATAATCATCAACTTCCAGTTCGTACAGAGCTCTCTGTATCGCCAAAGTCGTGACATTGTTAAAGGCGCCTTCTATATCCAGAAAGGTAGCCATAGCGTATTGTTTAAATTCAATGGATCGCTCGATGACCCTTACGACCTCATGAAGAGCCGTCTCCGTGGAGCGACCTTTAATGTAGGCATGTTGACTTCCTTAGAGTCGAGTTGTACCCTCTAGACGCTGCCTTATATGTAAATCAATGAGTCTCTCCAGAGTTTTCAGCTGAAAAGATGAGAGACTAATCGGACGGAAGTCCTTTGCATTCTCATGACTTCTTTTTCCGATTTTTGGAATGAACACTACCTTTACTCTCCTCCAGCTCCAGGGAACATAGTTGAGGGTTAGGCAGAGTTTAAAGATCCTATGTAACCAGGGTATGATGTATACCTTTGCACTTTGCAGCATCCGTGGTATAATACCATCAGGCCCTGAAGATTTGTACGGAGAGAAGCTATCAATCGCCCATGAAATTTTCTCTACGGATATTATGTCATCCTCGATTCCTTGCGAGGATTTAATATGCCCCATCTCCTGGTCTGTAATATCAGTGCAGCCAGGAAAATGAGTACTAAGTAAAATGTCCAAAGATTCCGCCGACGATTCTGACCATGATCCATCCATCCTTTTAATATAGGATGGATTATTATGACCATTTGCCAAAACCCTACTGAGTCTAGCAGATTCCTTGGTATTGTCTATAGATTCGCAGAAGCCTTCCCATGAGTTTCTTTTTGCGATCTTTATTGCCTTCTTATATTCCCTACGCTTATCGTGATACAACTGCCACGATTTTGTCCTGTAGCCAATATTGAAAGCATTGCATGCCTCCTTGCGTAGCTTCGAGAGTTCCTTGTTCCACCAGGGAGGGAAACTCTTTTTAGCCTTCGTCATTGGACAGGATATATTAAAAGCTTTAACAATTTCCTTGCCTAATGTACTCTCAATTTGGTCAAGACCCTCAGTCGTTGCTTCGACTGGAGGTATTTTTTTCATTTTGTGCATGAGAATCCCATTGAACTTAGTCCAGTTCGTTCGTCTTGGGTTTCTGAAAGTTGACGCTGTTTCCTTGCAGACGAGTCCAATGTCGAAAAGTATCCAGCAATGATCCGAAAAGGATTTCTCTTTGGATACTCTCCACCTATCAACTGATAAATTGGATCTGTCTTTCATAAGTGCAATGTCTAGCACCTCTTCCCATCCATTATGGTTCACCGAGCTCGGAAAAACGAATGTGGGGTCGTTGCCAGAGTTGCATATGGTCAAGTGGTTTGTATTAATGAAATCAAATAGACACTCACCTCTGTCGTTGATTTCAGTGCTGCCCCATATTGTATGCCTTGAGTTAGCATCACAGCCAAGGATAATGTCTTCTTGAGCCTTTATAGAGGCCAGAAACGACCTCACTTCGTCTGGCGGGGCTGGCTTGTCGTGTGCCATATAGCTGGAGGCGATCAGGAAACTTCTGTTTCGCATTAATTCGAGCCTTGCGATTGTCAGATCTTTTACGTACAGTGTTTTATATGTTGAAGTCGGGAACCCTTTGACTTGGGAGTTAGAAACCCAGGGTTCCTGGACTATAGCGATGTCGAGGTCCTTTTCCGCTAAAAGAAGCCTCAGATTGTCTGTAGCACATTTTGAATGCTGCAGATTAATTTGCACGATTTTCATCGTCGGTTGTAGGGTTTTTTGCAGGTTCGCTTAGCTGCATGCCTGTCAGCAGATTGTTGGCTACTTCCAACTCATCTGCTTCGCCAGCTCCTGGACCTGTGGGAAGGAACACCTTAACCTTGGCGTCCCTAACCCCAAAGTACAGTTTTAGCCCCGCCTTCTCTAGCTCAACTGTGCTATTTTTTGAGACGGCATGTTGTTGTCCCCATGATCTTCTGAACGGATGACTGTCCAGTCACTCATGGGGATACTGGGGTTCTGCAGCTTCAGACACTCTAGTATTTTCTGGTTATCGCAGCTCAACTTCGGTAACCAAACCTTTGCCCGTGGTCTCATAGGGATTTCCCCCGCTGTGATAAGCTTAAGGCTTAAGCCTTCCCATGCATCGCTAATCTTTGCGATGCATTTGCTGAGGAATTCTTTAGAGAACACGTCCAAGCATTTGATTATCCTGTAGCCCCGGTGTATCTCACCAGAGTCAAAACGAGGAACTGTAGAGTCTTTGTTGGTCTCGTGTTCCATCACGAGTTCAGCCAATTTAGACTCTATAGCACCCCATTCTGCTACCACAGGAGTTAGGGTGCCGCTTTTTTCGTTGGCCAGCGCCATCAGCAAGTGATCTTTAACCACCTCGTTAAACGGCCTTCTTGCTGACGTTATTGTGGAAGGAGCCGGAGCGGTCGATTTATTTTGGACCTTTCTCCTCTTCGGCGAATTGCTACCCTCAGCTTGGGAGCGGTTTCGCTTCGCTCTTTCCTGCACTGCCTGGGATGTGGATGGTTGAGAGTCCTTAAACTTAAGATACTCGACAACCACCGATTGGTATCTGACACGATCTTCCTTATCGCGTTCATGAGGAGTGCCATTTGCCTTATTCTTGGCAATTTTCTCCAGTATAAAGAGAGCTTTGACATATCATTGTCTCAGAATCTCTTTCTGGCTCTTCTTTTTCTTTCGTTTCTCCTTCGACTGGTCGTCAGACTTGACATCCTGTCGAGGAGCCATTGTGTTTTGTGACAGCGGGGTGCATGACTTTCTCCCCTGCTGCCAGGTTGTTCGACCAAGGTCTCTTGACTAGAGGCTAAAAGGTCGTCTTCCGAGGAGATACCCATTTCCACGTTTTTGTTGTTGTTGTTATTTTTGTTTTTCATTTTATTATTCTCCATTTGATTCCCACGAGCAGGCGTACATGGACTAGACAAAGAAAAATTTACAACTGGTCCGTGTCCTGGCGCCAGAGGGGAGCTGTTAGCGACTAGTCTTCTTTAACCACTGACTAGCCATCCAGGTTCTCGGCACTGCTACCAACCACCTTAACCTTACAAGTGGGGGATAGAGGATATGGAATAAGAGGGGAGAAAAGAGGGTAGTTGGGGAAAGGGGATAGGGGATGGATAACCTTTGGTCATGAAGCCCTTTAGAGTCTAGACCTTGATTTCTCAGTATCCTCCAAGAGGACAACTGAGACTTCAAGAAAGAGACCACAGCCTACATTTAAGCCGCCACACCGCGTCAAGATTGTTATCCAGGTGGGGTAACTTAGGAGCAGGTGTTTCCTGGAATTCCGGTCTGGGGGGATTTCTATCATATTTATTGGTATTACACACATCGCAGTTCGAGACGAATTTTCTTATGAGAGCGAACATACGAGGAAAATAGTACTTTTACAAAATCTGTTTCCTATTCTCTCTTGCATTTCTATGTGCCCTACAAATTGTCGGTTTTCTGAGTTTATATCTGAGACAATTTTTTTAGCGATTCTAATTTTTGTATCTAGAAAAATGTTGTAAGTAGAGCTCTTGTATAATTGGTAGATACATTTCTGGAACTTTTATTCCGTTTACTATGTTCAGTACATTTAAAAGTTTTTCGGCATTCCACTCGGGTGAGGAAAAGTAATGTCTATTGGTGTTTTTATGTGGAACCTCACTTGAATGGAGATTTGGTCCAATTTTTATAATTATCTGGTTTTTAAAAACATTGATCGGAACTTCCATGTGGGGGATAAGGTCAGACGCATTGCACTATGAACGGTTGAGCATGTTGATATTGTGTCGACATCCCTTGTTTCTGATGCAGTTTTCGTACTTTATGATTTATTGTAGTTCACCTCTGATGATGTTCTTGTGATTTCCGAGTCGTCTTCGCTGGCTGATATTTTAGATTCATCGCTTGTGTGGTGGATTCCAGTTTTCGATCTTGAGAGAGCATCTGCCACATAATTTGATCTACCGGGTTTGTAGATTAATTCGTGGTTATACTCCTCTAGGCGAGCCTTCCATCGTTTCAATTTAGCATTGTAATTCCTGTTGCTTAAAGCATAAGTAAGACGCTGGTGGTCAGTATAAATTTTTACTTTCTTGGCACTATAAAGATAGTTCCTTAAATTGTCTAAAGCCCATACTATAGCAAGCATCTCCTTTTCGTTTGTTGCGTATCCTTCTTCTGTTCTATTTAATGAACGCGATATAAAAGCAATAGGTTTATCCTTACCAATCTCTCCTTGTGAGAGAACAGCGCCAATAGCATAATTTGAAGCATCTGTCATGAGGTTGAATGGTTTATCAAAGTCGGGAAACGCAAGAACTTCTGATATAGTTAGGAGATCTTTAAGCTTTTGAAAAGCCATTAGTCCCTCAGAGTTCAATTCTATTTGAACCTTTTTCGACTGGTTTCCCCTTACCTGCGCATTTTCACCTCTCGTCAAGTTCGTTAATGGTTTTGTCACCTTTGCATAGTCCTTTATAAAATGCCTGTAGTATGATGTCACTCGTAAAAAACCTTTTAACTCTTTTAGATTAGTAGGTGGTAAAAAATTCCTAATGGCCTCTACCTTTTTAAAATCAGGTTTTATTCCATCAGGATCTACCAAATATCCTAAAAACTCAACTTCTGTCTGCATAAAATGCGTCTTTTCAATATTAACCTTCAGATTAGCCTCTTTTAGTCTTTCAAAAATAGTGTAAACATTCTTCGAAGTCTCCTCTTCAATAATATCGTCTATGTACACGTAACAGTTTTTCCCGATAAATTCTTTGAGAACATCATCAATCATTCTTTGAAAAATCGCAGGAACATTTTTCAGTCCAAAAGGTAGGCGAAGAAATTCGTATTTTCCGTTCATAGTTGAGAATGCAGATTTCTGGATGTCAGGTGTCTTCATTGGTATTTGATCAATAGTTGTAAAGAATTTTGCATTTCCTAAGCTTGCCAAAGTGGCACTAATGTCTGGTATAGGATATGTCAGAGACCGTGACATCGTTTAACCGTTTATAATCTACAACTAACCTATATTGTCACAATCCAAATCGGGGAATTATAGGGACTTTTTGAGGGGCGAATTATTCCCTCAGATAACAGTTCACTAATTTGTCTGTCTACTTCATCCCTCATTGCAACTAGATATGGATAGCTTTTCGAGTAAATTGGTTCTGTTGTAGTTGTCCTTATTTCCGCTAGAACATTAGTCGCCGCAGCTTGGCTGTCGTCGAGGGGCCCAAATAAATTTTTATGCCTGTCAATTATTTCGTTTTTTCAATTTTGTCGCCATGGACAATAATTCTTTCACTATATAATTTAAACTATTGAAAATTTTGTTCTTAAGAGGAATCTTAATGATTTTCCTAAGCAAAAGGACGTTTTTCCTCCTGTCGACCACTGCTTCTAATTTCTTAAGGGTGTCGTCGCCAATAATGCCGTCAAAGGTATCTAAACCCGATATTACGTAAAATGTTATTAAATCTGATATACCGTATTTTGAAAAGAATTTCCCAGTCACCATTCGGTCGATTTTTACTTGTCCTCCTACAGTTCCTACAACAATTGGTTTATCTAAGGGCTTGCTGCCCATAAATAATAAAGCACTACAAAATTTCTTATTCGAGCCCGTATCTATCAAAAATTGTAGAGTAATATTGTTCCCTATTTTGTGTTCTATGTAAGGTAGGCTTGATCGCCATAAAATTTTGCTCGCTTGTAAACAATCAAAATTATTCACAAATTCAGGATGGTCCTCTGCGTTATCATAATCAGTATCTAAATAAAACAATCGTGGTTGCTTATTCTGAGGCAATTATTTTAACAGCCTGGTTGGGACGATTCATATAATTTATTTTCCTAGTTTGTATTGAACGATCCACTTTCATTGGCTCCGATCTAACCTGGTGCGATTTAGGATACTGTTTTGGCTTATGGTTCGGATTAAAATTATTACGTTGATAATCACCATTTCTTTGCTGCCAATTATTAAATTTTAAATCATTTGAAGGAGGGTTGTTCCGGCGAAATTTAGGTGGTCTGGCGGGAGTGTTCGTACGCAATTGGGTTTGTAGAATGTTATTCCTAATCGGTACTCCTGTGTGCAGAATATTATTCCTCATTGTCAAATTTTGTAATTTCAGACAAGCCGAGTATGCTTCTGGCAATGGTTTAGGTCGTTGAATAATTAACATTCTTGACAGTTCTGGAGTAAGGCCACGTATAAATATGTCTAAAGCTCTATTCCTATGTGTTGCTATGAAGGCATATATGGTTTCCTCACTGTAATTTTCCGTTTTAAGCTTATTTATTATTAGAGATAGTTGGTGGTTGACTGTTGAATAGAATTCGTCAACTGATTGAGTTGATGTTCTAATGTCTGAAGATCCCGTTTATCCTCATAATGAAGAGATAATACTCTCTTCACTTCTTTCCAATCGGATTCAAAAACGTTGTAAGATACCCACAACGATATATGGGTTTGTCCCTCACAATTTCGAAATCCTTGAGTATCACTTCTACCGAATACACCCAAGAAATGTAGTGCAACGGATCAAACATACGTAATTCCTTAACACTGTCAGGGAGCCTACTAATAGATTTGAGGTCCTCTTCCGTCCTTGGTGCCTGTAATACCGAAATTGTCGGTTCCGTGTTGACATCACATTGTTCCTGTCTTTCTATCAATTCCAGTCTTCTTTTTAACTCTGTCATGTTATTGTTCTCTTCTATTCTACAGATACTACGTTCAACTGATTTTACCTATTCCAGCAGACTGTTGACGGCCCCCATAAGGGTAGTCAAGCATGTCCTCATTTCTTCCATTGTCACAATTATTATTCTAATAAATGGCAAAAGGACTTAACTGGTGTTGATGAACTTAAAGATCACTTACACTTTCACTTCTTTATCTTAATCTTTTTTTCACGTTTTTTTTTACTCTCTTATTATTCCTTTCCTTCCTTTTTATTTTTTCTGATCTTCACAGAATTTTTATTAATCTTCTTACTTTTATTATTATTGACTTTTATTCTTTCAGGCAAAATTTTATTTTAACAAACTATCTGCCTTTTGCAGAATATTTTCATATACTTTTTCTTTTATCCTTGCTATTTTTTATTATTCTTTTCTTTTTTTCTTATTTTCCTGATTTTTTAAGAATTTTCATTAATCTTTTTGCTTTTTGCAGGATATTTTCAAATATTTTTTTTCAATTTTATTTTATTATTATAGGTTTTAAAAAAAAAAAATTTTGAGACTTGATTACGCCGCGAACCGATCGATTGGGAAACTTTGTAATCCTCACGAGAGAACCGTATTCTTCTGTTTTAGCATACGCTTTGACGGGAAACTTTATCGCGTATACCTACTAAGGCACGAGTGTCTCCACTTTTGCTCTGATAACCTTCTGTAATAATTTGGGGATTACCAGGAATATCAGTTTGGCAAAGAAGGACGTTTCAAATTATTTTTAGATTATATTAGTTATAGATCTGGAGGGTCCCGTAGGATTCGCAGATCTTTCTTATATAATTATTATTTTATTAAGTTATAAGGACACCACTGTTTTGTTTAAGTGGATCCCTGCTCGGGCGCCAGTTAAAGCTTACCAATCAATTGTTATTAAAAAAATAAATTAAGGCGCGATCAACTGCGCTGTTCCATTCAAACACTCAAAGGATTTATTTAAAAATAATATTTATTAGTATTCTTAGAAACAATATTTATTAATATTCACTTTAATTCTTAGTAACAATATTTATTAATATTCACTTTAAATTTATTTAACTTAATTTAATTAATTATATAATTGTTACGTAAGAGTGCGCGATCAAGACTGCCCAAAAATTGTTCTTTCCTCCAACTTGCAACCTATGTGGATCACGTTGCATTCCAATGTGCAAGAAATTTGATATGCTTGATCAGCACATAATAAGTAATTATGCTGACACTGCCAACTTCATTAAGTTGCAGTGTTGTCACTGTTGCTAACTTGTATCAGTAGAATATTGTATCATAATTTTATCATTGATACCTTTTTAGTTAACTGAAGTTAACCATCAAGTATCTTCTGATAGGCTTTTGATCAAATCGTACTCAGAATTTTGGCATTTATTTAAAAATGTCATATTCTGAGTGTCTATTATTTCCCTTAGTAGGGTGTGAATATCTCACATGGCGGTCTCGCGTTCTTACAAACGTGGAAGTTTATAAATCATTTTCAGTGCCTTGTTTTGAACTATTTGCATCTTTTTATATATGTTTTTAGTGCTTATCCCAAATTGAACATCCATTGAGCAGAATAAGTCTAGTTGCTGTTTTATAAATAATTATCTTGTTATATATCTGAGTTAAGTTTTGATCTTTTATTTAGTAAAGGGTAAAGATCTCTAAAACATTTTGTGGCTTTGTATATATGGTTAACAAATCTTAATTTTTATCTAATTTTTCTCTCACATATCACTAATTATATGGCCGCATTTTCACTACGAAATCTGATTATTAAAGGGAAGCAGTATAACTTTTGAAATTAATTTTGAAAACTTTTTTTAAGCTCCTTAAAGCGCTATATCTCTCCTTTTTCTGGGAACATAATCGGAAATATATAGTGAGTATAAAATTCCAGAAAGTAAAGCTCTTTGGGAAAATCCTGCAGAGATTTTCCACGCTGTGGATAAGGTGTTCTTTACGTTAACTTTAAACGATCGTTCTGCTAAAAACGATCTACCTAGCAAATGGAGCACAAGTAGTTGCCTCAGTGTGAAAACAGGAAAGACAGAACTAGTGCTTTTTTCAAGGAGATACAAAATACCATCTTTCCCACTCCCTTTCCTAAATGGAGTTGAATTAAAGGCGTCAGACAGTGCGAAGTATCTGGGTATAATACTGGACTCCAAACTGTCCTGGCTCCAGAACATCCAGGCTAGAGCTTCAAAGGCAAACATTGCCATTTATATGTGTAGAAAGGAAATAGGCAAATCTTGGGGATTAAATCCAAAGAATACAAAATGGCTCTTAGACATTGTGATCAAGCCTGTACTTATGTATGGAGCGATATTATAGTGGAAAGCTATGAAAAATCTTCGAAAAGGTTCTGCTCAGCGCTATTGTGTTCGTAGCAGACGTACAAAACCGTCCAAGGCATTATTCGTTCTGATGAAGTGTTTGCCAGTGGATCTAATGGCCAAACAAATCGCCATCGTATCGGCGACTAGGGTCAGTACTATAGGTGCATGGAACGGTAGGAGCTATGGCCATGCGAACATTATGGGAATTTCGGATGACGTCCCTGACAATATTGATTATTGTATTCCCAAACCCGTTCTGGACAGAGGCTTCTCAGTTTCAATCGCAGCCGATCCCACTATAAAAGCCGGGTCGATTGAGGATTTCACTGATGGATCGAAATCTTCTGAAGGGGTTGGGAAAGGTGCCTTTATTCCCGCATATAGGAGGAACATCTCCTTTAAACTGCTGAATTACGCAGAACTGGTTCTCTTCTTCAAAGTGAAGAAACGGACCAATTAGTTGGATTACCGCTGTCATCTTGTAGATCAATGATACTACAGTACTTGTCAAAAATAGCTCAACAACAGAAGTGGCCCCAGTACGATCAAAAATGGTCGAGTCTCATTCTGGGATTGCCAAGGAGTCAGCTACGAACACTTGTAGCCATTATTACGGCGCACTGGATTGCTGGTGTATACGCTAGGACACTAGGACTCCCTTTTAACGATTATTGTAGAAGTTGCTTTAACGAGGAGGAGAAAGAGATAGTAGAACATTTTTCTTGTCACTGTCCTGCTCTTACGAATATAAGGACTGCTGAATTTGGGATTCCATATATGCATGGATTATCTGATCTCTCTGCAATTGATGTCAGACGGATCAGATCTTTTATTCGTACGTCAGGTTGGTTCGATTCGAACCTATTCTCGGACATGTGAAAACGGATTTACATGGTCCATCAGGGTAACACAACGGGACCAATAGCATCCAAGTGAGCTGTCTAATTTACATTTACAGGTGCCCATTTAACCTAACCTATACTAAATAATAAAATAAATAATAAAGCTTTATTATGAAAAAGATTTTATTGTAAATAGCTTTAAGAATAATATTTATGCCATTAAATAAACTAATAAATTATATAATGAAAACAAGTTGTTGTATCGTATAACGCTCCATTTTTACTAACCCCAAACTCTCAGCTGTCAAATTGTTCTGTTTTCAGGGTTGCCAACAATTTACTGCAAAAATGGCAGCAAATTCAAACCTTGCATTAATTTTGGGACATCCTTTATAATGTCGATTGATAACCCGTGAGATTTGTTTTTACGAATTATTATTATAGTTATTCTCTTAATTTATAAATTAATTTGGTAAACTGTTGAATGTTGTTGACGAAAACCAAACTGTTCTTTATTGATCAGATTATTTTCAATAAAAACATTTATGTGACAGTCATTCTTTCAAGTATTTTATCAATAGAACTTAGTAGGCTTATTGACTTAGAGCTGGTAGAGCTGGTTTCCCCGTTTATGTATGGCTATAACTTTTGCGCACTTTAAATGTTAAATATGTTTGTTAGAAAATTATATGTTAAGTAATTTTCAACTGTTATAAGAGTTTCAGTTTCTAGATTTGGAATTCACTGAACCAAATCTCATAGATAACATTGACGAAAAATTTTCTTAGAATTTTAACGAAGAAAAATATTTAAATTAGCACATTTTTTCTTCAAATCAACATAATTTTTCTTCAAATCTACTAAAAAATTTTTGTTAAAAATATACATATTTTTTTTTTTGTAAATTATGTTGATTTGAGTGAAATCAGTGATCTATCTGCAGGAATAATATGACTTTTGTTATTATTACCATTTTTCCATATCAAGTCACTGCGCTGACCACTCCATTATTTTCGCTTTATTCCAGACGAAGGAGTTCTTCACAGAATGGGATGATTGTTTTGGTTCATTGTCCTGCATAAATTTCCGCACTATTGCCTTTTCTATCGCAAGGGGAAGCATTTTCGTCCTTAGTATGTTGGCAAAATATATTTTATACGCTATTTCCCATCAGTCCAATATTTTAGACCTGTGTCGTTTACGAAAAAGCATTCTTATAATATGGTATATCCGCCACATTGATTAACCGTATTCTTCGTGTACTTTGATCATGGAACGATTTCAGCGGACGTCAGACGTAGCTTTTACCGTCAGTAACAAACAAATTTAGTTCGGCTTCATCGGAACATAAAACACTTTTTCAATATGGGCGAGGTCCAGGCGTTTTTTCTTACCATTGTACTTACCATACGTCTCTTGGTAATAGATTAGCTTCCTTTAACCGATTTCAGATTTTTCTACCTTTCACATCTAAAGCTCAAATATTTTCCTAACCGTAGACTTCCAAATGCTTCGATTTTCGATATAAAAAAAGGACAATTACCCTAAACATCCATCCCAACCTGTGAAGAACTTCGTCGTTTGGAATAAAGTGATGATAACGGATTGCCCACGGCATTGACTTGATCTGAATCTTATAAAGTATATAGGCAGTAATAGTGGGAAATGATTCAGGAAGACCGATATTCCATACTCAACGAATTTGCTAAAAATTTATGAATTATACGAGTCCAAGATATGTTGAAGTGATACGAAGTGAGGCTTTGGTAGTACCAATATTATATAAAAATAAATTTTATGTTATTATAAAGTTAATTTATAATGAGAACATTTCCAAATATAGGAAATTATTAGTATAATTACATTTGTCTCTATTATTTTTTCCAATGAAATAAGGTACTTTTATACCTTAAGCTGGAATAACAGTGGACTGAGTTAAAGAAGGGAATAAATGCGAGTTGAAAGATCAAGAACCCTTATTTACTTATTTACTGTTAATTTAAAACGTAAATGAACCGGATCATATGATTCTTTACTGAGAAATGTTAATTTACATATATGTACATACTCTTTTTCTTATTCGTTGAAATAAACATTGAAAATAGTATTGAGGTAATATTGAATGATAATTCTTCATGGGCAGAAATTGAAATATGCTATTAAAATAGAGTTTTGTGCGGATTAAATATTCTGTAAAAAGCGAAAAATATGCTCCAAAAACGCGAAAATATGCACTTAAGAAACAAACAAAAATAAAAACAAAGAGTTTTATTTATATTTTAATGTTATAAAATAAGGTAAAATTGAAATTTATCAATTGTGTCGACCCATCTCATCTATATATATATATATATATATATATATATATATATATATATATATATATATATACCACACATATTACAACATTAATTGTTGCTAATCGGGCAAGTTTAAAAGCTAATACGTCCTCTTTATACAAAAATAACTTTTTTTTCAATAAGATCAATTAATCTGTTTCTAAATCTTCGTCAATTTTTTTTTTTTATAAAATCAAATTTGTAATGTCCTTAAAATGTCAAAATATGCTCTAGAAGAATTAAATATGCTCTAAAAGTAAAAAATATGGTATAAATATTCACCAGAAATCGATAATTTCAATAATATGCGGTTAAGGGTAAAATATGCACTTACAAATCGATACCAAAATGGCTTATTTGTTCTGAAACGGATAAATATTTTATCATTCAACGTCCAGGAATGCAATTGCATACTTGCGGTTTCCCTGGTAATTTCTTACAAAAAACCTCTACTACGTAAGTTTAAACTCAGTTTGAATAAAATATTCCTTTTTATAATAATTTATCTAATTATTTAGAGATTTTTAATTTATTTTTACTTTCTATAAGAATTGACGTTTTCTGGTGAAAGATTTAATTCTTTTACATTTTTCAATAAATTTTATTAGAATATTTCTATTCTTATAACTTGTTTCTTTACATTTTGCAAATTGTTTTTTTTTTTTTCTCATGGTATAAGACAAAATCTTTTGTTACTACCTAATAATGTTGCTAGATCTTTTGTTGTTATATTTTGTAACGTCCCTCATTTTATACATTACAACATGTATATATAAACATTGTAATGTATTTTGTTTAATATATGTAAAGCAAATGTTTATAATTAAACAAATGTTGCTATTAGTTACACAAAAAGAAATTTACTGCGACATGTTACAAAATAAAATTAGTAAGCAAAGATGGTAAAGAAAGTTTAAATGATTGCAAAAAAAAATATATAAAATTATTTATTTGGCTAAGGTTAATAAAAATAAAACCAAATTTCATTTTAAGATTTAAATATAAGTATTTTAATATTATTATTCTATGCATTCAATTACAATTAATTTAGATGTGTATTAGATGGAATTGTGGTAAAATATTAAATTGACTGAAAAAAATAGTGTTAACTAATTTTTCGGTGATATCGTATAATATTCGGTGGTACACCAGGTTGATTTGTTGCGTATCAGAACCGATTCAAATAGTACTGTTGATTACAACTGTTCGAGATTTTACTATTCGGGTCTTATAAGTTCGGAGTAAGTTCGTAACTTCCTTTTTTGAGTAAAACGTTGAAGAATTAAGACTGATTTTTGTGAGCTGTAACCATTATATTATCAATCATCGCCTCCTAAATCTAAGGAAATTTTAATTAAAATTATTTCAATAAAATATTATAACCTGAATTGAAATGAATTTTGGGAGTATTTGAAATTAAATAATTTCTAACGTTAGCGAAACGCTGCAGAATTTGGTATACATCTCTAAAATCCATACACACAAAGTTTATACTTAAATATCTCCGAAATTATATTGGGTTTTGTGAATAAAATCAAACTATTGATAGTAGAAAATCCTATTTTTCAAGGCCTCAGAAAATAAAAGAAAAATAAGGAACTTTCTGAGGGTCGCTAAACTTGTTAGAGCCAGCCAGACCACCAATTAGGCATCTAATCAATCAATATTTAGGTTGCAACTAAGGGAACTTGCGTTTTACCTTAGGATACGAACTTGCTAAATATTCATCAAAATCAATATCATCCATTCTAATATCGAGGTCAGATATAACTATTTTCCTACTCCTCATTGTCAAGAAGAAAAGTAGAAAAAAGAGAGGAAATATAAAATCTAGGATTTTCAAATAAGCCGCCATAATAGTCCCAGAGCAGTCAAGCAAGAGCAGTCAAGTTGAAAACTCAATTCCAAGAGCAGTCAAGCTGAAAACTCAACAAAAAAATCAATATATACATTCCAGGAATCCATCTAAAGCCTTGTTCACACCGACGCGAAATTACGAATGAAATCTAGAGTGTTCATTACTGGCTAGATTACATTTGATGTAATTTCGTGAACAGCTGATACTTATTGTTTACATTTTAAATTGTTATAGGGGTAAATAAAGTATTTTGAAATGGAAATAAATAAGAAACAATTACTTACTAAATTAGAAATTATTAATTTGCAACAATTAAAAATGTAAAAGGGATAGGTTTCATTTTGCAAAATCACTTTAATAATTAATTTTAAGATTTGTGTTTAAATTTAAGATCAGCTGTCAATTGCTTTTTTTTTCTTCTGACGGTTGAAACATGCAGTACATAGTCGAAAAAAAGTATTTTTTCCAACCATGTACAGAGTTGCACGGAAATGGTCATCGTAATTTCAATGTAATTTCGCAAGTGTCAAAATGTATGGGAAATTACGTAATTTCAACTTGATTTCGGCCGAAATCACGAAAGTACGTAATTTAGCGTCGGTCTGAATGCTCTATAATATACATTATCCAATAGTACTATAGTATTCTAAATGTAACATCTATACAAATAATTATTCAACAATTCGAGGTCAGATATATCTAAGCTTATCAAAATTAAGAAATTCAAAACTACAATTAACTATTTATATGCAAGAAATCATAACAATCTTCCAAACAGCTAAAATCTTGATCAACCATCACCAATGATCAAGGAGACCTCATCGTTCAGCTTAAGTTGGTGAGTGAAACTAAACCTTTTGTCTATAATAAATATTTCTTGCATATTTCATTTAATTACAACAACAACAAAATTTATCAATGAATGACGTCACAATCAATTTGTTTTTTGTTTTTCTTCTATAAATTATTGTTCATTTCTTTCACTTTTCTTTTTTCTTTTTTTTATTCTGACTTAACACTTTGTTGATGTGCGACAAATTTAAGAGCAGTAAAACTTTAAATAAAATAATAAATAAAAATAAAAAAATTAAACAGTAATAACAAAACCTTAAATTTCAACATTTGGTTCCTACATATATATATCCACTTAAAGTTCACTCTTTTATGCAAATTTGTATTAAATAATTTAACTAAAAAGGGACAACTATTTGTGGTATTTATACACATAAACTGAGTGATGAAATTAAGGGTTAATTAATTATACATTATTTTTTTTTTCTTTTTTATATTAATAAAATATATAATATTGTTCTTATATTTTTCTTTTTAATTTATTACGGAATATTATTTTTCTGTTGATATGTTTTGTTCATCTTTACTTTATATTAAGTAAAAAGTAAAACTGAATTTATGAATGAAATCAAGAAATGAACAAGATATGAAAACATAAAAGTAAAATTCTTCTTCTTTACTACAAAGTTTTTTTCTATTATTTTTAGTAAACGTAATTATTTTTATTGCTTTGCTTATTATTTTTGCTTTGTTTTTATCATTATTTTTAACCTTCTATATCAGAATCGTTAACGTTATTAAAACGGTTGATGTTATAATTATGATCGTCTTTTTCGATTTATCAATTAAAATAATATAATTGTAATATTTCTTAATGCTCATAAAATTAAAATAATTGCACTTGTAAAAATCTGCATACAATTTCTATAAATTTTAAATTTTAATATGTTTAAGTTTAAAGTTATCATTTGAAATAATAAAATTTAAATACGTTGAATATGGATCTGTAAAATAACTTAACTGTTTTCGTGATGGGTTGAGTAGTTTGAGGTGTTTACGCGCACAGTGTAAACAGCTACTAATTATTGTTCAGTGGCTGTTTTCTATGTTTTTTTTCTACTTGACATTTTCCCATCTTGTTGTTATACATAATTTTTGTAAATCACTTACTTTTGTAAACCCCGAACGTACGGTACGTACAAGTAAAGAAAAAAAACCCGAGCTAAATAAAAACCCCAAGAAAAGAATCTAATACCCGTTTTTCTTTTTTTCTATATATATATTTTCTATAAAAATATTTCAAGCAAAACATTTTTTGGTCCTTCGAACCGGATATTTAAGAAACCCCCCGTGAACTTGAAATATTTTTAAGAAAATATTTTATTTTCAGAACCCTCCTTTTGGAAACCCGCACTCCTTTTTTGGATAAATCCTGTTTTGTTTTTTATTTTTTAAACCCTCCCTCAAACAATTAAAAAGGCAAGTTGTTTGAATTTAAAGTGAAAAGTGCAAACACAAGTGAAAAAAAGAGAAAAAAAAACCAACAAACAAGATCAGTGCTAGAAACACAAATTGCCGTCGGCAAAACACGGTTGAGTTAAAAGTGGCAAAAACCCCTTTGTTATTTTTTATATTTTACCCCAAAGTGTTTTTTTTTTTTATTCGCGTGTGCTTTTCCTTTTTTTTTACAGTGATAAAATAAAGGTCTTAATCCCTAATTTTTCATTTTTTTGCTTTAATTTTATTTTATTAAAAAATGATCTTTTATTTTATTATTGTTGTTTTCTTTATTGGATCCCAATTTTATTTATTCTCTGTTAACTCCTCTGTTAACAAAAGCTTTTGTTTATTCCAATTTAACTCAACTGTGCTAGTTTAAAGAACATAGCACAAAAGAGAATAAATAAAACAAAATTTTACTCGTTAGTTTTTTTGTAAACAAAAACAGACAGACACGCGAATAATTAATAAATAATATTTCTTGTGTTCATAGTGTTTTGATAATAATAAACAAACAAAAAATATTGTGTGTGTCGTTTCTAGTGACTGAGAGTGTTTTGAATTTTAATAAAAACAAAAACACAGTTTATTACTCCCTCTTGTTGGTTGTTTCTTCTTGTGTTTCTCTTGTAACACATTACCATAACACTAGTGCAGTATAATTTTGATATACGAATAAACCGGTTACTATTAAATTTTATTTGATAAAGTGCATTTTTACTCAGTTTTTTACATAATTTTAACTCATTTGTGAAAAAATTTGTGCACTTTATTAATTTAATATTGTTTTTACCCGGGATAAAGTAAATTTGAAGAATAATTTATATATTTTTTGACAAAAATTAATTTATTCGTTTACCCGAAAGTGAGTAACCGTGTTTATTTATTATCTGTGCTAGTGTATTTATTATTTTTATACCATTTGTAACTGCGAGTGATTTTATAATTAATTTATTTGTTTTAAAATATTTTTTAGCCGAAATTTTTACGAAAATTGTAATTAAACCCCTTAGAATTTGAATATTTGTTCTGAATTAGTGAACAAAGTATAAAATCGCTTTCGCTATTATTATTTTACCCTTTTTTTTAAATTAAACTCTACTTTTTTACATCCACCCTTTTTTGATTTTACCCTTTATTTTTTTGAAACATTTTTGCAAAATTTATATTTTGTTTTTATTATTTTTACCCCTTTTATATAAATTATCAGTTTTAACGTGATAATTTTCAAGCTTTTTTCAATTAATTTTGAAATAATACTTTTTATTAAAAAAAAAGCCAATTTACCCCTTTTTTGGACGACTAGATCGATTTTTAGTTTTAACACATTGTATTTGTTTTTTTCAAAATTACTCAATACAAATTAAGATCAAAAATGGATCTATCAGCTTTGATTCGTAATACAGATCGTTTAGCAGATTTTGAGGCTTATGTTGCCATTATACCCGCTTCTGAACACAGAATAGGTTCGTTATTTAGTCATGAAAAGGAACTTAACCGTTTATGGGAAGCTGTTAAGTCAACATACGACACTTTGTTGATTGAGGCTGAACAAAAGAAGAGCCCGCAAATTGTCGAAGTTAAATCCCGATATATGGGCTCTTATAGTACACATATACGCGTGGTATATCATTAATTACGGCCCATATGGACCGCTTAAGATCGGCCGCTCAGGCTGAAAAGTTAATGGAAACATCAATACCCATTATGAATTTACCCCCTTGTGATACCCCTATTTTCTATGGTGACTATAAGAGCTGGCCCTCTTTCCGAGACATGTTCTCTGCGTTGTATGGCAATAACCCCCGACTAACACCAGTTCAAAAACTATATTATTTGTTACAAAAAACTAGCAAAGATGCCCATGATGTCATACAAACCGTCCCGTTAACTAACGATGGCTATGCAATTGCATGGAAAAAGTTGGTTGACACGTTTGAGAACAAAGGGGCCCTAATTAATGAACAGCTTCGTACTCTTTTAAGTATTAAACCCCTATCCCAAGAAAATGGTCCAAGTATAAAAAATCTACAGCGGACTATTAATGATTGTATTACGAATCTTTCATTGCTTGAAGTAACCCCAGAAGTTTTTTATCACGTAATGTTAGTATATATTTGTGTTACAAAGTTACCTGAAAACACTCTGAGTCTTTGGGAACAGTCAAAGAAACTTTGTACGAAAACTCCTAAATGGGAAGATATGGACGCATTTCTGACTGCTCATTTCAAGACTCTTGAATCGATTTCAGACATAAGGCAGTCTCAATCGCAATCCGTTCAAAACCCGAACAAAAATTTGAGTACTGCAAACCCCCGTAAAAATCCCAATTTTAATGTCTCGAAAAAATCTTCAAATGATTCAAGGAAAGTCCAAAGTTTCGCTACAAAAACTGTTTCCACCCCAACAACTTGCCGTTGTTTTATATGTCAAGGATCACACCCCCTAAGACTTTGTCCTTCCTTTTTGAGTCAAAGTGTTGATGAGAGAATATCGACCGTTAAAAAACTTAAATGTTGCACAAATTGCCTTGCGACCTCTCATGAATATAAGAACTGTAAAAGTATTCATGTTTGTTCCCTTTGTAAACAGAGACATCACTCCTTGTTACATAGAGATGTAAGGCTACAGGGACACATTCCCAGTGTAATTTCATCCCAACTACCTTTAACTACTGGTTCTGCTATTACCCAGCAGACAACTCGGAGTATAAACCCAGCAAACAATCAAATACAAACCCCTCTTAATTATAACCCTTCAACTTCTACAGCCGCTCAAAATACCCATACTTATTCAGCACATCTGAACCAAAACCTCCATTCTACAGTCCTCTTAGGCTCGACTATATGTATAGTCCACATTAAAGATATCAGATGTGCTGCTCGAGCGCTGGTTGACCCCGGCTCGCAAGGTACCTTTATTTCAAGGAGGTTACAAAGGAAACTTGCAATTCCTACATTTTCTGTGCCAACGACTAACGTTACTGGCATGATGGATTGTTATGCTGGAAAAGCTTCAACCATGTGTGTTGTAACTGTCGGATCTCCGATCGACCCCAATTTTAAACTGAAAATTTGCGCATATGTTGTTGATAAAATTACCGGTCGGTTGCCCTCGTGTTCTCTTACTGATATTGTAACCTCAAATTTCCCCGGTATTATAATGACCGATGTTATGTGTACCCATATGGATATTTTTTTCGGAGTAAATGTTTATCCAAAAATTTTAACTAAGGATGTTAAAATACATCCAAATGGCAACCTGATCGCCCAGAGAACAGTTTTCGGTTGGATAATAACTGGTGAAGTTCTTCAATCTGAACCCCTACACTCTGTTGCAAACTTTTGCTCCCAAATTGATTTAAATAATCAACTTTCTTTCTTTCTTTTGGGAACTAGAAGAAGTTCCACTAGCCACCCGTTTTTCAGAAGCCGACGAATATTGCGAAGAACTTTATCGGTCCACCACATATCGAAACCCCGATGGTCGCTATGTAGTTTCACTCCCCTTTCGTCCAGAATTTCTTAATGAGTTAACTTTAGGAGATTCTCGATATAGCGCCCTGTCTCAATTCAAAAGAAATGAAACCCGTCTTTTAAAGAACCCTGCATTAAAAGCACATTATGATAGCGTGATTAATGAACATTTTGAATTTGGACATATTAGAGCTGTTGAACTCCCGAGTGTAAATGCGACCACATATTATTTACCCCATCACGCCGTATTTAAACCCGATAGCATCACTACTAAACTGAGAGTAGTATTTAATGCTTCAAACCCCTCTTCTAATGGCGTGAGCTTGAATAATATTTTATACCCCGAGCCTGTTTTGCAGGCAGACCTTACGGTACTAATTTTAAAATGGCGACTTTTCAAATATGTCTTTAACGCGGACATTGAAAAGATGTATCGCCAAATATTGATTCAGCCCAATCAAACCCAATTCCAACGAATATTGTACCGGGAAAACCCCGAAGTTGACGTAAAGGACTATGAGTTAAATACGGTCACGTTCGGAGTGAACTGTGCACCTTATTTAGCGATTCGAACTCTCATACAATTGGCAAACGATTGTGAACCCCGAAGTCCTGCGGCATCTGAAATTTTGAAATCCCAAATTTATATCGATGATCTACTTGCTGGCTCTCATGAGCTAGAAGAGGCTTTTAGGAGACGGGTTGAACTTACTCATGTTCTAAATTCGGCTGGTTTCATTTTGAGAAAATGGACAGCTAATCATATTCGTCTCTTAGAAGATTTACCCCGTGAGAATCTGCTTGATGCAGACTTCTTAAAAATTTCAGATGCTAGCAATACGAAAACTTTAGGCTTGCGATGGAATGCAAATAATGATTGCTTTTATTTTAGACTAGTTTCGCAGCCTCGTATAAATACAATTACAAAACGTGCTGTCTTATCAGAAATTGCTAAGCTTTTCGATCCAGCAGGTTGGCTATCCCCAAAGATAATTGTAGCAAAAATTATCATGCAGCAAATTTGGAAAGACAAGACTGATTGGGATGATAATTTAAAACCCTTAACCCTAATTCAGTGGCAAACCTTTTTAAATGATTACCCCAATATCGAGAAAATTAATATTCCAAGATGGGTTAATTTTCACCCCGATTCCGATATTGAACTTCACGCATTTTGTGATGCATCAGAAAAAGCTTATGGTACAGTGCTTTATCTACGAAATGCATCAATAAATAATATCTCGGCACACTTACTCGCGTCCAAAACGAAAGTAGCTCCCGTAAAGTGTGAAACATTACCCCGTTTAGAACTTTGTGGAGCGGCTTTGATGGCAAAAATGGTAGAATCCTTGAGTAGTCAATTAAATCTAGACAAGAGAAAGATTTTTCTGTGAACTGATTCTACCATAGTTTTATCTTGGCTCAAAAAACCCCCATGACTTTCGTCAAAAATAGAGTTGCGTTAATTTTGAAGAAGGTTGGTAACGAAAATTGGTTTCATGTTGACTCCAAAGATAACCCCGCCGATCTCGCAAGTCGCGGAGCTCTAGCTCGTGACTTAATTGAAAATTCCTTGTGGTGGCATGGTCCTTCGTGGCTAACGAAACCTCAAGAATATTGGCCCCAGTATTCTGTTACCGATCATCAACATTTAGAAGTTCAATCATTTTTAGTTCAGACAAAACCCTCTTATGACATACTTGAGCGCTTTTCAGATTTACCCCGAGCAATGCGAATTATTTCGTATTGGTTCAGGTGTTTAACATATTTGAAAACTCGAAAATGTTTGTACAACACCTTAGATTTAACCCAAAAAGAAATGAAATTTACTCGTGATCGATTAGTGCTCGTATGTCAACAGAATTTTATTTCGGAATATAATATTCTTTCAAAAGGTACCCCTTTACCGGCAAAAAGTAATTTGCTCACACTGAACCCCTTTATCGACTCAAATGGTTTCGTAAGAATCAATGGTCGATTAGTCAGATCATCTGGCTTGACATATGATGAGCGACACCCAAGGATTTTGCCTTATTTGGCACGTTTTACCCGTTTGTATGTGGAACATGTCCACAAATGTTCAGCCCATGGCGGACATTCTCTAATGCTCCGATTAATTAGAAGTGAGTTTTGGGTCCCGAAATTAAAGAACTTAATTCGTACTGTGATTCATAATTGCAAGGAATGTACAATTTACAGAAAAAAAATCCTGTCAGCAGATAATGGCTGCATTACCCCCTGAACGAGCGTCTTTTTCGAGACCGTTTACCCACACCGGCTTGGATGGAAAGAGGAAGAACTCCATCGTCGTGTAAAATGGAAATATCCAGAAAGGGACTTCCAAGTAGGAGATTTAGTTGTTGTTCGTCAGGATAATTTACCCCCCAATGAGTGGCGTTTAGGTCGAATAATTAAGACCCACGTCGGACAGGACTCTAAAGTCCGCTCAGCGCACGTGAGAACAGCTTCTGTCATTTTCACCCGCCCAATAGTGAAGCTTGTTCTCTTACCCAAAGATACAAACTAATTCTCCCCTTTTTTTTCTTTCTTTTTTATTTTTTTTTTTTTTTCAACACCAAACGCCGGAGAAATAAAAAGAGGCGCATCACCAAAAACAACACCGATGTTGGCCCCACCAGCATCAACGGCAGTTCTGTAAGCCACAACAGCAGCTTCATCATCAGCAGCAGCAGTACCCGCAACCATAGCAGCAGCTCTATCCACAACATGAATACCCCCAATTACAGAATCCGGCCACCATAGTAATTGACGTGATATCTAAAAGAATAAAATTTTATTTTTATTATTGTAAAAAATAGGGTATATATTTCTATTTTTATTTTACCCGCGCAATCTTTAGCCTTTCTTGTTGCAGTACTGCAAGGGGGGCGGGATGTTTACGCGCACAGTGTAAACAGCTACTAATTATTGTTCAGTGGCTGTTTTCTATGTTTTTTTTTCTACTTGACATTTTCCCATCTTGTTGTTATACATAATTTTTGTAAATCACTTACTTTTGTAAACCCCGAACGTACGGTACGTACAAGTAAAGAAAAAAAACCCGAGCTAAATAAAAACCCCAAGAAAAGAATCTAATACCCGTTTTTCTTTTTCTATATATATTTTCTATAAAAATATTTCAAGCAAAACATGAGGTAATAAGTTTGTTCGTGGGATCTTAGGCCAACTTTAATTCAGTGCTAAGACCAAGAATGGGCGGGTTATGAAATGATTCCCCACAACATCAGAGAATTATTAAGGGCACTGTAATCAATGCCATTGTATTTAAATTCACATAATCGATAATGTTATAGGGGATTTCTTTTAATATTGAACATAATATTATTATTGTTCTTTAGTAGTTTTCCTCAGTCGGTAATAAAAAGGGAGTCTATATAAATTTATTTGTAACAAAATCGGGTTAGGAGAGAAGAGGTCGCGAGATAGCTAGCAAGATAAGGCTCCCACAGACCTCCTTCTTTCTTTTAACCTAGCTCCTAAATTTCGTTTTAGTTGAGTTTTTAAACTTTTGATATTTTATATATCAGTAACAGTATACTCGTACTTGTACATTACATTATATATATATATATATATATATATATATATATATATATATATATTAAATGTACTTATTTCTTTTGCAAACAGAATTGTTAATTGTTTTATATATAATAAATATTATTAAAGTGGTTAAAATTCCTTATTTGTTTTATTTTTGATGATAGTAAGTAGTCGCCTATATATTAATGTTTTATTCACAAAAGTAAATTTTTATTAGTTGAATAAAATAATTCAATTATATATAAATATAATTTTTCCTACCGGGGTTAAAAGACAAAATTTGGCAAATTGAATAAAATTCAATAGTTAAAATGAATAAACATTCTTCAATTTGAAGAATCGTGTATTTTTTAATTCTATTACAACATTTTGAAATATTGTAAACAGTTGTTCTATTAAGAATAAATCATCTTTAAAATAGTTTTTTTTTCACCTGAATAGCTTATGAAATTCTCTCATTGCCTTTGTTAATTAATTGAGGTCCATTTAAGTTGGACTAGTTAGGAAAGTTGCAACTACTCATATTAAATATTGGAGCTTCTTTTTACTCGTACCATCTTTGACTGGCGGCATTTTTGTTAGTATCTCTATTACGAGCTTCAAAATAATTTTCCCTACATGGACAATTTGGATCGTCAGCTTTTCAAAACAGAGGTAAAACATTTGTAAATTTTACCACCGGCAGTATTATTCATTATGTGTTTACTTGTCTCGTTCTTTAGGCAAAAAAATTGCCTAAAGCAATTTGCGGTACCATGTCTATACAATCCACACTTTTGACATTGAGTAGGACCTTTGTTTGCGGAAGATTTTTTTATTAACTTCCACACGATTGAACGATAGTAAGTATAAGGAATAATTCTGAGAAGATTTTTGTGTTATTATTTCCTTAATATCAATACATGAAAATTCTGCTGTTCATCCATAATTTGGTCAGTTGATGGTTTTATGGAGTGACATTTTTAATAAGTATAATTTTATAACAGAAATTATCAAAAACTTTGTTTATGCAGTATTTGAAATCAGTGGTGAATTTTAGTTCTTGAGGAAAGTGTAGATATTTATCCACACTTTCGAAAAAAATTTTGGTACCCATTGAGGTTCTTCGAAAGAAAAATTCATCATAACCTACTTTTTCTACGACTTGTGAAAACTCAACTGATTAGTCTATAACAACAGAAGGTGCCTTTTGCGCTTTTTAAAGGTGGGGCTCGATGACTAGTTGATGGTTGATGGATTATAAAATATCAAATTTATTAGATAACTTTGCATCTTATCTTTGATTATTCAGATACATATCAATGGAATTAGTCATCATAGACGACTTAAGACTTTTGGCTTTTCTTCTTCTTGTCATGCTCACCGGGAAGGTGCACGTGGGCTTTTTTATACTTACTTGTTATATATATATAAAAATAGATTTCAATTACGAAATTTGTTATATTAATTAATTTTTTGTTGATGATATTTTGTTCCAATCATCAAAATAATAATATTAATTAAGTGTAAATAATTAATTTTTTGGAAGAATTTTAATTAATTTTTTATTAAATGAATTATAATTATGATATTCTGATAAAAAGCAAATATTGTACTTATTGATTCGATTTGAGAATTAATCGAATACGTATCAATTCAGAAAAATTATAACCTAAACTGAAAATCGAAAATTGTATATCATTCTATTATATCACATGTAATATTTATGTATATGAAAACGTATATTCATTATGTCTTTTTATGTAAAGAATGGATGTGCTTTTTAAATAAAGCCGCACAGTGGTCCCAAAACATTTTTATGGAAATGATTCTATAACATGGTCAGATCTGAGGTATTTTCAAGATGATTTGGAGGAGCTTAGTCTTCTAGCTGGGCACGAGGTTTGAGGGTAGACTCCAAATTCGGTCATCTCAGGTAGTTTTTTTAAAAATTCGCCAAAAATTTATTTATGACTTCAATGTAAAAATATAAATAATAATTGTAAAGCTCTACAAAAAACAAGCTTACATGTGTAGGTTATCACTTTTAGTTTAACAGATATTTTGGTCGAAGCTAATTTTACCCAAAATTAATTGAATTTAATAAATAAAATATTATTTTCTGAAATTAACATTCTTAGAATAAATGTGATTAATGATCACGATAACCGCAACAACAACTTTTCATTTTAAAGCAATAATACTACGCTTACATCGAACAAAAACTAGTAGTTTTTGGATTTATCCGGAATTTGATTGAAAAACTACATTCATCTAGTTTATATTGAAAACGAAATAAAAATTAATAAAATAACTATTTATGATGAATTGTTTTATTAGGTTTGTACATTTTGGGAATAAATTATATTAAAACCGTTGTAAAAAAAAAACATTGTTAACCACAAAAAGAAATCAAATCAAAAATAAAATAATAATAATTATAATAAGTTTATCAACAAAAACCATATCGAGAGAAAAACAGGTATAGTTTTAGAAATTTGGTTTTCAGAAAAACCAATTAGTTTTTGTTTGGTGTAAATGGTATGTATAAAATAACATATCATTAAGTAATCTTACTATAACCTCTGAAGAAATATTTATTTCTGTGGAAAGCATTGTTCTTGCATCCGTAACTATAAAATGAATATAATACAATAACACAAATTAGGGAATTCAATTAAAACTAATTAAATAAAAATGAATTAATAACACTATGCGACAGTCAAAATCGGGATGGGATGAAAACAACGGGAAATATTATATCGGTAAAAAAGAAGTTATACGTGCCCCGGCGTTTCGCTGGGTCACGTCTAGGAATCGAGATATATCGATTTGAAGTTAGTAACTATCATATAGGGGAAATTGTGACCTTTGGTGGTCTTTTTTTTGACATAACTCGAGAACCACCAGTCCGATTTTGCTGAAACAAATTTAAAAACATTAGGAATTATAATTCCTTTAATCTGTTCATACAACGTTTCGCTACATAAGCAACAGTTTCGCAGTTATAAATAAATGTATGAAGAAAAAAACTATTTTTTGCCTAAAAAATTGAATTTTTTTATTTTTAATTCATAAAAAATCCAAAACGGTAAAAAAAGTGTCAAGTCCTATTACTTTCACGTAAAGTCACATAACCTTTAAACAAAATGAGACATAGATCATGAAAATCGATGGACGCTTTTCGCTTTTATTCACAATTAAGTGAAGGTATGAATTTCAAAAATTTGCTCGAGATATGCTCAAAATTCCTTGGAAAAAGCATTGATGACTTTTTTTTATGATTGTCAGAATTAAAAAAAAGTAAAGTAATACTGATTTGAAAATTAGTGACGTTAGTGTTACCCCGAAATTTTGCCATTTTTCCCCAAAATATTTCCTCGAGAACGAAACCCAGTTTTCAAAAAAAACAAAAATCGTAATCTCTAGCTTTGAAAAAATATTTTTACTTTTTCCTCATGGAATTGTGATCAAATTTCTTGTAACTTCTTTATGATGGAGCACAACTTTTCAATATTTTGCTCATAGAAGGCACAAAAGTATGATATTTATTATCAATTTTGCCGATATATCTATCGAGCGTTTTTCCCAATGATCAAATTTAGTATCTTTTTTCATAACAGGCTCAAATTGTTGTTTAAATTGGTGGTAGGAAACCATTAAATAGGATTTTTCGTGCAGAGTTTGAAATCAAGCTTTGAGCAATAGTTTCTTCTTAATTATGTGTATGCATTTGTTGTATTTGTCGTCTGTTCTCCTTTTTTTTCGTGGACTATTTAGCACAAATAAATGATTTATTTTTTCTAGGTGTTTTAAGGATTACTTTTTTGGTGTCCAGGCATTTGTCATTTTATATTGTTTAATTTAATAAACAAAATAATTATTTGCATTTCGTGTTTGGAGTAAAAATATTGTGTTGGTTGTAGATTTTGTGCAACAAAATAAAGTGGCACTTTATTAATTCTCTAATTTGGCTTCGAATTTTTCAATTTATTTTTACAAAATTAAAGGTAGATGCTTAAAAAATACTCTACTTTAATATTCTATTCATTAAGTTTTATTAAAATTAATATTACATTTGAAAAATTAGTATAGACCACAATCCAGGAAAATTTCTTGATTGCAGATTGGGATAATGAAGTTATATTAAACATTTCTTTATACAAAATAACAAATTTGAATGAAAATTAAAAGAAACTGAGTGCCACATACCGTAATACCACCAAATAAAATAGTAAACTTCTTTTATTTATTGAATTAAACAGTATTAAACGACAAATAACTGGACACCAAAAAGTAGCCCCTAATGCACCTAGAAGATATTTATTATGAAGTAAATAAAAGTAGGAAACCGAACTTTATTTTGTCCGACAGTGTAAATTAAATAATCACTTAATTATTATACATAATATAATATGGTCATTTATAAATATACAAAATAATAAAAATCAAATATTATCAAGTTAATACGAACAAATAATAAACCAAAAACCCGGTTTTGAAAATAACATTTTATTTCAAAAATGATATGTAGGGTATCCAAATTGTCCGATTTTTTCATTGTTCAAATAAAACGAAAAATTCGAATAAGGCATTTTGGGTCGAATCATTCGAATAATTAGAAAAAAATATTGTAAACTGAAAACCAAAGCAACTTAAAAGTTAACAATTCTTTAGAAATATTCTTTGTGTGTGTCAAACACAAAAACAAAAAATAAAATTAAATTAACAATTCTTTTAATAATATATAAATATAGATTGGCTTGTGTTAATACTAAAAAATATACACATATGTATATTTAAGGAAATTGCTTAAAAAAAAAGAAAAAAATATGTATTTTATTTGTTGCATTCAGTTCCAACAGCAAATCACCATTAGATGATTCAATCTCCAAAGGTTCATGCGATTCGTTTTTCACAGTTTTTCTGCTAAATATCTGCCAAAAATCTCTTTTCAAACTCTCTAGTTTTGTTAATGATGATACCTAATATCATTAAATTCGGAGATGTAAGGTTGAAATTTGAAATATATAATGTATATATAAAAATTAATCTGTGTTTATTTGTACCTTATAGAAAAATAAACCACTAACCGATTTTCTTGAAATTTTCACAGCACCATCCTGAAGGTCCTGAAAGTAAAATAAGCTACTTTATTTTTTTTTTTTAAGAACTAATATATCAAAACTCTTAAAATTTTGTGAGAATAATTCCCTTATCAAGTTCAAGTATTGAGATGAAAATAGGAGGGGCAGCTGTAGGGACAATGGTAGCCTTCATACAAAGAAAATTCTAATTAACGGATAAATTAAATACTGTTACAGCAAAAGTTCTAAAATTTTACAGGAATATCTTTTTCGTCCACTTCCAAACTTAAAATGAAAATTGGACGGAAATATTAAACGTCGTACAACTATTACAGCAAAAGGATTAAAATTTTTCCTCTCAACATCCATAATTTAAGATAAAAATGAGACGGGTAGGACTAGGAGGAAGTATCTAAAAAAGAGGAACTATTATGGTGTTAGTCTTCAAATTTTGGGAGAAATACTTTCTTATCATGTTACATTGATGAAACAAAAATAGGACGAATAGGGCCAGGGGGAGGGGAAGCCCTTATATAGAGAAAAAATTAATTTTCGCATATCTAAAATAGTATTTTAGTGGTTCATAAAAAGGTGTAGACAAAATTCTTATATCAAATGTTGAATAGGGAGAATAAGCCGTGGGGGAGTAGTAGCCCCCATATAAAGTAAATATTAGTTATGGCATCAAAAAGGGTATCGAAGCGAACCAAGATAAGATAGTACTATATAGAACTTAGTCTCCCTTTTGATGATTATTTTCGTATCTTAACTGAAAGTTGTTCCATAAAATAATTATATTTAATAAATGTTGACTTGAATATCATATTTTGTTAAGTTTTTTTAAAGAAATATGTATATAGTCTTTTGATGGAAATATTAACTTCTGCAAAAAGTGGTTTACCTTTTGTTTCGGAATTTAAAAAAATGCAACCGAGTTTTTGAAAATACCAACTATTCGAACTATTTGAAAACCGGTTTTTATAAAAAGATATAAATTAAATGAGATTCAGATGATAATTAAAACAAAAGTTCTAAAGCATCTAACATAAACATTTTACTTACAAATTTAATTATTGATCACTTTTTTTCTTTTGAATAAAAACAAAAGAGCCAGTGTTGTTAAAATAAAGCATTTGTGTCCAATGGTCCATAAAGTTTACTACACTCTCGCATACATACAAACGTGAACTTATATTCACAAACACATACATACAGGCTTATAAAGTCATTGTTGACGCTGTGTTGTTTAAAATATTCATGGTATGACAGATTTTCGCCTTCATTTTTACAAAACCCAGTATTTCGCTGTTGTTTTATTCAGTAAACGTCTTTTTATGTTTCTCTCTAGTTATTTTTTTTTTTATACTTTTTTCTATTACCCTCAGGCTTGATTTTGTCATTGGCGTCGTTGTGAATGTTTTCATTTTTATACGCTACATCACTATATGTTTATTATGCGTTGACGCTGATGTTTGTAACGCACAGAAAAAATGATCCAACACCCATCTTAAAGTATAACGTTCGACTCAGAACCACTTTCTTGTCGGCTGGCTGTTCATGTAAACCTTTTGAACAAAGTACAGGTCGCATTTTTAAAGATATCTTTACAAACTTTGGCACGAATAAATACTTTGGACAAGAGGATGAAGCCTATTGAAATTGATTATTATTTCACCTAGCCCTTATACAAATGTCCTCCAGGTATAGGGGCAATAGCAATATTTTAATGAAATTCAGTACAAAGAAGTTTTGATTAAGTATCAATCTTCATGCCCAATTTCATGAAGATTGATCCAAAATTGACCATAGCTCCCTAATAAACCCCTCTTCCGAAAATCACTTTAACACGCATAAATTCCGCAAAAATGTTAGTATAAAGTTTATAGTCGACAAAATAAGTTTTACATAAGTAGAAATCACAGTGATAAATTGTATGAGGATCGGCCCATAATTTAGCAAAGCTCCCTTGTAAGGCCAACTAATCACTCTAAAGTGCATAAATTTATATAAATGTTAGTATCATAGTAATATTTTGTATTTTGTTTTACACTTAATACAAGTATCGGTCCACAATTGGCCAAAGGTCTAATATAAAACCCTCCTCGAATTTTGGTGCACATACACAATGGTGTAGACTATCACATGGTCAGGCTTGACCGACTATATCTTTATTACTTGTTTTTTTAATTATAATGAATTTGTAACAAAAATTGGATTAAATATTTCACGGTCTTATTTCACCTCTTCCTGACATAAAAGGAACTGTGAACCAGTTTTCGAGTTCACGACCTCTTGCCTACAAAGCTTCCCAACGATATGTTATACACGATACGTTAAACCACAGCGATTCATTTCTCAAACCAAATGGGAACTGGAGCGGCTAAAGCTAATGAGTGTGATCTGAAGGGTTCCAAAAGAGAACCAGGACTATCCATTCAATGCGACGACGCAAGATAATATCGAGGTCGCGTAAATCTTATGGCTTGTTTAAATGCACGATCAGCTTTGCTCTTGAAGCAGGCAATCGCTCTTATGAAAGGCCTGTGAGAGAGCACTATAATAGACGTAGTTTCTATAAAAGAGATTCCTCGTCGGCCTAATGCATGTCCCTCATACTGAATAAACTACCCAAGCCAGAATAGCTACTGTTACTAATTCGGTTCGGAAACCCTGAAATCCCTACAAATGATTGGGATGTAACCAGAGAGAGATCCGAGTCCAATGACACATTTTTACGGACAGTCAAGCTTTCAAACCTAGAGCTAAATTGAGTAAGATTAATATCCAACTTTCAAGAGAACAAAATGTATAATATTTTTGCTGCATATTTTTCTCTTATGTTTCTTTTAATTGAAAATATTATAAAATCTGTACAATATATTTAAAATTACTAAGGTTTAATAGTGTCACTTTAGTATTATAGAGTTAGTCATAGCTTTATTAAAACAAATAATTTCATTAAACATTTATATAAACGAAGTAGACCAAGAGCAAATATAAGTCTCTTAAACTTATTCATCAAATCTTAAAAAAAAGTAAATAAAACAACAACATAATCCCATCTTAAAGCAATATAAATATGAACAATTCTCTTAGACAAACTAACACCGCCAAAATAGACAATCAATCATCTATCTGCATTGTTAGTTGGCTTTTTTCGTGGTGCCGCTTATAATCTGTCATTTGTATTATTAGCACCATTTAGCGCACATTAGTTAAATTTTTCCGCAGTCGCTGTCTTATTTGTAAGTCCAACTATTTATTAAATTGTTTATCAATTTAAACCTTCATTATTACTATGATTTCTTGCTTGCTATGCAATATTATTCATCATGCCAAATGTGTTGAATTAACCCTACGGACTACTGATAATTTTTGGGAAGATAAAGGTTCGCGTTGGTGCTGTAAGAAATGTATTATTTTTAATGTCGAATTCTATTAATTTTTTAAAGTCACACGCTATGAATTGAAATGTAATAAATTATTTGAAAATGCGTCGTACTAACCGAAAACAAAAAAACAACTCCTATCTTGAAATCAACTGTGGATTCAAACCCTATTTTATCTTCAATAAATGAAACCATCGCTCAATATGTACCTAACCCTTTGCAACCTCCTCCTGGCTCTGATGTACACAGTTCATCATCATCTCCAATACAAAATCTCGAAACTCTTCTATCAGCAGTTTCAGTAGATTACTCGATATGTGTTTCAAATAATTAATCATATACCCAATCATACGATATAGTAGCACCACCTATTATATCAAATCAACAGCTACATATTACTAACTTGATTCTCCAAAATTCTACGGATATAACATACCATCCAGTAGTACGCCAAAATCGTCTAAACAACTGAAGCAATTATTCAATATATAACATATAAAATTTGCATGGATATTGATGTAACTGCTTTTAAATTTAAATATTCTGAAAAACTAACTAACTTTTTCATACCCTGCTCATACATACCACCGAATTCTTCAATTGATATATATGATAAATTTCTTTCCGCTATTCAAAGTCTTTTTCAACAGTCTAAACTACAAGATATATTTATTGTTCTAGGTGATTTCAACCTGTAATTTATCGTAATTTGGAATAAATCTGATGAATTAGATTATCTGATTTCTACAAAAGCAAATTAATTTATTAACTCGTTATTAAGCTTTTGATTGTTCCTTTTGGGAAACTTTTGAACCTTCAATTTGTAAACCATCCAAGTGAAATATTTCTATATAATTTAACTCCAATTATTTATCCAGAAGATCGTTACCATCCAGTGCTTAATTTAGAATTCCTGTCCTAAAAAAGACAAATTTTAGTGTTTCTCTCACACAAACTACGCAAAACTTAATAACTTATTATCTAATATTGATTGAAATTCCATAATATCCGTCAATAATTTTGCTGATATCATTTCAAACTTTTATTTAATATTATACCATTGCATTTCGATGACTGTTCCTAAAATTGCTATTCGTAATTGCAACAGTTCACCATGGAATAGTAAAAGCCTTAGAAATGCTAAAATTAAGAAAAATAAACTCCATAAGAAATACAAAAAAAAAATGGCTTATCTGTTGATTATGAATATTACTCGATCGGAATATAATATTACAAATAAATTAGCATAAGATAAATATATTACTCATATGAAGTCTCAAATGAAGTCTAATCCTAAAACATTTTATAAATTCGTCAACTACAAAAGTAGATCATATAATAACGATGAATCGATAAACATTTGTTGACTTTTTTGCTACCACATGTTGTAAAAAATCATATGATAAAACGATTTCATATCCTTTCATGATATCACAATCATCTGAAATACATTTTATGTCTATCAGCAACAGAACAGTATTATTTTATTTAAAATCACTAAAAGATTCATTCAAGCCCGGTCCAGATGGAATTCCAAGTTGCCTTCTGAACAATTTTGCTGAGACTCTGTATTATCTACTTACTGTTATTTTCAATAAATTAATTGAAACCTTTTATTTACCACCGATGTGAAAATCATCGCTTATAATTCCATTGTTCAAAAGTGGAAGTAAACATGAGGTTTCAAACTACAGAGTAATTGCTTAACTTAGTGTGATTCCTAAGCTACTGGAAAAGATTCTCACAGATAGCTTGTTTCATCAAATTTCATCCGTTTTAATTAATGGTTTCCGTAAATCTCGTTCTACATTAACAAACATCCTGGGACTTACCACAATCATAAATGATGGCTTTAAGAAAAAAAGAAATACAAATTGATGTAATTTATATAGACTTTAGCAATGCCTTCGATAAGGTAAATCGCTATCTTTTACTTTATAAATTATCTATTATGGGTTTTAGTGATTCTTTAATTAATTGGATGTCCTCCTATCTATCTGATAGAATCCAAAAAGTAAAGTTCTAAAGTGATTTTTCCAAGGTAGCCACCTTGGTCCCATCTTGTTCATTTATAAATTATCTTCCTCCCTTTATTCAACATTCAAATGTTTTGATGTGTGCTGACGATGTTAAAATTTTTCAATCTCTTACTGAACCTACAAAACCAAATATTACTCCAGACAGACATCACACAATTATCGTACTAGTGCAAAATTAACCTAATGGAGCTGAATATAAAAAATGTAAACAAATGACTTCCTACAGAAGCAAGAAATTAGATTCGTACTACAATATTAATGAGAATACGTTGGAAAAAGTTCTAAACTTCTTTTTACTTCTTGACCATAAATTAAATTTTAATGATCATACTTCGCTGACAGTAAATAAAGCTACTGGGGTGCTTGGATTTATGAAACGATGGTCCAAGGAATGTTCAGATCCTTATGTTACGAAACAATTATATGTATCACTAGTTCGACCAATTTTAGAATACGAATAAATCATATGGGATTCTTCTTATATTGCATATATAAACTCCATTGAATCAGTACAAAAACAATTTTTAATGTTTTGCTTACGTGGCCTCGAATGGAACTCATATGTACTATCACCCTATGAAAGTAGACTTGGTCTTATAAAACTTCCAACTCTAAAAAGTTGCTGAATATTTCTTCTATACTGGGTCTAATACGTGGTGAAGTCGAGTCAGAGTATCTGCTATGTTAAATTACATTTAACGTTCCAACAGGACCTTCTCGAAAATTTTAACTAATAAATTTAAAATATTTCCGCTCTAATTATGCTAATAATAACCCTTTTCAGAGTTTAGAGAACATTTAAAAAGAAGAATTGTTTTGTATTTAAATATTTAAGTTGAAACTTTTGGTTTTATATTCACATTTAGTCTGTAAGGATTTTTAAATCGATAGACCAAATAAAAAAAGAAGCAGACACTCTAATGCCTTAATATGGAAGAACTTGAAAGCAACGGTTTCCTCATTCGTGTTGAGGACGTGAGGACATTGTACACTCCTCTGCTACGCCTATACCAAATTTCATGAAAATCCAACCAGCCGATCAGAAGTTACAGATTTATTTCCAAAAAAAAATCAATTCTGCCCCACTGTGTCTTGTAGATAGAAATATCATTTAGTTTTGATTCAATGATATTGTTGTTTGCTTTACAAAATTTTAGCTGACTCTTTAGCCGTAATATGTATTTTTCCTTAAGTTTTACTATGAATTAGGGATTGCTAAAACGGTTTTTAAACCAATCGACTTTTTTGCATATACCATCGAATTGAAGGTTTAAAAATACCTCTTTAGACTTTTTGATGCATTGCAATTTAAAGTAATTAAATTTCCTTAGCACTGTTCTTCTTCGAGAGGACCTTCTACTTTGTTTAAAAATTCAAAAATTTTATCTTTACCATAAGTACACTCACTGCGCATTAATATTTTTAACCATAAATAGTTTAAAAAAGTCAAACACATCACTATTATTTAAATCGTTTTTCTATTTTAAACGACTGTTAGTATCTTTATATAAACAATTTAAAGAAGCTTTACAAATTTGATACATTTTTTAACGATTTTTTAAATAAAATACAAACGAAAAAAAATTAAAAAACTACAGTCGTTTTACTTGACTTTCAGTTAATTAATAAAATTTAGAATAAATTATAAAAGAGAAGAACAAATTAATATCGTTGCGCCTATACAATAATTACCATGCATTACTAATATTATTGATAACACTAATAGAGATGCTCTTATCAATTATACGTATATACAAGAGAGTAAATAAGAGTAAATCAGTAATTAATGTTCTAAACAGAAACATTGATGCAAAGAAAAACAATAACAAAAAACAAAACATTACAAATGTAAAAAAATTACAATTTACATTTACAATGAAATAATTTGAGGAAGACAAGGAAATTACAACTTTTGAATATTATCTATTTTATTTATTAATTAAAAGTCAGGTAAACGACTGTTGGCCTTTATTTTTTTTTTTTTTTTTCGTTTGTTTTTTATTTAATAAATCATTTGAAAACAGATAATAAGAGATTGATAATTAAGCATGCATAGGGTGCTGGATAGAATATCTACTGACACCTTATCACAATAGTAAATGAAATATAAGTATATTTACTTAACCCACGAAAAGGAATTTTATTCCCCAAAGTAAAAGCAGTATCTATGGTCTTAATTACTAATGTATAATTGATTTCAGTAGCATAAATTCCCAATTTTTCATTTTTTAAGGGAATGAATAAAATTTTCCGAAAATAGTCTTTAATGCTTTTTATACGGCATAAATTGGGCTGAATATTATGCCTTGAAAGTCAACATAGCTGTTGAAGACTATAATGTCCAAAATTCTGCTGTGGTGCTTGAAGATTACATTCTTACTTCAAAAGTTATATGTGAATGAAGGTGAAAAGAACGCATTTTTTTTTTTAAATTATCTCGCTTATTTTATCATTTTCCAAGTTTTCTTGTAAACAAAAAATGCTAATGTCACGCACCACCGCAGAATTTTAGATTTTGAAGTCATTAACAACTGTGTTGAATGGCAAGACATAATATTCAGCCCAATTTGTGCCGCGTTTGGAAGATTACCAAACTAACTATCCAACAAATAAAAACATTGATTTTGTAGCTGTAAACGAAAATAATGCGTTCAATTCATAAAAAGCTAAAAAAAAAAATACAAATTTTAAAGCCCACTCTAAATTTCCGTTTTAGGACAAGTGAGGGACACTCTAATTAGCAATTAACGTAGCTGACTCTATCCCCGAAGCAATAAAAATAATTCGGGAATCATAACTTGAAAATGAAAAAGTACATTTTTTTTCACATATTGCTAATTATAATATTAAATTCATAATTTTATCATTAGTTAGTTATTGATTAAGATTTTTAAAAATTTATAAATTCCTTTAAGGTTTATAGAGTATTTTAGTAGTTTAGGAATACGTTTTAATAATAAATAGATTTTTAAATTATTAAATTTGTTTAATATAAATTAAAATAGTATAGGCCTTATTTATAATAAAAATTTATAATTTATTTTTATAAATCAAATTTGTATGGAAAATTTTTTATGAATATTGTGCTATATATATATATATATATATATATATATATATATATATATAAAATTTTAAAATTTTTGTAATCCGCAACAATGCTAGGTTTTGGAGATAAAGTTTCTAGTCTTTATAAGGTGTTAATTATAGTTTTAATTTTGTACACTTAATAAATTTTATCTGATTGCCATTTGAATACATTTCAATAAGTTTTTCCTGTATTTTATTGTAATTGTGATCCGAAATGTTTTCCATTTCTTCAAAATTACTTTCGGCAATAAATATTATTATTTTTCCATGTAGTATTTTAAGCTCTTCTGTATTATTATTTGTTAAAATAATTTTGTATTTATTCACTATTTCTTCTTTAATTGGAAAATGATCTCCTAAGTCATACACCATTTCTATCCTACTTAGGAAGTCCGCCACTTTATTCTCCTCTTGTTTTAAATATTCAATATCAAATTGGTACTCTCCTAGTTTTAGTAGCCATCTCTGATGTCTTTGTGATATATCCTTGCCCTTATACTTTGAATGTAGAAATTTAAATTGGTGATGATCGGTTAAAATATTAAATTTTCTGCCGTACACATAAGGTCTAAAATAGTTGACACTCCACATTATCGCTGGAAATTTCTTGTCCGTCGCAGAGTAGTTTCTTTCATGGTTATTCAATGTCCTCTACGCGTAGCAGACTTTGTGTCCTTCCTGCGATAATATTGTGCCAATGTTGCACAGAATTTGCCAAAGTTAGTATAATTTAAATTTTAAAACTACCACTAATGCTCTAATTTAAAGCCCGAGGCACACCAAAAAAAGGTACTTGGCTTAAATTTTGCACAAAATTATTAAAAAATCGTAATTTTTTAATTCTGAATATAATACACAAATTTTGCTAGGAAACCCTAAAATATGTTGCACTAACACCATCAAACATTGTACAAATTATATTTTTTTATTAAAAGTACTCAGTAAGTTTTATAATTTTTTATCAAATTTATCTTTGAAAAAAACTACACATAAACATTAATTTTTTTAAATTTTGAACTTACAACCGCTATAATTTTTGCGCCTCTTAATCGAATTGATTAACGTGAACGGATTCTACACTCATTCAACTCACTTTATAAGTACACAGAAGGTTTTTAAAGTGCCATTGAAAAAATAAATAAATTTAGTTTATTCCTAAAGTAAAAAAAAAAAAATCTTTATAATGGCCCATATATTTTGGGTCCTCATGAAACTATATTTATTAAAAGCACGAAAGGGGGATTACCTAGGAGAACGAAAATGGTCAAATCGGTTCACAAATAAAATGGTTTTGAACCTAATACTAATACAGTTCGTATTTTTCTGCCGATATCTCTTCTACTGCATTTTAAAGATTTCAGAAGTTTTTATTGCCAAATACCAATTCAATTATAATCGAATAGTAGTAGAGAAACTTTTGAAACACTAATATGACATCCAACTACAATCTTTTTGTTTTTAAATGAATTAAGTACCGCCATTTTTATGCCATTAGCAATTTGTAAACCATTTTAAGTTTTACAAGTTTCGCGTTGTTTTTGCAAAAACAAACAAAATAAAAACCAACAAAAGTTCCGAATTCAGATAAATGTTTCTTGTAGAGTTGAAATGCTCGCTAATTTATTTTTAAAATTGCGCGACTCTCAATCCCAAAACTTTAGTGCTTTTAACATACTGCTGTAACTCCTGTAACTGCTACAACACTACTATGTTCATACACATACATATGCAAGCATGTCTTTTTAATTATGTATATTAAAGTGCCTTACGAAAAAATGTTCTTATATGATTCACAATTTATTACATCTGAATGTTTTCATTTCCGTCAACTGGACCATTTTCACAACTCTAAAAATATGAATTTCTTTTAATAACTTTATAAAAATTTTCGTTATAAGAAAATTAACTTCAAAATATAATAGAGACATGCTAACACTTCATTCAAATAATTGTTATATCTCCTTTAATTTGCGGAATATCAAGGTTTTATTAAAATTGTCATATTTTCTTTATTTAAACATGTAATCGAATAAAAGAGATTCTTTGAAATTTAGTCCCTGTTTTACACGAACGTATAGTTATTTTTTTTTTTTTTTAATATAAATTTATTTGCCATAAAAATTAACTTAACCTATTATATACCGGTGATCCCAAAATATTACTTTTTTTACTAAAGGGTTAAACGAATAGCAATAGTATTGAATAAAACCTTTCCAATGATGCCAATGATTTTAACTTCACTAGAATGACAACAAATCTTAAGCAAGTAAAAATGTTATATTCGGCTTTGCAGAATTTATTATACCTTCTTTTTTGATGGTGGGTATAAATACTTTTATCTCATGACGTATTAATCAACACGTGTCTGTTATATTTTGTGATTTTGTTTTTATCAAGACTTAAAAAGCTACGTTTTTGGAGGTATTTTAAAAATGGTCCAGTTCACGAAAGCGAAATAATTCATCCGAAATATTTTGGAGATTATTTTATAACATATCTTTGATTTTAAAGCAATACATTTGCAATAATTTTTGTCCTCATACAAATCGAGGTAATTTAATGTATATGGGCATTTCTGCAGACTCGTTTACTTTTCGCGTTAAAAAAAATTTTAATATAATTAAAAAAAAAATTAATTTTAATGAAACACAAATCAGTTTCCGTGAGTGTTATGGAGGTTTAAGATAAAAAGTTATAAAAATTTGCCAAAATTCTTTTTTGAACAACATTTAAAAAAATTACCACGCATATATATATATCATGCCATCAATAGACATCAATATGTCTAAAATACAAATTAAAAGTGATACGATATTGTGGATGATACCGAAGATAATCGCGATCATTTATAATCATTTTTTAACATTTTATTAAACACATTTTAATCGACAAAATATGCATAGATTTTCTCGTTTTTTTGATTTTTCCTATATATTTTTAATATTTGGCAATCAAAAAATTTTTTAAAATATTAATGGACAAAAAATGACTGTTTAAAAATACTCGTATTGTAACAATTCCACTTTAAGTCCGATATCAATAATAATGCACATATGTAAGTATTATGTTATTGATCATAATTGTGACCACAAATCTGTTTAAAACTGCCTTTAGAACATAACAGAAAAAAGCCCTAACTTATTTCAAATATAATATTTCATAGAATTTATAATGAAAAAAATTTTTGTAAAATATAGTTTGTTCTTGTGTTCGAGAGTTCTTATATTTAAGTTTTTAATAAAAGGAATTGTGAATAATAAAATTGTGAATCAGAAAATGTTCTAAAGAAAAAAATATACAAACAAAGCCGAATGAGTATTTCATAAAGTGATGTTTGTAACAAGCTTTCTAGGCAACTGGAGAAACCATGTTCATCATCCATCTAAAACATAATCACAAATTCAGGAAGAAGCACTGGTGATGCCACACAGAGAAAACAGTTTCGTTGTGGCAATCGAATTTGATAATCGCATTTAAATATATATATATATATATATATATATATATATATATATATAAATATATTCGTTTCTCTTAACCAAAAACTATAATGTGTTGTTACAATAACTCGCGATATAACGGTACTTTTTTATGTAAGACATATCTGTTTCTTGCTTTTGTTGTTTCTTTAATTTAGCAATCAAAACATATTGGTGATCATTTCAGTGGAATATTCCTATAAATGCAGTCGAGAAAAATTTGTCTAAAAAGTTATTGCAAAAAAAAAAAAAAATATTCAAGGATGCTCAAAGAAACTTTTCTTACGGACCAGGAAAAAATTCAAATTAAATTTTTTCGTGATCAAGGCTGTTCTAACAAAGAAATTGGACGAAAAATTAATCGTTCGGAAGGAGTTATTCGAGGTTTTCTTAAGAAAGGGTAGAAGTACGGAGTGCAGAAATCAACAAATGGTAATCAAAAATTAACAAAAAGCAAATTAATAAAATAAAAGAAGAAGCCACCCGCATTAAATTAAATGCTACACCAATAAAAAAATAAACTTGACCTTCCTGTTACTTCCAAATATGTTGCACACACTTTGTGAACAGATGGTAACATAAAATGGAAGAAACCAAAATGTAAGTCAATGTTAAAACAGCATCATAAGGAAAATCTTTTATAATTTGCGCGCAAATACACGAAATGGACGGATGAGTGGAATAAATCGATCTTTTCTGATGAAAAGAAATTCAATTTGGACGGTTCCGATTCATATTCTTGCTATTGGCATGATTTAAGGTCGTACGAAATTCATATGTCGAAATGCAATTTCGGTGGAGGCAGTGTTATGGTTTGGACAACATTTGCTGCTACAAGAAAATCAAAAATATGTTTTGTTAAAACTAAAATGAACAGTTCAATTTATAATGAACTATTGGAAGATGCTCTTCTCTCATTTATGGATGAAAAAATGGATGAAGATTGCATATTCTCACAGGATAACGCTGCAATCCATCTAAATCGTGGTTTAATGAATATAGTATTCCACTTTTAGACTGGGAAGAAATTGACAATGATTTTCTTCAAAAATTAGTCTAATTAATGCCAGAGCGAATTTTTGAAGTTATCCAAAACAATGGTTCATCAACATATTATTAATAATGCTAAATTTGTTCATTAGTTTAAGTGCGTATATGCCATAAAAATGACATTAAACTACTAAAATTACAATGAAAAAAATTTTATGTTCATTTTAAGTTTCTAGTTATTAATTTTTTAACTGGTCAATAAATAATTTAAAAAATTAATTTGTAGTACCTTAATTATTTTTTAGCCCCATTTTTTGCGTTGATTAAAAAATGTATGTGCGTTTATAGGAATATGCAACAGTGTATTTAAAAAAATTAATTCGGATAATCTAACTTCTTAATTTTTGTATATACATTAGGCTAGCTCAAAAAAAGTACAAAATATATATTTTAAAAAGTTGCGCTTTATTACATTTAAAAGTCGCAAAAAACAGTTTTGCATTTATTTCTATTCTTATGATTTTAATACAATATTTAAAGTTTACAAAATTCCCCATTTACATCTATTGAATGGCATAATTATCCTTACAAAACCATAACAAATCGAACTTTAAATGATAACGGCACATACAAGTACACTTCTGTAAAATTGTCGAAAATCTTACAATTTACAATACACAATAAGTGAGATATATGCAAAGAACTGATTTCTGTGACCTTTATCTTTGACTATCTTCCGTATCATGCTCTTGATTATCGTTGCTTTTAAACAACATACAAAGGACAGTAAAACAACGCTAGATAATCCCTTAGTAAATATACTTTCTAATTTGGCATCATACCACTGATTTTGAAAATGATTTAACGTCTGGTGTAGGAGTATTTGTCAAGTAATGATGGTAATTTGTTGTTTAACCTGAAAACAATAAATGTGTTCAAATAATTCTTTCAAAATATAGCAAGTTATAAGTTGCTTACCATTATTATTCGTAAATGGAAACATCTATCGAGAAATCAGTTTATATTGTACTATTCCAAAATGAAAATAGAATCTAACTTTTCAAGGAAAATATTGTGTTAGCAACTTGTAACTTGCAAAGAAAAAGAATCATCACATATCACCAAAATATAAAAATAGATATTAAGTATAATTAATATACATTTTCTTAAGAACAATGTTAAGTACATTCTACTTAAGAAAATAAATTATAAAATTCTTTCTATCTTTTTTGTATGTTAAAAAAATATGAAAAACATATAAACATTATTTGATAAACACAATTACATTTTCTTTGGAAATATCGAATTGCTTTATGTTTCGTTATTGCAATAGAATAATATTGATTGAAGTAACTGAAAATATAGTTAATATTTTAATATTTATAATAAAAATATCTTTTAATTGCAACTACCAATATTTAGTAGTAATGTATGAAATCAGTTCGGTTGTTTCTTCTGAATTTGCTTAATTTATTTTAACCGATTACAATTAAATGCCATAACTAACTAAAAAAATTTAATAACTGTTTATCTAAAATAATAATATTTTTATATGCATTTATATAGAAAGATCAGATGATCTAATTAATTTTTCATTAATATTGTATGGTTTATCAAATATATATATTAGTAACCGATTTCTGTGTGCATACTAAACATGCTTCGAGTCTTGGTTTATGAGTTAACAGGTATAATTTATTTCAAATCTAATATAACTGATGAATACTAGTTACTCCCCAATGAATCGAATATACTATTGATTATATTTCTTCAGATTGTATTTTTAAATAAAAAAAAATAGCAATATTTAAAAACGAAAATGGTATGATTTGCAAGATCTAAAAACAATCTTGCCATCAGATTGCCATCACTTTTATGAAAATTTACTTATAAAATATAATTTTTGTAGTTTTTTGCAATAGTCTGTTGAAACATCTTTTTTCTGTTAATTAAAACATCAATTATAACATTAGTTTATTCCAATTATAATCTACTGAAAAATGCCTTAACTTTATATTTATTTTCAAAAATTTCACTAACAAAAGGCCCTATCTAAGATAACTTCCTAAGGAGTAGAAAAAACCAAACATAAAAGTCATCATAAATTTCGCTCTCTGTTTAGAATAAAAACTACATACTGCTTTTTTTATCTCAATTTTCTTAGGTTTTATTCAGTTTTTTCCTTCTCCTGTAAAATTTTATTGTTAAAACCTATTTTTCGCTTAACTGAAACAGAATAGAAGTACTTGTTATAAATATAATTTCACATAAAATGTAAAAAATGCTAATATAAAGTACCCAAAATTTTAGATCGATTTTAAAGAGTTATAACTTTTTTGCAATTTAATATTTTATCTCCCCACAACAATTTTAAAATGTAATTTGAAAACTTTTTTGCTCAAGCGATAACGCTTAGATTGTGCCTCGCGAAAAGGCCATCTGTTAGAGACATTCACACTTTTTCTCCCCAAGTTTGGGCACTGCCTATAGCGCTGCTATTGAGGGCGCATTAACGATATGTATCTCAAACGATTCACAATTACAATAGCAATAAACCTCCGTTCTTTGTTATGAAATACTCAAAACTGCGCTAATTTTCTAATCGAAAAACTGCAAGAAATTAAAATTTTGAAAATTTTGATTTTACCAAAAATAAAAAAGGTGAACGTAAAAAGAGAATTCACCATATACAGCATGTATAATTTAAGAATATCATGCAACATACGTATATAAATTTCAACTCAGTTACAGAGTACAAATAAATTTATTTGTCATTTCTTGCCATTGTGTGCAGCAGTTAGTTGGCAACTAAGCAAAATAAGCAGGCAGACGACAGCAATTATTTTTCGTTTTGGTAATTAATTTTATTTTTATTTCTTTTACTATTTTCTCTTTAAGCCATTTTTTGTTAATATCATTTAAAAAAGATATGTATGTACGAAATGAATTTAGTTTTAGATTACTTGTCGTTATTTGTTGAAACAAGGATTTTTGCATTTTAAATTTGTGGCAAGCTAAGAGATTGCTTGCCACAAATTTAAAATGCAAAAAATCAAAGACCGGCGCCCATAGCACTCCGGAGCCGAGTGTTGTCGGTATTTTCACATACACAAAAAATCATTCAGTTTTATTCTAGCCTTCAACAAGGTAGGTTTATGACGCATAGTTAAGCAAAACAAAAACAAAACACATATCAAAGAGCGTAAAAATTTTTTTTGTATGCTAGACACAACAAACACATTCGTAATAAACAAATCAAATACACTAACACATTAAAATTTTTATGCCCTCTCTTTGTGCATATCGCTGTCTTAAATAGTGTATTCTTTTACATGAAACTGAGAGAAAAGCCCCGTACACAGCCTTACAACTGCAACAATGTCACTTCTGGCAATGTTTTGTCCATGTTACTATTCTTCGGCCACGTCTTTTCCTGTCCTTTTACTTCGTTATATTTCACAACATTATTAGTGATTGTTAGTAATGGTGTTACTGGTCGCCAAAACTACATAAATATTCTATATTTCCCTACTTTTGTTCTTTTTTCACTTTCCATTGCTATATTTAAAAACATTTTTTCTTTCCCACACTAGCGCATCCGGCCAAGTTTTGCACAGAAGTGGACAGATTGTATTTTGTATGCATTTAATTTTCTAAATTAAGCTTTTAATATACAATGCTGGTAGTGCACTAAGATTTAAGTGCGATACGAATCGCTGTTGTTTATGAAACTTTGTTGAAGGATTATAAAATAAATTTTATTTTCAAGAATTTGTATTTATATATAGAAGTATCTATTTTAAATGTGTATTTCATATCCAGGCAGAGTTAAGAGTTATTTAGTATCATGCAAGCTAGGTTTTAACTAAAACCATACATAATATGAAGAGTGGTAACAAATATTTGAAGTCATCGAATTGATTTGCATGACAAAAACATCATAGAATTCTCATACATAGCTATGTTTATTTAATGAACAATTCCATACAGAAACACTTTAACTGTAAAATCACTCATACGCATTGGTTTAAAGGACTCATGGTTATGGCTTAAGAGACAAATATAAGATAAAATTGTATGCAAAGTAGTTTTCAAGTTTGCTAACTTTATTAGCAATAATTTCTTAGACATTTGCTTTTAGAGTTAAAAATAAATATTTATGTCTGGTTTTTTAATAAATTTATTTGGTAAAAATTTGAAAGGTCATTTCCAAAACCATAAACAGAAGTAAATAGTTAAGTTTTCAAATTAACTAATTAAGAAAAAAATTAATTTGAATTAGTTAGTTAGTATTTGAAAGATTTAAATGAGGTTTTGGCAGTAGAAGTTAATTATTTAAGGAGATTTAAATGAATAATAGATAAGAAAAATATTTGATTTTAAATTAACTAAGATAAATAATTTAAAGTTGAATAAGTTGGGGAAAAAATTAGCATAAATTTGGTTTTAGAATTCATTATAACCCAGTAAAAAAAAAAAAAAAAAGAACTGAAAAGAGCTGAAAAAGTCATGATTTTAACATTGTGTAGTCGTTGGAAGGAAGTGCTGAAAACTACCTGAAGTTCTTCTCTTCAAACTATGTTTATGAATTTTTTAATAAAAATACTGTTTTAGACAAAAAATATTTTATTTTACCCATTTTATTAAAAGATCCTGCATAGAAACTCAGTAAATTTCACCTTTAACCTCATCAATAATAGAGCTATTTTCAGCCGATTTCGAACAAAAATTACGATCCTTTAAATTTTAATAGCTTCGCTCCTGAGGGGTCTGTGGGGCCTTTTATGCCTATGTGAAATTTCATGTAAATCCAAATATAAATCCAACCAGCCAATTAGGAGTTACAGATTAATTTCTAAAAATTTGCGATTCGACTCCACTGTTAACGAACGCTAAATGGATAAGTCATCACGAATCCTAATGAAGTGGTAACGGCACAGAAAATACATATTTCATTCCTCTGGGGCGTAATTATAGTCCACAGACTTTGTTTTTTTACGACCAAATAGAGACAATAGAGAATTTATGGGTGCAACTAGTTTATTTATAATCTTTCGAGCGGGAACTTCTTTTAATTAAATCTCCCTAATGTACCACTGAATTATATGAAATAATTTTATAAATTTTTTATTTTTATTTAGTTTTCATTTTAGTAGCACTTCAAACACTTGAATCATTTACATCTCAAAGTGATTAAGAGTTTAATTTAAATTTCCTGTTTTCTTATTTTGACTTCATAAAATATTTTTCTGTAGTTAAATTAAATTAGCAAAACTACAAAATGAGAAACACGAAATACTGAGGGTCTTATAAATGAAAGAAACAAAATGTTTGTGAAATGTTGTTGTCCTAACTTGGCTTCAAATTTTGCACGATATTTATTAAAATTTTAGCTCTATTTCTTTTTTATTTCCATATACATAATTTATTAATTTAACTTGAATTGATCTTTTAGTATTTTAATTTGTGCTAATTTTTGCTCCAAAGTCAGTCGGGGTTAATTTTACTTACTTGGTTTTCAGAAACCAGCAGTAAAAGTGTTTTCTTATTAATTAGATCAGGGGTTCTCATAAGCTCTTGCTTCACGATCCACTTAAGATGTTACAAATTGAGAAAGACCCAACGCAATTTTAGAGCAACAAATCAAGTGTATCCTTATAAAGTCAATTGTTTGAAAGATCATAATTCCATCGTGCTTCTCATAATATGTTTAAAAAATTATCAAGCTTGAATTTAAAATTTGAATAAAATATGATAATTTCTCAATTCAATATCAAAATTTATTCTTAAATAATTCCTAAATTAAAAAATTAATACTTGAAAGAAAAATATATCAAATGCTTTAATTTTAAATAAAAATTCAAAAAAGTTTATATTTTCTGGAGCCTTACACAGCAAAAGTCACCTATCACCAAATATATTAGTAAATAATTCATTCAAGTAAAAACTTTTTGAAATTTGCACCTCTCACCAAAATGATTATATTAATTGCTAAAAACTAAAAAAAGAATAAAAACAGAAAAATTTTTTAAATTAAAAAATTGATAAAATAAAAAGGTAAATATTTTTTCGTGTGTTTCAACAGATATATGCACCCTTTTAAAACTTAATTTATAAAAGAGGTTATTTTGGGCAATTTATTAATCCAATACAGGCGAAATATTAAGAATTTTTTTTTTTAATTTTAAAAACTCTTTGTAAATAAATGGTCAATGTCTACACATATACAAAATTTCATCGTTGTACCTTCCTTCTATTTTTTTCCAATTTTAATATGAGTTCAGTTCACTGTGCGACGAGTCTAATTTTTGTCCAATATTAATTTATAAAATATTTTTGTGTGGCTTTGAAAGCAATAAAATAGAGATTATTATTGAAAATCGATCAGTCAGTTTGATTGTTGAAAGACTCCTTCATAAAGAATCCATAAAAAATACCCCGATCTTGTGCAATTTATACAGCGATAAGCACAATAATTATACAAATATAAAAAGTAGTTTTCTAATAGTCGGGAGTTTAATCATGTATCATCAAAACAATAATTTTGATAATTTTTATAGCAAAATTATGATTTTTCATTGCTCAAATGATGATTTTTCGGCCAAAGTTTCTGGCAACGCTGCACGGTGGCTCAGAAATTAATTTTATTGGCTAAATGACCAATTTTTTGTTAACACAGATTTCCAAAATTTTTATGCCATTCTATAGTAAACATGCTAAAACTAAGGAAGGATAATAGTCTTTAAGAAATGGTAACATGTACCGTTTATACCATCGAAAGTGCCCTATTTAACCCCTGTCTGGACTCATCTGCAGAACACTTTTTCCATTTGAATGAAATTACTCCCAAAACTTTTTCATGAAATATATACTAAAAATCAGTTATGATGTGGATTTTAAACCCAAAGGATCAATAAGAAACAACGACGCCAATAAGGAGTTAAGAAGTTTAAAAAAGAAATATAGGTTGATTATAGATCAACCAAAACAAAGATCAGGCAATACGAATGATGGGTACTTAGCAAAAAGGTTCTTTTCAGATCCCGAAACAGCATCTGAAATAACAGGTTTCAAGATTTAAAACAATCATCGATGCACTTGTGTGCAGTGAACAAAATGATGCTAGAAAATTTAATGATTATGGGAAGGAAACCGCACGGATATATACAACCTAATATCCATAGAGAAATATGTCTGCAGCAGTTCACAAAATCCTTTATCAGGAGAAGATGTTTTTAAGTATCAATGCAATCTATCAGAGAAAGCCGAGGAAAAAAAGTAATGTGGATTACACATTTTATAGAGAGTACAATAACAAAAAAATATCACGAAATACTACTAATGAAGATCTGTTTAATATATCACTATGTTAAATAATTATCTTCTACAATATTCTAATAACGTCAAGAACCATCTAGTAATTTATTTATAACAGCTGTAACGTACAGTTACAAAATCATTTACTAACACATACACGATTGCAGTAACTTTTATATTCATATTACAATTTCCATTCAGTTTATAAAAATATTTCCTTATAAGGTGAAAAATTTTTCAGAAAAGGCGAACAATTACTTACACTGTTTGTGCTTTATTTTTAAGTTAACAGCTTTAATTACAACCCCCTCCTTACCGATGCCAGTTCTTGACACGTGTAGTACCGTAGTTCATATATTTCTAACCGATTAGAAGAACATCCGAATTTTTCTTGTATGCACTTTTAACTTAGTCCGTAGTTAGTGTATTGTATTTTATCGTAGCTGACTACAAGAACCCACAAATTTTTCTTGCACTCGTTGTAACTTTAGTTCATAGCTATTACATCGTATTTTAATGTTTCCAAGTACAGGAACTCCCGCATTTTTCCTTCGCTCGTGGTAATTCTAATTCGAATTTTAGAGTAGCCGAGTATAAGAATACCTGGATTTTTCTTGCACTCATTGTAACCGTAGCTCGCAACGTGTACAGCGTATTTTTAGAATTTCCGTGCACAAGAACTCCAAAATTTTATTTCACTCGTAATTTAATTAAACACAAAAACCCCTGAATCTTTCTTGTGTTTGTATATTGTAACTGTTTAGCACTATTGCCAATTTTGCCTTTTTAAGGCTAAATTTAGCCTTTTTATTTCTCTTTTAGCCTCAAAATTTTCGTTTTAGCTTCTAGCTTTTTTTCTGAACCTTTTTCATTCTTATGATTGCTCGAAAAAGGCTAAAATGTTAATATTTCAACAACGAAGTAAATAGTTTCTTATTTGCTATTACTAATTTTATTTTTACAGAATTTTTATGTATTTATTCGCACAAAAAACCAAAATTATTTTTATTTGACAAAATTTTTCGCCTCCAGCGCTTCATTCTCCACATCAATAATAACTAATTTTATGGACTTACTAAAAATCGATTATTTTATAATTATTTTTTAATATACTTCATTAACTATAGAACTATTTATGAATATAATAAATATAATTTAAAAACAAAATCTTATAAAAGTGCAAATTCACCTAAAAATTTGGAAATTCTTAATCAAAAAGGAATTATAGTTCTAAAATTACGATAAATCACTTTAAAAAACCGAGCAATTTTTCATATGAAACATAACCCAAATTTGTATGTGAATTTTTTGAACGATTTTTCATTGGGTCACTTTGCTGTGTTTTATTTATAAATTTATTACAATATCTTAAAATTGTCAGAAACTAACGAGAGCGTTAGTTTTTGAAAAAATAAGTTTTAAAGCTAAAAGAAAAAATTTTAGCTTTTTTCTGGTTTTATTTTTTTAAGATATTTAGCTTTTTTTAAAATTCAATTTAGCCTCTTTTTCTCATCTCCTGGCAACTTTGCTGTTTACTTATTTTTGTTCCTTCCTTCCACCATCAGTATTGTTTTTAGCAAACAACTTTTGGTTTCCTTATACGAGTTGTGCGGTGTCATCTACCTGCAGCCCACCCTACACTACTCTAGATCGAAGGCTTCGTAAGCGGTTACTCTTAATTTTATTAAAATATAATCTATATTTATGTTAAGTTTAAGTTTCGTTCAATAAAACTGTGCGTTTTCATTATATCATTGTACATCTTTGGGTTTTATTTCACGACCCTGGGAAATTGTATGTATGGATTTCATAGGACCTCTTCCCCCTCGTTAGGTCAAAGTTGGTTATTAGTATTGATAGATAAATTTAGTAGATGGGGAGAACTATTACCAAGAAAAGATAATCTATCGGTTCGGGTGTCCGAAGGTCATTGTTTCTGATAATGGCACACAATTTACTAGTAAGGTGGTTAAAAATTTTCTAGACAAATCTGGCATTGAACATCGACTTACTGCTCAATGCAGAACGCAATAATACGGTAATTAATTAACACTAATTTCGCAAAATACCGAAAGCAATCATAAATATAGGGACATAATGTTGTGGGAGATAAATTCATCATATCATGAAACTAACAAACATACGCCAGCCGGAGTATTATTCGGAAGAAAGCAAATCCCACTAGGACAACTTATAACGAAAGATAAAATCCCAATAGGGTTGCCAGATCCAGATTCACAAAAGGCTGGACATTAAAGAAAATGTCTATTGTTAAAATTAACTTAAAATTTTTCTATGAAATTATTTTTCAATTCCGAATCTATGGAAGTTTGTAAACTATTTTAAAAAAGTACGTTTTGTAAAAGGAAAGGAAAAAATATTCGTCTAGAATTTCGATTTTTTCTTTATTTATTTATTTATTATTTTTTTAAGATAAATAATATATTTAAAAATACGAAAATAATGCTAGGTATAAATTATGAACCAAAAAAGACATAAAAAGATTATTCTCGTAAGTAAAAAAGTACGATTAAAATTAAATAAGGTATGTGCTAAATTTTTAAGAGTTCATTTTCTTGTTTAGATATATTAACGGTAGATTTTAACGCTTGAATACAAAAATAACAAAATTGTTTATCTAAAAAATATAAACAATACATTTTCTATTTTATTTAGAATAAGTCTTTCTATTTTATTTATTATTAAAAAAATTCACAACTTGAATACGAGTTCCTTATTCGGGGTTAAAGTACATATTTGACACAAATTTTACTCCACCATGTAATTATGTGTTTTTGTATACATTTTGCATATTATTTTTTTATATACTGGCTTCTTTATTAATTTTGATTGATATTTAACTAGACAAATTTTATTTTACTGGCAACCCTAACCAGGACCGAAGTCGTGTGTTCAGAATCGTTAGGGAATCGTCGAAAAGCAGGGTATATGAATAATTTTTTGAGCAAATTCGCACCTACTTTTTCGGACCCATACGAAGTCATAGGGAAAATATCACAAAATATTTCTTTATTAAAAGCAAAGTATGATAAACGATATTGGGTTCAGGATTTAAAATCTTGCCATAACCAGTCTAAAATAAATAAAAGAAAACGAAACATCATAAATCATACTGAATTAACGAAAAATGAAATAATATTAAAGTATAACGCCATTTCTAACGCCATTAAAAAATTCTCAAACATTTTATACAAACTATGTCGCAGATTTTTACGTTATTGTATTTTCGATGCTAAAACTTTTTAAAAATATACAGTAATCTATTGGATAAGTTTCATTACTAATTCTTACTAAATTAAACATAAACAATGTTTTTCGGATCAATCAACATGAGGTTAGTTTTCTTAATAAGTATTTTGAAGTTGAAACATTTACGTATCCATTGAGTGGATAAAGGATCCTGTTTCAAAAGAAAATGTTGTGTTAGAAAAGGAATGTAAAGTTTGATGACGTTTTCAATATTCTATTAAATTTAATACAAAATTGTACTTTTTAGACCATAATTGTACTAAATTGATATTAATTCCTCTGTACAAAACTTAAGTTTTAAAAACCAAATGAACAAACTATTTTCAAATTAAATTCGAAAAATTCTAAAGGAGTTATCAGTTTTTTTAAATATAAACTTAACAACTTACAGTATACCTGAACATGGTTAAAAAAAAATAATTAAAAAATTAGGTTAGTACATGTACTCTTTCGAATTTCAATGTAGAAAGCATATAAATTCGAACGATTTTCCTTTCGAATTTAATTACAAAGTTACCCCCAAGATAGCAATTTTATAAAACGCATTCTATGTCGACTTTAATAAATACATATCCAAGAATGTCTTCAAATGTGCTTGTTACGGCTAAGAATTTAAGTGTTTGTAAATGCATAAGTTTAGCTGTATCTGAAACAATCTTTAATTACTATTCTTAAACGATTCTTAAAAAAAAACAAAAAATCTTGCGAATTTATATATAATTTTATTGAGTACGAAATTTAGTAATTGTACTAAATCAATCAGTGATTGATGTACTTTTGAAGAGCGAATTGTACTGAATAATGTACAATTGTACTGAATTTATCATCCATGAGTTAAAATGAAAAATCTCCCAACCAAGTAATTTTTTATAATAGTGAGTATTTACGAAGTTCAACTTATTTAATATTCATTATTCCTATATATATATATATATATATATATATTAAACAGACTATTTGTTTGCTTATTTCTTTGTTTATATTTTTTACGTCAAAACTACTTTAGGCTGTAGCAGATCATTTTTTTGTGAAAATTATAGTTTACTTAATTTTATTTAATTTTTTACTATCTGCTGAATCGCTTCACATTAAATTTGGCACAACATATAGTTCAGAAATAACATAGATTTATAGTATCTATTTTTTGATGTCACGCCACCTTCTACGACCACTTTTTGTAACAAATTATTTTACCTAATTTTGTTTATTTTTTGACTCAAGCATTGAATCGCTTTACATGAAATTTGACACACATACAGTTCTAAATAAATTATAGTTTATACAATTTATTTTTTGGATACCATGCCCCTTTTTACGCCCACTTTTTCTAGCAAATTATTTGACTTAAGTTTTCTCTTTTTTTGACCCATCCGCCACACCCCTTTTTACGGCCATTTTTTGTAACAAATTATTTAACATAATTTTACACATTTTTTGTATTAACCACCACTGAATCGGTGCACATAAAATTTGGCACAAATAAAATCCAGAATGAACTATGGCTTATATGGGTTATTTTATATAATATCTTTTTACGCCCACTTTTTATATATACTTAATTTTTATTTTTTTTTTTTTTTACTCAACCCCTGAATCGGTTCATATATACATATAGTACGGAAGTAACTTATCTTGATACGTCCTTTTCATTAAATATCACGCAACATTTTCCGCCCTGTGATCGTAAAGAAGTATATTTTTCATCCAATTTTGCAATTAGATAGAAAGTTATTCCTAAAAATTGTGAGTTTTTAATGTTATGTCTCTTTAAATTTGCGGTTAGGCTTTGATTCTATGCAGGGTGACAAATTCAATATAATGGTGTACTTATTTTGGTATAATTCTACTGTCAAAAGTACAGCAGTGCTCCAGTGATTAATTTAGTACAATTATAAAATTTTGCACTCCTGACAAAGTTATTGGTTGGATTAACAAAAATGTTAAAATAGTAATTCAAATTTGCTTAAATGCAGCTAAATTTATTCATAAAAGTTAGAATCATATAGATATTCTCAGACCTGAATATTATGACTTTTAAAAAAAGTTTTTGATATGTGTTTATTAAGTTCAACTCGGAAATTTTTTTGGAAAATAAAAAGACGTATATTTCGCTTTCCATTATTCAATTTGAAAAATTTTAATTTGTATATAAGCTTTTCTTTATCAGTAAAAATCAAAAAAAAAAAATTTAAACATGACAAAAATAAAGTTGAATTAAAATATCATGTGAAACTACTTGGAAGTAAATTCGTTAAACCATAGATAAACAAATACATAGATATCCGATAGAAAAAAACATAATTCAATAGTCAAACATTAACATTCCTCTCAGATAACGTTCTAGTTGTATTATACGTGTTAAACTCTTGCAATTACCATGTGTAGAGTAACGTCAATCTTTCATTGATATAAGGTGTTAAAAATAGAAAAATGTTTGCTATAGAATTTTAAAACTATGAGAATATTTAATTTCCCGTTTTCTCAATAAATTTTAAAAAATTCCCGGGAATTTTCGAGAGTATTTGGACGGGAAATCCCGAGATTTTCCGCCCGGGAATTCCCGGACCCTAAACCCTACACCAGACTTATCGCTTCAGAAAAAATAAATTCTTATTTAAGAAAAACCGAAATCCCTCTAAATAGACCTCGCTATATTCGACCGTTTAAAGCTCGCCCAAAAATTCAGATGGTGAAACGGGCTCCCACAGGTGGATCTGGCAATAAACAAGAGGATAGGATTGCTAGAGACATTTGGGGTAGGAGGTTAGAAGCTCATCTATGCTCCATGCGCTCGCACCATTATCAAGGCGGTTAGGAACGATAGGCTTAACGATATCCTAGCTTTGAATACGCTAGAGTTAAGTGTGGATGACGACATAACGCAGAAGAATAAAAGTTGAAGACAATGGCCTTAACAAAAATTGAATATGAATAATCTATTCCAATGGAAGAACTAAAATACAAGTCAGGGTAAGGAACGGAATAGATCAACTACGATGTCAAGGAAAAACTAAGACCTTCCCATTACGCAGATGAAAATTGCAGACTGTTTTCCATAATCAAAAATTTTTAACTTGGCTGAAACTGACTTTAATCTTTAATAAGTTTTGTAGAAATACTATCTTAATCGAACGGGTTACAGATCTGAATGCACAAGACTTGAAACTATTAGAGTTCAAAGTTTTAGCACCATTTTACAATAATAATTGTTGTTCAAAGTTCAAAAATTTAGAAAAAGGGCTTAAATTGCTTAACTTTTTCTCATTCTTCTACACTTTTTGTTCGCGCGTTTTCTCTTTTTAATCTCATTCGATCTTATATAAACTAAATGAACTTTGCGGATAAATTCTACATCTTCTTTGCTGTGTGCGATTCAAAAAATTAAATGGAAATAATTTTGGAATTTCGGAACGGATGTTCCGATTTCAATGAAATTTCACATAGTGATAATAGAAGTGTAGTCGAGTTTAAGTTTTGAGCTCTGACCATATAGACCTACAGGGGGCGGGTCTACAGAGTCCTACAGTTAGACACCTCCTGATTTCTTATATCTAAACCGATTTTAAAGATTTTTATATGGGAGGATTCATATGCATATCTTATCTCTTTTAGTTTAAGCGATATTAAGGCTTCAAAAATTAGAATTTCCAAATTTCATCCGATTTTTTTTATTTCATTAATGTTTTTTGCAGATCTCGATCTCGACCAACAAAATCCTTCTGTATAAAAATTTTTCAATTCGGTTTAGATATAAGAAATCAGGATCTTTTTTAAAAAACTTTATACCCGAGATGTCTAAATTCACACACAATTGTTGAACTTTTAATAAAGCTGAGTTATGCTATCGTTGTTAGTTAGATAAGCCCACAAAAGAAAAAGTCATGAGAATCTCCCTATCAGATATCTCTGAAAAAAAGAATAGATGGCTTGCAGTGTAATGAAATGACTGAGGAAAATGAAGAATTATTTTTTACTAAACTTTTTTCTATGACTTCCATATGTGTACAGATGAAGCCCCATCTATTATAGGATCGCGAACAGGTTTTTTAAATCTCACTGCGTAATTCACCGACAAGTACTTGCTGCGAAAACCTTACCTGATATATTTAAAAGTGCTCTTCAAACTACTATAGACGTAGTAAATGTTATAAAAACCTAATCTCTATGTGTCGATTTAAATGCAGAGTATTGTAAATTACTACTTCATATCAATGTCCGTTGGATTTCGAAAAGAAATGCAAGTTAAATACGAATTAAAGACAGAATTAGACAGAATTAGACAGAATTACCCCTTAAACGTTTTTATACAAAAACGAAGATCTTTATACAAAATTTACAAAAAACTATTTTTGAATATATTACTTTGCTTATATCTCTAAATTTTTCGAGACATTAAACAATCTTAGCATTAAACTACAAGGCAGACAAGTAAATATATTAAATGAATATGATTCAATAAGTGCTTTTATGTGCAAAATTTCTTTATTCCTTATTTTCACTGCTGAATGATATCTTGAATTCATTTAATGTTCAAAAAGAACATATGAAAATTATAATATAATATACTTGTATTCACTTCACGATGAATTTTCCTGATATTATCCGGAGCTTAAAACCAATTCTTGCAAACCAGTTTAATTCATAAATATTTTTGGTTAAAATATTACAAAGTTTACACAATGATTTGGAATGACGTGTTGAAACTTCTGCTACAGTGTTTATTTAAATATTTGTGCGAAACTAGTTACCTACAGTTCATGAAATCCAAATTAAGATCACAATGTGGAACATGAAGTAAGATGTGCTCTGTCAGAAATTTCCTCCAATGTTAAAAAGTTAGTAATTACTTTTTAATTATTGATGAGCTTTAAAAAGTTTGTATTTTTTTATTTAATAAATAATTGAAATTTAGTTATACAATTTTATTATTATTTTTTTTTTTTTTTTAATTTTTATTTTTTATTTCTTCTATACTAAATTTTTCATTTCTTCTATACTAAAAATTAAAACGTGGCAAGAAGTTACGCGAAAATACAAAAATTTCTGAACGGGACGCTGAAAAATAAAAATACTACAAAGTCTCCTCTTAGTGATCTCTCCACTTACGATAATATATCATTAAATCCATGTTTCTAGGTTAATTATTATTAAAAAATTAAGAAGTACAATTAGAAGAACAGAAAGTTCCACAAAGTGCCCGCTTGTGGATTCTCACCCTCGAAGGACCGTTTATTATTAATTTCAGGTTTCCTAAGTCAATTATTTCAAAAAATCCAAAAAAGTACCACAAAGTCCACTCTTGTGGATTCTCGCTTACTCAGGAACATATACGTTTAATTTCATTTTTCTAGGTTAACTATTATAAAATATTCCAAAAGTACCATTAGAAGAACCAAAAGTACCACAAATCGACTGCTTGTGTATTTCCACCCACACAGGACCATATACTTTTAATTTCATATTTCAAAGTTAATTAACACAAAAGAATAGAAAATAACCACAAAGTCCTCCCTTGCGGATTCTCACTTATTTAGGACTATGTATCTTTAATTAAACGAGTTGCCTAGATTTAGATTGGTATTATCCAAGGACCCTGTGTCACCTATACACAACGTACGGACAACTCGTGGACAGAGTCTGGCTCGAAGTCCCTCAGCTTACTGATGGAGACTTACTTCTCTGACTGTAAGGGTATAGGATCTGATAGGATTTAGGCAAGGGAGTGGGAAAGATGGCATTTTGTATCTCCTTGAAAAGAGAACTAGTTCCGTCTATCCAGGATTCATGTTAAGGCCACTAATTGTACTCCATTTAGCGGATTTTTAGAGTGGTGAGATAGGGTATCCAAATATTTTCTAGTTACGGCCACCGCTACATCGTTCGCTCAGGGCATTGTGTGGCAATATTCCAAAGAAGTGGAGATAGAACTCCCCCGTGAGGAGTGCCTATATATGGTAGCCGCACCCATAATGGAGAATATAACTCTGTTGGTTAGAAGTCTTCATATGATGCCAATAATCGACTTTTTCATAGCCATTTTAATAGCATCCGGGGTCACATTATTGAAGGCTACATCTATATCTCGAAAGGCCACTTATGCTCGAAAGCATTTTCCATATACCCTACAAGCGAATGCAATCAACTGACTTGCCTTTCATGTAATCGTGTTGGGACGCTGACAAAAAGTTAGGGTTTATTGTCTTGCGAAGGTGTAGGTTAATCAGCCTTTCCAAAGTTTTCAAGAGGAAGGACGATCGACTAATAGGTCTGAGTTCCTTCGGTCTCGTATGGGAGGTCTTATCCGCTTTCGGGATAAAGATCACTTTACATCTAGTCCATGAGTCAGGGATATAAGAGCATGATAAGCAAACCAAATATATCCGAATCAACCATGGAACTATAACATCAGCATTATCTGTAGGTCTGCAGATAAAATGCCATCTTGGCGCAGGGATTTAAATGGGACAAAGCTATTCACATCCCATCTCAGCACATCTTCAGTTATTTGAATCTGAACGTCACTTAGGTCTGAAACTGTCGTAGGGATCTCCGCCATAGGGAGGCTGCCAGGAAAATGCGCATCCATTAAGACATCTAAGGTCTCATGGCCGCTTGTAGTCCAGCTGCCACAAGGATTCTGATTGTAACTTGGGACAGTAGATGAGGAAGCCATTCCTGATCAGGTTTTCAAACCTGTTTACTGAGGATTTGTAAGCTGACCAGTTTCCCAGTCTCTTAGCTTCATTAAATAAACGGCAGCACTCTTTGCGAGTGTCACCTATTTCGGAGTTCCACCAAACGCACAGTGGGGCAGAATCGAAATTTTTTTGGAAATAAATAAATCGGCTGGTTGGATTTTCGTGAAATTTGGTACAGGTGTAGCGGAGAAGTGTACAATGTTAAGTTTGGAAGCTGGAATAACAAACCCCTCAGGGGCGGAGCTAAGGGTGCTCAAAGTTAGGTACCTCTGACATAAAAAATTTTTAATCGCTTGCCAAATTTTTGTTTCTCGTCCGATTTCAAATATATTTATATATTATTGTAGGCCCTGATAAGACCTATAAAAAACATGCTTACATGTCCTATTTATCTCTTATAGTTTTCAAGTTATTTGCATTTGAATTTTTAAGCACAATAATTTTGTATGTTCTTGGTCCACTTTTTTCATATATATCCTAGTATTTCCGACCGATTTTCTTAGTTTTTTTCCTATCTAGTTAAAGAACAAAATTGTCTATTGAATAAAAAAAATTTTAAATCTATATCTTTACCGAGTCCAAAAATAAACGATTTTGAATTTGAAAATTGCAAAAAAGACGACTTTTTGTGTTTTTTTAGCCGAAAAAGTATCTACACTCTTTTTTATCTAAAATAAAATTTTCTTTAGCAATATATAATAATTTTCCACTTTTCTGAAAGGGAACTTCACAGAGATGATTTTAAGATAAAAAACAAGCCCAATAACTCAACTGGTCATGGTACACACCCTCCCGAATTCGACCCATTTTATATGAAACTTTCGACTTTACACCATTTTTTCTCAAATCCCAAAGCACGAAACGACAAGCGGAATATATTTTAAAAAACCTCAATATGTTGTTAAAAGTTTTAAATCAAAATCTACGGGCCTTCGGAAAAATGTGGATTCTATAGCCATAAATGTAAAAAATCCCTTTTTTGGGAATTTTGATTAGTTTTTTTGGGAATTCAGGAAAACCCTACCCCTGATTGAAATTTGGTTAACGCGCTTTTATTTACATTAATAAGGTCCATATTTCTTGCAAATTTCATTAAGGTATCTTTATACACCAATATGTTATTACAATTAAAAAATTTGTATTTTCTCCAAAAACCCCAAATTGGGTCTTTTGTTTGGTTTATTTCTAAATAGCGAAAGAAATTTTAAAAATATGTATTCCATTAAGCTTATCCTTTAGCATATATAATTTGCGATCTTTTGCAAAAAGATTCAAGTCAATGTCATGCCTCATTTCAGAAATATGCGCATTTAAACTTTTATATTTCCAATTTATTGTATATATGACTATATTTTTACAAACTTGCAACTTTTGCCTTTAGCTTTGCGTGAATAATTACTTAGAAAATTATGAATATTTCTGTATACTTTTACTAATATCTATACACAAAATATTTTTATAAAAATAATTAATAAATATTTTTTATTTTTAATAGCGTTGCCACATTTCCCAAATTTAAGTAAATTTTTATCCTTTTCTAAGCATTCATATATTTCTATTAATGAATTTAAAATAACAAAGCAAACAAAAAATGTCTATATTAATTTAATCAATATTATTATTTTTGGTATTTGTCATCTTCCTTAATAAATATTCTATTTCTAATACGATTTTTTATTACTTATTTACATTAAATTTATGTAGACAATTTTTCTAATATTTTAAACTTATACTACTTATTTTCTATAAAATAATCTGTTGTATCTGTATACATATCTAAAAGATAATATGAGTATTTTGAGTTGATGAAGGCTCATAATAAATCCAACGTTTTCTCAGTGATGATAGTACAGGGTCTGATGATAACAATAGGCTATTAAAAATATCCTCGTTTTGTGACGTTCTGGAGCATTTCCTGGAGCTGAATAATTGAAAATCTCTGTTTCTTGCTTCTTGAGCCTCTTCTGTAAGCTCTGTAAGAGGAAGAATATTTCGTTGAATTATAATTTCGCCATGGCACAATATTTTATGTACTGTTGGTGTCATTTCTTTCCATGGACATAGAGAAACAAGTAGTTTAGATATTTCTGTTGCATATTCTCCAAATCGAGCAGAGTTAATTTTGTGCTTAGTATTAATTGCGATTAATAGTATGTTAGTCCTTTCAAGTAACTCTTTATTAATACCAGTTATTTTTGATGTAGCTTCGAAATTTCCGAAAAACCTTCTTGCTGTGTTTCCATCATTTGTACCGCCACCAGTCGGCAGAGGTTTGTCGATGTTTAATCCCGACTCTTCTCTGAATTCATCCTGGATTCTACTTTTCTAGGATATTCTAAGTGTTTTTGAATCCTCGTTGTTTCTGGTAGGTTTTGTTACATTTTTTGGCACACTTCTATACTTTAAATAATATGCTATGTGCAGAAAATGCTCCATGAACCGTATTCTGGCGTGAAGTGGAGTTATTCCGAAAGACAGAAATTCTTCATTAATACTCCGAAAATTGTGATTTCGTCTCTTCACATAATGAGCATTTCCAAAAAGAAGATGTTTCCGTAATGGCATTACTAACCTTTTCATCAATCATTGTTAGACTAAGTTGAAAGGATATGTCGAATGTGTATTGGTTTATAGTTATTATGAATAGGTTGTAAATCATTTATTTCATCTTTAATATATTCAACTAAATCCTTATGCTGCAGTATTTTCTTCTTAGATCTTGTACTTAAATTATCATATGTCTTGCAGGGTGCTCCAGTTGACATTTTGCATGCCGATATTTCTAGATCAGTATCCATCCAATCGGAATGTTTAATTTTTAATCTGTTAGTACGCTAATTCAAGGACATCATTTTTACGTCATACAACTTTAACAATCTCTCTATCTAAGATTTACCAATGACGTCGACTTTTGCATGATATGTAGTTTCTATGAATTCCACTATAGCTTCTAAACGATTAAAATTATTTTTAGATAAACTCCACAGAACACAACACATATATATATATATATCTATTAGATATATCGCACAGGTATATATATTTACAGGTATTCTGTGAATTTTTATTAGGTAAAATAACTGAAAGAGTCAATTTGGAAGAGTACCTATACCGAATTCATTGATATTATATGTTGCTGTTAGGTATCACTGGAAAGGATACCTGTACATTGCCACTAGATCATAAATATATAAATTTTTAACCATCACGAATAGATAAATACATTTGTAAAATTTAGGTAAACACCATAAATGTAATCTAATAAAATACTTATTGTTAATATAGGCACTTTTTGTTTGCTTTGTTATTTTAAATTCATTAATAGAAATATATGAATGCTTAGAAAAGGATAAAGATTTACTTAATTTTGGGAAATGTGGCAACGCTATTAAAAATAAAAAATATTTATTAATTATTTTTATAAAAATATTTTGTGTATAGATATTAGTAAAAGTATACAGAAATATTCATAATTTTCTAAGTAATTATTCACGCAAAACTAAATTCTAAAGTTGCAAGTTTGTTAAAATATAATCATATATACAATAAATTGGAAATATAAAAGTTTAAAGGCGCATATTTCTGAAATGAGGCATGACATTGACTTGAGTCTTTTTGCAAAAGATCGCAAATTATATATGCTAAAGGATAAGCTTAATTTGGAATACATATTTTTAAAATTTCTTTCGCTATTTAGAAATAAACCAAACAAAAGACCCAATTTGGGGTTTTTGGAGAAAATACAAATTTTTTAATTGTAATAACATATTGGTTCATAAAGATTCCTTCATGAAATTTGTAAGAAATGTGGACCTTATTAATGTAAATAAAAGCGCGTTAACTAAATTTCAATCAGGGATAGGGTTTTCCTGAATTCCCAAAAAAACTAATCAAAATTCCCAAAAATGGGATTTTTTACATTTATGGCTATAGAATCCACATTTTTCCGAAGGCCCGTAGATTTTGATTTAAAACTTTTAACAACATATTGAGAATTATTAAAATATATTCCGCTTGTCGATTCGTGCTTTGGGATTTGAGAAAAAATGGTCTAAATTCAAAACTTTCATATAAAATGGGTCGAATTCGGGAGGGTGTGTACCATGACCAATTGAGTTATTGGGCTTGTTTTTTATCTTAAAGTCATCTCTATGAAGTTGACTTTCAGAAAAGTGTAAAATTATTATATAGTGCTAAAGAAAATTTTATTTTAGATAAAAAAGAGTGTAGATACTTTTTCAAATTCAAAATCGTTTATTTTTGGACTCGGTAAAGATATCGACTTCAATTTTTTTTATTCAATAGATAATTTTGTTCTTTAGGAAAAAAACTAATAAAATCGGTCGGAAATACTAGGATATATATGCTTAAAAATTCAAACGCAAATAACTTGAAAACTATAAGAGATAAATAGGACATGTAAGCATGTTTTTTATAGGTCTTATCAGGGCCTACAACAATATATAAAAATATTTGAAATCGGACGAGAAACAAAAATTTGGCAAGCGATTAAAAATTTTTTATGTCAGAGGTACCTAACTTTGAGCCCCCTTTGTTGGGGGGCTCAAACTTTACATTTTACACTCCTCCGCTACGCCTATACCAAATTTCATGAAAATCCAACCAGCCGATCAGAAGTTACAGATTTATTTCCAAAAAATGTCGATTCTACCCCACTGTGCAATGTGGTTTACTCCCTCCCTTGCACACCTTTGGTCTGCGTGCTGCATAAATCGCTCTGTCAAATGCATTTGTTAGCAATTCTACAGAGGACTCAATGTCCATCCGATTACTAATAGCCGGGGGATTCGGAAGGAATTTGGACATAATGTCATATTGTTCCGTCCAGTTCGTTTTCCTCCTATTTTGAATCGGGGTTACCCCTGGTAAAGGGAATTCTATAGTGAAGTTAATGTACAAGTGATTAAAGAATGGGCAATCTTTTGAGACCCTCCATTCGCTGATCATGTTCGAATGCCTAGTATTACTAGCATAATATCGAGAACCTCCGTCCTATTAGAAACTAGAAAGGTTGGTTCCTACCGTTGTTTAGAACACCTAAACTACTACAAAGGATAAAATCAAAAAGAGACTCACCCCTTGCATTGGTATTCGAGCTTCCCCGAACTATATGGTGGGCGTTGGAGTCAGCGGTATATTTCTATTATTTTCCGCCTTAGTTATTGCGGGAAGTTTATCATTTGGTGGTAGTAGACTGTTATCATGGGACATATAGCTAGAGGCAATATAAATGGTGCCACGAATTGTCTCCCAGGATTCTACAACCGTACATTCATCACTGAAATCAGAGAGAATGAAGATACTAAGTTTCCTGCTTGTTACTATGAACGATGGTATCCTACCTGACCCTGCAGCGTGTATCAGCATACAATTATTCTCACGAAGTTCGCAAACTCTTTCACTTTTGATCCAGGGTTCTTTGATAAGTGCAAGCTCCTCGGCTATTTCAGCCATCCGGAGCATCAATGAAGCCGAAGCTGCTTTAGAGTGGTGAAGATTAACATGCGTTATCTTCACTATTGTCATTTATGGGGGTGATTGTGACGTTGATCCGAGTCCAAGAGTGTCTTCTGGAGCGAAAGAATTTGTAGTCTCCTCACATAACACTTCTTCCGGACTCGGATAGTCATTGTCCTGAATCGGTCAATCTCGGTCGTCACGTCGATAGACCTGTAGAAAGATAGAGTCGAAATTGTAGTATATCTTTCCACTTTTCTCTGGTCACCTTCCAGTCATTTGTGGAGATCTCAGGGTTACCGAATCGAATGAGTTCCAGAGTTTGGACGGTTCATCCTGTACGCGGGTCATAGCTCTAAGCCGACGTGGAAGCTCGTCAATAGAGACCATGTCTAGTCTAGCGCCATCCCATAAGCCTTCCAAAAGAGCGACCGCTTGCTTCAGGAGCAAGGCCGATCGCTCGTTTAAACAGATCATTAGCATAAAACAGCAGCGATACCATCCGGCATCATTGCATTGGGGAGAGGGTCCGGGGTTCTCCTTTAGAACTTTCCAGAATACTACCATCAGTTTCTTGCGCTCTAAATCCCAATTTGCGTGGGAGATAGCACAATCAGCATCGCTCCTGTCGATGACAGCATGTACGACCTTTGGCTACTTAACTAAACGATTTGTCCATCGGGTTATAGGGCTTCGGACGTTTGGTTCCGGGCTGTTGACCTTGCAACTGTGCCTCGTTCTCTGATCGTTGCCGTTTAGGCACATTAAGGGAAACGAGTTCCTCTGGAGTTTGGGATTCGGCTGGCTTTTTACCAAGACGATCCAAAATACGATCCGCAACAAGCCGTCTTAAGAAGGCCCTTCTGGCGGGTATGATGTGCCTTTGGGGCGCATATATCTTGCCCTTTTGGGCTGGAGGCGCAGAAGCAGAACTCGAAATCAAGTTCGCAGCTCCTTTACTGGCGGGGGAAGTGATACTTGGGAACTCGAAAGCTTGTTCGCAGTTCCCTTTTTCACAGAAGGCACTGGGTTTGCTGCTGCTCGAGTTGATTTCGAGCAGACAGCCCCCGAAGCGTGGGTTTTCACGGGTTCTTTGCCGATGCGGCCAGAGCAGCTTTTGAGGTACTTGGTTTGAAGCACAGAGGAACCTCGCTGTTTTTGCTTCCAGAATTGGAAGCTAGTCTTACGCATTTGGTGGACTTACCACCTCCTGCTATTTGTTGTTGCGTAAAGATCTTACTTAGTTTCTTGTTTTTATTTTTATTGAATTCCATATATTTCTGTTCCCAGATTAAGCTCGTATGAACTAGGCTACTCAACATTTACAACCGACGCGTGCCCTGGTCGGAGGGGAGTTGTTAGCATCTAGTCTTCCTTAACCACTAACTAGCCATTCAGGTTCTCGGCACAGCTTCCAACCACCTTAACCTTACAAGTGGTGACAGTTTTGATCCGCAAGCTGGGACTAGACACGCCTGAGCTCATGCCATTACGTAGGTTAAACAGTATGGTATGTTAAAACCTAAATAATGACAAAGCTGCCCCTATCAGCCACATGTGGACGCGCTCGATGAGAGATCTGTCAACTCCACACGAGATCTGGGTATTTACTTAGACAGTAAATTGTCTTGGAGGAGAAGGAGGCCAAGAAGGGGCTTAATGCCTACTATACATGCAGAAACTCTATAGAGAAGAACTAGGGTCTCAAACCAATAGTTGCATATTGGATATACACTTCGGTTGTGAGGCCTATCCTCACTTATGAATGTTCAGTCTGATTGGAGGTATTAACGAACTTCTCTCTAGTGTTCAGAGATATACCTCAACCACCTTCTTCCAATTCAGGAGTTCGTGAGAAGAGTGGCTGTACGAAGCTTATTTAGGCTGAAGGAATTAATATTAATTGGGAACTTCACAGCGAGGCATGCTACCGTACTTGACGAATTTGATGGTCGGACATTATCCTTGGTCGCCCAAACTAATTATGTCGGAACTATAATTGACTTTGGGGCTAATCCCGTTATTGAAATCCCTAGTAGGGACCTCTGGGCTGGAGCGGATAAGCTCCATGGAGGCTGTGCTGTCTTCACAGGTGGCTTGAAGATGAAAGTAGGCACAGTTGCCGGTGTCTACTTTGTGGGAACGGTCTTTTAGATTGTCTGATAGTTACAGCGTTTTTCAGACAAAAATTCTAGACATTTACAAGGCCTTAAGACTACTGGAAATATACGTTGAAAAGGATTCTGAGGTAACTATCTATGTGGATAATCAGGCAGCACCACTGGCAATGACAAGTCAATGTGTTAGGTCCAGATTAGTGCTTGAGTGCAGAAAGAAATTGAGAAGGCTAATGGATGCCTATAGATGAAGACTCTGTTGGGTTCGTGATCACTGCGACATTCTGAGTAATGAAATATCCTATGAGCTAGCTCGAAAAGGCTCAGAGCTGGACAGGTCTTTTGTGGAAATATCGGTTAGGATTCCAATTAGGTCATATTTCGAGAGCCTTATGGCTTAGTCTTAAACTAGTAGATTCGATACATCTTCTGGGCATGAGTCGTGAGAATCTAAGGGTAATTGTGGGTATGATTACTCTTCGCAGTAGGGAATATGACTAGTAAGTGGAAGGTTGGCACATCAGACTTCTGTAGGACGTGATGTGAAGGAGGTTGAGACAATAGAGCATATAATTTGTCATTGTGTAAGTCTTCAGCGTAGTAGACTCAAGTGCTTTGGAAGCCACATGCTACACGAACTAGAGGAGGTTACGGGCAAAGGACTTAGAAATCTTATAGGGTTCGTAATGGGGATAAAGTGACTTAGGGGGAGTCGTTTTTGATTGATGGGTTGTAGGTTCCACAATATTCTTCCAATGGCTTATCTACTAAAGTCTCCAATTCTTTTCCTCTGTCTCTTTCCTCTTTTTCTTTCTTGGCCTTTCTTTGGCCTTTAGAAAGGGATCATAACAGACCGAAAAATCTCTGTGTGGAGGCGTGAAGATGCCACCCTTTTTAACCTAATCTAACCTAAATTAAAATGCAATAAATTGTACCAAATTTTGCTCAGTTTGAATTACAAATTTACAAAATAGCATGGGCTACAGCAATGTCCTTGCCAGCTATATGCCTTATGTCTGTTGAAAATTGAGCAATAAAGTGAAGTTGACTTCTTTGTCGTGGTGATGCTTTCTCTAAATTTTGTTTAAATGCAAAAATTAAAGGACGATGATCAGTATAGATGGTGAATTGCCGGGCTTCCAGTAAGTGACGAAAATGATGAATAGCTTTATACATAGCTAAAAGTTCACGGTCATGTGTATTGTATTTCGCCTGCGTATCGTTTAGCCTTTTACTAAAAAAAAAAGTGGTTGCCAAAAGTTATCAACAAATTGTTTTATCACAGCACCAACGGCGATATTCGATGCATCTGCTTTTAAAGCCATCATTCCATTAGGAGCTGGGTGGGACAAAAATGTTGCAGTTATTATTTTTCGTGGTTCCTTTTAAAAAATCATTAAGGGTAGCTTGAGCAGTTGCGCCAGGTGGAAGAAATTTACGATACAAATTCAGCATAGCCAAGAATCTTCTTATTTCATTAATTGTTTTGGGTAAAGGAAATTTGCTTATTGCCTTAATTTTTCCTTATAATGATGTCCAAGAAAATCAATTTCAGGAACATCAAAAACGCATTTTGCGGTATTAACGTTAATTCCAAATTTCTTGAATCGCTCGAAAAGAATTTGTAAATGGCTCAGATGTTCTTCTTTAGACTTTTAAAAAAATACAAACGTAATCTATGTATACGTAGACGTAGTATGAAGCGCAGAAACCCAAAGGACATTTTTTCGAATAACCCAAAAGGTGTGGTTACAGCTGTCTTCGTGAATCCTCCGGGTGTACTGGAATTTGATGAAAGGCTTTAATTAAATTGAATTAATTAATAAAAATTACCGCTCCATGTAGATTCATTTGGAAATCAGTTAAGTATGGTACGGGGTATTTGTCCCGTTTTTTAGAGCCCTATAATCACCACAGGGACGCCATTCACTGTTAGGTTTTGCACCATATGATGTGGATTTGCCCAACTACTGATGGATAGTCTTACGATTTCCTTGTACCACATATACTGGAATTCTTCTTTAGCTGCTTTTAACCATTTTCATATCAGCAAGAATTGTTAATTATATTACAATTTGCTTTGAGATTGGTTGTACCATCAACTAAAGCTCTCTGTTTCAAGTCTGGAAGAAGATGATAATGACGAAGAAAATCTGCTCCAAAAACTGGGCAAGATATATCAGCATCCATCGAAATCTCCATCGAAAACATCTACGTAAACATAAGTCTAAATTGAGGACCGTTTGCTGCGCATAATGAAAGCTTTTGAGGAGAATTACGATTTTTACAAGGGTATGCTGAAATTTCATCACCAGTGTCGACAAGAAGTTCTACTTTGGAAAGTTTTTCGGTTACAAATAAACAACCATTATAAGATTCATCAATACAAGCCGTCGAAGGTATTGTATGAGAAATATTTAGTTTTTTGCAGTTTGGTATTTGCAGGGTTGTGTCATTTACGACAATAATACCAACATAAATCAGACTATTTTCTACTTACAGAAGTTCCTTTTGAATGAGATCGAGCTTTTGAAGACGATGGGTTTGTGCGTTGTGCTGATCTTGAACGTGTTTCTAGGGTATCAATTCGAGTAATAATTTTATCCAACTTTTTTGATAAATCTTCTTCATTAGAAGCTGGAGATAATTCCGAAATGAACATTGATGTGGTATTGGAAAAAGCTTCAACGATTTTATCAGCTTGGAAATGTAGTTTATCAATGTCATTCGTTTCACACACATCCAAAATACTCTTTACTTTATCTGGCAAACGTTCCAGAAAAAGAGTTTTTAAAATATCACTGCTAACCTTACCGCTGGATAGGGATTTCATGCGTTGAAGGTAATGGGAAACTAAACTTCAGGTTCATCTTTCCAAAATGTTGGAAGTTTCGGTGTTTTAGCTGATTAAATTTCAGGAACGTTTATAGGTCCCGCTGGAGGTTGTGAAATATTATGTTGTGGAATATCTTGCGTTGTGCTTCTAGCTAATGTATCTCCGAAAAAAAGCATGTAGATTGTTGAAATTATAAATTTTTTTGTAGCGGCCACCAATTATAAATGATATACATTTATTTCTTTTTTAAAAAATTTAAATTTTTATTAAACAAAACAACATAACTGTTTTATAATTTGAAAATTAAAACTTGAATGAAAATGATTGTGAAAAAATCTAACATTTAAAAAATTTAAATATTGATTTTAAATATTTTTAAAACAAAGTATATTTTGTAAAATAACAGTACAGCACGTTTTAAGTACAAAACCTGATTTTTTTCATTGTTTACTTGCAAGATCTGTACGATTCTTTTTTGTACGATTATTAAATTTTAAGAGATTAAATGAGAAAAACTGTTCTGGGCCCAAAAAATGAATGCAATATTGAATATAGGTTACAGGTAACCACATATTAAGTTTCATTTGTAATAGTTGATAAACACTCTAACGGACTAGGCTGCCTCAAGACAGCTAATTTTGTTTTTATCTCTTTAAGAAAAAATTAAAAATCTTTTATATTTTCTTGTATATTTTTCGTATTCTAATCATATAGTTTAATAGTTGACATAACAAACTAAATATCTAAACCTTAAATCCACCAAAAATTTTACACTAGTTATATTTTTAATCGAATTAAAAAATTGATTTTATAAAATTTTACTCCGATCTTTAGAGGGTTAAAGTTAACTAATATATTAGTTTTAAATTTTTATACTTTTGACAAAAACGATTTTTTACGTATCATTAGGAAACAGAAAAAAGCTTTCTAAAAACATAAGCCTTAGAAACTACTTATTTTATCCGGTGTTAAATTTAACGTATGTTGGGTAGTTTTGTTGTTTCGCAAAACGTTAATAGTACCACTCGTAATTTCTCTTTAAACTAAAAATACAGCAAAGAAATTTTTAACTGTTCAATACAAATTTTTGTTTTGTTTTATAAAATCATTAACTTATAACTTATTATAAAGTTTTAACCTTAAATGTATCCTTAAAAAAATAAATTAAAATACTAAATAAAGGCCTTCATAATCAAATTTTAAATTTATTAAATTTCAATAAAACAAAGCTATTGTATTGAAAATTTGTTTTATTCAATATTTATAATTTTAAAATTTGATTATAAATAAGACTTTAAAAATAAGTATATATAGATACATATAACCTAAAAAAGGTCTGCATTATTTTCAAATCTATATGTATCTAAAAATAAAATCACTATTTTGACAACACTGAATGAATTGTGCATACCTACTTTTATTTGTGTTTGTATGAGAACTAGTACAATATGAAGTTATTATATATAATTCTTTTTTCTTTTATTAAACAATTTACAGTCTAGTGCTTAAGTTAGAAATGTTAAGTATGTATAAAACAAAAGATGAGATTGCGGTTGTTAGTAAAATGCTGCATAAGCGACATCTGTGTGATTTCTTTTTTCGACTCCCCCCTTTTTCTGCTCGGTATCTTTTTGAATGCAGCAGCAATTTGTCGTTTTTATTTCTTTGGTTCGCTTACTCGTTTATTATTTTTTCTCTATAATCATTTTTTTATTATTTTATATTTCATATTCCACAGATTTTAACTTAAATTATATGCTTTAGCTTTGACAAACATTATGTTTTATTTAAATTATACAAAAAGTTCTATGCAGGTATAAAAAATAAAATTGTATTTATATGAGTGTGTTTTATTGAAATTGTATTCTTTAACCGGAAGTTGTTCAAGTGTTTAAAATTTTATTACTTCCGTTTTTATGAACATTTATATGCATATATGCATGATAAAAGTAATATATACCTATTAAATAAGATATACACAATATACACACGTACAAACATGTACATACATATGTATATGACATGTTGTATACGTATATACCCTGCCAGCAATTAGGTGATAGTTTTATCCACTATCAGAAAAATGACTCTTTCTAGTATTCTCAAGTTGTTATTTTACTGTTAGTAAACAATTTTACAAAAACAAATAACATTAATTTCGATTTTTGATCTGCTTATTTTACTTTTACTTATTTTCTTACTAACTAAAATGTCGAAAAAGTCACTTAAAAGTTAGTTTTTGGATAAATATAAAGTTACCAAAAACTGTCTCCCATTAGTGTTCTCAAGATGTTACTTTCCTGATAGTAAAAAATTTTACAAAAAAAAAAATAACATTAATTTCGATTTTCGACCTTCTGAAAGTAAAAAAAACCATTACGCTGTTTTTAAATTAAAAACAAAAAATGTAAGGAAGGCGATGGTACTTAGTTGGTGTCTTGCTTTCAAAGGCAAGCAATCGATTTTTTTAAAATTTTAAGAAAAAATTAAAAAAAAGAGTGATAAAGTGAATGTTGTTTATAATGAAGACAAAATGAAAACAAAATTGTGAAAAAAAATTTTGAAATTTTAAATTAAATTAATTAAAAAATAAATATTATTTAGTAAAACGAAGCGAAAATTCATTTTGAAGACAACAAATAAATTTGGATTTATTTCTTGCTTTTAATAATATAAAATTTCGAAATAAATTGCGTTTCGCTCATAAAAATATGTATATTTTTTTAGTGAAAGTGAACCCATATATACATGTTCATCAAACATTTCAACTAAATTTTTAAAGTTGTTAGGCCCTTCGAAATCAAAAATATTCTGTTACAATTTATCAAAATATATCTATAATTTTTTTTACTAAGGTAAGTTATTTTAATTTTCCCTAACACTAACCCTAAATGACTTTATTCGTCACACAAAAAAAGCAGTCAATAATGTCATTAAAAAAGTATCCAAACTGCGATACAGTTTTGCCCGAAAGATGAGTCCTCTTCGATAGGAAAATAACTTCTTTTTCTTTTACTATTTTAAAATAAATATGGATACTATTTAGTTAAAGTTTGGATAGTAATGTTGATAGTATTAAGTTAGAATTTCGACAGAAATAGTGACTTTTTCTGCTCCTCAAAATGACTCCAATTTGACATATAAAAAAAGCACTTAATAGTGTCATTAAAAAAGTATTAGAACTGCTGCACACTTCTTCCCGCACGGTGACTCTTCTTAGATAAGAAAATGATATCATATTCGACTGTTAAAAACAACTTGAGGTTACTCTTTAGTGCAAATTTGGATAGAAAATGTTGGCAGGGTACGTACGTGTATTTCATGTACTATTTCATGTATATACTATACATATGTAATGTGCATTTTAACGCATTAGAGATTCTATTCAAAATCATACAAATTTATCAAAATTGTAATTTCTTTCTTATTATTAACAATTTTCATCACACCCTAAAATATTGTGTTATGTTCAAAAAAACGTGATTTATCGGTTTTGTTCCCGTATTATGTATCTCAAAACTTCTCTAACTTCTAATCGGCTGGTTGGATTTTTTCTAAATTTTGGAACTAAAGTAAAATTTTTGTAAAAAATAGTTCTTTGTAGAAACTATAAATATTTGATGCCTAATAAAATCTTGGTTTGTTAAGATATCTTAATAAAATTTTCAGCTATTAATAACTTTATCAATTGAAATGGTACACCTTGTAGGCATCTTTTCGACCAAAAAATAAAAAAAAAACATAATTTTTGCAATTTTCAATTTCAAAATCGTTTATTTTTGGGCGCAGAAGAGACATCGGGTAAACAATTTACAAAATTTGACAAAACTTTTGCTATTATTTTGTAAAATTAAGATAGTTAAACTTTCAAATGCAAAGAATTTGAAAACTTTAAGAGATAAATATCACATGTATCGAGAGCTTTAAGCAGATGCAAAAATATTTGAAATCTCATAAGAAACAAACATTTGGCAAGCGATGAAAAATTTTCTATGTCAGAGATACCCTATTTTGAGCCCTAATAATTCCGCTCCTGAAGGGTATGTGCGCCTCCCCTTCGAAACTTAAAATTTTACACTCCTCTGCTATACTCGTCTGTGTGAAATAATATGTAAGTCCAACCAGCCGATTAGAAGTTACAGATTTATTTAGACAAAATTTCGAATCTGACCCACTATACAATGGAGCCTATAAAAACTGGTAATAAATCTGTACCTCCTAAACTACTGTTTGGACCGAATTGAGATGCATGAGAAAGTAGTAGAGGATTACCTAATCCTTCACACCACTTCGATCAGGAAAAAGATTTTTACACATTTTCAAACTGAAAACAATATTTCTTAAAGAATTATAAATACTAAAACTTTTACATAGTTTCTGCTAACCATGATATAATACAAAAATCTTATTTTTATATCATGTTATCTCTAAAAACCCATTCAATTTAAATACAGTTACCGCTAAAATATCGGTACCGGAATAACACAAAATACCATAAATGCTAAAAAAAAACCATTACCGAAATAAAGAAAATTATCATTACAGCTAAAATAGCATTACTGTTATTACACATTTTACGACCTTTTAGAATCGGTTGCCAAACTTGCATAAAAACGAGTGTTATCAATTTAGCCAGTTTAGCTAAATTTACCCTTTTTATTTTACTTTTAACCACGAAATTTTCATTTTAGCTTCCACCCATTTTTGGTTTTTTAAATTGCATCGCAAAGGCTAAAATGCTAAAAAATTTAGGATAATTTTATCAAGTATATATATAATATATATAAAAGTATAAAAATTACCTTTAATATGACGTACTGATTTGATCATTAACATTGAAATGGTCCATATCTCATGATTTATTTATTTTATTTTTAAAATAAATAGTAAGTGGCATGCTGGGACTCGCAATATTTTTAGAGTTATTACAAAACAAATCATACCAAATACAAATTAAGTATTTACTTTAATTTGTGTGGTTTCGTTTATGATCAAACAGAAAAACTAACGATTTCTTCCATACATCATCCAGTATAAACCTCGACTGAGCCATCTTTTAAAGTCTGGTCAGTTGAGATCGATACTGTCAAGAAAGGTCAGGGACAGTTGCATGACCATAATTCCTATCGTTCCATGCGCCTGTAGTACTGAGCCTAGTCACCGAAGTAATGACGATCTGTTTGATCATAAGGTCCTTTGGTTGCCAATTCATTCGAATAAATAATGCCTTGGACAGTGTTGTACGAAGCGCAGCTATTATAAGCAGCGTTGAACTGCGTATAATCGTATCAAAGATTCCGCTATAGGTGGATTTTTACATCGCTTTCCCCCATAATATCGCTCCATACATGAGTATGGGCTTAAGCACCACGTAGAAGAGCCATTTCATGTTCCTAGGATTTAATCCTCAGGATTTTCCTATGACCTTTCTACACATATATAGAGCAATGCTTTCCCTTAAAGCTCTAGTTTCAGTGTTCTGGAGCCAGGATAGTTTAGATTCCAGTATAATAGCAAGGTACTTCGCACTGACTGACACGTTTAATTTAATACCGTTTAGACATGAAAGTGGAAAATACGGGATCTTATATATCCGTTTTTCCTGCATTAACGCTGTTTGTACTTTAGGTATTAAGTATGCCTAGAGCAGCCACCGCAACATCGTCCACATACATGACAGTCTTGAACTTCAGGAAATCGAGTTCCATGAGCAGTGAGTTAACGGCGATGTTCCAAAGAATTGGTGATAAAACTCCATCTGAGGAGTACCTTTATTTTCTACTCTGTATATGGTAGCCGCTCACATAGTTGGTTAGAAGTCTCCATATGAGGCTGACGATCGATCGACGATTCAGTTTTTCCAAAGCCATTTTGATTTCCTCCGAAGTCACATTATTGAATACCCCTTTTATATCGAGAAAGGCCACTAATGCATATTCCTTATTCTCGCGAACATTTTCTATATGCCATATGAGCATATAGAAAATGCTCAAATATTGTAATTTTTACTTTAATATATTTTTGTCGAATATTGTGCATTTTGAAAAAAAAATTTTTTTTGTGTTTTCAATATTTTTACCACTTTCGAACTTGGAATTTATAAATTGAAATTTTTATTTTTATACATATTGTACAAATATGACTCAAGAAAAAAATTCCCTAAAATTATTAAATTTATTGATGAAATATTGGATCATAAAAAAAATGTCCTCGGTTTTTTGGAAAAATGTTTAACTTGTTTTGAATTTTCTTTATTAATCAAGTACGTATTCGCCATTATTATCTATGACCTCCTGTTATTTTTCGAATAGCTTCATAATTCCATCACTGCAGAACTTTTGTGTTTCATCGGCGAAAAACTTGGCCAAGGGATTTTCAGCGGCTCTTCGTTTGGCCAATTTTTTGCCATCAAGAGAGTTTTGAACAGACCGAAACAAATGATAGTCAGACGGTGGAAGGTCCTGGCTATACGGTGGGTGCATCAAAACTTCCCAGCCGAGTGCAGTAAATTTTTGGCGGGTCACCAAAATGTGTGTGGCCTGTCATTGTCATGATAGAACACAACACCTTTTCTGTTGGCCAATTCTGATCGCTCTTTCTTGATTGCTTCGTCGAATTGTGAACAGTAGAATTCAGAATTGATCATTTCACTAACTCATAATAAATAATTCACTTCCAATCCCACCAAGTACTCACCATAACCTTGTTTGCCTTCAAACCAGACTTTAAAGTCGTTTGTGGACGGTCGCCGACGTTTGGCCATGATTTTTTTCACACCATATTCTCGTAATGAATTCATTTTTCTTCGCTCGTAATGATTCGCTTCAAAAATGGTTCGATTTCATTGCGTTTCACTGGTAGTTTTTCAGTTAAATTTCTTTTCAATAATTCACGTGACACACAAACATCGAGGTTCTTTGATTAGCCTTTTCTAATTTCTGGAACGTAATCGAGCACACCACTCCTGAGTCCGGCGTTCACTCACAGCATTCTTACCGTACACTAATTACTAATTTTCAAATCAATACAACTGTTTACATGATTAAAAAATTAAAGAACTGTCTTCACCAAAAATGTAACCTAAAATGTCACCTTTAAAATTCGTGTTCACGACACATTCGAATTAATCTTACCCGATATATGGGCATCAACAACATCTACTGACAAAAAACCGCCGGTACTTTTTAGCATAGTGTGGTGTATATACTAAAGTAAAATATTTTAAAATATTGACAAAAATGGATTATGAATAACAGTTTAAAATTTGGGTATAAAAATAGATCTTTTTCAAAAATTTTGTACAGTTGTACAGTCTTACAAAAAAGTTTTATTATTGGATTTTAAATATTTTTGAATATATACATCTTTAAATGTCATCACCATGGTATACAATCAACTTGAAACTTGAAAGAATTTTTCATGACAAATTTTACAGTTTTGATTTTAGTGTTTTTATAATTTGTATGAAAAAATCATCTAAGATCCTATAAAGTATATATATTTTGGGTTCTCGTAAGATTCTGAGTCGATCCAACAATATCCGTCTCTGTGTCTGTTAAAAAAAAGGATAAGGCTCGACGCAGACCCCCTAGTTTATTTAGTATTAAAAATGAGCAAAATCGGTTCATAAACAAAAAAGTATGTACGACAAATAGTTCCTTACCCTGCAAACATTTTCTATCGAAAGCGTAACTATATCGACACACAGGGAAGTTGATATGCGTCGCTTTTTCTATCGAATTCTGATCTACTTAGTAACACCGTTCGGGAAGAACTCTGCATTAAGCGATAGTTCCTTTTGAGTAACCCTTTAGTTAGTATTGAATGTCACGTAAAACGCATATAATGAAAGGTGCTAATTCGAATCTTCAAATCCCCACTAAAGCGTTACTCAAAAGGAACTATCTCTTAGTGGCACATTTCTTCCCGAACAGTGTTACTAAGTAGATCAGAATTCGTAACGCTTTAGTGAATTTTGTACGTCACGTATTAAAATCTACTATAACGCAGTAAAAAGTGTCTAATAAAAAATCCTAATTCGAATCTTCCAATCCCCACTAAAGCGTTACTCAAAAGATGCTATCTCTAATTATATCAGAATTCGATAGTAAAAGCGATACATATCAACTTCCCGGTGTGCCGATGTAGTTACATTTTCTATAGAAAATATTTAAAGAATTTTAAAACTATTTTGCATAAAATTTTTAAAATAATAGTGACAGTAATACTTACATTTTAAAATGAAATTAATTGCACAAAAATATTTTCAATTCAAATTAACATTAAAAAAATAATAATAATAAATAAATAAATTAAAAAAGAATACTAAGAAATATTTTAAGTACAAAATTAGAAATGAATATCTGTTTCTTTCAAATTTAATGAAGTAGGTACATATAATAAAATAAGAATAATTTTTAATATTCTAATTTATTTTTTGAATAACAAAAATAACACTTCCTTGTATTTATTATAGAAAACAATGAAATTAATTGCACAAAAAGATTTTGAATTCAAATGAACATTTTAATCTATTAGAATATTTGTAAATTTTTCCGCAATTATTAGCATGTTCGGCAACGATGTATGATTTTTAGAAAGATTATGATGTTCGTATTATAAATAGTGTAATTCAATATTTCCACAATGTTTTTCAGTAATATAATATACGATTTCTAAATATTACAAGACTACATTATTATTTATTTTCATTTTGTATTCAATTTTCTATGTAACTAAAATAAATAAAATTTTTTAGTTAATTTTTTCTAAAATCGCCAGTTTTGCTTCAGAAAAACAATTACATTTTTTACAAGGCGAACACCATATACTTTCTTAAAATCATACTTTCTCGCTGAACAAATAGCTGACTACTAAAAATTTTGGAAATACTTGAAGCAATATTTATAACAAATTTCCTCTAATTTCTTTTTCAAATGTTTCTATTTTTATAAAGGGTATTCTCTTTATTAAAGATTATATGGTATTTTAACCATTTCCATACTCTATTGTACATTTTATTGAAGATGTACCATTTTAAATCGTTATTTAAATCTCATTTTTTCAATCATTTTTTAAAATATTTAAGATTTTTAAACACAGAAATAAATACCGCTACTTAAACAGAAATTACGAAAATCTACTCCACATTTCAAGCAGTACAACAACAAAACAATTTCTTCAAAATATTTAATAACAACAACAACGTTTGAATTCTTTTCAAACTTTTAAAAAAATTTGATTTAAAATTTTGAAAATTATAAACAAAATTTCGAAAATTATAAATTCCTTTTCAAATTCAAAAACCAAAAATTCAGCTCTGCTAAAATATTTTTCGGATACTCCAAAACGATGCATTTCCAAAATTTTGATTGCTGTATCTACAAATTTTAATCTTCAACAGAATTGTCTTTTGAAATCGAATTTTTAATATATTTTTAATTTTCTGTTCTGTAGAAAATTATTCTGAAAATTAGCAACTTGTGCTGCGGGCATGTCACATATAAGTCAAACTGCCACACTTTAAAAAAATGTTGTTTAGGTTATTAAGAATTTTATATAAAACAAAATTTTCTGTGATTGTTCTGGCCCTCATATTGTTAATAACATATTTTAATTATGTATGAAGAAAATGAGAATGTTTTCCTAAATGTATTCGCTTGCCCAGAACTAGTTGAAATATTGATAATTTCTTTTAAATTATGATAAACGCTTACCTTATTTTCTTAATTTTCCTTTTATACTTTTTGTTTCACTATGAGCTTACATAAATAAGTTTAGTTAATGTCAATATTTTATCATTCTAATCACTTCAAAAATTATATTTTTACTAAGCAAAATTATATTGTTTCTGCTTGTTCTTTTTCCCATTATGAAATGTAAATAATCGCCAAAATCATGATTTTATGATACTATTTCAAACCTAATGTGTGTTGTTTTTGTAAAGTTTTGCACGTTCTACTATTAATCATCTTAGAGTGCCAAATTCGACAGATTATGTGGATTGATAAAAGACAATCTTCCAAATGCTAGCAAAGGTGTTGAAAAAAAAAAATAGTGATTAAAGAAGTTACGTTTAGAAGATTCAATTCGTATATTAATATTTTTTGTTGTTGGAAAATTGAGAGAAATCTTCTATTGCACTTCTAAGAGTAGTGAAGAAGTGAGCTATTTTGAAAAAATACTTCACTAAATGCTTGCAGGGTACATGTATATAAACGAATCCTGCATTGTCTTCCTTTTTGTGTAAATATTTCATTATTAATTTGTTTGTGTTTTATTTTTTGGTTATTGATATTTGCGTAAAAATTTTATTTTAATAATTAAAAACGTCTAAATAAATTTACAAATTGTTTTATCAGCGAACATCGAATTAGTGGTCTGTATAAGTCCCTTAACAAAAAATGGTTCTTAAATGAAATAATTGATACACCAGCATTAATTGCATCCACTAATATATTTAACTGAAATATTTTTTTATTTTCTTTGTCCCAGCCGAATTTGTAGGATTTATTTTATTTGCATGCATATTGTTCAGATTTACAAATTAAACAATAGTAGGAATTCTAATATTCTTATAATTGTGTTTCTGCAGATATAATTATAAAAAATCTATATTCTAAAAATTTTAATTATAAAAATAAAATTTTAGTTTAATTATAAAAATAAAATTAATTTATTTCATTTATATGACAACACTGGTGCAAACAGAAATATTTGATATTCTTTAATAACATCACTAGAACTAGTGATGTCACAATTAATTCTGGCATTAAAGGAGTAGAACCATTTAGTGCTCTTAAATAGTACTTTTGAGAATACCACAATTTGGAATTTTATTTAAACAATTTTAAACATGTAAAAACAGCCGAATATACATATGGACATATGTATGTATACCTAAATTACAATGCGTAGTTAAACGTAGTTTTTCAATAGCAAAAAAAAAAAAATCAAAAAAATCCTCACTTTAAAAACTTATAATTATAAAATTTAATTTGCGTTTGCAGGTAATAAAGAAAATATATTCATTTTAAACTGTATTTGAAAAAACATATTGTCCAAATAGTGCAGCCGATATGTGTAGATTTACCAATAGATTCTCAGCCTGACATAGAGAATATGATAATGGATTATACGAAACTAATGATATAGAAGAGATTTGGACATAAAATTAAGTTCAGAAAGTAAACTTATGTTAAGAATCGATAATCTTTTTTATCTAAAATAATTCAGAAATTTTTCGAAATCATAAATGGGCCTTATCAGGTCTTTAAGGTCTATTTATTTAACTATCAAAGAATTTATTTAATTTATTTAATTAAAAGAGAAAAATGTACACAAATTTTAATTTTATATTATTTTGGAAAGACTATTCAGAAGGGTGATTTAAGTGTGTCTTGTAAATTAAATGATCTCAAGTAATGTGGGCTTATTTTGATTTTTTAAACTATTATTTTTGTTTGTATAGTCTTTTTTTAATAAACCACTAAAACAATACAGAATACTTACTTCATTTTTTAATGTGCATTGAAAAAGCGAGTAAAATTTTAAGGTATAATTTACTCGCTTAACTCGAATCATTTAAAAGATTATTCTTGCAATAAAATCGATTTATTTGGAAATAATTCTGTAACTTGTGAACCCTTGCAGTTAGCTAAATAAAATTTCACACAGTCACACAGTTTTCATGAGGGTTGAGGGTAGACCTCCAAATTTGGTAACCTCAGGTATGCAATTTTTTAAAAAATTCGCCACAAATTCATTTATGACTTAAATGTAAAAAAAATTACATACATTTTTTTTAAAGTTTCAAATTCAGATTAATATAAATTTTTATCGGATAAATATATTTATATGATTCTTGCTGAATTATTATTTAGAATTTTGTAAGAAATCTAGTGATCATTTTCAAAAATTTTTAGGACCCATATTAAGGCCCGCAAGTTTAAAAAACTTTAAAAACGAGAACAAAAATGAGGACAAAATTTGCTTCGACCTAAATATCTCTTAAACAGAAGAAGATAACCTACACATGTAAACTTGCTTTTTATATATATTTAGAAGGACTACCTATATATATACAATTTTTTCATATTCAAGTCATAAATGAATTTTTGGCGAATTAAAAAAAAATACATACTCGAAGTGACCAACTTTGGAGGCCTACCCTCTATCCCCTGAACACGCTAAGAGCCTGTGATCCTCCTCGAAAATACTTCAGCTGTGACCGTTCGAAATTTTATTTAGATATCTCCAACAGTTGACAAGTAACAGAATTATTTCCAAAAATCATGTATAATCAATATGTGCATCAAAATTCTTCTTTTGATAAGAACTAACAGTTTCAATTAACGCATATACGAAAATTACAAAAATATTAATATAAAATCAGAAAATATTAGCGGAGAATATAAACAGTAAAGTATTTTTTTTATGATTCAATTTACACGTAGGGCTTGTGCGATTCAGCCATACAACCTAGATTGTTTATCTTAATTGTGTACTTTAAAAAGCCATATACATTCTTTTACCTATCATTTGATTAATTTCATTACCGAAATATATCATGTTGTTTAACGCTTTACAGTCAATGAATGTTTTCAATACATGAAATCGTCATATTTGTGGTCCTTTTCGAATTTTTTACATTGACTGTTAATGTCATTCATTGATTTCATTAAAATTTTTACAGTTTTCGTAAATGTTTTAATTCAAGTGTGTAGTTCTTATGTTTATGTAAAATTTTAAATTTGAAATAAAATATTTTGAAATAAAAATGAAACAGACACCAGCAACTCATATCTAAAAGCAATAAAAAATTTAATTTTCATTAAAAATAATAAACAATATTGTAGAAGTATATTGTATATAATTAATGATCATTATATATTATATAATTAATTTCCTACTCTAGTGTAACCGTCAAATTTGTTTCTTTTGTTTTTTGTACATACTTTAAATTCCTAATAGCAGTATAACGATTTTTGAATTCCATTCTTGTTTTTACATACATAAGCATTTATATTTGTTTTTATAAATATGCTTTGATCGAAGAGAACATAATTGTTTTTGCGCACGCATCCGACATAATTTTGTATTTTATGCATAGGTTTTGCCATAAGGACTTTTGCAGCGAACATTGTTTTTGTACATGGAGCTTTATTCTTTAAGAAGTAGTGATAGGACACTATAAAATATTTTTTAGTGCAAAAATCATTTAAAAACATTAATTATTAATCGAGACTGTACTAATAAAAGAAAAAGAAATAAAAGTACTTGAAATATATAAGAAAAGACATTCATTATTTTGAATAGCTCATATGCTAAAAAACGAGTAATTGTTTCGTAATGGAGAATGAAGATAACTCCTTTGCCTCTAGAAAGAGGAAGGGATAAACCGAAATCGAAATGCGATAAAAGACGAACGGAAAGAAGCGCTTAAAAAATGAATGAACTGAGTGAAATAAATTCCTTCATCACTCAGAAAATAAGCGGCGTCGTGGAGCAATTCAATTATAAAATTGATTTTTTAATAAAAGAGAATGACTCTCTACGCCAAAAATTACAGGGTTTAATCAAATTTCACGAAGAAAGGATGATTGCCGAGGAAAGCCTTGATTCAAGTGAAGAAGAGATGGAGTCTGAGATTGAAATGCTAGCCAATCAGCCTGACAACACCGTGGAAGTAAGCCGGAAAACAAGTATGTCGAATCCTACTTCTTCTATTTCCGGAAAGATTAAACCATCTAAATGTGAGAGTGAAATAGCGAAATCGAAAAAGGGCAAGGTTCCTGCTGAAGAGGTAAACCAATCTTCGAAGAAAATTCCTGCGGAAAAGAGTGTGAAAGCCAGTAATTAATATTATTACTACTTATAAAGTTAATATTAAAAATACTATAGAATCTTTAGATAAGCTCTTAGAACATAAGAACTATAATATTAAGTTACTAGGGAAAAATATGGCAAATAAAGGTGTTTCTACCCTTGAGGACCATGAGAAGGTTAAGGGACTTCTTAGCGACCTTAAGGTTGAATATTATATTTATACGCCTAGGAGCCGGCGTCCATTTACGTTAGTGATTGAGGGACTTCCTGACTCCTTTGAGATATCTGAAGTAAGGGAATATCTGAAAGGTCTTCAGATCAATATTGAGATTATTAACCTCTTCCATATCAGGAAATTGCGTAAACAGGGACTTACTCAATGTTTTAATTGCCAACGTTATGGTCACGTTGCTATTAATTGTCACATGCAATGTAGGTGTGTTAGGTGTGGAGGGCCACATAGTCCTAATAAATGTGAAATTCCGCCTAAGGGGGAAAATGTTCAGGAAGATTTTATTAATGACCCTGTCACCGGTGCCGTGACTAAAAGAGTGGGATTACCGGTAAAGTGTGTCAATTGTGGCAATGGGCGGCATGTGGCCAGCGCTAGGGAATGCCTGCGTAGAATTGAACTTATTCGTAAATTGGAAGTGAGGAAATCTTTAGGAGTTGTTCCCTGTTTTCGAGTGGCTACTGTTAACAAAAGTACAGTAAAGCTAGGGCTGTCTCTGTGAATGCACGACCTGGGGTTTTGAATTCAGTTTATTCTTCTAAAACTGAAAATTCGGGTGAAGCTGGAGTCTCCTTGCGAGCTGCTATGTCACAATACGACCATATTGATAAGTATTGCAAGCGCTTCTTTGGAGGCAGTTTGACGCAATGTTTAGGAAAAATCCGTAAGTTTGCTATGGAATACCGGACATTGGAGATTGACGAGGACAGGTCACGCGCCCTACTTGGTATGTTAATTGCATTGGAGCAAGATGGCTGGTCAATAAAGTGTATATACATTAATGTGAATTCAATTGTCTCCAAACACAAGAGACATTACTTGAATTTATTCTTACTGAGACATAAACCTGACGTACTGTTAATGGCTGAGCACTATCTTAATGCTCGCCATAAGCTTAACATAAGGGGGTATAAAATATTCAGGCTGTACTCGTCAAAGATAATATCTGTTTTGAAGAAATCCCTCTTGATACGGTTGCGATTAAGAATACTGCTCTGCGAGTACATTAACCTGGACAGTAACGCGTTGATCCTTCTGCATTGGTGAGGGAGAAGGTCTCCATACTTGACATAGCAACGCCGATGACTACATTCGGGAATAACTCTACGGCTAACGGAAGTGAAGCTGACACTTCTACGGACTTTGATAGATATGGTTTTATTAGACCGAATTCAGTCGGCTTTGCACTGAAACTGAGATCTAATAACTCAAAAAGACGGACATTGTGGCATGGGAGTTCCTTTCAACCCAATTTAATCATTGTTTGAATATTGGGTATTTTCCGAGGGCATGGAAAATGACACAGAATGTACCGATCCTGAAGCCAGGAGCGAATCCTGAGGATAGCACAAGTTATAGGCCAATATCCTTACTGTCGTCCTTTGGGAAATTATTCGAGTTCTTTATTCTGTCGAAAATAAACGATAGAATTTTGGACGGTGATGTCCTAAAGGACTTCCAGTTTTCTTTAGAAGTTGCTTCTCCACTTCGTATGCTCTTATGGTGCTAGCGGACTATATAGCTAGAGGGTTGAATAAAAGATATCCGACAATAGCTACTAGCCAATGTGGCATGACGGAATTGTATATAATGCACTCTCGGACGAGAATACAATTACAGTAGGTGTGCCACAAGGCTCATTGCACGGTCAAGTGCTTTATAATAAATATGTGTGATTTACCTCAACCTACTGGGGACCACCTTTTGGTAAATTATGCCGGTGACATTCTTATTGCCTCTTCAGCTGCCAGAGCTAGGACAGTGAACAAAGGACTTAATAGGTATCTCACTGAACTGACGGACTATTTCTCAAAATAGGGGTTTACGCTGAATATCCGCAAGACTATAGCAGTAACGTTAAAGGGGAAGAGGAAGTACACTTATCCTAACTGCAGGATCAGAATGAAATATGTGTTTTTGTAAAAAGTATGTCTTAGTGAAAGAGTGTTAAAAATAAGAATGTGAAGTATAAAAAGTGTGTGTTTAAAGTATAAGAGACTTTACTAAAAACAGCGCATTGCAAGGGAGCAGAGTTTGTGAAATATCTAGTGTGAAGAAAGGTATATTGTGCAAAAAATAGTCAAGTTGTTCCCCCTTCTGAAGAAGCTATTTGGAGCCTAGTAATGGAAAAACACATTAATTGTAACGATTATAGCGCACAACAACTAAAGGATTGACTGCGTAAACTTGGTTTGCCGACAAATAGGACCAAAAGTACAATAATTTCTTGCATCAAAGAAAGGGGAGAGTGTCCAGCTGTGGTGGTGAATATAGAAGAGGTAGTTTCAAGAGAACTTGACCTGCTGAAACGTGAAGTAGAGCTTCTAATTAGAGAAAACGAGTTGCTGAAGAAGGAAACAAATCTAATGAATCTAGATTCGGAACTGGTAATGGTAATAAAGACAGTTCATTCAACTTTAATTTGATGAAAGAATTCCTTCCAGATTATGATGGTTCCCCAAGTTTTGAATGTTGGGCAAATTAACTAAGAAGCTTTACTGGCGCATATCCTATTGACGACAACACTTTTCATGCATTGTTGATTACTAAGATTAAAGGAAGAGCTCTAGCGTGGCTATAGTCAAGGCATCGCTTATTGGTGCGCATAATAAAATTCTTTGGTGCAAAAGAAATCAGACTTATACTGCGCAAGAAATTTGAGAGCCGTAAATGGTTACATGATGAAAGTTTCAATGAGTACTTCAACGACAAACTAATATTGGCTATTAAAATCGACGAAGAGGAACTAATAGATTGCATAATAGATGGCATTCCCGATCCGCAGCTAAAGACACAAGCTAGAATTTTTCTGAAAAAATGCGGAATCAGCATGCTTTCTCTAGAAAAGAACCAAACTCACCAATGAAACCAAAAAAGAAGAATATTAGATGCTTCAACTGTGGTTCGTTCGAACATTTTGCTACTGAGTACAAGAAACTTTAGTATTGGCCAATGGATACATTCGTGCTAATGAGCCAGAATTTACATCACCCATTTTTTTAGTCAAAAAAACTGGAGAGCTACGGATATGCGTAGATTATAGAAACCTGAACAATTCCAATTCCCTTAATAGATGATTTGCTCGATAGATTGGCTTGTAAGAGTATATATCCACCCTGTTTCAATTAAGTGTACCTCTTTCGTGATGCCACTGGGTCAATTTGAATTTCTTAGAACGTCATTTGGCTCGAAAAAGGTTCCATCTGTATTTCATAGATTTGTACAAAGTCTTCTCAGATATGGCATGAGATGACGAAATTGTACTATACATGGATGATATAATGATAGCTACAGGAATCATGAATGAACACTTCGAAATATTAGAAGAAGTTTTAAAGCACATAGTAAAAAATAATCTTGAGATTTGAGACTAAACAAATGCGAGTTTCTTAAATCCGAAGTGACATATTTTGTGTATAAGATTAGTGGCAATGGTATCAACGCTGACGACAAGGGACTAGAGGCAATCATAAACTTTCCGGTTCCTAACAAGCCACATTCAGTTCAGAGCTTTTTGGACCTATGTTCGTATTTTCGAAGATTTGTTAAGGATTTTTCTATTATAGCAAAACCACTATATGACCTCACCCAGAAGAATTGTAAATTTCTGTTTAGTCCAGAACAGCTGAAATCTTTTGAAAGCCTTGAGGAAAAGTTAATAAAAGCTCCTATTTTGACATTGTACCCGAAAGATTGCATTGAACTTCATTGCGGTGCTAGTTAAGTAGGATTTGGTGCTATTTTTATGCAGAAAACAAGATTTGGAAAATGCATCCCATATTTTACTTTTCCAAGAGAATTACTGAGGCAAAATCTAAATACCATAGTTTTGAATCGGAAACCCTGGTAATTATATATGTGTTGTAGCGTTTTAGAATTTATCTTCAAGGAATGCCATTTAAAATAATAGTGACAGATTGTAATTCTCTAACTCTCATGCTCAGGAAGAAGGTGTTAAACCCAAGGATAGCAAGATGGGCCCTAGATGTGCAAAATTACGATTATGCATTTGAGCATCGCGTAGGTGTCATAATGTGACAGGTTGATGCACGTAATCGGTGCAATAATATTTCAATATTGGAGACTAATACGTTTAAATAAAATCTCCTCATATGTCAAGGTAAGGATGAGAAACTATACAGATTGAGAGATTTATTGCAGAAGTTTGAGAATAAGTTCTACGAAATGAGAAATGGTGTAATATATAGAAAAAAGGATGACACGTTATTATTTTATATACCCAAAGATATGGAGCGCCACGTTTTTTATAAATACCTTGATGAGATACATTGGTGTAAATAAGATGTCTGATTAAATTTCTAAGACATATTGGTTTTCAAATATTAGAGAAAAGGAAAAAAATCACGTCAGCAACTGTCTGAAAGGAAATGGGATTTTTTCACAATATCCCTGTCCTGTCCGAGGTTATACATATTGACCATTTAAGTCCAGTGGATCACGGATGATCATTAAAATATGTACGAACAACAAATACGAAGGAAGTCTTTTGATCGTACAGTCGCCCAAGGCTTATAGTTTCAGACAGAGGAAGTATCAGACAGTCACTTCAAATGAATTTAAAAAATTTGTATGCTGTAAGGAAGTAATGCACGTAATGAAGGCTACAGGTTCTCCTCAAACAAATGGACAGGTCGAGCCTATGATAGTGAAACTGGTCGAGCCGAGTAAAGGTGTTTATTGGAATAATTTGATAGAGGCCGTTTAATATACCATAAACAATATTGTGCATCGAACGATTAATGAATATCGCAGCAAAATATTATTCGATGTGGAACAAAGAGGTACAGTTCTTGATAACCTGAGGAGTGTCTTAATGATATTATTGAAACACCAGAGAAGGCAGACATCGAAAAACTTCGTAATGACGCTAGCAAAGCACAAGACCAATTAAAGGTATTTATTGGAAAAATGTGATAGAGACCGTTTAATATACCATAAACAATATTGTACAGCGAACGATAGATGAATATCCCAACAAAATATTATTCGATGTAAAACAAAGAGGTACGGTTCTTGATAACCTGAAGGAGTGTCTTAATGATATTACCGAAACACCAGAGAGAGCAGAAATCGAAAAAATTCATAATGACGCCAGCAAATCAGAAGGCTAATTACAAACCTTCAATAAGGAATATGTTGATAAAACGAGAAGGGTATCAACAAAATTCGTGGAAAATGACTATGTTATGGTGAAGAATTTTGATTCGCAGAAGGGTGTATCCAAGAATTTAATACCTAAGTTCAAAGGGCCTTATCGTGTCGCTAAAGTGCTAATAAATGACGAATATATGTTGGAGGATGTAGTTATAAGGGTGTATAGGCTGTCGACAATCTGAGATGGCGGTTCTGAGTGCGCAAAGGTTAGCAGATAATTTTAGTTTTTAGATTACGGAGATCAGAAGATCTCAATGTCAGGATGGCCGAGTTATAATAGTATATTGTATATAATTCATGATCATTATACATTATATCATTACTTTCCTACTGTAGTGTAACTGTCAAATTTGTTTCTTTTATCTTTTTGTACATACTTTAAATTCCTAACAGTAGTGAAACGATTTTTTAATTTCATTATTGTTTTTTATACATAGGCATTTATATTTGTTTAAATAAATACGCTTTAATCATAAAGAACAACTTTTTTTTGTTTTTATATCCTACACCACCATAGGTGTTTAAAATATTATGCGTTTGTGCTGGTGTTTATAACGAATAAAAAAAGTTATTCAACACCCACTTTAAAGTATACCAATCGGCACAGAATCACTTTTTAAATCGATCTAATGGATGTCCGTCCGTCTGGCTGGCTGTCCATGTAAATATTTTAATGAAATTCGGTGCAAAGAAGTTGTCTACAAGTATCAATCTTTGTACCAAATTTTATTAAGATCGGTCCACAATTTACCATAGCTCCCATATAAACCCCTCTTCCGAAAATCACTTTCAACGTGCATAAATCCCTTACGAATGTTACTATCAAGTAAATATTAGACACAAATAAGTTGTATGTAAGTAGAAACAACATTGCCAAATTTTATGAGAATCGTTTCATAATTTATCATAGTTCCTATATAAACTGGAAGTGGGAATCGCCCTAAAGACCATAAAATCATCTGGATATTAGTATTAACGCATTATTCTTGGCCGACTATATCTTTATTGCTTATTCATACATAGGTTTCGCCATAAGGACTTTTGTAGCGAACATTGTTTTTCTACATAGAACTTTATTCTTTTTTTGTGCATACACGCAGAGAAAAACATGGTTACAGCATTATCACTTTCTTGAATTTTAATAACTCTGTGTTCATGATAACAATGCTTTTGTTTAAATTTTGTCACTTAATGTTTTACACTCAATAAATATTTTAATATGGTTGACTGCAAAAATTATTTTTTTTATTTTTTTTTTTTTATTTTTACCAGAAACAAAATTTTATTAATAAGAAAAATATCATTACTTCTACAATCACCAAATATTTACAGTCTTTTTTTTTCTTGTTCTTAAACCATATTCTGTTTTTAAATCATATTAATATTATTATTCCCATGACAATAAAATGTTTCAAATAAATATAATGCTTACCTTTTTCACAAACTTAGTGGAAAAAAAAACTTGTTTGTTTTTAAATATATCTTGTTTGTAATATTTGTTTCCCAACTTCATTGTAATTCTCATTTAGTTAATTTATGAACAAATTTAAATATACAAGGTTTGGTTATACTCGTGCAACAACAAAATACAATTAGTCACACATATTTTGTTGTTGTGTTTTGGAAAAAATGAATAATTTTTTGAAAATTTAGTTCGATGTGCCCCTCACATAAACTTCTAATTGTATTCTATGATACTCAGTGTGATTTGAGCAATATAAGATATTAATTAACTACCCTTCAAGGATTAGTCAAACAACATATCTTGAATTCAAACCATACACTGTGGTACGAATTAATATAATTAATGAACAAATAATATGTAAATATTTTTTTACTAATGAACACTTTTATTTATTATTTTAAATAAAAAATTTATAAAAGTTAATAATATTTTTCTAATACGTTTTAGTATATAATAGGATGACATAATAATATGGCAAAATGAAATAGTAATAATATGATAAAATGAAATAATATTATGAAGAATGAGTAATAATATTATAAAATAAAACCATAATATGACAATGTGGTATAATAATATAATAAGATAGAATAATAATATAGTAACATCAAATCATAATCCGATAAAGTGGGATAATCATAATATGTTGCTCTTAGATTACGGTCACCACAACTATATTTTTTCTCTGCGTGTAGGCATTCTCATAAGAACTTTATTAGTATTTTTATGCATAGATTTTCTCATAAGAAGTTTTGTAACTGTTTTCAATTTGTTTTTACACTTAAGCATACGAGAACTTTATGTTATTTTTATACATAAGCCACCTATAAGAATATTTTGTAACGTATTATATTCTTGCTTTTATACGTATGCATCATTATTGTACTTAAGAGTGGATAGTATAAGCAAATTGGTATATAAGAAGGCTATTTTGTACAATAAAGTCAGTCTGGTTATAACATCGAAACCGAAAAGTGGTTCTTACTTCTAAAATATTTTGAAACCTTGAAAAAGTGGATATTATAGGATAAAAATATTAGATATGTTTTATACTCGTATGTCAACATTTTGATATGTTGCTTTGGAATAAATACAAATAATTTCAAAAAAACTAAATAAAAAACCTTTTTAAAACCGGTCTAGCTCAGAATCGAAATATTTTGGGGAACATCATAAAACACACAAAGATTAATTTTGTGGGGGTAACAAAAACGCTTTATTGAGTGAATCGCCTTAGTACCCCGCAACCATTTAAAGATTTTTTCATCCATACACTAAAAAGCGTTTTTTTTTTTTTGACTGGATGTTCAAAAGTAAAAAATATAAAAATTTGCAATAATGAAACACATTAGTATCGAATTTTGATATAGAAAACTTGGCTTGGTCGACTGTTTACATTCCAGAGCAAAGAAAAAGAACAAGCACGACATAATTACATAAAATTATATAATTTTTTTTACACTGTTGAATAAAAAATTAATTAGTTTTTAAATATTTCATATTTAATTAAAGTTATTGTAAGTTATTACAGTGAGTTTAAATATAAGGTAAGCATATATATATATATATGGTGGTTCTTCTTCGATAAGAAAATGATATCATATTCGACTGTTATTAACTACATGAGGTGTCGCTTTCGTTCAAATTTCAATAGAAAATGTTCGCAGGATATGTTTATATGTATATGTATGTATGTACTTATATAATAAAAAAATTTATAAACTACTCGCAATATTATACAAAATTTTTACTCCCATTTTTGTTATAATATTGTTCACTTTGTTTAACTTGACTTGATGTTTAAATTACTGAACCGAATAAAATGAAACTTGGCACATATGTATATCCTTGAAGGAAATAGTGACTGGATGCCACGGCTACTTGTTTAAAAAGAGTATCAAAATTCATTAAAATTTTGATGATATTGGTGAAATAATATCATAGTATTAAAAAAGTGGGTGAGACTAGTGGTACCTATACAAACTGAATTTTATAATCTACAGTATTTTTTATTCCTTGTGTATATCAAGTTTGATGTGAGTTGTGTTAGAAGCATCAAGAAAATAACAAAATTATTTTTTACTGAAACTGGGCGTATATTAGTTCACAGTTGTATTATATTTGAACTTTTAAAAAATAATTTTTTACATAATTTTTCTTAATATTATTACGGATGATACGCGATATATATATATATATATATATATATATATATATATATATATATATAACAGAAATCACTTATCGGTAAAATCATTTTAAAACTAATATATTGGAAATAATCTTATTATCAAAAGTGAGCGTAATAGAAGTGAAACATTTAATGAAAATCCTGCGTAATATCTAAGAGAAGTTTTTCATTAAATAAAACAATAAGTTAACATAAATACATATTTATTTTCACTCATAATGAAAAAAGTGTAGAAAAGTTCTATGGTAAAAAATATTTTTTTTCTATGGTGAGAAAAATTATTCATTCTACTGTGTGAAATGAAAACTGTAAAATATTGACAAATTTTAATTATAAGATTGAAAGAATAAAATACGATTAAATCATTTATGAAAGAAAAATTATGTATGGTATTTAAAATCTTAAAACTAATATTCTAATATTTTTTAAACGTCAAAAATTTATATACGTTTGTCAAAAATTCTTCTTTCTATCCATAAGAGTTAGTAAAATTTTATCCAAAAAACTTTTTTGCAAAAATCTAAAAAATACACTTTTTTAAAACATTTGATTTTTATAAATTTTAATTTTTGTAAAGAATTTAATATTTTGAACTTTTTATTTGAAATCATTTCGCTACGTGTAAGTTTTATTTTGTGAGGAAAAAATAAAACTCACAAAATAATCGTTATAAGTGAGCGAAAAAATAATAATCAAAAATAATTATTTTTTAGCCAAAAATAAGAATCATAAATAATCATTAAAAGTTGAGCAAAAAAAAAAAAAAAAAAATTTATTTTTTAATGAAATGCTGGATTTCGATAGAACCTGTTCTGAGTATTACATTTCTGTATTTAACACTTTAAATCAGTCGTAGTATGTATATGATTTTTTTGTAGTTGTATATGATTTTTTTTAAATTTCAAGAATAATGAATTTTTCTGTCCTTGAGTATAACATAAAGTTAGTTTTGGGCGAATTTTTTGTACACTTCATCAAACAACTTCAAGTCGAAAAAAGTTAGTTAATCAATGATAATTTCATTAAATGATATATCAAAGAAAATGTCATAATCTATCAATTAATATACTAAATAATGTACTAATTGATATTCTGATTGGATTTAGCAACGAAAATTATATAAAAACCGTACCAGTTGAAAGTAAAATATCCGCGGTTGATTTAGATTCTGACATTCTTTTAAAACTATATTGCGAGCACTTTCTCCAATATATATCAATATCGTCAGCGGATATTCCACTACCTAGCATGCATTCAGCTACAAATTTTGCGTCTGATTCTACAACTAAAAGAAACATTTATATTACAAAAGCAGTGTTCTGAAGTGTAGACATTATTGAACAAAGTAGTTGCTTTACGTTAATATTTTAAGTAGGGGATTCAGTTGCAATATCATTGTGTTCTTTTTCCAAATTTCTAAAACAAATATAATATCTTACCATTAAAATGATAACAAATATGTTCTAAGTTACATTTAGTTAACAAATTCAGAAGAGTTTCGTCAAATTCTAAATAATTTTTATTTGGCAAATACTTTTATAAAATTCTTTCAATTTAGCAAAAGTTTTGCCCAACAAAGTTTGTATTTTTTTTTTCTACTGGTGGTCCCAATACAGCTTGGAAAGGTATGATTTCGAAACTTTGGCAAATGTTTATAATTTCATAGACGTCAAAGTGAGAATCAAAAATAGTTGTTAGTTTTTGACCATACACAAAAATATCAGATTTAGTTTTAAAAATGCATATAACTGCAAATATATCCATGTCATTTAAAAAATCTTCCTATAAAGCTTTTATTGTCATACTGATAACACCGTAATATAGCTGCATAATATAGTTTTATATCACTACATTTAAATTTATGTAACTCTCTTGAGTGCACTCTGAATTAATTAAATAATTTTCAAATTTAATTTGGTGCTTAATTGAAAAAAGCTTGGGTATATTGTAAGGAACCTTCGGTTACCCGGGTTTGCAGCTTGGGTAAATTCAGTCGTGTCGAAGGTTCTTACATAAAATAACAACACTTTTATTTTAATTTTTACTTTGTTTCTTTATTATTTATCACAGTATTTATTTTTTTCCCACAAACTTCTTTCTACGTTGAGACAGTGCTGTTTCGTAAGCCTCCATGTTACCTTGCCGGTTCTACACCTCCTATTTACTACCTCCTATTGAATATTTAATCTTGGACGTGTCCGAGATTTTTCTTTAGTCACTATATTTTCCGAGTAAAAACTTCCAAGAAAATATTCTATCACTTATCCCTGAGCGGTGCTTATCTCCTACTACTTCAACCAGATGGTAAACCTTATTGAAGCTTTTAATCTTACTGATTGTAAATCAGCATACCCTACGTTGAATCGATGTAATCAATTCAACCAACTTTATTTATTTTTTCCCCCTAACACTGCTATGTTAGTTCTTTTATTTTTTATTAACCGTCTACTCACCACGTTTGCCTTGTTCACTGTCCAGCCCGCTAGAGAAAAGAAAGCCACTAAGAAACTATGTTATTGCAGTTTTCCTGCACTTTGTTCGAACCGATAGCGGTTGTTGCATCGAACCTTCTTTTGTCTCCTTTATCCCAGGTCTACAACTGAGATTAACGTTGATATAATATGTGGCAGAGGATAATAATAACTTTCTTTATATTACGTTAAATCTTAAATAAGGGCTACACGTTTTCTAATAAAAACTATAAGATATCATTATTTTTGATCAGTCACAGAGTAAACATGTCCTTTTTATTTAAGCAATTCGCTCTTTTTTAGCACAATTTTTATAAAAATGTTTTTTGGCATGTAAAACAAACACTAAACGGAAAGAATTTTACGAAAAAACATTGTTTTTCAGCAATTTCCAAAATACACATGCACACTAGGGCTATTACTTTTTCACACTTTTTGCGAATATCAAAAACGGCATAGTATAGTCGTGTAGAACATTAAAAGTTATTAATAAAAAAATATGATATAATATAAATGATAAATATGAAATTTGAAAACAACCATTTTTATCTCACTGAAATTTTAAAAAATATACACCTGATATTTGTATATATTCCTATACGTATCACTTAAATGTTATTTTGGAATTTATGCACTGCTTTAGATTTAAAATTTTTCCAACGGTTTACAATTCATTGCGGTTCAAAATTCAAAATTTAATTCAAAATATAAAATATAAGCAATAATCCGAATTTCATAGATTGTACCATCACTAAATGCCTAGATTATTATCTTTTAAAGGAGTTTTCAAAAATACACCATTTCCAATCAAAATTCATGCAAAATTAAAAAATCACACAATAAACGAACAAGTTGTAAAAGTTTTTATTTTAAAAACTTTTATTTAATTTAGAAAGCATGGAAATTGTTGCGTATTTATATATTATTAAATTTTGTTGTTTGTTTGAATTAATAAAAGATGTCTTTCAAGAAAAGTGTCTAAATGTCCAAAAAAATTCTAAAGTTTTTGAACAAATTTCAAGATAGCGTTTAAATTCAGAGAAATATTCCCGATGTCAACAAACCATTATATAAATTTATGAAAACTACCAAGCGAAAAAATTTTAATTGGAAGATTCCATGCTTTAGCAATTTCAAAGAAATCAAAAAAAGAAAGGTATGCTATAATTTGTAATGATAAATTGGGATAAATTGAATATTGCAAAATTAAGCGAAAGGTCTGAGAAAAGTGAAAGATCTGATAAAATTGTATGAAGACAGCCTTAAGTATTATGATAATACTAATTTTAGAAGAAGATTCACTATAACTAAAGAAAATATAGAGCCTAAGTTAGCCCTAAGTAGTGATAAGGATGATATATCTGATGCAGATACGGTTATGACATGCAAGTATGAGGAGGACTATTCATCCGAGGTCTCTGAATACCAACATCCGAAAAGAATAAAATTAAATAGATTGACAACAAAGCCCGCGGTTAAGTTAGTTACTAACGCTAAGGTCAGCACCAGAGAAGAGGAAAAAATATGTAAAGAATTAGCAGAGGCGGGAGTTAACATTTCAACGCTATCACAAGCAGCTATTTACAAAGCTGTAATTAAATCGTCTAAACAAAAAGAAGAGTTTCTGAAAGCTACTTTAAAAAGTGAAAACTTGTGCCTACATTTGGATGGGAAAAAAATTGATAAAAGAGAACTCCAAGTTATAGTAATAAAAAATGAAGTAAGAGAAGTAAATTTAGCAGTACTTGTTTTGGATAACGGAAAAGCATTAGCAATTTTTAATTAACTGAAGGAAGTCCTAAGAAAATTTCATTTATGGCAAAATATTTGTTTTGCTTGAAATATTTTTATAGAAAATATATATAGAAAAAGAAAAACGGGTATTAGATTTTTTTCTTGGGGTTTTTATTTAGCTCGTGTTTTTTTTCTTAATTTGTACGTACCGTACGTTCGGGGTTTACAAAAGTAAGTGATACAAAAAATTATGTATAACAACAAAATGGGAAAATGTCAAATAAAAAAAAAAACATAGAAAACAGCCACTGAACAATAATTAGTAGCTGTTTACACTATGCGCGTAAACATCCCGCCCCCCTTGCAGTGCTGCAACAAGGAAGGGTAAAGATAACGCAGGTAATAACTAACACTATGGCGGCCGCATTCTGTAATTGGAGGTACTCATGTTGTGGGTAGAGCTGCTGCTATGGTTGGGGGTACTGCTGCTGCTGATGATGAAGCTGCTGTTGTGGCTTATAGAACTGCCGTTGATGCTGGTGTTGTTTTTGGTGGTGCGCCGCTTTTTATTTCTCCGGCGTTTGGGGTTGAAAAAAAAGATAAAAAAAGAAAGAAAAAAAGGGGAGAATTAGTTTGTATCTTTGGGTAAGAGAACAAGCTTCACTATTGGGCGGGTAAAAATGCCAGAAGCCGTTCTCACATCCGCTGAGCGTACTTTAGAGTCCTGTCCGACGTGGGTCTTAATTATTCGACCTAAACGCCACTCATTGGGAGGTAAATTATCCTGACGAACAACAACTAAATCTCCTACTTGGAAGTCCCTTTCTGGATATTTCCATTTTACACGACGATGGAGTTCTTTGAGGTATTCCTCTTTCCATCGCTGAGCAAACTGATGATGAAGCACCTTGAGTTTTTGCCACCTGTTGGCTAAACTCAAAGAAAGATCAGAATGATCGGGTTCAGGGGGTGAAAGAAAAGGTGCTCCAATAAGGAAATGGCCTGGGGTTAAAGGAACTAAATCATTGGGATCTTCACTTATAGCAATTAGGGGTCTTGAATTCAGGCATGCTTCTATTCGAGTCAACATTGTCGTAAATTCCTCAAAGGTAAATTTCTGAACTCTAGAAATTTTTCGTAAATGAGTTTTAACACTCTTTACGCCATCTTCCCATAAGCCGCCCATATGAGGTGCTCCAGGGGGTATAAAATGCCATTCAATGGGTTGAAAACTATTTCGTACTAAGACTTTCCTTCTTAAATCGGGTAAAAAATGTTTGCGGTCTGTTTCTAGGATATTAGCCGCACCTACAAAGGCAGTACCATTATCCGAGTACAAATGTGAAGACAGCCTCGTCGGGAGAAAAATCGGGAGAATGCAGCAAGAAATGTTTCCGTCGATATATCACCGGTCACCTCTAAATGAATTGCCTTTGTTGCAAAACAAACAAACACAAAGACATAGCCCTTGGTAATTCGACAAGCTCTACCAATGTAAGACTTAATATCGAATGGACCAGCGAAATCCAAGCCGGTGTGGGTAAACGGCCTCGAAAAAGACGCTCGTTCAGGGAGTAATGCAGCCATTATCTGCTGACAGGATTTTTTTCTGTAAATTGTACATTCCTTGCAATTATGAATCACAGTACGAATTAAGTTCTTTAATTTCGGGACCCAAAACTCACTTCTAATTAATCGGAGCATTAGAGAATGTCCGCCATGGGCTGAACATTTGTGGACATGTTCCACATACAAACGGGTAAAACGTGCCAAATAAGGCAAAATCCTTGGGTGTCGCTCATTATATGTCAAGCCAGATGATCTGACTAATCGACCATTGATTCTTACGAAACCATTTGAGTCGATAAAGGGGTTCAGTGTGAGCAAATTACTTTTTGCCGGTAAAGGGGTACCTTTTGAAAGAATATTATATTCCGAAATAAAATTCTGTTGACATACGAGCACTAATCGATCACGAGTATATTTCATTTCTTTTTGGGTTAAATCTAAGGTGTTGTACAAACATTTTCGAGTTTTCAAATATGTTAAACACCTGAACCAATACGAAATAATTCGCATTGCTCGGGGTAAATCTGAAAAGCGCTCAAGTATGTCATAAGAGGGTTTTGTCTGAACCAAAAATGATTGAACTTCTAAATGTTGATGATCGGTAACAGAATACTGGGGCCAATATTCTTGAGGTTTCGTTAGCCACGAAGGACCATGCCACCACAAGGAATTTTCAATTAAGTCACGAGCTAGAGCTCCGCGACTTGCGAGATCGGCGGGGTTATCTTTGGAGTCAACATGAAACCAATTTTCGTTACCAACCTTCTTCAAAATTAACGCAACTCTATTTTTGACGAAAGTGGGCCAATGGCATGGGGGTTTTTTGAGCCAAGATAAAACTATGGTAGAATCAGTCCACAGAAAAATCTTTCTCTTGTCTAGATTTAATTGACTACTCAAGGATTCCGCCATTTTTGCCATCAAAGCCGCTCCAAAAAGTTCTAAACGGGGTAATGTTTCACACTTTACGGGAGCTACTTTCGTTTTGGACGCGAGTAAGTGTGCCGAGATATTATTTGTTGATGCATTTCGTAGATAAAGCACTGTACCATAAGCTTTTTCTGATGCATCACAAAATGCGTGAAGTTCAATATCGGAATCGGGGTGAAAATTAACCCATCTTGGAATATTAATTTTCTCGATATTGGGGTAATCATTTAAAAAGGTTTGCCACTGAATTAGGGTTAAGGGTTTTAAATTATCATCCCAATCAGTCTTGTCTTTCCAAATTTGCTGCATGATAATTTTTGCTACAATTATCTTTGGGGATAGCCAACTTGCTGGATCGAAAAGCTTAGCAATTTCTGATAAGACAGCACGTTTTGTAATTGTATTTATACGAGGCTGCGAAACTAGTCTAAAATAAAAGCAATCATTATTTGCATTCCATCGCAAGCCTAAAGTTTTCGTATTGCTAGCATCTGAAATTTTTAAGAAGTCTGCATCAAGCAGATTCTCACGGGGTAAATCTTCTAAGAGACGAATATAATTAGCTGTCCATTTTCTCAAAATGAAACCAGCCGAATTTAGAACATGAGTAAGTTCAACCCATCTCCTAAAAGCCTCTTTTAGCTCATGAGAGCCAGCAAGTACATGATCGACATAAATTTGGGATTTCAAAATTTCAGATGCCGCAGGACTTCGGGGTTTACAATCGTTTGCCAATTGTATGAGAGTTCGAATCGCTAAATAAGGTGCACAGTTCACTCCGAACGTGACCGTATTTAACTCATAGTCCTTTACGTCAACTTCGGGGTTTTCCCGGTACAATATTCGTTGGAATTGGGTTTGATTGGGATGAATCAATATTTGGCGATACATCTTTTCAATGTCCGCGTTAAAGACATATTTGAAAAGTCGCCATTTTAAAATTAGTACCGTAAGGTCTGCCTGCAAAACAGGCCCGGGGTATAAAATATTATTCAAGCTCACGCCATTAGAAGAGGGGTTTGAAGCATTAAATACTACTCTCAGTTTAGTAGTGATGCTATCGGGTTTAAATACGGCGTGATGGGGTAAATAATATGTGGTCGCATTTACACTCGGGAGTTCAACAGCTCTAATATGTCCCAATTCAAAATATTCATTAATCACGCTATCATAATGTGCTTTTAATGCAGGGTTCTTTAAAAGACGGGTTTCATTTCTTTTGAATTGAGACAGGGCGCTATATCGAGAATCTTCTAAAGTTAACTCATTAAGAAATTCTGGACGAAAGGGGAGTGAAACTACATAGCGACCATCGGGGTTTCGATATGTGGTGGACCGATAAAGTTCTTCGCAATATTCGTCGACTTCTGAAAAACGGATGGCTAGTGGAACTTCTTCTAGTTCCCAAAAGAAAGAAAGAAAGTTGATTATTTAAATCAATTTGGGAGCAAAAGTTTGCAACAGAGTGTAGGGGTTCAGATTGAAGAACTTCACCAGTTATTATCCAACCGAAAACTGTTCTCTGGGCGATTAGGTTGCCATTTGGATGTATTTTAACATCCTTAGTTAAAATTTTTGGATAAACATTTCCTCCGAAAAGAATATCCATATGGGTACACATAACATCGGTCATTGTAATATCGGGGAAATTTGAGGTTACAATATCAGTAAGAGAACACGAGGGCAACCGACCGGTAATTTTATCAACAACAATTAAAATTGGGGTCGATCGGAGATCCGACAGTTACAACACACATGGTTGAAGCTTTTCCAGCATAACAATCCATCATGCCAGTAACGTTAGTCGTTGGCACAGAAAATGTAGGAATTGCAAGTTTCCTTTGTAACCTCCTTGAAATAAAGGTACCTTGCGAGCCGGGGTCAACCAGCGCTCGAGCAGCACATCTGATATCTTTAATGTGGACTATACATATAGTCGAGCCTAAGAGGACTGTAGAATGGGGGTTTTGGTTCAGATGTGCTGAATAAGTATGGGTATTTTGAGCGGCTGTAGAAGTTGAAGGGTTATAATTAAGAGGGGTTTGTATTTGATTGTTTACTGGGTTTATACTCTGAGTGGTCTGCTGGATAATAGCAGAACCAGTAGTTAAAGGTAGTTGGGATGAAATTACACTGGGAATGTGTCCCTGTAGCCTTACATCTCTATGTAACAAGGAGTGATGTCTCTGTTTACAAAGGGAACAAACATGAATACTTTTACAGTTCTTATATTCATGAGAGGTCGCAAGGCAATTTGTGCAACATTTAAGTTTTTTAACGGTCGATATTCTCTCATCAACACTTTGACTCAAAAAGGAAGGACAAAGTCTTAGGGGGTGTGATCCTTGACATATAAAACAACGGCAAGTTGTTGGGGTGGAAACAGTTTTTGTAGCGAAACTTTGGACTTTCCTTGAATCATTTGAAGATTTTTTCGAGACATTAAAATTGGGATTTTTACGGGGGTTTGCAGTACTCAAATTTTTGTTCGGGTTTTGAACGGATTGCGATTGAGACTGCCTTATGTCTGAAATCGATTCAAGAGTCTTGAAATGAGCAGTCAGAAATGCGTCCATATCTTCCCATTTAGGAGTTTTCGTACAAAGTTTCTTTGACTGTTCCCAAAGACTCAGAGTGTTTTCAGGTAACTTTGTAACACAAATATATACTAACATTACGTGATAAAAAACTTCTGGGGTTACTTCAAGCAATGAAAGATTCGTAATACAATCATTAATAGTCCGCTGTAGATTTTTTATACTTGGACCATTTTCTTGGGATAGGGGTTTAATACTTAAAAGAGTACGAAGCTGTTCATTAATTAGGGCCCCTTTGTTCTCAAACGTGTCAACCAACTTTTTCCATGCAATTGCATAGCCATCGTTAGTTAACGGGACGGTTTGTATGACATCATGGGCATCTTTGCTAGTTTTTTGTAGATAGATAGATAGATAGAGAAGGTAGATGTGATACCAGACAGTACCACATCTCCACCCAGAGACCGATCCCGGTCCATTGTGAGTCCCTTCAACAGAACAGTTGTGAAATAAGGGTATAGAATATAGAAATAAGAAATAAGGGTATAGAATATATAAAATTGAAAATACAGTACAGAAAAACTAAAGTGAAAGGTAAAAAGAGAACAGAAACGTAACGAATCACAGAGGGGGACCAGCAATGCCACCAATCCCCCTAGGGTTAAACCCTTGATTCTCCCTCAAGCAGCTAATTCCCATGACGGAGCCTATGACGTCAACAAGATCTACACTCCGAACGTCACCTAGCCCGTCGAGGAACTGTCTACCCAGCCACTTCATCCTACGATGCTGTAATCGCGGACAATGGCACACAATGTGTTCAATAGACTCGGTCTCATCGATGTCCTCACACAGTCTGCAAAAATCAGAACTGTTAGCGTCCATTCTAGACCTCATCTTTCCTATCAGACAGTGACCCGTTATGGCCCCTATCATGACCTTTAAACTCTTCCTATTCATGCCCAGGAGAGTGGTAGTGCCTGCCTTGTCCAATACCGGCCATATCGCCCTCGACACTTTGCAGTCCTCCCTACTTTCCCAAGCCGAATTGGTTCTGACCAAGATCCAATCATTGATCTTCCCATAGAAGAAACTTAGTGGTGGTTTCACATATGTCTTTCTATCCGAGACGTTCCCTGCCGCACCTTGCCTTGCCAGTTCATCAGCCAATTCATTGCCTGAAATATTGCAATGGCCAGGCACCCAGCAGAGTCTCACCATGTAGTCCTCCATCAACCCTCTTAGTGTCTTCCTACAGGCAGCTACTAGCCTGGATCTCACCAAATGTGTCCCCAAGGCCTTCAGAGCTGCCTGACTATCCACATAGAGAGTGACCTCGGTACCTCTCGCAATGTTTCGCCTGATCATTTCCGCGGCCTTCAGGATGCCGAGAATCTCAGCCTGAAAAACACTGCACTCATCAGGGAGTCTAAAAGAGCCCTTCAAATCCGTGCCCATAATATAGACCCCCGCCCCGGACCATCTTTGATCCGTCCGTGAACACTGCGCAACCTTCATATAGTCTCTCAGTGCCGGACCAGATCTCCCTATCAGGTATCACCACGACAGGATTTACTCCAAAGTCCGATTCAGCGGCCATGTAATCTGATGCCCCCGTAGAGTTCAGATTAACCTCACCGTAACTGATCTCGTAAATGACCTTGGAGTGACCTGCTCTTGATGAGCCTAATAGTCCCAATTCCCTAAGTCTCAGTAGACTCTTTGCCGCCATACCCCTCACAAACTCCTCAATGGGTAGGAGATGAAGTATGACATCCAGAGCCGCTTGTGGTGTGCTTCTCATTGCACCCGTGATGCCAATCGAAGCACACCTTTGCGCCTTCGACAAAAGGCTCCTATTGCTCTTGCGTTCCAGTGCCTGCCACCAGACAGAACAACCATATGAAAGGATTGGTCTTACCACCGAAGTGTAAATCCAATATACAACTTTCGGTTTGAGTCCCCAACTCTTACCTATGGAGTTTCTACAGGTGTAGTAGGCATTGAGGCCACGCTTGAGTCTTTCCTGAACATTCCTCTTCCAGGTCAGTTTGCTATCAAGGAACACCCCCAGATATTTCGCTGAGTCTGAAAGCTTCAGTTCAGTCCCACATAGTACCGGTAGTCTGAATCTCTCTACCTTGTACCTCCTAGTAAACAGAACCAACTCTGTCTTTTCCGGGTTCACTCCCAACCCCTTATCAGCAGCCCACGAGGACAGCTCACCCAGCGCTGACTGCATGATCTCACTGATTGTGGGAAGAAATTTTCCCTTTACCAGTATGACCACATCATCCGCATAAGCCACGATCTTCCGCCCTCTACTATCGAATTGACGCCAAATCACATCGACAGCCATTAGCCACAGCAGGGGTGAGAGCACTCCCCCTTGCGGAGTTCCCCTAGTCACTAGTTTTCTTAAGCATACTCCACCCAAGCTTGAATTGATAATCCTGCTGCTCAGCATGAGGATTATCCATTCGATCAAGAAGTCATGTACCTTAAGATTCACCAGCGCCTGCTTGATAGCGTCAATCTCAATATTGTTGAACGCTCCCTCAATATCCAAGAACGCGGCCATGGTGTATTCCTTATACCGAAGCCCTTGTTCTATATAACCCACCACATCACTTAGCGCACTCTCCACAGATTTACCCTTCAGGTAAGCATGTTGAGCACTACTCATGATGCTGGAGCTACCAGACGATCTTAAATATAGATCTATCAGTCTCTCTAAAGTCTTCAAGAGGAAAGACGATAGGCTGATAGGTCTATAATCCTTGGGTTTCGAGTGACAGGTCCTTCCACCTTTCGGTATGAATATAACCCTAACCTCTCTCCACCCCCTTGGAATATGTCCATGTATTAGACACCCCTTAAAAATCTCAGCCAGTAGTTTACGGACCACCAACGGTGCATTCTGCAACATGGCCGGAAAAATACCATCCGGGCCTGGTGACTTATAAGGCTTGAATGAATTCACCGCCCATGTGACCTTCTCCACCGTTATTAGGTCTCTTACCACTGTTCCAATCATCCCACTGGTGGACTCCGTGAAGAAGTGTTCTACCTCACCTGATTCCTCCACCAATGGATCCCTGCAACCCGGAAAATGGGTTTCCAAAAGTACATTAAGTGACTCAGAACTAGACTCCGTCCATGAACCATCTGATCTCTGGATACTCCCAGGAACACTAGGGTCCTTTGACAGTATCTTCCTGAATCTGGAGAGTTCATTGACCGAGTCAATGGCCTCGCTTAATCTAATCCACGAGGCTCTTTTAGCTCTTCTTATGTCCTTTTTGTACTTATTGAAACACACTCTATAGGTGCCCCAATCCTCGTCCCTACCAGATCTATGGGCCTTGTTGTACAGCCTTCCAACTGTGGTCCGTTGAGCCTTCAACTCCTCCGACCACCAGACTGGCTGTTTCCTCTTACCCGGATAGCTCACCGGGCAGTTAAGCTCATAGCTTCTGTTAATGGACCCCGTTACCTTCCCCACTATTCCGTCAAGATTTTCCCTCGACAAGATCTCCAACGGAGTTCCAGTCAATCTTGACCCCAGATCCCGCCCGAAGGCGTCCCAATCTGTCCTTCTAGGATTCCTGAAAGGTTTCCCCTCAGAACCTCGGAAGTTCAGACTAAAGGTTATCCTACCATGGTCAGAGAAAGTACATCCCATGGCCACCCTCCAGTCTTCAACTAGGTCCCTCGAGTTGGTCAGTGTTATGTCTATTACTGAATTCCTGTCCTTCGTTCTGAACGTAGGAGTATTACCCCTATTACAGATTAAAAGATCATTTGCAATAATAAAATCAAAAGTTGACTCACCTCTCTTATTAGTATCCCTGCTACCCCATTGACTGTGGTGTGCATTAGCATCGCAACCGAGCAATAGACGTACTCCATTCCGTCTTGCGTACTCGGCTAAGGCCCACACCCTGTCATCTGGTGGTTCCAACTCCTCATAGGGCATGTACACCGAGGCCAAGGCCAGTTTACCGCCTCCCAATGCCTCTCCTTGGACGACCGTTAGATCACCATAACTGAAAGAGTTAAGAAGAATTACCTGAAGATCATTCTTCACCAAAATACAAGTTCTCACCTTATCCTCAGTGGACGGCTTGAACAATTTGTATCCTTTGACCCTTAAACCACAGACCTGGTTATCATTTAGCCAAGGCTCCTGGATTAGGGCCACGTCCACATTGGTCTCACTGAGGTAGGTTATCAATTCGGTCGAGGCCGCTTCACAATGATGCAGATTTATCTGCACCATCCGCAACCTCTTTGGCTTTATCATTTTTCGCGTAGCGAAATTTGATGTAGCCAAGCCCGAACGTAACAACCCCCCCCAATGAGTCCAGTTTCCTAATAGATTCCCGATCCACTGCGAATCGGAAATCTTTACCCTGGTTCTCTTTACAAGTCAATGAAGAAACAAGTTTCCATTGACTTGTATTGATCCCCCTATTCTGTCCTTCCAATATTCCCAGTATGACTTCCACCGGTTTAATGGGTGGTGGAATCCATACCGTGACTATTGGTCGCAGAGGCAATTCCGACGCTGGTATAACCTCCAGTTGCGCATCTGGACAAAGGTTGCCACATCTGTTGATCGCGGCTTTCAGGAATTCAAAAGTTCCTTTATTACCGCAACCAACAGTCTTGACGCCCCTTGTCCAGTCTGCACCCATGAAGGCTATTTCACCCGGCCTGTGCCTTGCCTGGAAGATTTCGTCCATAAGTCTATCCTCAATCAGCCGCCACATTTCCGTACTGATTCTCCCATCTGGATCAGCACGGTCAATGACTGCTGCTTGAAGAATGTCCGACTTGGACGAATCCTTCCCCTTTTTGGACGATGAAGGTTGCACGTCACCAGATACTACCCGCTTTACTACTCCCTTATGAGAGTTTTTAAGCGGGCCACTTGGTGCATTACCAACCTTCTTCGCAGACGGAATCTGCTGGTCATCCCCCGACCTCACTCTTTTTATGGTTCCCTTAGGGGGACCTTTAAAAGAGTCATGCGGAATATGACCTGCTTTCTTAGAGGTAGAGGGTATCTCATCTCCAGGCAGAGCTCCCCTAATTGACCTCATTTGAGATCCTTTAGCGGGGCTCGCAAGAGCTTGATTTACCTTCTCTACTCTCTTCTCAATGAGTTTTTTCCCACTACCAATCCTTGCTGCCCTGTCGCTTCCCTTGAGAGAAGCTACAGGACTGCTGGATGGCTTGTGAGTATCACACTGTGTGACAGCGTCGACTTTTGGTTCCAAAGTGTTGGTAGACACGGACTCTTTACCCTTGCGAGCAATTTGCGGACCTTCCTCTACCTCCACTTTAAAACCATCGGGATAAGACAATCCCAGGATGTCACCGATGGAGCCATAGGTCCGTTCAAACCTGTAGATGCTCTTTCGGTGTTTCCTGCGAACATGCCTATCCCGCCCGTCTAACAGCGATGGGTCCTTTTTAGCCAACTTATTTAGTGCAGCTATAGAGGCCCTAACACCGTTTTTCGCCTTTTCAAGATTCGTTCGGCTGTCGGTTGCGGCTTGCTCATCCATTGGATATGCTACCGCTACCTGCCGAACAATAGGTTTGGCCGTAGGCCTTGGCATGCCTGATGCCCCCGTCGAGCTCACCTGCTTCCTTCCCGGAGTTGACGCAGTGACTGCATTTCCGATTTCTTTGCCCCGGTCAAGAGCAGAGACCACTGTTGTCTCATGCTCTTCATCGGATAAAAGAGACAGGTCCTCCAGTCCCTCCGTCGCTCCAGATCCTACAGGGTCCTCCGCCGAGTCCAGCAGGCTGTCCTCCTCCGTTAGTTGGGTCATCAGTTGTCCGTGTTGAATGAGGATGTCCGTATGCAGTCTCATTAAGTCCATGTCATCGTCCCCATCCTCATCTTTCCCCCCTTTCCCGACGTCGTCCTTGTTTTCCCCTACTTTGACCCTATCCCTAACTCGTAAGTCAGCTTCCGTCCCTTCTACTACCATAGTGTTGGTTTCTTTGTCCGTTGTCCCATTGTCCTGTTCAATACTTAACCTATCAGTTTCCATTTTCCTTTTTCTATTTTGGTCCCACGAGTATGCCCGTAAAAAATAGACCATCTCGCGCAGTGACGGCATACGCGGACTAGGCTGTAATACAACTGACCCTTGCCATCAGCATCAGAGGGGAGCTGTTCACTATTAGTTTCTTTTAGCACTAACTAATCATTCAGATCCTCGGCACTGCTACCAACCACCTTGATCTTAAAAGTGCATAAGACCCATTTATTTGGTCCACGGAAAACGCATGACCCAAGACCGTACCCAGTGTCAGAGATGTATTTACTTCGGCGGAAACACCAAATAGAATACATCAATGCATCGCATCCAGTCCAGCAAGCCTACCGTTTTCAGGACTGGGTGTGATACAAAGGATGCATTAATGTCGGCAAGGGAAGAGGACTCCAGCACCGTACATTAGTGCCTCCAGTGTCTCTCGCCCAATCCCCCCTATCCGCCACCTGGGGACGCGTCCGATGGAAGTAAACAGGTAAAGACTCCACACGTAACAAATAATATAGTTTTTGAACTGGTGTTAGTCGGGGGTTATTGCCATACAACGCAGAGAACATGTCTCGGAAAGAGGGCCAGCTCTTATAGTCACCATAGAAAATAGGGGTATCACAAGGGGGTAAATTCATAATGGGTATTGATGTTTCCATTAACTTTTCAGCCTGAGCGGCCGATCTTAAGCGGTCCATATGGGCCGTAATTAATGATATACCACGCGTATATGTGTACTATAAGAGCCCATATATCGGGACTTAACCTCGACAATTTGCGGGCTCTTCTTTTGTTCAGCCTCAATCAACAAAGTGTCGTATGTTGACCTAACAGCTTCCCATAAACGGTTAAGTTCCTTTTCATGACTAAATAACGAACCTATTCTGTGTTCAGAAGCGGGTATAATGGCAACATAAGCCTCAAAATCTGCTAAACGATCTGTATTACGAATCAAAGCTGATAGATCCATTTTTGATCTTAATTTGTATTGAGTAATTTTGAAAAAAACAAATAAAATGTGTTAAAACTAAAAATCGATCTAGTCGTCCAAAAAAGGGGTAAATTGGCTTTTTTTTTAATAAAAAGTATTATTTCAAAATTAATTGAAAAAAGCTTGAAAATTATCACGTTAAAACTGATAATTTATATAAAAGGGGTAAAAATAATAAAAACAAAATATAAATTTTGCAAAAATGTTTCAAAAAAATAAAGGGTAAAATCAAAAAAGGGTGGATGTAAAAAAGTAGAGTTTAATTTAAAAAAAAGGGTAAAATAATAATAGCGAAAGCGATTTTATACTTTGTTCACTAATTCAGAACAAATATTCAAATTCTAAGGGGTTTAATTACAATTTTCGTAAAAATTTCGGCTAAAAAATATTTTAAAACAAATAAATTAATTATAAAATCACTCGCAGTTACAAATGGTATAAAAATAATAAATACACTAGCACAGATAATAAATAAACACGGTTACTCACTTTCGGGTAAACGAATAAATTAATTTTTGTCAAAAAATATATAAATTATTCTTCAAATTTACTTTATCCCGGGTAAAAACAATATTAAATTAATAAAGTGCACAAATTTTTTCACAAATGAGTTAAAATTATGTAAAAAACTGAGTAAAAATGCACTTTATCAAATAAAATTTAATAGTAACCGGTTTATTCGTATATCAAAATTATACTGCACTAGTGTTATGGTAATGTGTTACAAGAGAAACACAAGAAGAAACAACCAACAAGAGGGAGTAATAAACTGTGTTTTTGTTTTTATTAAAATACAAAACACTCTCAGTCACTAGAAACGACACACACAATATTTTTTGTTTGTTTATTATTATCAAAACACTATGAACACAAGAAATATTATTTATTAATTATTCGCGTGTCTGCCTGTTTTTGTTTACAAAAAAACTAACGAGTAAAATTTTGTTTTATTTATTCTCTTTTGTGCTATGTTCTTTAAACTAGCACAGTTGAGTTAAATTGGAATAAACAAAAGCTTTTGTTAACAGAGGAGTTAACAGAGAATAAATAAAATTGGGATCCAAAAAAGAAAACAACAATAATAAAATAAAAGATCACTTTTTAATAAAATAAAATTAAAGCAAAAAAATGAAAAATTAGGGATTAAGACCTTTATTTTATCACTGTAAAAAAAAGGAAAAGCACACGCGAATAAAAAAAAACACTTTGGGGTAAAATATAAAAAATAACAAAGGGGTTTTTGCCACTTTTAACTCAACCGTGTTTTGCCGACGGCAATTTGTGTTTCTAGCACTGATCTTGTTTGTTGGTTTTTTTTTCTCTTTTTTTCACTTGTGTTTGCACTTTTCACTTTAAATTCAAACAACTTACCTTTTTAATTGTTTGAGGGAGGGTTTAAAAAATAAAAAACAAAACAGGATTTATCCAAAAAAGGAGTGCGGGTTTCCAAAAGGAGGGTTCTGAAAATAAAATATTTTCTTAAAAATATTTCAAGTTCACGGGGGGTTTCTTAAATATCCGGTTCGAAGGACCAAAAATGTTTTGCTTGAAATATTTTTATAGAAAATATATATATAGAAAAAAAGAAAAACGGGTATTAGATTCTTTTCTTGGGGTTTTTATTTAGCTCGGGTTTTTTTTCTTAATTTGTACGTACCGTACGTTCGGGGTTTACAAAAGTAAGTGATACAAAAAATTATGTATAACAACAAAATGGGAAAATGTCAAATAAAAAAAAAAAAAACATAGAAAACAGCCACTGAACAATAATTAGTAGCTGTTTACACTATGCGCGTAAACAATATTAAAATGGTTATCTGCAACATACAAGTGTTAAACAGGAAGCAAAAATGATGTTGTTGCCCATTTAAAAAATTGTTATAATTCAACATGTCTTCCTCCTCCACAATATGTTGGTTGTCAGCACCACATATTGGACTTAATATTAAGACATGTTATGGACGAGTTGATAACTGAAAAAACTTCATCACCAGAAATAGCATATTGTAGCAGCCTGAATTATATTTAATTTTTAAATATTACTTTATTATTAATTAATTAAATTGTCATTAAATAGCAGAATAACAACGTAGTTTCAAATCCTATTGTTAGTTAAATAAAACACGACCGTTTTCAATTCAAACATTTATTCAACTAAAACATAAAAAGAAGTATAAAAGTGCAAAAAGGAATTCAAGAACAAAAGATAATGATGCAATTGAGTTGCAGTGTTGTCAATACGTGATGACAGTTGAAGCTATAAAAAAAGCAACCAACATACCCCAGCTCAACTCAAGTGCATTTACAAACTCAAATTATAATCAATTCAAAAAAATTATTATTTCATTTACAAGAAATTTACATTTCAATTTTCAAAAGTTCACATGCTTGAACTTGTTTTTGTTTGGACAGGGCTTTGGTAAAGATGTCCGCTGCATTCTGCTCCGACGACACATAGTGGACATCAATCAACCCATCATTGTATCGATCCCTTATGTTGTGGAATTTAATGTCAATGTGTTTACTGCGTTTGTGTACCGCTGGATTTTTAACCATAAAGTTCGCTCCTTGGTTGTCGCAGTAAATGGGCGATGGCTGTTTGGTAAATTCTTCAAATCCAATCTCATCAAGCAGGCTTCTGGTGAAAACAACTTCCTTACTACCTTGGCATAGGGCTACATACTCAGCCTCCATCGAACTAAGAGCGACAACAGTCTGTTTTTTAGATTCCCACGCGACAGCACCATCCGAGATAAACATTACAAAACCAGAATATGATTTGCGGTCGCAAAGAGTCACATCCCCAATCGGCATCTGTAAATCACGAAATACTAGGATGCTTTTTGGAATACGATATGTAGACATCTGGATATTTCACGAGGTATCTTAACAAATACTTGGCTGCTTGCATGTGTTCTGCATGAGGGTGAGAATTAAACTGGGATAGCTTCGAGACCACATGTACAATGTCTGGTCTAGAAATAACCGCTAGGTAGTTCAAGCTTCCTATCAAACTTTGATACTCTCTAAGATTCAATTCAGAATTGTCACCATTACATTTTTTTAAAACATGCCCATAGCGTAGATGCAGGTTTAGAGATGACCATGTTCCAGGACTTAAGTAATTCCTGGGTGTACTGCTTTTGATGAATTCTTATTGGACCCCTTTGGCCATCTCGTTCAATTTCTAATCCCAAATAAAACGAAATTGGTCCCCGATCGTCAGCTTCAACATACTGATTAAGATTTGCAATTATTTGGTTTATCTTTGTTTCCGTAGAAGACGCCACCATCATATCATCAACATACAACGCAATGACACTAATAGAATCACCATCTCTACAAAAATATACACAGTTGTAAGTATTACAGCGCTGGAATTTCATCTCCAAGAGAATACGTGAAACTTTCTTATTCAACTTTCCTGCCTGACGTAAGCCATACAAAGCCTTCACTACTTTGCAGACCTTATTGGGATGAGTTGAGCTCTTAAACATTCGTGGTTGCTCCATAAATACTTCGTCTTCAAGTTCACCATTCAAATATGCTGCTACAATATCTACGTGTCTCACCAGTAACTCGTATTGAACTGTTAGTGCCAGGTTAATTCTTATAGTAGAGTGGCGTACAACCGGTGCAAACGTCTCATGATAATCGATATTAAACTTCTGGGAGCATCCTTGGACCACCAATCGAGCCTTATACCTTTCGACAGAACCATCCGGTTTTCGCTTAATAGTAAAAACCCATTTCGACCCGATAATATTTTTAGACTTTGGCTTATCGAAAAGTACCCAGGTGTTGTTTCTAATCAGGGAATCATACTCCAGCTCCATAGCACGTTTCCATTCTGGTGCATCATTGGTGTTCAATGCATCAGATAAGGTTTTGGGGTCATCAATTACAGAATTAAGTAATTCGGTTGCTGACGCATACACCTTCTTTGGACTACCTGGTTGTCCTGAAAAAATTAGCTTTGGCCTTCCTCGTCCTATTTTTTCATTTTCTTCAGACTTAACATTTTCAATTTCTTCTTGTTTCTTTTCCACGTTTTCATCCAAGGCTTCATCTTCGCTTGCAGTTTCAAACGATTGATACGGGGACTGAGACTCATCAACTTTAAATGTATTTCCGGCCTCATCTTGTTGATGGAAGGCATTGGTATGAAACTCTTCGGGACATTCTTCTTCATCTTCCATTTTCTCAAAAGATTTTTCAAAAAAATTACATCTCTGGCCTTCACTATTTCACGTTTTTCTGAATTATACAACCGGTACCCTTTCGTCAGACTTTCATAACCAACCAGTTTCATTTTCACACCTTTTGGCATTAGTTTACCACCTTTTGGATTTTTCTGTAAAACTACAGCATCGCATCCAAATGTTCTGAAATGTGCAACGGATGGCTTTCTGTTGTGCCATTTCTCATATGGAGTTACTTCACCAAGAATTTTCGTTGGACTTCTGTTTCTTATATACGTAGATGTGATTATAGCCTCTGCCATTAATTTTGAGGTAGACCAGAATCCTGTAACATACCCCGGGACATTTCGACAAAAGTGCGGTTCGCCCTTTCGGCCACACCATTCTGCTATGGTGTGTGACTCATAGTTGTTTGATGCAGTATACCGTTTTTCCGAAAATAATCCTTAAATTTGGAATTCTCTACCATTATCACTTCGGATTCGTAACAATTTGCGGCCACTCTGCTTCTCCACCATAGCAACAAACTGAATAAAGACATAAAAAGCATCAGACTTTTGCTTCAAAAGTATGTAAAAACATATCGTGAGAAGTCATCTATAAACGTCAATATATATACTCGCACCGCCTTGTGATTTCACCCTAAATAGCCCACACAAATCAGTGTGCACCAACTCCAGCACTGCTTTCGTATTTACTTTCAAATATGAGCTGAATGGTTTTGAGGAAATTTTTCCAACAGCACAAGTTAGTCATTTAAAATTTTCCGGTAATTTTAAATCCAACCCTCGTACCATACCTTTGCTGCTTAACATATTCAAATCTTTGCTGTTTAAGTGACCGAATCTAGCATGCCATTTAATAAAATCATTTTCTGCTGCTGCACCACTTTTTAATTTAGCAAAAAATATACCATTCCCTTTTAGAGCAAACATCATTCTTTTGTTTTCCTTGCTAACAATATTCGCGCTGTTTCCAGAAAAACTCACTGAATGACCAAATTCTATGAATTTCCTTATAGACAAAAAATTGGAGTGAAGACAAGGAACATAAAGTAAGTTAATGAGTTTTATATTCATAAACGTCGACTTCAGCATCACTGTTCCCTTCCCCTCAGCATACACAGTTTCGCCAGACGCCAGAACAATTCTCTGTTTATGCAATTGAAATGATGAAAATAAATTTCTGCTACGGCACATGTGCGACGAAGCGCCGCTGTCCAAAATCCACTGCTTACTATTTTGCACTTGTTTATTTGCACGCAAAGCACCGACGCGACAGACTCACTCACCACCATCAAATTTGCACTGAGAACGAATGTGCCCTTTCTGTCCACATTTATAGCACTTGATGTTACTGCGTTTGCTGTCTTTCTCAATACGATTATTTTTTCTGTTGAATTTATTGTTATTTCTATTTGGTTCATGTTTGTGTTTTTCACTAGCAGAAAAAACTCGATCACCTTTATAATTATTTTTGTCTCCTTGCAGCCGTTCCTCTTCCAACACTTTTGAAACCAACTGTTTTATGCCAGGCAAATCGTCTCTGCTTTCTACAGCAACAACAAAGCTTTCCATCTCCTCTGGTAAATCACACAACAACAACACGGCAACAAAATCTTTTCACCAGGGTCTTGAATCGCACCAGCTTCTTGAAGAGATTCACTTTTCTACATGCTGTGTTTGTCTTATAGAGCCCGCTTAAGGAATCCCATGTACCTTTTGCTGTTTCGCAGTCCTTAATATGAATGAGTTCACTCAAATTAATTATCGCGAGTGCCTTCTGGTCTAAATTCTTCCAAATTGCCTGCTTGTCTGCTTCCACTGGACATTCACTTTGGACAACGTCCCAGAAGTCCAATATAATTAACAGGCTTTTCATTTGTATATCGCGTAATTTTCTCCATTGAGTTTTTCCACACTGGCCACAGAATTCATTATTTGTTCGCTTTTTAAGAAAAAATAATTTATTGCAGGAATTCCTTTCAAACAAGCGGGTCTGGGCCCATAACCTTTGTTAGTTAAATAAAACACGACCGTTTTCAATTCAAACATTTATTCAACTAAAACATAAAAAGAAGTATAAAAGTGCATAAAGGAATTCAAGAACAAAAGATAATGATGCAATTCAGTTGCAGTGTTGTCAATGCGTGATGACAGTTGAAGCTATAAAAAAAAGCAACAAACACCTATAGTTCCTACAAATCCTATTACTCCTTCTACTAATAGACTAAATGCTAAAACTGCTAATAAGCAAACATCTAATGCTACAAATGCAAATATTCCACAAAATTCTAACGTAAATGCTCCTTTGAGTATAATCTTAACAGAACGTCAGTTTTCTGATCTTTTAGGATCCTTGCAATTTCGTCAGGAAATAAAAGCCACGTTTAGCTCTTGTAGTGCACGTTTTAATGGCGCTCGTAGTACGTTGAAGGTAGAAGATTTTATAGCCACAATTTTAGTATTTAAAGAAGCAGAACACATCTCAGATTCCATGGCCCTTACAAGTTTACCATTATTGCTAGAAGGTTACGCATCGTCGTGGTGGCAAGGTGTCAAGCATGAGGTCAGATCATTTGATGAAGCAATAAAGCTTTTACGTAGCGCATTTGCTCCTCCCAAACCAGATTGGAGTACATATGCCGAAATTTTTCAAGACAAGCAAAAGTTATTTGAATCTACAGATAGTTTTATTTGCAGAAAGAGGAGACTATTTGCTCAATTAAAGAAAGATTCCCAGAGAGCACCATTATTAACATGGTTAAGAAATATCCAGATCCGTGAGAAAATTTGTCGTGAAAGTATAGAGACTTTTCAGGATCTCCTTTCAAAAGCTCGTGATATTGAGTTATTTAATAACGAAAATAAGCCTGAATTTTGCAAAAAGATATCAGATACAAAAGATAACTCTCAAGCCAAGTGTTCTTTCTGTAGAAAAACCACACAGCAGATGTGTTTTATAAGCGCTTAGAGTTAGAAAAGAAGAAGAAACCTGAAGAAACCAAGCTGAGTTCTTATGGCTGTGGTGCTGTAGGTTTTTACAGATCAAATTGCCCTACCTGTAACTGCAAAACGGTATTAGAAAGTCCCTAGGAAATGGATTTCCATAGCGTCCAAACAAATATTGTTGGTGGAAATGTTCCTACTGTTGAAATAAATGTTAATGGGTTGAAGGGTGAAGCACATCTGGATACAGCTGCCAGAACAAGCATAGCTGGACACTACTTATTTAAAAAGTTATTAGAAAAGAAAGTAAAATTCCAATCAGTCTTTGCAGAAATACCCTTGGCTGATGTAATTTCTCGAAAAGAGAACGTATTTGCTACTATCGTAGACGTTATGATAGGTAATCGCTTAAAGCGGATTCGTTTTATTTGCTTACCAAAGGCTAAAGGTAATAGAACCTTACTCGGTATTGACTTTTTTTAGCAAGCCGATATTGTAATGGATCTAGCCCAAGGAACATGGCATTATAAAGATGAACCCCTAAAAATTTTTGAGTTTATATCAAAACCATCTAAGGTTAAAGATGACGTAAATATTAGTCAAGCCAAGATAATAGATGGTCAAACAAGTTCATTAAATGTAAGCCGTATTAATGATAAAATCTAGTCTTCCTAACGTGCTCATTTTAGCTTATATATATATGACATTATCATTTGCTCTAAAGACTTTGAAAGTCATTTAAAAGATTTAGAAATCACCTTTAACAAATTAAAAGCAATTGGTCTTCACCTTAATAAAGAAAAATGTTACTTCTGCAAACCTAAAGTAAAGTACTTAGGCTATATTTTAACCAAAAATGGTATAGAAGTGGATCCTGGAAAAACTTCAGCAATTTTAAAACGTCCTAACCCTAAGAATGTTAAACAACTGATGACATTTCTACAGACTTGTTCGTGGTTCAGAAGATTTATACCAAATTTTGCAAAAATATTAAAACCCCTTTCAAATCTAACCAAAAAGAACTCTATATGGAAATGGTCAGAAATAGAAAATGAGTCGTTTTTAAAACTAAAAGAAAAACTTACAACACCACCAATTCTCCAGCAAGTAAAAGAAAACGAACCGTTTCTGCTCAGAACTGATGCTAGCAGATATGCGATTGGAACTGTATTATTGCAGGGGGACAAAAACGATGAACATCCTATAGAATACGCAAGTAGACTTCTGATTCAAACTGAATGAAATTACTGTACCACTGAACGTGAAGCATTAGCTGTTGTATGGGCTATTCAGAAATTTCGTGGATACATCGAAGGATCACAAATTACGGTTTTTACAGACCACCAGCCACTCAAATGATTATTTTCTTTAAAATCTCCAACCCGAAGATTAGCAAGATGGTCCTTATTGCTTCAGTTATAATATAACGTTTAACTATACTCCTGGAAAACAAAATGTGATTGCCGATACGCTTTCGCGACCACCATGCGTGAATGAAATATGTATCGAATCCCATAGTTGTAATGCAGTAGAAATAGATTTTCTTCGAAAAAGTTTTGAAGAGTTTCGTAAAGCTCAACTAGAATACGAAGACCTCAAAAATATAATATCGTCTTTTGAACACAACGATTAAAACGGAATCCTTTATAAATATAATTCTGGTCAAGATTCTAAAAATGGTCAACTAGCAGTACTAAAAACTCACCGTAGCCAAATTTTAATAAAATATCATAATGATCCGATGTCTGGACATTATGGCATAGACAAAACCACAAGCCGTATAATGCCACTATTTTACTGGTCAGGCATGAGAAATGATACTTCAAATTATGTAAAATCATGTGAAGAATGCAATAAATACAAACCAACAAACATGAAACCTTACGGATTGTTGCTAAACATTAAGTAGCAACAAACGTTTTGAAATCGTTGCAGGTCCTTTGCCTAAAACTGTAGAAGGATATCAATGGATTCTTATAGTAGAAGATATTTGTAGTAGATGGGTAGAACTTTTTGCGAAAAAAAAGAAGCAACTGCCGAAAACTGTGCCTTGACACTTCTGAATGAAGTAATTTTAAGATATGGTATACCAAGAGGATTGCATACAGATAACGGAACCCAATTTGTTTCTGCTCTTATGAAAAAACTAACATATTGTTTGGGAATTAAACAAACATTTGCTCCAATATTTCACCCAGAGGCTAATCCTGTAGAGAGGAAAAATCGAGATTTGAAAACTCAACTTACAATTTGTGTCAAAAAAGACCATAGGAAATGGAACGTAATGTTACCAGCAATAAGATTTTCTATGAATACTGCAAAGTGAGATGGTACCGGATATTCTGCTGCTTTTCTAACATTTGGTAGTGAACTTAGAACTCCAACAGAAGTAACCTACGATTTCAAAGCTATAGTAAAAGCTGAGAATTTCATCCCTCAAATAACTCCTCATTTGTTAAAACTCGCAGACACGTTAGAAATTGAAAATGAATCGCAATATAAAATGCAAGACCGAAATAAAGATTTTGTAGATTTAAAACGCAAACAATCCAAATACATTAAAGTTGGTGATAAAGTATTGGTAAAGACACATATATTTAGTAATACAAAAGAGGGACTAATTTCAAAATTTACACCTCGTAGGGATGGTCATTATATAGTTATTGGAGCAAAAGGCTCATCGTGTTTCACGATTGCTGCTGTGAAAGACCCAAACACCCCAATAGCAACATTACACACGTCGGCGTTAACTCCATATGAGGGAGAATCTGAAAACCCAATTTACCCAATCCGAAAACGTGGTCGTCCAAACCAACAGCAAAACAACCAACAACAAAATTATCAACAACAAAACAACCAACAGCAAAATTATCAACAACAAAATCATCAAGAAGACATCAGACATCAAGTCAACAACCAACAAATAACTAAAAAACTTAACAACAATTCATTTTTAAATCTACACATCAGTCCTGGGAGAAATATTGAATTCAGGAAAATAAATAACCAAAATAAGAAACAACAGCAAAACAACAATAATCCAATTATCTTAAGAAGATCCTTACGACTAAAGAATAATCTTGAAGCCTAGAATCCTGGTCGCATCATCGAGACGATTAATGGACCAGAAGGGGAGGTTGTAGCAGCCTGAATTATATTTAATTTTTTATTAATTCATTAAATTGTTATTAAAACATTTATTAAATTAATTTCAACGTTCATTTATTTTATATACAATTTTGTGTTACTTTTATTTGTATATTAAAAACCCTACTAAAATAACAATAAGCATTAACCAATAACAATATGAACAGTGTGCACAACACTAAAAGAGATTAATAATTACCATAACTCTCACTCTCATTATTATATTGATTTGTTATTGTATTTTATTTCTTTCTTTATGTACTAGATGACTTATTGATTTGACAAAATTTAAAGTACCTCTTTGTAAAAACTTATTTTTATCATTCTGATTGTGACAGTTGAATAATAAACCCATCATTAAAATTAAGCGCTTGTTTTATTTACCTAATAATTGCTAAGACGCAGGAAGACCTTTGTGGACTACTGTGACTAGCAAATACTGAGGGCGAACACTGGCGTTAATTCTGCCTTGTCCGAATCAGTTAATAATATAAAAACAAAACCCCTTAATAAAGTGAAACCACTTTATTACAATATGACTTTGTTAAGGAATTAATAAATAACTATGAAGAACTAATGAAACACTTGAAGTAAAGACAATTAAGTGGCGTGATAACATGAAGTTCTTATATGAACTCGAAGCCGCAATCAGGTACTTTCAAAACAACAACAAATTTCCCAAAATAAAGTTTAAAAGCATACCGCCACTTAGCAATGGAATTCAAAGGCAATTCTTGCCATTTTAGCTTTTATTCTTATTTCAAAATACCAAACTAAACTATATCCAATTTGACAATTTATATGTGGAAGAGGTACGATATTTTGTTTTCCGATCGGTTCTTCAATAAAAAAAAATTACAAAGGCTTAGAACAATCATTGACCCAATTTCAAAAGGCAAAGGCATGTTTTGAAAGACAGTGGGTAAAAGAACCTTCAGCAATTCGTTTGCAACAAAGGAGTAATATATGCGTAGAGAGAGCAATAAAAGTTGTACAAGATATTTATCCACTGTGTAAATCATCGCGAACATTCAACTTAAGGCTTATTTCATCCAATAGTATATAAATTTAAAACTACAGCCTACTCAGCTGTGACGATGTAGGCATTGACGTCTTCACTCGACTGCGTTTTTACGTAATTAACTCTTAAATGGCTAGCATGGCCATTATGTTTATTTTATTATACTATGTTTACAAAAGTTATTCTTAATGATTATGTGGGTCAAAATTCCAAGAATTTCGGTCCTCACAATATTCTTTCTAGAAGTAGTGGTATGAGAATATATTTTAAATTGCTTATGTTTCGCCTCAAAAACTTATGAATTTTTTAATTGAATTGGTTGAAATTTCATACCATAAACTATCTTGTATTAATTCAAAAACTGTTTGTAAAAACTTCCAAGCTTCATCATTACGTGGAATATATTCTCCAAACAATACGGAAAAATAATAACATTTGTTTGGCGGATAACTTTAATTTACAAATTGCCAGTTCCTTAAGTGTAAAATTAATTTTTTCAGACCCCTTTTCATTTTTAAAGTAAGAAAATGATTTTACTTTGTTATTCCACATATCCATACTAAAGTATTTCATTTTATTGATAAAGTGTGTCAAGGATTGACAAATAACATAGTGACATATGCCTTCGTGCATAACATCCACTGCATAATTTTGGGTGGCGTGAAAAGAAGGAATATCATTAAAAATGGAATTTTTCTGTTATTCCTGTTTCAAAAAATGTGTTTTTTTTTCTATACCAAGTCTTCAATTTATTATATGTCTAAGAATTTTTGAATTTTCTTTGGAGCACTTTTGTGAATCCACCTTGTTAATTAAACAAAATCTACAAGAATGATTTGCTGAAAAAGATTTGAAAAAATTTAGTGTCACATTCAAACCCAAGTTATAAGTCCCATTATAAAATATATCTTTTTAGTTCCATTCCTTATTCTCATTTCAATATCTTTTATCATCTCAACTAACACTTTAAAAACTATTACCAATTTCCTTTTTTACATCAGCAGAAACAATGGAACATGCTAAAAATACTTCATTGATTTTTGAAGAAATTTGAGTTATACATGGGAAGTTGTAGTAAAAATTGTAAACTGAATGTTTAGTCGATTTGGAGCCCAAAGGATTATTAATGCCAAAGTCGTCATTGTATAGAGAATATGGAATACAAACTCTATTTGGATACAATAGTTTTTTTCTGTTTCCATAAATACGATTGTATAAAGTGTGTATAACTTGGATTTTCTCAATGGAATCCATATGAGCCAGAACTTTTCCCAAACAGTAGTCTTTCTCAAATATTTATTTTTTAATTGAAAGCGTAAAAGCATAACAATACCTTTAGAGTTTAAACTATTTTCTATAGTAAACATGTAGAGGTTTTCAGCAAGTTCCATTTTTAAGAGAGATTTTTCTAACATATAATCCGATTGAAAATCTTTAAATACATTTTGCAAATCACACAAAACACGCGCCAATGTTTCTTTATCGTATTTTATATTATCGAGTCAATTTTGAATAAAATTAAAAATCGGAGTAAGTATATTACTTTCTATCATCTCTTGTAATTTCATAACATCGCGTGTAATTATTTTGAGAATGCATTTCAATAACGAATTTGTTAATGGAATTGTTTACGGTTTGTAATAAACCACTGTAACCAGTGTGACCAGATGTGAAAAAAATTATTTATCTAAATCGCGCTTAAAATAAAGCTAAAAACTTAAAATTTTAAAAGTAATGCTAAATTAATAAAGTACTTTTTCAGTGGTATATTTTTCTTTTTAATTTTTCATAATGTTGACCTGGTGTAAAAAAAAAAAACAGAACAGGTTATATAAACAGAAGAAGAAAGATAATATTATAAGATGACGAATAAGAAAAAGTCTTCCAATTCACATAATAAAGCCTACAATAGCCTACAAACTTTGCATCTAGTTATGTACATCACACGAATGGGGCAGAATCGATTTTTTAAATAAATTTTTAACTTCTAATCTGCTGATTGGATTTACATAAAATTTTACATAGCCGTAGCAGAGGTGCGTAAAATTAATGTTTGAAATGGAGTCCATACTTTTTATGATTTTTGGAATTAAAGTAAATTGTTTGTAAAAATTGGTTTTTGGAGAAACTTTAAATATTTTATCTCTAATATAATTTCTGTTAGTTGAGATATTCTAACGAATTTTTCGCAGACTGTTGATTTTGTCAACTAAAATGGTAAAGATTAAAAAAAAAAATCAAATTTTCCTAAAAAATTCCACAAGTCCCATAAAAGCGACGAATATCCCAAAAATTGAATTTTTTAGGTCAAATTCCGGAGGGTCTGTACTTGGTCCTATTAGGTGTTTGAGTTTGCTTTTAATTTTGGAATTATTTCTGTGAAAATGCCTTTTAGAAAAGTATAAAATTACTATATGGTTTTAAAGAAAATTTTATTTTGAAAAAAAGACACTTTCGGCAAAAACAAAACACAAAAAATTTATTATTTTTTCAATATTCAATTCCAAAATCGAAAAAATAATGATTTTTCGATAGCTAATTTTGTTCTTTACCTAAAAAAATGTTAGAAAATTTTATATATTGAAAAAACTAAGAGCTTTAAGAAGATGTAAAAATATTTGAAATAAGATAAGAAACAAAAATTTGGCAAGCGGTTACACATTTGCTATTTTTAACCCCAATAGACCCGCTCCAGAGGGTACTTAAAATTGTACACTCCTCTGCTATGCCCAAGTGAAATTTTATGTAAATCCAACCAACAGATTACAAGTTACATACTTAACATACTCGTGTAACCTGTCTAGTGATATTAGCAATTTTAATTTTTAAACTTGTTTTCATGTATAAACCGACTGTTCTACTTTCCATGCATGGTCAGTTCTGTTCACGATCCACTAATTTAATACCTTCAAGTTTTACAATACGTATTTGCTTAAAAACTAAATGATAAGGTATCAAGTAAATATACCTCTATTTCAAAACATGGAAAAATGCATTTAATATTTTTAAATCGTATATAATATTAAGGATTACATTTTATTAAGTTCACGAAGCGGACTAAAATAATCTTTTGAACTCATCACTTAGTACTTGCCCCTTTTTTATTTTAAGAGTTTTTGCTGATGCTGACATTAAAATTACTACTTTCTTTAATGTCTATATTTTGCAGACAATAGTATTAACTTTTAATTTCAATATTTAAAATTGTCCTTATTTTGAAAATGCTAAATATATTGTTACGTTTTTACCTTTTAAAAACGGTCGTTTATTTCCTTTAAATAAACTTGTACTTTGATTGCAAAAATAACAGCAGTTTAGTAGTTTAAAAATTGTAACGACTCTTTATTTTATTTAAAAATGTACAACAATACAGTTTATAAGTCACTTTGTGTTTTAATACACACACACACTTAATTACACGCTTTATACAGCACACTTTAATAATGTACAAGATTATACAGCCAAGGCAGTTAATATGTCTTTACTTAACGACGCTTCCAACCAGACTGACTGAATTGTGTTCTCACGATTAATTTATATACACTGTATTACCTACTAGATGCTTCTTGAAAGCTCTATTTCTTTCTTTACGGACAAACTAGAGCTTTTGATGTTAATGTTAGCAGCTTAAACATTTAGTGTTGCCATACTTAAGAACAATGGTGAAAGCTTTTTATTCAATGTTGTACGTTTAGAACTATGTTAATAATTTTTACAGCTATGTTAACTGCTGTTAACATAAACGGAAATGTCTGGAAGCATTGAGAAAGATTTAAACCGACCGTTAAAACCGTTATATTTGAATTCAATTACAATTTCGTAACACTGCCCCCCCTCTAAAGCCTGTTCGTCCCGAATAGGCACAGAATCACTTCTCTCATAGGTAGCTAGTCCTTCATTTTAAATCTCGGCCTCTTTTCTTTCCATATTCTTTACACCACGTTGTTTAATTTATTAATCACCTTGTATGGTCCATCTCAATGGGTTTGTAGTTTGGGGAACAGTCCTTTCTTACGTTGTGGGTTATACAACAGTACAAGCCTTCGTTAAATATTTCAGAATTCGCTGCTCGATCGTATCTGGCTTTTGTTTTGTCGCTGGTCATTTTAATTCGTCTGCATACGAATTCATGAAGTTCGTTTAGGTCATCTTGCTCTTGGGAAGTGTTTTCATTATTTGTTGATGAGGGCCTAACGAAGGTTTTTGCTGTTACAAGATCACTTGTTATTTCTGATGGTTCTATCACCCACAAACTGTTGTCCATACGAGCCCATACTAAAGTTTCTGATTGAGGTGGTAGCTTCTGATTCTCGGCGGAAACTAGCTTTCTTACTTGAGTTCTATTTTCATATCCGACGTCAAGGGGTATCTCCACATTTCGCCAAATCATAACTTTTCGTCCCATATCCAAAGTAATGCCATGGCTAATCATGAAATCAGCACCAATGATAACTTCGTCCACAATATCGGCAACAATGAATACATGATTGACGGTAACGTTGGCAATGGTTAACTTCACATTTACTTTACCATAGACCGTGGCCGGCTCCCCAGTAGCTGTGCGCAGACTTACCCCACATAATGGTTCAATTGTGTTCTTGACTAAATCTGGCCTGACGATAGATTGTGATGCCCCGGTGTCTACAGTAAAAACGTGCTTCTGACCGTTGATGTACCCCGAAGCAGTAAGATTGCTATTTTTCTGTTGCATTACGGATATGAAGATTGTGAGACCCTCAGATGTGGGATCTAGCTCTTGCCCCATAGTGCTAGCTCGTTTTAGTTTTAAAGGTGATTCCTGTGATGATTGATGATTCGACTGCTGGTTACTTCTTTGAGGCGAGGCAGATCGGGTTCGTTTTCTTGGTACTTTGCAGTTTCGCTGAATATGACCAGATTTACCGCAGTTATAACATTTTACTCTGACTTTACTTTGTTTCTCAATAAACGTCTTCAAAACCTTTTTTAATTCGTCGATTATATTTCTCTGATTGTCAGCTACAACTTCGACATTTCGCACATAACATATTTGCGGCTTTGAAATTATTTTCGCTGTTTCTTGTGCCAGTGCGAATGAGACGGTTTCAGTAAATGATGGTTTAGGTGTGGCACAAACCGCGTATTTTATTTCAGGATCGCGAATGCCATTAACAAATACCTCTATCTTGAAATGGTCCAAAAACGGGCTGTTTTCCCCTGGATAAGAAAGCTGCATTAAACGTTCGATTTCAAACGCAAAGTCTTGAAGTGTCTCATTGGGCTTCTGCACTCTACCACGCAATTCCATTCGGTATAATTCCTTTTTATGTTCATCACCGTACTTACGTTGTAGCGCCTCCATTATGTCATTATAACTGTTTCTGTTACACGCTGGTACGCTTTCTAGAACCACTGCTGCATTTCCTTTTAAGGCCAATATCAACTCTATAGCTTTTTCTTCGTCGTTCCACATGTTTCTAATGGCAATTGTATCAAACTGGAACTTAAACACATTAAATGGTGTGGTGCCATCAAAACTAGGGACCTTTATTCTACTAGAGGATTCAGGAATAATTCGCACCTGTCCATCTTGGCATTGAAGATTATTAATCTTTATTTCTAGATCTTGTAGTTTTTTATCAACACCTTTGGCTATTTCATTCTCTAAATCGGACAGCTTTTTATCAACGACTTTGACTTGTAAACCTAGACAGCTCTCTAAGTCGGACACCTTTGTCTCAATGCTATCCACTCTGCTATTTATAACTTCCGAAATTTGCTGAAGTTTTTCGTCTGTCGCTCTAGAAGTTTCTTGAAATTTCATTTCCATTATTTTATTTTCTTCTTTAACCTCAGCAAGAAGTTTCTCGTTATTTGCTTTAGAAGTTTCTTGAACTTCAGCCAGAAGTTTCTCGTTATTAGCTTTAGAAGTTTCTTGAACTTCAGCCAGAAGTTTCTCGTTATTAGCTTTAGAAGTTTCTTGAACTTCAGCAAGAAGTTTCTCGTTATTAGCTTTAGAAGTTTCGTTAGCTTCTTTAAATTGCTCCATTATAGCAGCAAACATTGTGGATAAATCCATGCTGCTTGTTGTTGCACGGGTAGAAACTTCCAATTCTTCTTTATACTCGAAATTGTACTTGAATTCAAATATAACGGTTTTAACGGCTGGTTTAAATCTTTCTCAGTTCTTCTAGGCATTTCCGTTTATGTTAACAGCAGTTATCATATCTGTAAAAATTATTAACATAGTTCTAAACATACAACATTGAATAAAAAGCTTTCACCATTGTTTGTAAGTGTGGCAGCACTAAGTGCTTATGCTGCTGGCACTATCATCAAAAGCTAGTTTGGCAGCACTAAGTGTTTATGCTGCTGGCACTATCATCAAAAGCTAGTTTGGCAGCACTAAGTGTTTATGCTAATGGCATTACCTACAAAAGCTCTAGATTGTCCGTTAACATTGTAGAAAGAAATAGAGCTTTCAAGAAACATCTAGTAGGCAATACAGTGTATATAAATTGGCCGTGAGAACACCATTGAGTCAGTCTGGTAGGAAGCGTCGTTAAGTAAAGACATATTAACTGCCTTGGCTGTATAATCTTGTACATTATTAAAGTGTGCTGTATAAAGCGTGTAATTTAAGTGTGTGTGTGTATTAAAACACAAAGTGACTTATAAACTGTATTGTTGTACATTTTTGAATAAAATAAAGAGTCGTTACAATTTTTAAACTACTAAACTGCTGTTATTTTTGCAATCAAAGTACAAGTTTATTTAAAGGAAATAAACGACCGTTTTTAAAAGGTAAAAACGTAACAATTGGTGTCAGAAGTGGGATTGCAAAATAATAAGCAGTCATGAAGTTTGAAGAGCTAAAAGTGGAGCAACTCAAGAGGGAGTTGAATAAGTTGGAGTTACCTACAGCTGGTAATAAAGCAGAATTACAAAAGAGGCTGATAGATGAATTCAAGCGGCGTAATATTGACATCGGAGCTTACGAATTCGAGTATAAAGAAGAATTGGAAGTTTCTACCCGTGCAACAACAAGCAGCATGGATTTATCCACAATGTTTGCTGCTATGATGGAGCAATTTAAAAAAGCTAACGAAACTTCTAAAGCTAATAACGAGAAACTTCTTGCTGAAGTTCAAGAAACTTCTAAAACTAATAACGAGAAACTTCTGGCTGAAGTTCAAGAAACTTCTAAAGCAAATAACGAGAAACTTCTTGCTGAAGTTAAAGAAGAAAATAAAATAATGGAAATGAAATTTCAAGAAACTTCTAGCGCGACAGACGAAAAACTTCAGCAAATTTCGGAAGTTATAAACAGCAGAGTGGATGGCATTGATAAAAGGGTGTCCGACTTAGAGAGCTGTCTAGATATACAAGCCAAAGTCGTTGATAAAGTTGATAAAAAGCTGTCCGACTTAGAGAGCTGTCTGTCCAATTTAGAGAATGAAATATCCAAAGGTGTTGATAAAAAAACTACATGATCTAGAAATAAAGATGAATAATATTCAATGCCAAGATGGACATATACGAATTATTCCAGAATCCTCTAATAGAATAAAGGCCCCTAGTTTTGATGGCACCACACCATTTAATGTGTTCAAGTTCCAGTTTGATACAATTGCCATTAGAAACATGTGGAACGACGAAGAAAAAGCTATAGAGTTGATATTGGCCTTAAAAGGAAATGCAGCAGTAGTTCTTGAAAGCGTGCCACCATGTAACAGAAACAGTTATGATGATATAATGGAGGCGCTACAACGTAAGTACGGTGATGAACATAAAAAGGAATTATACCGAATGGAATTGCGTGGTAGAGTGTTAATGGCATTCGCGATCCTGAAATAAAATACGCGGTTTGTGCCACACCTAAACCATCATTTACTGAAACCGTCTCATTCGCACTGGCACAAGAAACAGCGAAAATAATTTCAAAGCCCCAAATATGTTATGTGCGAAATGTCGAAGTTGTAGCTGACAATCAGAGAAATATAATCAACGAATTAAAAAAGGTTTTGAAGACGTTTATTGAGAAACAAAGTAAAGTCAGAGTAAAATGTTATAACTGCGGTAAATCTGGGCATATACAGCGAAACTGCAAAGCACCAAGGAAACGAACCAGATCTGCCTCGCCTCGAAGAAGTAACCAGCAGTCCAATCATCAATCATCACAGGAATCACCTTTAAAACTAAAACGAGCTAGCACTATGGGGCAAGAGCTAGATCCCACATCTGAGGGTCCCACCATCTCCATATCCGTAATGCAACAGAAAAATAGCAATCTTACTGCTTCGGGGTACATCAACGGTCAGAAGCACGTTTTTACTGTAGACACTGGCGCATCACAGTCTATCGTCAGGCCAGATTTAGTTAAGAAAACAATTGAACCATTATTTGGGGTAAGCCTGCGCACAGCTACTGGGGAGCCGGTCACTGTCTATGGTAAAGTAAATGTGAAATTAACCATTGTCAACGTTACCGTCAATCATGTATTCAATGTTGCCGATATTGTGGACGAAGTTATCATTGGTGCTGATTTCATGATTAACCATGGCATTACTTTGGATATGGGATGAAAAGTTATGATTTGGCGAAATGTGGAGATACCCCTTGACGTCGGATATGAAAATAGTACTCAAGTAAGAAAGCTAGTTACCGTCGAGCATCAGAAGCTACCACCACAATCAGAAACTTTAGTATGGCCTCGTATGGAGGGAGATTGTAAGGACAACAGTTTGTGGGTGACAGAACCATCAGAAATAAAAAGTGATCTTGTAACAGCAAAAATCTTCGTTAGACCCTCATCAATAAATAATGAATACACTTCCCAAGATCAAGATGACCTAAACGAACTTCATGAATTCGTATGCAGACGAACAAAAATGACCAGCGACAAAATAAAAGCCAGATACGAACGAGCAGCAAATTCTGAAGGATTTAGCGGAGGCCAGCTTGTACTATTGTATAACCCTCAACGTAAGAAAGAACTGTTCCCCAAACTACAAACCCATTGGGATGGACCATACAAGGTGATTAATAAATTAAACAACGTGGTGTACAGAATATGGAAAGAAAAGAGGCCGAGATTTAAAATGAAGGACTAGCTACCTATGAGAGAAGTGATTCTGTGCCTATTCGGGACGAACAGGCTTAAGCGGGGGCAGTGTTACGAAATTGTACTTGAATTCAAATATAACGGTTTTAACGGCTGGTTTAAATCTTTCTCAATTCTTCTAGGCATTTCCGTTTATGTTAACAGTAGTTATCATATCTGTAAAAATTATTAACATAGTTCTAAACATACAACATTGAATAAAAAGCTTTCACCATTGTTTTTAAGTGTGGCAGCACTAAGTGCTTATGCTGCTGGCACTATCATCAAAAGCTAGTTTGGCAGCACTAAGTGTTTATGCTGCTGGCACTATCATCAAAAGCTAGTTTGGCAGCACTAAGTGTTTATGCTAATGGCATTACCTACAAAAGCTCTAGATTGTCCGTTAACATTGTAGAAAGAAATAGAGCTTTCAAGAAACATCTAGTAGGCAATACAGTGTATATAAATTGGCCGTGAGAACACCATTGAGTCAGTCTGGTTGGAAGCGTCGTTAAGTAAAGACATATTAACTGCCTTGGCTGTATAATCTTGTACATTATTAAAGTGTGCTGTATAAAGCGTGTAATTTAAGTGTGTGTGTGTATTAAAACACAAAGTGACTTATAAACTGTATTGTTGTACATTTTTGAATAAAATAAAGAGTCGTTACAATTTTTAAACTACTAAACTGCTGTTATTTTTGCAATCAAAGTACAAGTTTATTTAAAGGAAATAAACGACCGTTTTTAAAAGGTAAAAACGTAACAATATTACGCCGCTTTAATTCATTTATCAGCCTCTTTTGTAATTCTGCTTTATTACCAGCAGTAGGTAACTCCAACTTATTCAATTCTCTCTTGAGTTGCTCCACTTTCAGCTCTTCAAACTTCATGACTGCTTATTATTCTGCAATCCCACTTCTGACACCAATTGTTACGTTTTTACCTTTTAAAAACGGTTGTTTATTTCCTTTAAATAAACTTGTACTTTGATTGCAAAAATAACAGCAGTTTAGTAGTTTAAAAATTGTAACGACTCTTTATTTTATTTAAAAATGTACAACAATACAGTTTATAAGTCACTTTGTGTTTTAATACACACACACACACTTAAATTACACGCTTTATACAGCACACTTTAATAATGTACAAGATTATACAGCCAAGGCAGTTAATATGTCTTTACTTAACGACGCTTCCAACCAGACTGACTGAATTGTGTTCTCACGGCTAATTTATATACACTGTATTACCTACTAGATGCTTCTTGAAAGCTCTATTTCTTTCTACAATGTTCTTAACGGACAAACTAGAGCTTTTGAAGTTAATGTTAGCAGCTTAAACATTTAGTGTTGCCATACTTAAGAACAATGGTGAAAGCTTTTTATTCAATGTTGTACGTTTAGAACTATGTTAATAATTTTTACAGCTATGTTAACTACTGTTAACATAAACGGAAATGTCTGGAAGCATTAAGAAAGATTTAAACCGGCCGTTAAAACCGTTATATTTGAATTCAATTACAATTTCGTAACAATATTATTAAAAACTGCTAAATAATATGCCAAATGCTAAATGAAAAATATGAGGCTACACTGACTGAGGTCACACTGACTGTAACAAAAATTTGGAGAAATTGGAATATCTGAATCACTATTTTCAATAAATGTATTTTTAGTATTATTTGGCTTATTTTTTCATTTTCGCCTTTCTTAAAGTGATTTAAAATGTGCATTTTAAAATTATATTTGACACTAAATTTTTGGGAGCACTTTTTTAGACTACAGATATACACTGTTCGAGGAGGAGTGTGATGCAATTTCAAATGTAATAAAAATATCTGTGGGCATTCAAATTCATCACTGCATATAAAGCAATTAATGCTTACTATTTTGTTTTTTAAATAATAATTTTGTATTAATTTTATTTATTTAAAGTATTTAATATTATTATTCACAAGCAATTATGTCACTTACCAGACGCAAAATTTAAACAACAACTAAAACAAAAATTAATTAAAGGAAAGAAAAACTGTTTTTTATTTTTCTTTTATTCTTCTTTGAACAAAAAAAACTGTTTTTACTTTCTTTGTTGAAACAATCAGCAAAGAAAAAATATTAACCGTTGTGTTTTTTTAAGTTGAAAAAAAACTTTTTTGTGTTTATTTTTCTTCCCTGTCCAAATTTTTTCTTATTGTCACTAGAATTCAGTCAACTATTGATAAAAAAAATGTGTACAAAACAAAAAAAATGTCAAAATTCAAAAAAGTGAACAATTTACTTGATTTCGCAATTTTGTTTATTGAAAATAGTGAAATATTCAATAATTTCTGTATCAACTGGATTTTATTGAGTGTTATTTCAAATTTTGCATTATTAATAAAAAAAGTTATTAATTTAAAGTAAAATGCTATTAAAATTTATATATTTATTTTTTAATATATGTTTATAAAATCAAATTCTCATCTATTTTTTCTACGATTAAAAACTGGAAAGCACATAGAATGTATGTATCGTAAAAAATTAATAAGGTCTGAACACAGCTAAAAAAAATTGACATCTATTGTTGACGTAGTGTAAACTAGAAGAAAAATTTAAATATGTGTTATAATAAATTTACAAAAGTTCTTAACAAATAGTGTGAAAAAAGTGGCCAACATTTTTGGATTTTTTCTAAATTTTTTGTCACATGCTTTATAACAATTTCAATTTACAATTTTTCTAATTCTAATTCACAACTAAAATATTTCTTGTATTTAGTAAATTTATTCAATTTTTAAGATTATTCCCAATAAATCAAACGATATTATAGCGATATCGAAAAGGTTTCATATAGGTGATAAAATGTGTCATATATACATATGTAGGTAATAATCATTTTCGAAAAAAACGATAGTTTTTATGGAGTTAAGTCCTTATGATAACGTTTTTCCATGAAATTATGATAGTTAAATTAGCGTAATCTAAATTTTATTCCGAATGTTGTTAATACTAAAAATAATGCTTTTAACACTTAAATATTCTAAGGATGGTCTTAATATTTATGTACGGTGCAGATTTTTCAAAAAAAGTTTCAATATATTCTGCCAAACCGAATATAACCTTATTTGTTAATTTTGAAAAACTCGCATTTTTTTAGTTTAAAAAAATTTCGAATTATTTATTTTCTAGAATAAGGAACTTCAAATTTAACACTATTGGACGAATATAATTTTTCTTATACATGCTTAAGTCCTCTTCCAAATCTCTCCTATACATTACTTTTCGAACAGGGGTCAGTTTAAAAGACACAATAGATGTGAAACTTAAAAAAATTAAAAAGATACATCATCGAGTGTTGGGTTTGTTCTTAAACATTTCATATATAACCTGAGTATATATATAACCTGAGTAATATATCTAATACTTAATATATGAGCTGTTTACCACACAGTTCACAAAAATGATGAAGTTGTGTATAAAAATATTTAATTTAAAGAGAAAAACTTAATAAATTAGCATAATTAAAGAAATTTAACTCTTGTTATGACTAACTCGATTTTTTGATGACTTTCAAAATAAACGGCTCATATATATTAACGGTTTGAAATGTGTTCCAATGAATATTGTGAATGAATGTGCATTACTTACATTATAATAAGTTATTCGACATGTTCAGTAGTGTAATAACGACCGCACATTAGTTGATTTTATTTGTACATGATGCACCTTGTGCTCAAAAGCTGTATTAGTACAGTTTTTTTTCTTCTTCACTTTTGTATCTGCAAGCTTTACCTAGTGTCTACATTAGGAAAATTTATATCAAAACAAGCGTCAAAATCAGTGCGAACATATACAAGGTAACCTTAGTTAAACAATTGATTATTATTTTGGTTGTTACAGTTGTTAAACTGCATATATAAAAAACAATAATGAATACGCCATATTGTTGTTTTTGTGCAACTGTTGCCACCTTCCACAAATTCGCGTTAAGTTTGACTTTTGTCTTGATAAAAAAATCTCTAATGTAGACACTATGTTAAAGGTGGCAGCATCGAGCCGCCTATGTTTTTTTTTCAAAGCCGCCGCCCCAAAAGTTTTCGGCTTAACATAGCCGCCAATTTTTTCCGGATTTATTGTAAAACCTTTAGTAAATATGCATTAATTCTTGAAATTTAAAACTATAATATGGTACTCTTTGAGCACCCTAACTCACTGAAAATAGTTAATATTTCCTATACTGTTTTTCCGATTTCAAACATTTAGGTATCAATTGAGAGCTCTTGAATGCGCATTTATAAAAAGAAAAATAAAAGTCCATTTAACATAACTTTTTTTAAAATATTTTGTAATTTCTTCTTTATAGTAAATTTTTTTGTGAACATGTTTTCTTAATAGCCGACCTTTGGCCGTGCGGAAGAGTTTTTAACTCTGTGGTATATCCAAAAGTGGGTTCGCTTACATAATTTTTCCTTTTTTCCAGTTTCTTAGGAAAGTACGTTTTAAATGGACTGTAACTTCGAAACTAATCAATTGCACTAAAAAAAATTTTATATCATTATTTTCAGCGTTAAAAGTTCTATAAGTGATGAAAAATTAAAAAAAAAAAATCGAAAATGAATTAGAACATTCAATTTAAGCCTTTAATTTAACATTAAACTTGTTAATCATTTTGCTTATACCGTCGATGACATTTTTAAAATCAACTGCCGCCCCATGAGTTTGCACACCGTCAAGAATTACGAATTATAGCAACGAATGTTAGCAACGAATAGTACAACGGTAACACTTTTTTACATATTTTTTTAAGTAATGGCATATAAATGTCGTAAATAAAGGCAAATGTAAAATAAAAACAGGATGTGTAATTTGCGCCACAGATTTGTTCGAACGTTGAACAAAATTTTGTGCGCCCATGAATTTGTGGACCAAATTTTTTTGTGTTTCGTTTTTCTCGCAGAACGATACTTGCACAATTGTTTGACCAACGATGTCTCCCATCAAACGTCATTTTTCTTATTTTTAGAGTTTTTGATTCATTGGAAAGATTTAAAGATTTTTGATCCAAAAATAAGATTTTTTTAATTTGTTATTTTGTAATTTTTGCTGAATTAACAATATTATCGCTATCAAAATACAAAGTTGAGTAAATATAACTTATATTTCCCTCAATCTTTTCTTTTTACACACAAAGATTTATTGATGTATTTTTGGAAATTATTTCAGTTGAAGTACATTTCAATAAGAAAATCGATTGCATTGCCCGCAATAAAAAGTCTGAGAAATGAACACACAAAATATTTTTTAACTAATTTCTTTGATTTTAGTCAGATTTTTATACAAAATTGGTTCAGTAACGTCGATTAGAAAATTGAATTAGAAACTAAAGATTAAAAATAAACCTGTATTAGGGAAAAACCAAATCCGAGTTTTGAAAAAAAAATAAAAGTGGAATAGAGGATTTTTTAGAAAAAAAAGTTGACATAAGACGAATTAATTAATATTTTTATTATTTGCAGTTTGGCAGCTGTAACAACCAAAAATAATAATCAGCTCTTTAACTGAGGTTCCCTTGTATACATTGGCACTAATTTTAACGTTTGTCTTGATAAAAATTTGTTCAATATAGACACTACGTTACATCCCACTGTTGAAATATGTAGTTCAAAGTTGACAAAAATGTATTTTTTCAACCATGTTCAGAGTTGCACGGTGATGAGCATCGTAATTTCAATGTAATATCCCCGAAATTGCACAATTTAGATAAAACGAATGCATGTGGACAATGGCCGTTTCATAAACCGTAACACGTTACAGTTATGTGTGCGCAACTATTAATCAATGCGAGTTTGAAATGCAAAACACCCGAAGGCCAACAAACACGAACGGCCTGATTGCCCATACTTAGTGTCTACATTAAGCCTCGTTCAGACCGGCACGAAATTTCATGCCGAAATTACGAATGGAACCTAGAGTGTTCATACTGGCTAGATGACATTTGATGTAATTTCGTGAACAGCTGATACTTATTGTTTACATTTTAAATTGTTATAGGAGTAAATTAAGTATTTTGAAATTGAAACAAATAAGAAACAATTACTTACTAAGTTGGAAATTATTAATGAAACTTTGCTAATAAGAAATTGTTATTTCAACAATTAAAAATTTTTAGACATGCAAAGGTAATGAAACGTATCCTTTCATTTTGCAAAATCACTTTAATAATTAATTTTAAGATTTGTGTTTAAATTTAAGATCAGCTGTCAATTGTTTTTTTTCTTCTCACGATTGAAACATGGAGTACATAGTTGAAAAAAAGTACTTTTTCCAACCATGAACAGAATTGCACGGAAATGGGCATCGTAATTTCAATGTAATTTCGCCAAAATTACACAAATTTATGTAGCTTCGTAAGTGTCAAAATGTATGGCAAATTACGTAATCTCAACTTTATTTCGACCGAAATAACGAAAGTACGTAATTTCGCGTCGGTCTGAATGCCCTATTATGCAAATTTTTATCAAAACAAACCTCAAAATCAGTGAGAATATATGCAAGGTAACCTTAGTTAAAGAGCTGATTATTATTTTGGTTGTTACAGTTGCCAAACTGCATATTGAAAAAACAATAATGAATACGCCATATTGTTGTTTTTGTGCAACTGTTGCCACCTTCCACAAATTCGCGTTAAGTTTGACGTTTGTCTTGATGAAAAATTGTGTAATGTAGACACTATGTTAAAAGATAACGGCAATGTTTGGAGATATGCTTCCCAACCAAGAACAGTTTTACAAATGAAGATTTTTCTCACAAAAATAAGATTTTTTAAGAGAAATTGTAAGATTTTTTTAAAAAATATGTGGCAACACTACGCTGCACGTAAAATTCAAAGAATAATAAGAGTAACAAGTCGATTATCAAAAACCTAACTAACAAAATACATGTAATCAAATGTATTTTACTGTTGCTAAAAAAAAATAAAAATACATTTTAAAAAAAAAAAAAAACGATTTTTCAATTGCCTAACTAGAGTTTTACCTCTACGTGTATACTCTCTAGTAAAAGCATCTCTGGCAAACAAAAAATGCACTTGTGTCTTGTTCGAACAAAATCTACAATGGTCCCAAAACGATTTTTTTTTTTTTTTTTTTTTTGGAAATAATCATGTTACTGGTGAACCGTCGGAAGCATCTAAATAAATTTTTACATTTAAGTCAATGAATTTTTGGCGAATTAAAATAAGTACATACCCAAGTTGACCAACTGTGGAAGTCTAGCCTAGTGACCAGCTAGGGGCCTGTGCTTCTCCAAATCAACTCGAAAATACCTCAGCTCTGACCGTATGAAATTTTGTTTAGATATCTCCAACGGTTCATGAATTACAGAATTATTAAAAAGTGTTTTGAGACTACTGTGCGTCATCAAAAAAAAAAAAGAAACAAGAAGCTGGTGTGTACGTAGAGTAGCAACTTTGCATTTCAATTCTCTACGTTCACAAGTGCATTTTTCTTTTTGCACAGGAGCAGAACTTCGGCAGAGCAACGCACAAAATTTTGTTCATTCTATTTTTGGTATCGCGAGTTTTAGTGGAACAAATCACAACTTTTTTTGTTGCCATCAGTGTTGCTTCGATGTGATGGCGAAATAAAACAGGTGGCAGCAATTCTACAAAAAAGAACAATTTTGCTTTACCCGCTGAAGTGTCAAACTCCAAGTAATCAAAAAATTAATGAATTCGCCGTATTGTTGTTTTTGTAGAACTGCGACTACCTATTTCATTTCGCCTTGGGATAAATTGTCCTTATATCAAGGCGAATTCATAGAAGGTGAGGTTAAAAGCACAACTGATTTGAATTCGCCGTAAATTAATACAACCAAATGTATTTTTTTCTGTTTGGTTTCTTCTTCTTTACTAGGGTGTCCCAAAAATAATTTTAAGAAAATTCGTTGATTTTTGTGGTTTTTCGGCGCAATTATCCGACAATATGGCGGCTTGTCTTTTAAAATCTGTAATGTCAAATTGTTGTTTATGTTGTGCACGAGAAGATAACAAAGTAAGATAACAAAGTAAAAAGTGCTGCCAAGTTTAAAAAATAACAACTTTGTTAACAAACTAATAATGAAAGGTAACAAACTAATGGACCATAGGTCGAACTGGGAGATTTGTTTTGGACCGGACCACTTGTAGGAGATAGAGGAGGGTTTCAGCTTCATTTTGATATATATTTTATTCACCGCTATAGTTTTTGGTAGAACAAAAATTTCAAAAAAAGATTATTCATATTTCACTCTAAGGGACATTTTGGACCCTAGGTCGAACTGAGTGATTTGTTCCTGGACCGGACCACTTGGAAGTGATAGTGGAAGGTCTCAGCTTCATCTTGATATACATTTTATTTACCGCTATAGTTTTTGGTAGAACAAAGTTTTCAACAAAAGATTTTTTCATATATCCCTCTAGAGGACATTTTGGACCATAGGTCGAACTGAGTGATTTGTTCCTGGACCGGACCACTTGGAGGTTATAGCGGAAGGTCTCAGCTTCATTTTGATATACATTTTATTTACCGCTATAGTTTTTGGTAGAACAAAGTTTCAAAAAAAGATTTTTTCATATATCCCTCTTGAGGACATTTTGGACCATAGGTCGAACTGAGTGATTTGTTCCTGGACCGGACCACTTGGAAGTGATAGTGGAAGGTCTCAGCTTCATTTTGATATACATTTTATTTACCGCTATAGTTTTTGGTAGAACAAAGTTTTCAACAAAAGATTTTTTCATATATCCCTCTAGAGGACATTTTGGACCATAGGTCGAACTGAGTGATTTGTTCCTGGACCGGACCACTTGGAGGTTATAGCGGAAGGTCTCAGCTTCATTTTGATATACATTTTATTTACCGCTATAGTTTTTGGTAGAACAAAGTTTTCAAAAAAAGATTTTTTCATATATCCCTCTTGAGGACATTTTGGACCATAGGTCGAACTGAGTGATTTGTTCCTGGACCGGACCACTTGGAGGTTATAGCGGAAGGTCTCAGCTTCATTTTGATATACATTTTATTTACCGCTATAGTTTTTGGTAGAACAAAGTTTTCAAAAAAAGATTTTTTCATATATCCCTCTTGAGGACATTTTGGACCATAGGTCGAACTGAGTGATTTGTTCCTGGACCGGACCACTTGGAAGTTATAGCGGAAGGTCTCAGCTTCATTTTTATATACATTTTATTTACCGCTATAGTTTTTGGTAGAACAAAGTTTTCAAAAAAAGATTTTTTCATATTTCACTCTAGAGGACATTTTGGACCATAGGTCGAACTGAGTGATTTGTTCCTGGACCGGACCACTTGGAAGTGATAGTGGAAGGTCTCAGCTTCATTTTGATATACATTTTATTTACCGCTATAGTTTTTGGTAGAACAAAGTTTTCAAAAAAAGATTTTTTCATATATCCCTCTTGAGGACATTTTGGACCATAGGTCGAACTGAGTGATTTGTTCCTGGACCGGACCACTTGGAAGTGATAGTGGAAGGTCTCAGCTTCATTTTGATATACATTTTATTTACCGCTATAGTTTTTGGTAGAACAAAGTTTTCAAAAAAAGATTTTTTCATATTTCACTCTAGAGGACATTTTGGACCATAGGTCGAACTGAGTGATTTGTTCCTGGACCGGACCACTTGGAGGTTATAGTGGAAGGTCTCAGCTTCATTTTGATATACACTTTATTCACCGCTATAGTTTTTGGTAGAACAAAGTCTTCAAAAAAAGATTTTTTCATATTTCACTCAAGGGACATTTTGGGTCATAGGTCAAACTGAGTGATTTGTTCCTGGACCGGACCACTTGGAGGTTATAGCGGAAGGTCTCAGCTTCATTTTGATATACATTTTATTTACCGCTATAGTTTTTGGTAGAACAAAGTTTTCAAAAAAAGATTTTTTCATATATCCCTCTTGAGGACATTTTGGACCATAGGTCGAACTGAGTGATTTGTTCCTGGACCGGACCACTTGGAGGTTATAGCGGAAGGTCTCAGCTTCATTTTGATATACATTTTATTTACCGCTATAGTTTTTGGTAGAACAAAGTTTTCAAAAAAAGATTTTTTCATATTTCACTCTAGAGGACATTTTGGACCATAGGTCGAACTGAGTGATTTGTTCCTGGACCGGACTACTTGGAAGTGATAGTGGAAGGTCTCAGCTTCATTTTGATATACATTTTATTTACCGCTATAGTTTTTGGTAGAACAAAGTTTTCAAAAAAAGATTTTTTCATATTTCACTCTAGAGGACATTTTGGACCATAGGTCGAACTGAGTGATTTGTTCCTGGACCGGACCACTTGGAGGTGATAGCAGAGGGTCTCAGCTTCATTTTGATATACATTTCATTTACCGCTATAGTTTTTCGTAGAACAAAGTTTTCAAAAAAAGATTTTTTCATATTTCATTTACCGCTATAGTTTTTGGTAGAACAAAGTATTGAAAAAAACAATGATGGTGGTGCCCGGATTGCAACGTACCAGCCTCTGAAATAAATGTAAATAATCTGGCAGCCCAGAAATAAATATATTAACAGTTTAAAAACTTGGCATACCTTTTATACTAACATGGCCACCAAGACGAATTTTTACAAGGTGGTTTCGATTAGACATGTAGCCTTCAGTTTTCTGAAGTGTCAAACTGCACATATAAAAAACTTTTGGAACGAACCTTTTTAAATCTGGCTTTGTAACCGTCAAATTTTATTTTCCATCAATGAAACAGCAGGTAAGTGTTTTTTTAATTGATTAAAAATAAGATTTTTAAGTGATAATAATAATTTATATAGTTAATATGTGTGAGTTTAAATTGTGATTTAAAAAAAATAGTGATTTTTTCTTTTTTCAAAAAAAAATTTTGTGTATGGTAATAGAGCTGCCGCGTATTTAAAAATAATTCTGAAAATGGGATTTTTTAAATTCCCAAATAAAAAAAATTATTTTGTAATTTTGCAGAAACAAATATTCTTTTTATTTTTATTTTGTTCTATCGCCATATCGAAAAATTATGGCGCAAAAGCAAAATAAAACTATCGCGAAAAGGAACTCGGTACAAAAAAGAAAACTATCGACATATCAAAAAAGTATCGCCATATTGAAAAAAATATTAAGAAAAACTATCGTTTTATCGGTAATATATGAAATTACAAACGGATCGACAAAATTATATAAAATTTAGAAAAAAATCAAAACATGAAATTTAAAATGAATTTTTATTTTTTATTTTTTTATTATATATTTATTAATACGCGCAGAAAGCTCAAGCGAGGGAAGACCACTATCAATAGAAGGAAGACTAAGCTTAAGCAAAGAAAGGCCATTAGAAGGAAGACAAAAAACTTACAAACTTGGAAAGAGGGTAATAAATGTAAATTTTCACTAATACCTTTTATTAACTTTAATAATAGAATTATTTTAATACTAAATATAAAAATATTTAATAATAATTTTAAAGTATTTTGTAAATTAATATATAATATAAGAATATATTAAGAATAATTTATAATTAGATAAATTAGTTTAATAAAATATTGATTTCAAAAAATTTTACAAATAAAAAATTTTTAACAATATATAATTTTTAAACTTTTTTTTTTTTTTTTTGTTACATCTAGAGGCGAAATTTCATCATCAGAGTAAGACGTAAGTTTAGTTATTGTTCAAATGATTTAAAGACCATACTGTTAAATTGCTCATTTTTAGAGGATTTGCAGATCATTTCTTCGAAAAATGTTAAATTATTTGAAATTATTATTGAATCGTTAAATGCTATTTGAAAAAAATCTAAATATAATAAGCTTCAAAATAATTTAAAAAATAGAAGAAGGATCTGTAGTATGGCAAAAACCTTGCTGAAAACACGCAAGGTAATAAAAGTAGACACATTTAATAGTGCTACGAAAAAGGCAATCTTCAAAATATACATAAGCTGGAAACATTAAGAAAATGTAAATCTGAAGGTAATTATGATAAATATTATCATCCAGATCCAGTTTACGCTCTTATTTTGATGAAAGATGGTCCGTATAAAAATTATATACAACTAGTTGCTTCTCCATTAACAGTTTATACATGGGAAAAGCATACGTTTGAAACTTTTTCCAGTAATGTAATTCTTGAAGATTCAAAATATACATTTCATATTGATGCATCTGGCGAAAGCATGAAACACGTAAAATGTGCTGAAAAGAGAATTTTGACATATAAAATTGTTTTACGAATTTCAGAAATAAAAAAAATTTTAACAATTGCGGAAGCAATTCTTTCTCGCCACACACTCAGTGAAATTTGTGCTTTTCTAGACAAATTGAAATTGTTCATGAAAGAGAGCAATATTAAATATCAGTTCAAATGGCCTTATTGCAGACGGGTTTGTACTGATGTAAGTCCCGCATTATATGGCGCAGTGTTGAAAAGTTTTAATAATCAAACATTATTGGAATACCTTATAGTGTGTGCTAAGTATCTAAATAATGTTAAATTAAATTCAAAGCTCAAACCTGATTTTGTTATCTTGCAGTGGTGTAAATGTCACTATATAAATATAATTTGCAAAGATTTAAATTTAAAATTAGGTAAAAACATTATTTTAAAACCCTTGCTTAAGAATGCTTTAGTAGCGGCATTTAGTTTAAGCAGTATGGAAGAGTGTGAACGTTGGTTTAAGCATATTTTTACTGTTTTACTGTCGCCGTTTAAAACTTGTTTATTTGAACAAAGTTTCGAAATATTACATCAATGCATAATAGAAATTTCTGATGAAAACTTAAGTAAGGAATATACGATTTACGATTATGAAAAAATCGACTTTTTGGAATCAGTTGCACTTAATAGTCCTTTTCGGAAAATTTTTCTTTCGATATATGAGGATATTAAAACTGCAATGAAAAATGTTACAACAGGTCGTTGCGTAAATCAATACCGCAACGATGATATGTGTACGTTTTTGTTAAATAAATATTGCCCTTTTATTGTACTTTGGACAAACGTTATGGGCATTCATGTTGATACATCTGGGGAGCATATAAGTAATGGCCCGATTGAATTTTCTTATTATTTGCAAAAACATGTTATACTACCGCACAAATCTGTAAGACCAGATGTTTTCGTTAAAATAATAAGAATTGATTATCTAAGTTCCTTAAAGGAGTTACGATATAATTATAAAATGTTTGGATCAGTTGATAAGGAAATAGAGAATACAATTATTTTAAGCAAAAATGAGTTAAATGAAAAGCATAACAATAGTAGAATAATTAAAGAGCATTCTTATATTTGTTCAACTCCAAGCGAAAAAACAAGACTCCACACTGGATATAAGTGTTGAAGTAATAGAAAAAGATCACAGTTATTCTCAAGCAAGTGGGAATATTAAGACAGAGCACGAAGAAGAATGGGGGAAGTTGAGTCAAAAAAAAACAATTCCTAAAATAATGCATGAAGCAAAGGCAAGTAAGAAGGTTTCAGAAATTCGTAAAAATAATAGTAATGCGATTCAAAAAGATAACTTTTTTCTATTTAAATTTGATGAATTATTTTCTGAAATTAATAATAGAATAGACTCTATAAATGTTCGATTTACCGATTATTTAGAAAAGTTTAAAAATTATATATTGTTGAAAATTTTTTATTTGTAAAATTTTTTGAAATCAATATTTTGTTAAACTAATTTATCTAATTATAAATTACTCTTAATATATTCTTATATTATATATTAGTTTACAAAATACATTTAAATTATTATTAAATATTTTTATATTTAGTATTAAAATAATTCTATTATTAAAGTTAATAAAAGGTATTAGTGAAAATTTACATTTATTACCCTCTTTCCAAGTGTAAGTTTTTTGTCTTCCTTCTAATGGCCTTCCTTTGCTTAAGCTTAGTCTTCCTTCTATTGAGCCTTCCTTCCATTGATAGTGGTCTTCCTTCGCTTGAGCTTTCTGCGCGTATTAATAAATATATAATAAAAAAATAAAAAATAAAAATTCATTTTAAATTTCATGTTTTGATTTTTTTCTAAATTTTATATAATTTTGTCGATCCGTTTGTAATTTCATATATTACCGATAAAACGATAGTTTTTCTTAATATTTTTTTCAATATGGCGATACTTTTTTGATATGTCGATAGTTTTCTTTTTTGTACCGAGTTCCTTTTCGCGATAGTTTTATTTTGCTTTTGCGCCATAATTTTTCGATATGGCGATAGAACAAAATAAAAATAAAAAGAATATTTATTTCTGCAAAATTACAAAATAATTTTTTTTATTTGGGAATTTAAAAAATCCCATTTTCAGAATTATTTTTAATTACGCGGCAGCTCTATTACCATACACAAAATTTTTTTTTTGAAAAAAGAAAAAATCACTATTTTTTTTAAATCACAATTTAAACTCACACATATTAACTATATAAATTATTATTATCACTTAAAAATCTTATTTTTAATCAATTAAAAAAACACTTACCTGCTGTTTCATTGATGGAAAATAAAATTTGACGGTTACAAAGCCAGATTTAAAAAGGTTCGTTCCAAAAGTTTTTTATATGTGCAGTTTGACACTTCAGAAAACTGAAGGCTACATGTCTAATCGAAACCACCTTGTAAAAATTCGTCTTGGTGGCCATGTTAGTATAAAAGGTGTGCCAAGTTTTTAAACTGTTAATATATTTATTTCTGGGCTGCCAGATTATTTACATTTATTTCAGAGGCTGGTACGTTGCAGTCCGGGCACCAACGTCATTGTTTTTTTCAATACTTTGTTCTACCAAAAACTATAGCGGTAAATGAAATATGAAAAAATCTTTTTTTGAAAACTTTGTTCTACAAAAAACTATAGCGGTAAATAAAATGTATATCAAAATGAAGCTGAGACCTTCTACTATCACCTCCAAGTGGTCCGGTCCAGGAACAAATCACTCAATTCGACCTATGGCCAAAAATGTCCCTTGAGTGAAATATGAAACATTTTTTTTTGAAAACTTTGTTCTACCAAAAACTATAGCGGTAAATGAAATGTATATCAAAATGAAGCTGAGACCTTCTACTATCACCTCCAAGTGGTCCGGTCCAGGAACAAATCACTCAGTTCGACCTAGGGTCCAAAATATCCCTTAGAGTGAAATATGAAAAAATCTAAAAATCTTTTTTTGAAAACTTTGTTCTACGAAAAACTATAGCGGTAAATAAAATGTATATCAAAATGAAGCTGAGACCTTCTACTATCACCTCCAAGTGGTCCGGTCCAGGAACAAATCACTCAGTTCGACCTATGGTCCAAAATGTCCTCTAGAGGGATATATGAAAAAATCTTTTTTTGAAAACTTTGTTCTACCAAAAACTATAGCGGTGAATAAAATGTATATCAAAATGAAGCTGAAACCTTCCACTATAACCTCCAAGTGGTCCGGTCCAGGAACAAATCACTCAGTTCGACCTAGGGTCCAAAATGTCCCTTAAAGTGAAATATGAATAATCTTTTTTTGAAATTTTTGTTCTACCAAAAACTATAGCGGTGAATAAAATATATATCAAAATGAAGCTGAGACTCTCCTCTATCAACTCCAAGTGGTCCGGTCCAAAACAAATCTCCCAATTCGACCTAGGGTCCATTAGTTTGTTATCTTTCATGATTAGTTTGTTAACAAAGTTGCGACTGTTAACTTGGCAGCACTTTTACTTTGTTATCTTACTTTGTTAAGTTCACGCCGACGTTTATGTTTACAATCTTTGTTCACATTTTTCGTTTACTTTTATGTTATTGCGTCTTACTACTTTTTTATTACGTGAAATATCAAATGTGTCTTTTGCTTTTTTGTAAGCAAACATGTGAAATGTCAAAATTAAAGTTGACATAAGAGATTTTAATGCAAAAACAATTATCGAGGAGAGAACGCTGCGTTAATAACATTTTTTAAATTAAAAAATTATTAAAAATATATCGTTAAAACCAAATGTAATCTTTAAATTTATAAATCAATAGTTTTTATATAACTTTTTTTCTTAAGCATGAGAATTCATTTGGATATTTTCTTTATACGACAAAAACTCCACAATTTTTTCTATTGCCATAAATTTAGTTCTTAGCCAATTCCAGGCATTTTGTTTTTGGATTGGCATTTTTATGTCAATTTTAGTTTTGACTTTTTACATTTTTAAGTATTAATAAAAGTTACATACATATGTTAAGTATATTTTTATATAATTAATATAATTATATTTGTTATTCAGTTTTTTATATTTTTCTTCAATCATGCAGAATTTTTCAATTAAACGCAAACAAACAATAAGTCTCAATAACACAAAATAAACAAAAATGTAAATAAAGATTGTAAACGTATAGAAATTGACAGTACAGATTTTAGAACACAAGCCACCATATTTCTGTCAATAAGAAAAAACTATCAGCCGTTTTAATGCCGCTACCTTATTAATCTGCCTATATATATAGTACTTCATTTTATTGCAGGGATCAAACGTTGCGAAAATAGGTAAAAAAAAATAAATGAACATGTTACATGGGGCGTTAAAAAATTACTGAAAATGTAACAAACCAAACGGCAACCTGGTCCCAAGATACTATCTATATGAAAAGTGGAAGAATACTGTTTAGAGATTGTAAAAAGGTTTCCGTGCAAAAAATTCCTTGATCCATTTTCGAGAAATCTGAGTCCCTCAATCTTGCCCACAGATTCTATCATATCCTGTAATTAAATATTAGATTTATAAACATATATATATATATATATATATATATATATATATATATATATATATATATATATATATATATATATATATATATATATATATTGTTATCAAGACAAACGTCAAACTTAACGCGAACTTGTGGAAGATGGCAACAGTTGCACAAAAACAACAATATGGCGTATTCATTATTGTTTTTTATATATGCAGTTTGACAGCTGTAAGAACCAAAATAGTAATCAGCTGTTTAATTAAATTTACCTTGTATATATTCCCACCGATTTTGACGTTTGTTTTGATAAAAATTTGCCTAATGTAGACACTAGGTAATCGCCACGAAAAATTTTACATACACGCTACCAGAGACCTGCGCCGAACGGGTGAAATCCGGCTAAAAACAGCCGCCGTTTTTAAATTATTTTTGGTAAGATTTGTTAAAAACGAAAACAATGTTAATCAATGGGACATGAAAATAAAGATTTTTAATTTGAAAAATGTGTGTTTATGTGTGTATATAACCCATGTCACCCAAATTTTTGTTGAAATGAGTGCAAAAAATTATTTTTCGTTTTTGTAAGGCATGTGTCGGGTTTTTGTGAGTAAAAACGTAAAAACTGACGTTTTTGTACACATTTTCTGTTTCTTTTTTAATGCATTTACAAATGCCATTAATGTCAAACACAGACAATCGGTAAAATGTAATCGTAAGGCGAAATGCGTTGTCAGAATTATAAATAACAGAAAATTTCTGCAACAGATACGTGTGTCGCCAACACCACTCTCACTAGAACCACTCGATTCGCTAAAATAATATGCCACTGATGAAAACATTATTGCTAATTTAAAAAATATGCTCGCAATTTAGTTTTTGCAATATGTAAATTATACCCCACACCACCATAGGTGGTAGCGGTATTATGCGTTTGTGCTGATGTTTGTAACGCACAGAAAAAATCATCCAACACCCACCTTAAAGTATACCAATCGACTCAGAATCACCTTTTGATGTCCGTCCATTGAAATTGGTTATGATCGGACCATTATTTCACCCTGCGCCCATATAAATGTCATCCCGGAATAGGGGTTTAACGATCATAAATGCCTTAAATATAGCAATATTTTAATGAAATTCGGTGCAAAGAAGTTTTGAATAAGTTTGTGGCAAATTTCATGGAGATCGGTCTATGATTCACTTTCGTCAATCACTATAAAGTGTATAAATTCATATAAATGTTAGTATTTACGTAATATTCTGTATTCGTTTATTTTATTTTACACTTAGTAAAAGTATAGTTCCTCCATGAATTTTAATACAACAATGGTGGGGGGTCGGGCTTGACCGACCAAATCTTTCTTACTTGTTTATTTTTGTAATATTTTCCTAACACAACATTTTTAATTAAACAACTGTTTTTGTTTATATTTAAGGGTTGCCTTTTTGTGTTCAAAAAGCATTACTTTGTATGAAAAAGATTTACAAAATGAAAATCAAATATAATGGAAACAATAACATTTGGCAATAGCAAACACACAAAGTAACCTTGTGTCTACATTAGGCAAATTTTTATCAAAACAAACGTCAAAATCAATGCGCATATATATACAAGGTAACCTTAGTTAAACAATTGATTATTATTTTGGTTGTTACAGTTGTCAAACTGCATATATAAAAAACAATAATGAATACGCCATATTGTTGTTTTTGTGCAACTGTTGCCACCTTCCACAAATTCGCGTTAAGTTTGACTTTTGTCTTGATAAAAAAAATCTCTAATGTATACACTATGTAAAAGAACGTAAGATAGACGAGTACTTTAAAAATACTCATTTTCTTACGTTGCCATCTGGTTACGACACGCTTGTCTGAATCTTCATATGTTTTGTATAAACAGGCCATTAATTTCAACCGGCTGAGAGCCGATTTTAAGCCGCCGTCGAAGCTTTTTAACACAAGTCACCGCATATAAAATTCCTAGGCGCAGGTGTCTGCACGCTACACGCGCTGGGAAATACTAAATCATATAGGCATGTTACAGTTGTTTTTTGATTAAAGTTTAAAAATTTTCCTCAACATCATCGAGTGCGTGTGTACATGTTTGCGACTGTTTTACGATTCCCAGGGATCGTTTGTAAGTCAGTGGAGGCTTTGTGGCCACGAAAAGCAGGAAAATGTTTCGCCTGATTATGAACAATTGCGGTCGCAGTGATTACAGGTGAGCACGAATGAATTGTTTACACACAATGGAATACACGTAGACTTTATTATTCAAAATATTAAAATTTCTGTTGTTATGTCACTGCTGGTAAGTAAAACGCATTTATTTATTTCTCGTATCGTTTTAGCCGCTACTTACTACAACAAATACCAAAGAGTCATATCAACACATCTCTTACAAAGAAGACTTTTAAGGACATCATACAATTAAAAAAATTTCACAACACTCCACCAAATGCCGAATTTGGTGGTGCTTGTTCAAAGTCTACGTTGCAGTTAGCTAAAATCCGAGCACTTCTTTTAGGAGGCGCTGGAGTAACAATAGGTTTTGCAGCTCGCACTTTTTTGCAGCAGTGCCGTAATAATGTACAATGTGAAAGTAATCGATTGGCGGGAGTTATTCAAAAGACACTACAACAAGAAGATGGAAAATTTGATTGGAAATGTTTTTGGTCTTATCTGGAACCACATTTATGGGAGTTTCTTGGTGCTATAGCGGTAAGATATGTATTGTATATCTATTTATATAACTCATTATCTAGACAGAATCAAAAGATTTGTTTGCTGAATATATTGTACTTTTAGGCAGCACTTATTGTGGCCTTTATCAATATACGAATACCAAATATGTTGGGTAATTTAATTAACATATTAGCCCAATACGCCAACACTTACGTCAAGGACCCCTTGAATAATTCCTTTTTCAAGGATGTGAGTAAACCTGCCTCTAATCTACTTAGTTTATATGTGATGCAATCTGGTTTCACATTCATCTACATCTACCTCTTAAGTCGTATTGGGGAACAAATGGCTGCTAAGCTGCGTCAGGATCTCTTCCGTCAAGTCATTATACAAGATATTGAATTTTTCGACAAGAATCGCACTGGTGAACTGGTAAATCGTTTAACGGCCGATGTCCAAGATTTCAAATCGAGCTTTAAGCAGTTTGTATCGCAAGGTTTACGTAGTGTGGCCCAACTTGTAGGCGGAGGAATATCGCTTTTTGTCATTTCGCCCCATATGGCAGCCATCGCATTAGCGTCTGTGCCATGTGTTGTAATGTTTATGACATATTTGGGCAAAAAACTACGACATTTAAGTAAAAGTTCCCAAGAACAATCGGAACGTGCGACATCTGTGTGTGAAGAGGCTTTATCGAATGTACGTACAGTACGTTCTAGTGCTTGTGAATATAGGGAAATGGAATTATTTGAACAAGAAACTAATGAAGCTGCTCGATTAGCCCAGGAACTGGGCTATGGTATAGCTGTGTTCCAAGGATTGACAAATTTTTTCCTAAATGGTTTAGTCCTTTCAACACTTTTTATGGGAGGTCATCTTATGTCGACCGAAAGTTTATCGCCGGGATCTTTAATGGCTTTCTTAGTTGCATCTCAAGGTGTACAACGCTCTCTAGCCCAAGGCTCTGTATTGTTGGGTACTATGATTCGAGGCATGACCGCTGGAACTCGAGTTTTTGAGGTATAATTTTTAAATATTATTAATAATGAGTATAATTATTTCAGATTCTGTTGAATTTTTGTTTAGTATTTACAACTACAACCTAAAGTTGAACTCCTGAGAGGCTATGAAATTCCCTCAGAACGATTAAAAGGTGAAATACGTTTTGAAAATGTTTCTTTTGCATATCCAACTAGACCTGACCATGTAAAGCATATTTAAACTGAAATTTAGTTCAAAATTTAATGGTGTTGTTTTTGTTTACAGATTGTTCTTAAAAATTTCAATCTGACGCTTAGACCCGGCGAAACTGTTGCTTTAGTTGGAGCCAGTGGTTCTGGTAAATCGACTATAGCTTCGCTGGTCGAACGTTTCTATGAACCCTCCTCGGGTACCATTAAAATCGATGGTTATAAATTAGAAGACATTTCGCCTCATTGGTTACGAGGCAATGTTTTGGGTTTCATAGAACAACAGCCAGTATTGTTTGCTACTACTATTTGGGAAAATATACGCTACGGTAGACCTGGATCAGAGGAAGAAGAGGTATATGCAGCTGCTAAATTGTCGCAATCGCATGATTTTGTTTCGGCACTTCCAGACGGTTACCAAACTAATGTTGGTGAACGTGGTACCCAATTGAGTGGTGGTCAACGTCAACGCATCGCTATAGCTCGTGCTCTGTTGAAAAATCCTAAAGTTTTAATACTAGACGAAGCAACCAGCGCATTGGATGCTACAAGTGAAGCTGAAGTCCAGAAAGCTTTGGATACAGCTGTATTGAATCGTACAACTTTGGTTATAGCCCATCGTCTATCTACCATACGCAACGCGGATTTAATAGTTGTTTTAGACAAAGGATGTATAGTGGAGGTATGTAATACATTAGTATTTTAAGATTAAGTTTTATATCATTTTTTCATGTTTTAGTCCGGAAAACACGACGAACTTATGGCTAAGCGCGGACTTTATTACGATTTGGTACGACAACAAGAAAAACATGGAGTTACAGAAGATATTTCTCGTAATATCAAAAATACTGCCGACAATAAAAATGCCAGTGAAACTCATGCCAGTAGTAACAGCACTAATGGTGCTAATGATATTAAATCCCAACAGTTTAATTCCCAAAATACTAACGATAATTTTTACGCCAGCAGTAGCAATATTCATAGCAGTGATAGCGAGAGTAATTTCAAAGCTAAACAACGCCCCAATATGACGCAGGGTTAACAATTCTGCCCTTAGATAATATAAGCAAATTTAGTTAATATGAAAAAATATAATTTTATTTTCTTTTAGAAAGTATTTTTTTTTTTTTTTTTTTGCTGCCGAAATCCTTTTATAAGTCCGTAGGTTTAAAATGGATTCATGTGTATTACATAATGTGAAATTAAATTTTAAAGTATGTAACGTATTACATAAAGTACTTAGAAAGTTGTTATTAGTATTCTAAATCTCAATAAATTGTTGGTCCTTTTTTAAAAATATTGTTTTAATTAAAAAAATCAGTTTTGGTAATTTTTGTTACTCAAGTGTATGAAATATGAAGATCAATTTTTATTATTTTATATTATATAATTGTAATAAATCCACAAAAAAAATATTTACGAAAAAATTTCAATTAAATTAGTAATCAGCGTGAAAATGATTTCAAATATTTTTATAGTTAAATAAAATATTAAAAATCAAAATATTCTAGAGCAATTTAAATTAAAGTTTTACATAGAAAAATCTAAAATCCAATCAATTACGAAAATACAGTAGACGCTCAAAAATTCGAACTCTCAGAAATACGAATCAGTAATTTCATTACATTTGGCGCTCTAAAATTAGAATCCAAAATTCGAGTGATGTTTTCTTTTTTATTGTAAACACTAAAATTATGACAATTTAGTTTAACCAAATACAAAGTAAAAATGGGAATCCTATTTTAATAGATGATTTACAGATCTTGTTGTTAGAGTTTAAGAGTCAGTTTTTTGGTGTTTGTATATGTATACGGTTTAACATTTATTAAAATAAGAAAGTGGACTAGAAATGCCAAACAAACGTAAGAAAAACACTTTGTCTTTACAAGACAAATTAAAAATATTGAAAAAGATTGACAAAGGCGTTAAAGGAAAGCGTTTAGCACTGGACTTTAATGTACTATACTTCTACCATTAGCTATATTAAATCGAATAGAAAATCAATATTGGATACTGTTGACAACACTAAACAACACGTATCCAATAAAACTTTACATAGTCCTGAATATCCGAAAATGAAAAGTCGTCTCCATGAGTAGTTTCTTAACGAGAAAAAAAGGGGACATTAAATGGACCCATATTAAAGGAGAAAGCTAAAGTAATTTTCAGGCAAGAATATACCGACAAAGCTGAAAATGACTTTCGGGTAAGCGATGGATGGTTTACCAAATTTAAAAAACGGCATGGAATTCGTCTTTTAAAAATTAGTGACGAGATTTTATCCAGCGACACTAATTCAGTCACTCCTTTTATTCATAGACTTCGTGCTAAAATCGCAGAAATGGGCCTAGTGGAATCTCAAATATATAATAAACATATGTTTCAGCTTCCGGAAAAAGTGCTCCGGGATACACAAAACCCAAAAAGAAAGAATTTCTATCTTACTTGGAGCAAATTTTGATGGTTCCTGTTATTGGAAAAGCCAAAGATCCAAGGTGTTTCAAAAAATTTAACAACCCACTACATTACGGTTTTTCAAAAAATGCTTGGATGACATCTCGAATATTTTATGACTGGTTTCATAAGATCTTCATTAATGAAGTATGTAAGTGCAAAGTTCCATAATTCTAAAATATTTTTTAATAGGTCATTCGTTTTTCCGAGGAAATAATTTGCCTCCAAAAGCCCTTTTACTTATTGACAACTGCTTCGCCCACTCACCCATTGAGGCAATGCAAAGCGAAGATAGAAATATAGTGGCGTACTTCTTTCCAGCCAAACTAATTGCTGAGAATGGTGAACTAAACAAAAATTTTAAATCTCATTTAATCAAAGATGCAATAATTTTATTAAAGAAAGCTTGGGATGAGGTCACGCAAACAGCTTTAAAAAATTCTTGGTCAAAGTTGTTCAATTGGGACTCTGACGAATACGATAGTGGTGATGATGTGCCTCTATCACGGTTGCTGGAAGAAGATCAGGACTTTAATGACGTTGTCCAAATAAATCCAAATCGTTTGACGCAAATTGATCTGAATAATTCTATATCTGTAAGAGAAATCGAAAGATGGAATGAAGATGACTTTGAGAATGAACCTTTCCATATATTTGACAGCGAAAGTTTGTCTTTAGACACGGATGAAGATAGTGATGTGGAAGTTCCACCTAATATTTCTTATTCCGAAGATACTGCAAGTGTAATTTAATAAAAAGCAGTGAATTATTTTCCACTAAGCACTTGTCAAATCTTTTAGATCTCCGTAATGAAATCGTTTTGTCGGAAATACAAAAACACACTAAAGTCAAATGAACTGAATTGTTATTTTTTTGTTATATTTCGTTAAGTTTTTTATAGTTTTTATTTTTAAATAAACTAAAATGAAAAAAACATAGTTTTTTATACCTTTATGGTCAAATTTACCTACATTTTTGTATAAAAAAAACCGTCCAGAAATTCGAATAATTCGGAAATTCGAATCGCGTGTACTGTAATACATATTCAATTATTTTATTGGTTGAAATCCTTTTTTTAATTACTATTGACTTTATTGAAACCTTTATAAAATAATTAATTACATTGTTATGAGAATTTACTTAAAAGTATTATTAACATCTAAATAATTAAATAAGGAAACTATTAATATAACAGTAAGTTGTTGGTTGGAAAAGATGTCAAAAAAAAACCTTGAACATACTTAAACGTTATAAGAAATTTTAAAAACAACTCAATTATTACTCTTTAAGTAAAAAAGAGTCTTAGTGATTGTATAACAAATTTCTTATTATTTTATATGTATACGTTCTGCATTTTTCATTAAATGACAGAGTCGGTTCCCTTCCAAATGAATTAAAACATTTTATGCTTAAAGTTTCTATGCATGAATTATTATGAATTATTTTCAGATTTTTAATTTGTATTATCTGTAACTTTTTTTGTAAGTTTTAGCAGCTTTATTAAACCAGACTTGGCATCCGTAGGCTATAATTGGTCGAATACACATTTTGTAAATAAGGATCTTGTTTTTTAAATTAAGTTAAGTAAGAGGTAAAGTGCACGTCCGCATTTGATTGCTTTATCACAAATATACTGTATGTATTGTTTAAATGATAGTTTTTTTTATCTAAGATAATTCCTAGATATTTGATGCTATCCTGCAGAGGAATAAAAACTCCCCTAGAATATAAATGTTTTGTAGGAATACGTTTCTGTGATCCATTATATGGAAATATAATAGCATGTGTTTTACTAACATTAACTTTTATGTTCCATTTATCGAAGTATTTACGACATCTTACCGCAGCAAATAAAAGCATTGTTGTCAGCGTAAAAAGCTACTTCTTGATTCATGCGAACAGTAAAATCGGAAATACATATTGAATAAAGAGTAGGTGATAATGCCTATCACTAGATAGCGTGTTATCTATAGATATAACAAATGAGCGATGATCTAAGAAACTCTTTATTATTTTTTGCAGGTACGTTGGATAATTGAATGAAAATAACTCCAGTGCTCTTAGGATTTTTTTTTTTTTTTGTTTGATTCAATAAAATTAACAACTCTTTTTACTTGATGTACTGTAGAGTGCTCCTTGCGGAATCCAAACTGTTGAGGGTTAATAATATTATTTTGTTTGGAAAAGTCTAAAATTCTCTTATTAATTATTTTTTCAAATACTGTATCCAATAGGCTTAGGATGCTGATTGGTCTATATCTAGACGGTAAATTAGAATCCTTTCCTAGCTTAGGAATTGGAATAACTGCCTTCTTAAACATCGTTGGAAAATAGCCCTCAATTAGCAAGAGTTGAAAACTCTACATAGAGTTTCAAAAAAGCAATCGGCCATCTTTTTAAGGATAATGCTATTAATGTCATCTAAACCGACGGCTTTATTATTTTTCAATAAAAGTACATCTAAATTGATAAGCTCTACATTAGATCTGTCAAGAATTGTGTCGTTAAGATCATGAATGAATCTTGAGACAGCTGTGTCCATAGGTGAATAATTATTTAAAGTAATGGTGTGAGAATTACCAAATACGTCTGCTATTGAATTAGCCTTTTCATTGTCAGTTTTTAAAACTTCGCCGTTTACATGAAGATCAGTAAAAGGCATTTTGTTTCCTTTAAGGGCTTTTTTTTTACTTTGCAAAATTTTTTAGACCACAAGGGCAAATTTGAAATAAATTTTGACCAGGATTCATTTCGGTCTTTATTAAAGTGGAACTTAATAAGTTTATTTAATAGTTTCAGAATACTTTTCAATTGATTTTTATAATTAAAATTCCTACACCTTTGAAATTTACGTTTGTATTTATTTCTCTGACTAATTAACATTTTACTAATATCAGAGATTTCTCGTTTCCAAGAATTTTTATGACCGAAAGGTATTTTATTAAACGCTTCTTTAACTATAGATATAAATTTATTAAAACAAAAATTTAGATTACCTGAATTAGTAACAGGTTGGTCAATCTTTATACACCTAATTTCATTTTCCACTCAGTTTCTGATTGCTGACAAGTCTGCGCGATAATACAAGGGAACTGAATATGTCATGTTTTGAACCTGTCCAGAAATAAAGCAAGATATAGTACATGGTCCGACTGTAAAACATTTGGATGTGACTCAAGATTTGAAAAATGGAGACAAGAGTTAGATAAAGGAATGTCTACTGTAGGCGGTTGAACGGGGTTAATATTTTGTCTAAAGCGAGTGTATTTATTTGGGTAGTATATGTAGTAACTGGATTGAAGGCAGTGACTGTAGAGCTCTTTCCCGGCCGAATTACTTGACACTCAATTCCAATGTGTGTGTTGGGCATTCAGATCACCGAAGATAAAAAAAATCGTCCGCAAATGAAGTTAGTTTATCCAAATCAGTCTTGAATTTGGAAGTGTGAACTGGATTATAAGCTGAAGTAAATATAACTGGTCTTCTATTAATAATAACTTATATTGAAATACTCTCTGCAGTACTCGTTTTGTCTTTCGGTAACAACAAATGCTTAATATTACCCTTTATTGCAATAAGGACTCCTCCGCCATGCGTAGATCTCTATAAATTTTAAAGCCACCAAGTTTAAATTTGTGGTACGGTTTCAAAAATGTGTCATTTAAAAGGACTATATCGATTTTCATTTTCTGCAAAACATATTCCAGTTGGGCAGATGCTGACTCAGTTGTTATGTCTTGGGCATTTCAGTGCATAACATGAACATTGTGAATACAAGTTGAATTATATGGCATGTTGAAGCATCATACCCAAAACTCGTAGCTTGTCGTACTTGTTCTGACTTCCCTGCAAAGCATCGATAGTATCAAAAAATATTTGCATAAGTTTTTCGTTTGAAATGCCATCGTTATTATCTCTTTCGTAGCTTTTATTTTTAGCTACTTCAGAATACAAATTAGCATGAAGGAGGAAATTACGTGCATTATTTTGGGGTACTTGTCTTAGTAATTCCGGAAAATCATGATCGTCTTGGTTAAAATACAAAACAGTTCTTCTGCTAGTCGCCCTAGTTCTTGATGTTACCCGATGTCGGATCTCTAAATATTCTTGACGACTTGGGCACTTTGGGTTATCAGCTCTATGGTTTACATTCTTTAGGTTTTTTTTTATGTAGTTGTAGTACTTATAAATCACACTTCCATCACAATTAATTTTGTTAAGTGTGCAAACTGCATAATCGTGATTTCCGGCACAGGCTGCACACACTACAATACGATTTCAATTTTTAGCACCATGTCCATACATTGCACTCTTGGAGAATTGTGTGGGACCTTTGTTGCCTTTCAGAGGTTTTCTCCAATACACAGAAATATTACAAAAATATCTTATTTTCATAACCTCTCTTTTTGAAACATATTGACTATCAAAATCGATAAGATAGATTGCGTCATCTACACTGGATCTCTTTGTCACTAGCTCCTTAATGCTTACCGGGTTTATATTGAGTGAGCTAACAAACAATGCTTTCTTCTTTTTTGAGCAAATATTGCTAAACAAAAGAAATTTAAAGTAAATTTAAGTAGTTTTTTACATTTTTTAATTTAAAAATTTAATTAGTTTTTCTAGCAAAAATTAACATGATATATCGTTTAATAGACCATATTTTTTCTGTTTACGTTAGGTTAGGTTAGATGGGCAGCTGTTAATGTAAACTAGACAGCTCTCTAGGGTCCTTTTGGTCCCGAGAATAGGTTCCAATCGGAAACGCACTAATAATAATAATAATAACAATAATAATAATAACAATAATAATAATAATAATAATAATAACAATAATAATAATAATAATAATAATAATAATAATAACAATAATAATAATAATAATAATAATAATAATAAAAACCGAACTCTTTTAATATTTTTATTTGAAAAATATTTTTATATGTAAATTTCTAAATATTTAAATGGAAGGAATTAAGTATTACTTATGTATCATAATCACTTTATTTTATATTCATCTTCCACATAAATAAGAACAAGTTAATGCTATATTCGTCTGTGGCGAATCTTATATACGTGCTGAGATGTCTTATATGAAAATGAAACACATTATATTGGATATAATTACCTATACAATCAGGGAATAATATTATGTATTAACTATTTCTTTTTTTTTATTACTAAAAGTATACAGAAATATGTGTAGTATTAGTTTTTAAAAGAAAAGAAATTTAAAATAAAAAGTTGAACTAAAAATACTTTACATGCCATTTACACCAAATAAAAACTAGTAGTTTTGGGCTTTATTTGATTTTTGAATAAAAAACTACGTAAATTTGTTCGGTTTTTCCATACAAATCAAAAACCATTTTTAACTAGTTTTTATTGAAAACCAAATAAAAACCACTAAAATAACTAATTATGATACATTCTGTTAAGCAAATTTTAGAACCGTTTTATATATAAAGAGAAAAATAAAATTTCAAATTTATAGAAATTATTTGTTTTGTTTATGAAATTATTACAAAAATAATTTATTAAAAATTGTTAAAATATGTTTTAATATTGAAACCATGTATTCTTTGATCGTAGAAATAGCAAATAGAGCGGAAATAGAAAATATCCAAGAAATTTGAATGTCAACAAAAACTACATTGGGAAGAAATAAGGTATTTAAACGATTCAGTTTTTGAAATTTTGTTTTTCAAAAATCAATAAGTTTTTGTTTTGGCATAAACGGCATATTACAAATGAAAAATATTCCAAATTGTTTTTAGTTTAATAAATATATTAATTTTAATAATTCAATTTTCTTAGCACAGAAAATTTTACTATCATAGAAACCCAATAAGCACACACATTTTGAAAATTCAAGCTTTAAAGATTTTTGCTTTTTTTTTTAAATACTTTAAACATGAAATATGATTGAAAAAATTAAAAATTTTCAAGTAAAATAAATTTGACTTGAATTTAAATTTCCTTTTTACTGGAGAACACTATTGAATTAAAGTGTAACACAAGTTTATTTCAATACTTGACACCGGATTCAAGGCTTGAAAAACATATTATTTCGACTTGAATTCCAGCAGAAATGTTTATTGGGAATGAAAATTTAAAATTTGTAAAAAATTAAAATTTGAAAAATTAAAATTTTAAATTTATGAGAAATTACTTTTTGTAACTAAAAATTTCAAACTAAAAAATTAAAAAATTTACTAAAATGTGCTGCCAAAAGCAAATTTTTATAATATACTAGCGGACTTCGTCTCGCCCCAATTTTAAGCCTTCAGACAAACTTTAGAGTAATATAATATATATAAAAATTATTCCTTTACGCTAAGAATTTTCTATTTTTTCATTTGAAAAGCCATTAAGGAATAATTCCACACAAAATTCCATACAAAAAATCTATTTTCGATTTTTTTGATAAATATTGCACTGAATTTCAATTGATTGTAATGCTATTATCGTATATGGATGTAATGCGTGATTTACAACAATCCGGAATCAGTTTAACAATATACAAAACTCGTATAAATTGCAGCAAGAAAAATAGCACATTTACTGTAGAAAATTACAATGCCAAAATGACACCTGTCAGATTGCGCAAAGTCTAACTCAACGTATAACGCTGAGAACTTTCTATTTTTTCATTTGGAAACGCATTAAGGAATAATTGCACACAAAATTTCATACAAAAAAACAATTTTCGATTTTTCCAATTTTCCGCAATTCGCATTTTCCGCAATTTTCCATGTTTTACACCAATAACTTTCTATTTTTTCATTTTCATTTCATTTCGTACAAAAGAATCAATTTTCGATTTTTCCAATTTTTTTTACACGTTATAAGAATACATATTTTATTATATTCTATATATTTTTCTAAATCAATTAACTGATATGGCATCAAACTGAATTAAACTGAGTTCATGTAAATTATGTCGTAAAATGATAATGTAGTAACATCAATTAACAGATTTTAAATGTATGTGGCAGTACTTCTTTTAAATCATTTTATGATTATATTTGGCTTGATTTTTTCCGTTTTTTTTTTTTAAGATATAAGCTCCTTTTACACTTTTTTATGAAAACTGATTGATTAAATAAATAAATAATAAACTTTTTAATAAAAAAAGTTTTTAAGTAATCAGAAAACTTGTACAATTGCCTTTGTTTTAAACATTAAAAAATTTTTAGTTTATTAATATAATTTAAAATATTTACATAAATTTTTAACAATTTAAAAATAGTTTATAAAACTGAGTATAAAGAACAATGGATAATTTTGAAAAATATTTTGATAACTGTGATTCCAACAATAAGATCGTGTACAAAGTGTGTAAAAAATTTTAAATAATACAAGACAATTTAATTTAAAATTGCATCAAATCGTTATAAAAAGTGCTGAGAAATCTAATAATAAAATTGTTAAAAAATAAAACTTATAAAAACAAAAATTAAAATAAATAAGCATGAAATAATACGATCTTATATAGGTTTAGTAACAGAAAATGGGTTACTATTTGAAATTTTAAACAGCAATAACATGCGAAACTTTTTGAAGCCCATATCAAGTGCTTTAATGAATAACTACGAACAAATCTTTACTTTATATGCCGAAAACGCAAAAAAAATTTTATCAGATATTGTCACAGAATTAACCAATTAGTTGTTTTCAATCAAAATTGATAGTGCGAACAGATTGAATAAAAATATGTTTGATATAAGTCTAAAATACTGCAAAAATGGGAGTATAATTTCAAGAATCATAGGGGTGGTAGAACTGAAAGGTCTTGGGTCAACAATATCCAAAAATTTAGCAATTGAAATAGTGAAAACCTTAAATAAATATGACCTACGTTTAAAACAAATATTGTCAATAACCTCAGATAATGGTGCCAACATGCTAAAAACTACATTCTTATTATCTCAATACCTTTCAAAATTTGAGGAAGATACGTTTTTAGATAATGAAAATTATCTAAAACTTTTAGATGAAATGGAAAATGATGCAGATCTTAATTTAGATAAAATAAAAATATGCAGATGCGCTGCACATACTGCGCAATTAGTCGCTATTGATGTTATAAAAAAGGTAACATTTTATATTAGAGTGTAGAAATTTGATGAAATTTTTAAGAAAACCCACAAATGGTTTTCATTAGTTATTTGAATTAAATAAATTATGCATTTCTCAAATAGACTGCCCAACTCGATGAGGTTCCACTTTTCGGATGATTGCAGATCTACAAAATTCGAAACCGTTAATTAAAGAAAAAAAAAAACAGTTTGTACAAATTATACGTCAGATGGCTTTTTTGATGCAAATAAAACATTTTGGAAAAAAGTGAACGATTTTTTTATTGGTTTTCAATCCTTTAAATAATATTTTAATCAAATTTCAAAGCGAAAATCTAAATTATAGTGATTTTTATGCCAATTGGCTTAAATGTATATGTAAAAGCAAATAGCACACAAATCTTAAGAAAATACTTTCAGAAAAACGCTTGGCGAAGTAACGCTGCAAAATTCGGAAAGACGTTCGATGGTACTGCTTAAAAATGACATACTGATTTCATCCCATGGACCCACGTTTTCGACAAACACTTTCCAACAACGAAAAAGAAAAAGCAATAGCGTATTTAAAAAAAGTGTGGGATAAGTTTATGTCTCTAAAAAAAGAATATGCCATAAAAGAATTAAACGATTGCGTTGAGGAAACCATTGAAGAAGAAGATATATTGACAGCTTTTCTACGTCAAGATATTATGGAAGAATGCGAGGCCGTCATCACTTTTACAAAAATTAAAAGGCCAAAGTTGCCAATTTCAAAAAGTGACTCCTGCATTTTGAAGTATTAAGTAGACAGAAAATCGTTTGATGATGAACTGTACTTTATATTTGGAGTTCCACCGACAAAGGAAGTTTAAAAAATAACATTTTTATTTTGACTCGAAAAACAATACCCTTTAAGTTATGTTAAATCTTCTATCTTTACGGGTTACAATAGAATGAGCCTTTTTCACTAAGAATCATTCTCACAGAGCCCAGAAACAGACTGAGCTCAGATGCACTCGAAAATGTATTATTAGTGAAACTTAATTCTTCTCTTTTGGATCAAGCAATTGAAGAAATCAATTTTGAAGAATAAGTTTCCTTAAATTATCATTTAAATTGAGTTCAAAACGCATCATACTTAAATAAAATATTGATTTCTTTGCTTGTAAATTTTTTTGAAATTATAAATAGTTTTAACATAAAAAAATTGTATTACTAAAATTATTATATTCTGTTGGCTAAAAGCATATATGAAAAGAATAAATAGTTTGATATTTTAAATTTGAAAATTATTAAACTGATTATATTTGAACAAGTTTTGAGGATTTAATTTATAATTATGGAACAGAAAACAATTTCTCTACTAATTTAGTAGTTTTTTTTTTTAATATATATACGTAAATATATATATGTAAATGCTAAAAACTTTAAATAATTTGCATTTTAATATACAGTTAAAATAGAATAATGATTTTATAAATCATTATATATATTATTAAAACGATGTGTAAGTTTATTTGTATATTTTTTTGTTTGTGTATCAATCACGTCTAAACGTCTGAACCGATTTTCACGAAATTTGACATACAGATAGTGCCGGAGTTAAAAGATTTATTAAATCTCTATTGGACATCACACCCACATTTTACGCCTACTTTAAAAAATCTATTTTTTCAATTTTACATGTTATTAATGAAGCTATTTATATGAAATTTGACGCACATATAGTGCTTGCACTATAGAATGTTATATGTCCACTTTTTTAATACTCTCAAAAGAATTAACCGATTACCTTAAAATAGATCTCATCAGAGGTTGAAGTAAAATAACACATAAAGCAAATATTTATTGTGGTACACTGCCTGCCACTTGAATAAGGAATCACATTTTTTAACTTTAAATAAGTATATCTCCTAAAAGTTCAGAAAAAATAATTTTTTGCGCAACCAAAGTGTTAGCTTTAGTTTCCTCAAGAAATAAAAAATATACATATTTTGTTATGTTGCATTTATTATTATGCATTTATTTAAAGACATGTATTTCTGTGGTAATTTTTCGTGTGTCACTTGAATAAGGAATTCTTTTAATATTCTTCAGGAAGGCTATGATTTGAATGTCTTTCAATATAAACTAGAGAATTTTTAATTTTATAATTTTTAAAATAGTTTTTATTTAAAATGGGACGTGGTAAGGATCTTAATAACTCTGAAAAAGAAAAAATTCTGATTTTGAAATCTTAGGGTCAGAATTCGGTCCAAATAGCCAAAAACATTAATAGAGGAAAGACAGTTGTGTACAATTATTTAAATAACGTGGAAAGATATGGAAAAAACATGAAAAGGCGGAAGAAAATGGCAACAACTCTAAAAGAAAAACGAAAAATTCTTAGATTGCATCAAATTCTGCCATGTCGGTATCAAAAATACGTGAAAAAAGTGGAGTCAGTGCCAGTCTAAGAACAGTGCACCGTTTTTTAAATTCGTGCCCATACATAGTCCGACGAAAACTGCAAAAAAAAAACACTACTTAATGGAAAATGCAAATCACAACGTCTACAGTTTGCCAAAAATACAATAGAATTGGTTTATAGAATTTGTTTTTGTATCCAACGAAATGACTGCAACGACTTACAAAAACATTCTGGAGGAAGCATTTCCAAAATTTAATGATTTCTTTGGAACCATATCTTGGACGTACCAACACGACAACGCTCCGATTCATACCGCCAGAGCAGTAAACCAATGGATTGATCAACAAGGTGTTCAACTTTTGGATTGGCCTCCATATTCACCAGACCTGAATCCAATTGGAAATGTCTGGGGTTGGCTTGCAAGAAAAGTTTCTGAAGGAGGAAAACAATTTGAGACGATAGAATCCTTAAAGGATGCAATAACGGAAGCATGGAGTTCAATTTCGCTAAATTACTTAGAGTTATTATACAAGTCGATGGCAAATCGCATTTTTGAGGTTATTTCTAAAAAATTCTAATTGAATGCTAGAAGATGATACTTTCATTTTTAAAACCTAAAATTTAAAAATAAATTACAGTCTGCTTAGTTTTAAAATATTCCTTATTCAAGTGACACACGAAAAAGTACCACAGAAATACATGTCTTTAAATAAATTCATAATTTTAGTATAACAAAATATGTATATTTTTTATTTCTTTAGGAAACTAAATCCAACACTTTGAAATTTGGTTGCGCAAAAAAGTATTTTTTTCTCAACTTTAGTTTAGTTAAGTTAAGGTTAAAAAAATTGATTCCTTATCCAAGTGGCAGGCAGTGTATATCTTAGGAACTGTTACAGTGAGAGCCCTCAAATTTAGTAGGAATCTTTATCCTATCATATAGCATTGATGAAATCAAAATAGGTCCACGGGGAGAGAGAGCCCCATATAAAGAAAATATACATTTTCTCATCTAAAGGACTATTACAGTGAAAGTCTTAAAAAGTTTTAAAAGTAATTTTCATTTTAAATTTCGAATAGGGTGAATTTATTCCATCAAATAGGGAAGAAAAGCGCAACGGTAAAAGCTAGTAAATAACAAATTTAATACTTTTGAATTTTACAAAAATTCGCACATATTTAAGGAAGATATAATCACTTCGGAGCAAAATAAATATAAGACAATATTAAATTAAAAAAGGGCATGGAGGAAAATTTATAGACCGATTTGACTGATTTAACAAACCGAAGAACGAAGTCTTAGGTTATATAAGTGCTTCAAAATGTTGATAAAACTAAATATGTTTTAGTTTATTGTTGTTTTTCAATACCCATGAAAACAACAACTATAAGGGAAAGAGACATTAAATAAATAAAAAAAATATATTTTCCAATAACTCGGTTGTTTATAAACCGATTTCAAGAGAAATATTTGAGGTTGAGCTTATTTATGACTTTGATATCGGTCAAAAATGCGGTTTGAAAACCCTGTTTTTTTTAAATATCTCCGCTATTTTTGAACCGTTTTTTCTGAGAAAAGTTCTGGAAAATTTTTTCATCTATTGATATATAGAGATATAATATATCTATGTTATCTGGAGGCTTCTTAACCATTCTTAGCGCTACTTAAACCATTTTGAAAACCTCAAAAACCCGGTTTTTTAGACATATCTCCGCCATTTATGAACCGCTCTTGCTGAAATTCATTAGCAAAATTCTCGAAATGACCGTTATATATATATATATATGCATTAAAGAAATTTCGAGGTTCCCTACTTTTTTAAAGAAAAGAAACACAGAAAATTCAAATTTAATGGGGAATGTTTATTAACATTTGAAAGAACATTCTTTGGCATTTATTTTTTGAAGATTTATGTCTATCAAATGTTGGGCGTTGCTACGTCGCAGATGGTCCATCCGTTGAGTCCAATTTTCGATGACTCGTTCGAGCATTTCGACTGGTAACTGGCGAATGACACGCGCGATGTTTTCCTCCAAGGCCTGAATCGAAGCGGGTTTGTCCACATAAACTTTAGAATTTACATATCCCCACAGGAAAAAGTCTAACGGTGTGATATCACACGATCTTGGTGGCCAATCAACAGGCCCAAAACGTGAAATTATGTGCTCACCGAAGTGTTCTCTCAATAAATCCATTGATTTATGCGATGTGTGGGAAGTTTCGCCGTCTTGCTGAAACCAAATGTCGTCGAGATCACGAGCTTCAATTTCAGGCATCAAATAGTCGGTTATCATGGCACGATAACCGTCGCCATTGACGGTTCGCACCGGCATCATTTTTAAAGAAATATGAACCGATGATTCCACCGGCCCACAAACCACACCAAACCGTTGTTTTTTCTGGATGAAGTGGCAGTTCTTGAATCTCTTTAGGTTGCTCTTCGTCCCAAATGCGGCAATTTTGTTTGTTTACATACCCATTGAGGCAGAAATGGGCCTCATCGCTGAACAAAATTTGCCTCGAAAACGTCGGATCTACTTGGAACTTTTCAAGAGCCCATAGAACGAAGCGATGTCGCTTGGGAAGGTCGAGCGGCTTCAGTTGTTGCACAAGCTGTATTTTGTACGCTTTGAATTTAAGATCGCGACGTAAAATACGCCGAGTCGTTTCATACGTCAGTCCGAGTTTGTGTGAACGACGCCGAATCGACTCTCCACGGTCTTCGTGTACACTCTCAGCTACGGCCGCTATATTTTCTTCATAGCGTGCTGGACGTGGTCTATTCGGTCGAATATTATCCAATAATGAATGCTGGGTCTCAAAATGGGTGATGGTGTTGCGAATAGTACGCTCAGTAGGCCGATTATGTTGACCATAAGTTGAGCGAAGTGCACGAAACACATTCCTCACAGAACGTGAATTTTCGTAATAAACTTGAACGATTTGTAAACGTTGTTCAGGCGTAAGTCTTTCCATTATGAAATGCCAAATAATACTAAACAAAAATAACATGACGGCATGACACGACTCACACGTGATGTGTCAAAAAAAGGCTATTGAAAAAAGTATCTCTACTTGAATCACCCTTTATATAAATATATACATTATGACAATTATCGGTGGGATTCGTAAACGCCATTTCAACCGACGGACGGACGGAGGAATGGTCGGACATCGTCCTATCGACATAATTTCTTATAAGGATCCAGACAACATAAACTTTTTTGCTCTCTGACGAAAATTGTGGAAATTACAAACAGAATGACAAAGTGATGAAAACTTAAGAAATCTAGAGGAAAAAGTAAATTTCTTGATACCGCGATTAGTGCGTGAATTTTTTTAACGATCGCGAAAAATTAATGTCATATTTCCTTACACCTTTCTATATTATACAAGCTGCTTGTTATTGTATTTTGAATATTTGCAAAAATTGCAAATAGTTATAACAATACTCAGACTTGTTCTGGATCAGTTACAAGAAAATATGAACTCTTAGATTTAAGATTTTAAATTTATAAATTTTAATTTATTTCTGTAATTTATAATATAAACAACGTTTATTTGTTAAATAAATTATTACTCCTGTTTCTCCAGTTCTGTTGTAGCTCGTTCAGATCCTCCTCTGGATGTGTCCTGGCAGCTAGAAATATCCTGGTATTTTCGCGAAAAAGCCCACAGGTCTCAGCCACCTGGCTACCCTTTTATGTCGTGTTAGAGAGCCACTAGCAGTCAACAAGTATTCCACGCCCTAACCAGTACTTAATGTTCGATTTATAACTTCCAGTTTCGCGTTCGGTAACCACTAGTTAGATCTGTGCAGGCTTTATGCTAATCTGTATAAAATCCACTTCGTGTTAGGTAACCACTAATGGAAGCTCACTCTCTACGTCAATTATAGTCAATCAGTGTGATCAGATGCGAAAAAATGTTCAGCTAAATCATATTTAAAATAAAACAAAAACTTACTAAACAATTATAAAAAAAATGCTAAAAACAATGCTAAATTAATGAATTATTTTTTCAGACCTTATGTTATTATTAACACATTATAAAATCGAAAAAAAAAGAGAAGAATTAGCAGAAAGTCATAAGCAGCTATACAGAATCATCTCCCATCAGCTTCTATCTGCTGCCATCAAAACAATCAATTCACATGATAAATCGCACCATATTCTCAAGTTTGGAGCTATATAGCATTTATCACAGAGTTCGTTGTAGCATTGCGTACCTAACCATCTAAATCAATGATGTTGCAATCATGGACAGTGGCAAATTATGTATTCTACAACTTACGGTTGCTCAATATCCTCACATTACCTACAAAGAATCATTGTGCCGTTGTCCCACCTTCTTAATCTATATCTATTCAGATAGTTTCCCGTGATAATAATCATTGTAACATTTAATTTAAACTTCTTCCGTTTCTGCCTAACATTATCATTTCTACACCGGGACAAATCCATTATTTTAATAAGTTCATGTCTAAATATTATATATTTAAAATAACAATGTATTTCCACTGATGACCGTTCGTGAGCTGTACCGTTTTTAAAAAAGGTCTTTGTTTTAGTTTGTTGATTTTTTTTTAATTTCTTCAAAAGCAACGCATATAAAATGTGGTATAATTGAAAATATATTTGGAAGACGCGTCCGTTAGTATATAAAACATGTCCAAGAGTGACCTCAATATTTTTATATTCTATAAAATATCCTATTTTTCAAGTTTTTTTTCCCAAATATTGCTTGTTACTTTTAATGAAAATTCTAATTTTAAACTTTCTACTTGCTTATAAATATAAACTGTTGGTGTCTGATTAATTTTTATTTTTAAATTATTCCAATTTCGCGGTTTATCAGACAATAGTACTTGATAGTTCTAAGTACTAAAATAAATAGTCAGCTGATTAAGTGAGATCAACTGCTTGAATTCGCCTTGATCTGACCCATAGTGTAATAAGAAAGTAACCTCGTAAGCCTGGTTGATTTTAAATTTTTTCATGTACATACCGCACGAAACTGTCAAATTGTTTTTATATTCGCCATGTAATATTTCTTGCTACGTTTATTTACTTTTCTTTTTCTCCATTTACTCATTTTTTTCATAGCATTTTGACATTATGAGCAGTGGTTTTATACTAACAAAATACAAACAATTATTGTTTTTGTAGATGTGCGGTCACTTTGTAATTATATTATATTATTATATTATACTGGGTGGAACTGTCAAATTGTTTTTGTATTCACATGTAACATTTTTTGCCACGTTTATTTACTTTTCTTCTTCTCCATTTTCTCATTTTTTGTTCATAGAATTTTGACATTATGAGCAGTGGTTTTAAAGTAACAAAATACAATCAATTGTTTTTTTTTCATGTACGGTCACTTTATAATTATATTATGGATCTGACCTTTAACATTTGTCGTAACGTAGGGTCTACACGAAAGATTTTTCTATCATAACAAGTAACAAAACGTCGGCAGAGCTACTGAATTTTTTGTTTATATTAGCATATATGAGAACACGAAGATAAAATTTTTTTTGAATAAATCACTTTTTTTCGTTTATCGTCGAGGTATGTTGTATTTTTTTTTAACTTCATTGTATTTTGTAGTAATTTTGCTCCAAATAATTAATTAATTGAGATTGCCATGAAGAATTGTGCTTCTTCTTAAAAAAAAATAAACGTAAAAAAAACAACAAAATGACGTTTGATAGTAAACAAATTTGTCATCGCTTGAGCTCTAACAATTATGATATATATAATTGTTGGAGCCGCAATGATATAAATAAATTTGGTCCACATGTGATAAATTCTGTCATGTTAAAAATTTGACGATTGCTATGATTCTGCTTTATAAAAGAAATAAACATGATACAATGATAACAGGTACGAAAATAACTGATAATTTTTTGTCGTTTTCTACATTTGCAAAATTTGTTTTTGTTTACATAAAACACGTGGTTTTGCGTTATTTTCGTTTATGAAGAAATATTGTGTGGTAAAAAATAAAATTGCAATATAATTAATTTTTTATTGTGAATTGTGTTGTGAAAATAATAAAAACAATATGGGAAAGAGTAACATAATCTGCCGTAAGTAGTTTTTATATTACGTGCGCGGTTATCCATATCCTCGACTTCTATTCGAATTCTAATTCTATTAAAAAAGTTATAGGAACAAGTCAAAATCACCAGCACTGTTGAAATTAAAACATTTTTTTTTTCGCCTTAATAAAGTTTTCTCTAAGTAGCCGGCCTCTCGCCAGGCATTAGAACTTTCTTATCTGGGTATGTCGAAATTTTTATTGTAATATCAAAAGTTCTTTAAATACCGTTGCGTCAAATAAAAAATTTAGTTTTTCTTCTGAAAAAATTAATAAATATAGTCATGTAGCATATCATTAAAATGGTATTTCAATGATGTCAACATAAATTAAATTACTTTTATATTAAAAAAAGATATTCTAAAAACATATCGACACATTAGAAGCCTATAACTCATAAACTGAGAGCGAGTGTACAAAAATTTTTAATGACTTTAATAGCAAGTAAAATACTATAGAATCGTTATCAAAATTGTTTAAAAATAAATGTGTTGATGATCTTGATTTACGCCAAATTATATTCGTAATGTGTTTATTATGTGAGTGTTTATGTAATTTTAGATTATTATATGGTATATGTGACCAATTGTGGACATTTGTGAAACGAACACTGGTGCATATTGATATAAACGCAATTAAAATGTTCGTTTTTCTTGGAGGTATATTCGTTTCTCTTAACCAAAAGCAATGTTATGTTGTTACAATAACTCGCGATATAACGGTACTTTTTATGTAAGAAATATTTGCTTCTTTCTTTTGTTGTTTTCTTTAACTTAGTAATCAGCACATATTGGTGATCATTTCAGTGGAATATTCCTATAAACGCAGTCGAGAAAAATTTGTCTAAAAAGTTATTGCAAAAAATATTAAAAAATTTTAACAGTTAATTGTTTGTTTCACTTAAGGTAAATTTCTGATGACAAAATCTGTGTTTACTAGAAATATTTTTGTTTTAATTGGGTAACTTCATTAGCTTAAAGAAGTGCGGAAACCACTCCTTAAAACTTAAAGGAATGTGGAAACCAACAAAAGGTGATAAAAAACTAACAAAAAGGCAAATTAATGAAATAAAAGAGGAAGCCACCCGCAATAAATTAAATGCTACACAAATAAAAAATAAGTTTGACCTTCCTGTCACTTCCAAACATGTTGCACACATTTTCCGAAAAGATGGTAACATAAAATGGAAGAAGCCAAAATGTAAGTCAATGTTAAAACAGCATCCTAAGGAAAATCGTTTAAAATTTGCGCGCAAATACATAAAATTGACAGATGAATGGAATATAGTAATTTTTTCTGATGAAAAGAAATTTAATTTGGACGGTCCCGATTCATATTCTTGTTATTGGCATGATTTGAGGTCGAACGAAATTCGTATGTCGAAAAGAAATTTCGGTGGAGACAGTGTTATGGTTTGGGCAGCCTTTTCAAAATTAAAAATATGTTTTGTTCCAATTAAAACGAACAGTGAAATTTTTAATGAACTGTTGGAAGATGCTCTTCTTTCATTTATAGATGAAAAAATGGATGAAGATTGCATATTCCAATAGGATAACGCTGCAATCCATGTCTCGAACCAATCTAAATCGTGGTTTAATGAACATAGTATTCCACTATTGGATTGGCCGGATTTAAGTCCATTGGAGAATCTGAGGGGTACATGGCCCGTAAAGTTTACGTAAGTCAATAAATAATTTAGAAAATTCATTTGTATCACCTTAATTATTTTTTAGTCCCATTTTTATTGTTAATTAAAAAAATTGATGTGCGTTTTTAGGAATATGCACTAGTGTATATTGTGCCATCTTTTAGAACAATACGGTTCTCGGAAAACATTTTATATGGTAGTGTATGCAGCGACGGGCGACAGCATTATTACCAGCTTAAAAATCAATAATTTGTTTACAAAGGAAAATTTGAAAACAGTGTCACAAATTTAAACTGGCAATGCTGGAGACGAGGCCGCGCGTAAAAGTTGAATTTGTTTCAACTTTTTTATATGAGAAAACAAGATCAGCTGATTGCCGCCAGTAGCCGTGTGCCACGTACATTGGCCTTCCACCATAACTGTACAAACTATTTTACGAAATTTATTTGTGTAGCATACGTGAGTGACATTTTTTTAATAATGAGGGCGTTTATTGTAAATTTCTTAATTGTTCTCCTATTGTAAATATGACTAATTATGGACCAAGGATATGAAGGTAAATTCGTAAGTTAAACACGGTGGCGAGCATAAAAAATGCAACGCTATGTGAAGTGACTTTTGTTCGCACTTATGTATTTTACTTATAGTGAGACCCAATATAATCAGAACAATACTGTTGTGATTTTATTATTTGTGGCCATAGACTTCTGTTGTATATAATTTTCTCTAATATTTTTTTATGTAAGGAAAATTATTAAACGTTTAGTAAAAGCAGTAGTAAATTTGAACGAGCAAAACAAAATACAACTAAAAAATCTACATGTTTTTTTCAATTTTGATAAAAATCGTTACTCGAAAAGGTAAACTTAGGAAACTATAGTATTGTTAAATACCATGATTTTCTATTCTTACAAATAGACTAAAATAAAATTTTGCTATTTTTCTTAACTTTTTGGAATTATTTATTTTATATTAGTTTGAAATCTTACAAAAATTCTCTATGAAAAAGCGATCAAATATTCATGACCGAAATAACGCGACCAATTTCGATCGTTATTGTGATGGAATCAACAGTTAAGTATAAATTTTAATTTAAATATGTCTATCTAGATAGTCTAAATTCAAAATATATGCGTTTAGAGTCAAATTAATTCAAGTTGTACTCGTTAAAATAATAAATGACCTGCATCCAAAAGTAAAAGTGCTAGTTTGATTTTAGTAAATAATATGTGGTATATTAGAAGGAATTCCTGTTATCATATTAACATCATTAAATCAACGATTGGTGGCAGTAGTAGCTTTAAATGGCCACATATGTTCATTCGAGTAATATCAAATATCTACTATTTCATGACTTGTACCAATTTTTCCATACATGATCGTTCCAATATTGTATATCTAAGATAATGTTTAAGAACTATCATATTAAAACTACACATCAATATTATTTCAGTACCATCATCATAATGTTATTCTAATATATTTCTGAATTCTCAAAAAGAATGGAGAAAGTGTTTTTTCAATATTATGAATATCCTTTGTAGTTAAAATAACCTTGAATTTATGTATATTGGTAGTAATTCATGATACTGCAATTAAATTATAGTTTTCAGCATTTTTCAATAATTATTTTTATCAAAATTTTAAAAATTCCGCAGATTTTTTAAGAGTTGTATTTTTTTTGCTCGCTTTAGTTTACAAATTTTTTGTGGACGAGAAGATAACAAAGTAAGATAACAAAGTAAAAGTGCTGCCAAGTTTAAAAATAGCAACTTTGTTAACAAACTAATCATGAAAGATAACAAACTAGTGGACCCTAGGTCGAATTGATAGATTTGTTCCTGGACCGGACCACTTGGAGTTGATAGAGGAGAGTCTCAGCTTCATTTTGATATACATTTTATTCACCGCTATAGTTTTTGGTAGAACAAAGTATTTAAAAAAAGATCTTTTTAATTTCACTCAAGGGACATTTTGGACCCTAGGTCAAACTGAGTGATTTGTTCCTGGACCGGACCACTTCATTTTGATATACATTTTATTCATCGCTATAGTTTTTGGTAGAACAAAGTTTTCAAAAAATTTTTTTTCATATTTCATTTACCGCTATAGTTTTTGGCAGAACAAAGTATTGAAAAAAATGGTGATGGTGGTGCCGGGACTGCAACGTACCAGTAAATGATCTGGAGGTGATAGTGGAGGGTCTCATAATTGAAAAGGTCGAAAAAGATTATTTAAAAGGAATAGTTTTTGGTAGAACAAAGTATTGAAAAAAACGGTAAATGATCTGGCATCCCAGAAATAAATATATTAACAATTTAAAAACTTGTCACACCTTTTATACTAACATGTCCACAAAGACGAATTTTTACAAGGTGGTTTCCATTAGATATGTAGCCTTCAGTTTTCTGAAGTGTCAAAGTGCATATATAAAAAATTTTTTTAACGAACCTTGTTAAATCTGGCTTGATAACCGTCGAATTTTATTTGTCATCAAAGAAAAAAAATTTTATAAATAAAAAATTTTTAACAATATATAATTTTAAAACTTTTTTTTTTGTTACATCTAGAGGCGAAATTTCATATATAATAAAATAATATATAATAAAAAAATAAAAAATAAAAATCCATTTTAAATTTCATGTTTTGATTTTTTTTTTTTTATAAATTTTATATAATTTTGTCGATCCTTTTGTAATTTCATATTTTACCGATAAGGCGATAGTTTTTCTTAATATTTTTCCAATATGGCGATAGTTTTTCGATATATCGACAATTTTTTTATATTTTTTTGATATGTCGATAGTTTTCTTTTTTGTACCGAGTTCCTTTTCGCGAGCGTTTTATTTTGCTTTTGCGCGATAATTTTTCGATATGGCGATAGAAAAAAATAAAAATAATATTTATTTCTGCAAAACTACAAAATATTTTTTTTTTTATTTGGGAATTTAAAAAAATCCCATTTTTAGATTTATTTTTTAATACACGGCTGCTCTATTACCATACACAATTTTTTTTTTTTTTTTAAATCACTATTTTTTTAAAATCATTCACTTTAAACTCATACATATTAACTTTATAAATTATTATTGTCACTTAAAAATCTTATTTTTAATCAACTAAAAAAACACGTACCCTGCTGTTTCTTTGATGACAAATAAAATTCGACGGTTATCAAGCCAGATTTAACAAGGTTCGTTAAAAAAATTTTTTTATATGTGCAGTGACACTTCAGAAAACTGAAGGCTACATGTCTAATATAAACCACCTTGTAAAAATTCCTCTTCGTGGCCATGTTAGTATAAAAGGTGTGCCAAGTTTTTAAACTGTTAATATATTTATTTCTGGGCTGCCAGATTATTTACATTTATTTCAGAGGCTGGTACGTTGCAGTCCCGGCACCACTATCACCGTTTTTTTTCAATACATTGTTCTACCAAAAACTATAGCGGTAAATAAAATGTATATCAAAATGAAGCTGAGACCCTCTGCTATCACCTCCAAGTAGTCCGGTCCAGGAACAAATCACTCAGTTCGACCTAGGGTCCAAAAAGTCCTCTATAGGGATATATGAAAAAATCTTTTTTTGAAAACTTTGTTCTACCAAAAACTATAGCGGTAAATAAAATGTATATCAAAATGAAGCTGAGACCCTCTGCTATCACCTCCAAGTGGTCCCGTCCAGGAATAAGTCACTCAGTTCGACCTAGGGTCCAAAATGTCCTCAAGAGGGATATATGAAAAAATCTTTTTTTTGAAAACTTTGTTCTACCAAAAACTATAGCGGTAAATAAAATGTATATCAAAATGAAGCTGAGACCCTCTGCTATCACCTCCAAGTAGTCCGGTCCAGGAACAAATCACTCAGTTCGACCTAGGGTCCAAAAAGTCCTCTAGAGGGATATATGAAAAAATCTTTTTTTGAAAACTTTGTTCTACCAAAAACTATAGCGGTAAATAAAATGTATATCAAAATGAAGCTGAGACCTTTCGCTATCACCTCCAAGTGGTCCGGTCCAGGAACAAATCACTCAGTTCGACCTAGGGTCCAAAATGTCCCTTAGAGTGAAATATGAAAAATCTTTTTTTGAAATTTTTGTTCTACCAAAAACTATAGCGGTGAATAAAATATATATCAAAATGATGCTGAGACCCTCCTCTATCACCTCCAAGTGGTCCGGTCCAGAACAAATCTCCCAATTCGACGTAGGGTCCATTAGTTTGTTATCTTACATGATTAGTTTGTGAACAAAGTTGCGACTGTTAACTTGGCAGCACTTTTACTTTGTTATCTTACTTTGTTAAGTTCACGCCGACTGAATGTGTATGTGCCTCAACGTAGTATCAATATATTTTTTATCAAGACAAACGTCAAAATTAACGCGTGTTAATCGAAGATGGCAAGAATTACACAAAGCCAACAATAAAGCAAATTCATTAATGCTTTTTATATATGCACTTTGACAACTGTAACAACTAAAAATAATAATTTAACTAAGGTTACCTTGTACAGATTCGCACTGATTTTGACGTTCGTCTTGATAAAAATGTGTCTAGTATAAACACGAATTAAAGTGATACTTGAAAAAGGCATTATATGGGTACCATGGTTAATATTATTGGGCAAAATTTTATTAACATACTAACTTAAGTACAGTGCAAGACAATATAATTAAATACGAACGATTTTGGCGTTTGTTTTGATATAAATTTGCCTAATGTAGACACTAGGTAAGAGAAAGAAATTTATTTGTCTTATATAGATTATCAGCTGTTCTTCTAATACTACCTTACAAATAATTATGACATGTATAATACAATGCAATAATTTGAAAAATATTTACAGCCGTATAAAAAAATTATGTTTAATGCACAAAATAGCTAATACACAATTTAACCCTTAAAGTCTTAATTAAGAAAACCGTATTTAAAAAACTGCTTGCAGTCTATATTAACTAATAAACTGTTTTTTGTGAATGTAGGCAACCCTTCTCAGTTTCTCTCTCATTTATATTATTACATACACAATTTTTTATCAAGAAAAACTTCAAAATTAACGCGAATTTGTGCACAAAAATAACAATAAGGCGCATTAAACCATTAAAGTTGTTTAAATATGCAGTTAGATAGCTATAACAACCATTAATAATCAGCGGTTTAACTGAGATTACTTTGTATAGATTCGCACTGATTTTGAAGTTTCTCTTGGTAAAAATTTGTCTAATATCGACACTACGTCAGTGTAATATCAAAGAATAAATTGTCATTAACTATTTTATTTCATTACTATTTTACTATTATTATTTTTGATATTCCATTATTATTTTTGATATTACTCCACTATTATTTTTGATGTTATAGTACGTTTTTGATGATAAATAGGTTTTTTATTTAAAAAAATCATTATTTAGCTTATGTAATGATTATGTATAAATGAAATAGTTTTATGTAATATTTGTTGGTTGTAATTATAAGTATTCGAATAACGAATATTCTGCGATGAAATCAACATCACTATTTTATATTTGGTTGTTTACATTTTTGTTGAAATTATGTTAAAATTTAATTATTTTAGTCATTTTTTATGTTAAAATGCGTAATTTTTAACCTTGAGTTGATTCATTAAATTAATCACACTTAGTCTAAAACTTGTTCCTATCAGTGTATTATTTGGAATTACGCGGAAACAGCAAATTGCGAAGAAGTCGAACAAATATGTTTGTGACGAAGATTTGGTTGATATGCGGGCAGCAGAGACCTGCGCCGAGGAATTTTATCGACGGCGGCGGCTTGCATTAAAAAGCTTTGGCGGCGGCTTAAAATCGGCTGTCAGCCGGCTGATATTACACACATTTTTCTAATTAAAAATTTTATATTTTCATGCTCCTTTGATTAACATTGTTCATAAAAATAGGACAAAATTGTTTCCAGCGAAGGTATAAAAAGAATTATTAATTTATTGAAAATATATAAGAAAAAGTATGGGAATGATCTAAGGATATTTCTGGATTTTTGCATAAAAGATTAGAATAATTGTTCGCATATTAGAATGAGAAATGGTCTGCTCCGATATAAAAACATATCAATTATTAAGATATGCTAAAAAAATAAAAAAGTACAATAGTGGAATTTATATCAATTATTTTGATAATTCCCAACCGCATATCGCTAGTGAATAGAAGTGATTTATTAGCTGACAAAATCTAATGTACGTTTTTACGATTTATCGCAGGATGGCGATTAAGGCTCATTAAAATTTATTAGCAACTGTTAATATTATTTTATCACAGTATTTGCATCAAAATTAATCAATTATAAGTCATCAAAAATACTTGATTGATTTATAATTATTTGAAGTTCAAAATGATGCAAATATTTTTCTTTCATATTTAATTGATGGCAAATACTGCATTAAAATAATAGAAAAGTTTCATTTTTAACATATTTTTTACAAAAAGAATTTAAAAACGGCGGCTGCTTTTAAGCCGAGTTAAGCCGAAAATTTTACGGCGGCGGCGGCTTCCAAATTTTTCTCGGCGGCTCGGCTTAGCCGAATTTCAGCCGCTCGCGCAGGTCTCTGGCGGGCAGTCGCAATGTTTGTATTTTAATCCAAAAGCACCCAAAATAGACTTTTCCTTTTTATGTTTATGATTTTATTACAAAATAGCTTGGATTGAACATATGCGCAGAAAATATCCTGTCCCGGAATTCAGTTTCTACTTTTTTAAATATACATTAATTTCGGAAAGAACCTCAACATCCGGAAATTAAAAAATGTGAACCTTTTGTCAAAAATTTACTCAAGAATAAAAAAAATATAAGTAAATATGCATGTATATATGTATATAACGGAAATAATCTTAAAGAAGCATTAAAGTAGGTCGAATCTACTTTAAAGTATTTAAAGTTAACAATGATTTACTAAAGGTACATTAAGCGAATCATTGTTTTTGAATACAACTTGAAGGAATTTTGCTTAACAATGGTTAATAAAGCTGTACTAAGTTTTTTCGAATACAGCTGTTAGTTTTTCATTTATCATATCAAATTTGATATCTTTTTGAATATTTGAAAAACATCTCAATTTGAAATGTTTAATTATTTAACACCTAAAAAGCTTGATAATTTTCCATACAGAGCAGAAATGTTTAGTATTTTTATATATTGGAATATCCTGGACATACCTTAAGGCAAACAGTTTAAAATAAAAAAATACACAATTTAAAATACAGTTTGTATTTTTCTTAATTTTTATGTTTTTTTTAGTAGTTAAATTCATCATATAAAAGGTGTACGTGTGCACAATTTGTATTCTAATTTATATTGGTGAAAAAAGTGACAACAGAAAAAAAAATCAATTAAAAGACCTTATAAATGTCATATATGATTATTAGTGTTTAAGCCCATTGCGTTAAAAAACGCCTATACATGAACATAGTATAATACCCCAAAAAATTGCTTTTCCATAGCATTTGTTGAAAGATTATTAGCTGTTTTGAAAATTTAAAAATACGAGTTGTCATTTATTAATCTTGATTTAAACCTTACCATTTTCTGAACCCTGAAATGTAGAGTTGTTGTTCCCAACAGTGTTGTATTTAGTTGTCTATTGTTATTGTTTATTCTTTTTTCCATATTCAACTCACACACACACCTTAAATTTTCACCACTCTAGTGAATATTCATTTGTGAATTTGTTGTTGGTGTAGTTGCGTCTCGTCTCGTCTGTAACACAAATTTCTGCACAGAAATGGCAAAATATTTCAAAAAATTAAACGGGAAATAACTAAAATTTAATTCATTTCGTTTTTTTATGTTTGTGATAAATGTGGTGTAAATTATAATTAAATCTAGTGTAAGCTTAAAACAAAAAGCGGATTTTACTGCTTTATTTTCTTGTGTATATGAGTGTGTGTGAGGTGGAGCAACGTATTTAAATGGCACAATAAGAAGAAACACGAAAACGATTGAACGATAAAAAAAGAATAGCGACATCGAAGAATAAATAAAACAGCAAAACACAATAAAAAAATAATGAAACTTTTGTGTGAAGAAAGTAAAATACAAATCAGTTTTTTCTGTATTTAATTTTAAATTAAAAGTCAACAATCTCTAAAAAAAAGTATAACATAAAATATATTAAATTAAGCATTTAAAAAGAAATAATTACAAAAATGTTTATTAAACACGAAAAAAATTTAATCTAGAATAGACTCCATTTGAGCCTCTGTCTGCAGTTTTATTTTTCAAATGAAGAGCAAATTGATGTATCATCAAATTTATTAAGAATTATGAAAAAACATAAATTTTGATAAATAACAACCATACAATAATAATCTGTTATTTTTATCTTTCTGTATTTTTTTTTATCTGAAGTGCAATAATTGATTTTAGTGTGAAAGAATTCTTGCATTTAATTGTGAATGATTTACTCCTTTTACTTTTTTATGTTGATTTTTTCTATATCAAACGTAGTAGAGTTGAATTAAAGCTGGCTGTTGTTTTTATAGCAACAACTTGTTTTTACCACATCTTTGCTTATTGCTTGGTATATGTACCTTTTTGTGTTTTTCGTGTAGGAACAAATAAAAACAATAAAATATAATATTTTTAATTTAGTGTTTTTTGTAGTGTTTTGGATGATAAATTATTAAAAACTGCTCCAATAATAAATAAATACATTTAAATTCACATCAAAGGGATTGTATATAGATTAGTATTCTGGGGAAACAAATCCCTGTAAATAGTATGTCAAGAAATTGTTTTAGCATTGAGCAAAAAATTAGCAAATACAGGTTTTACCAAAAAAAAAAAAAAAAAAAAAATATATATATATATATATAATTGTAATTACGAAAAAGAAATAATAATTACACATACCCACCTCCCGAAAATTGTTTTTAAATATACGTTTTTGTTCCTATTTGAAACAATTCATGAACTTACTGTAGCCCAGGCTTCAGTATGATATTTATAATTGGCATAAATCAAGATTTCCAGCACACTTGATTTTTAAATAATTCTGATAATGATTCAGTAGAATTTTTATTCATGATTACAGCAATGTAAAAAATTTTGACCGCTCGGTCTTCGTTTACGAGTTATGGGTACTTGAAGTTATAATATAAAAATGCAATTTTCTCCTTCCTGCTATAATGAATATGAACAATATGGGTATCATAGGAAAGGTCTTGAAGAGGCCTTTCGCTGATATATAAAATGTGCCAAATCATTAACCCATGGTGACAATATGATATTTTTTTACTTTTTATTTTGACTTTTTTTTACAAAAGTCCGTTATGTCAAAAACATAATGATATAACGGTACTCTCCTATACATCAAATTATTTAGAGAACATTTCAAGCTTTCATATGATCACCATGTCACACCCCTAGCCCATTAAATAACAAAAATTAATATTTAGAAAAATTAATCGATTTTTACTAGTAATATATTTGTTAGTATAATTTAAATGTATAAGTCTTATTTCTTTATCATTTTTACAATTTTGTAAAAAATAAAAAAATTAAAAATTATTTAAAAAGAATACTGGTACTTACAAAAAATTTTTGATTTTCAAAAAAAGTTTATTCAGCGAAGCCGGTGTTCGACATACATAGAAGAGAAAGCCCTTTAGCCCGTCCGAAGGCCGGCTACGCAGAAATACCTTTATTAACAATAAAAAAATATATTTTAATTCCAACTGTGCTGGTAACCTTGATTTGTTCCAAACATTTTTTAAACTCTTGTTTCAAATTTTTTATTTCTAATTCAAATAAAAATGTAAATTAAATAATATTTACTAAGTATTTTTTTATATGTGTGTGAAGATAAATTCGTAAGTTAAATACGTCCCACACCTCTGTTAAATACGTTCCACACACTGATAAATACGTTCCATGCTTTGCTAAATACGTTCCACACATCTTGCATTTCAAAAAAATTATTTCTAAAGCAGAAAAACACTTTTTTAAAAATAATTTTTATTATTTTATTAAAAAACATCACAATAAAACATTTTTGGAAAAAAACAAAATAAAGAAACATATGGTGCAACAAAAATACCTATATTCAGGTCACATTGCGGGCCAGTTCGGACAGACCTGAATGGGGTTGTGATATATCACGCGAAAGCTTTAGAGGAGTAAAACTTAAAACTGCACAGGGCAAATCCAGTTGTTTCTCAGGAGACATGGTACGAGGTGCTGAAGTTTGGCAAAATTCAATAAGTCTAAGAAACAGGGGCCATATTTTGATTTTGGCCATACCTGAATGAGTTTATGGTACATCAGATTAAAGGTATGGTGGAGTAGAACCCAAAACTATTTTGACAGTATTCACTTATTTCCTAGGGAAGATACTACGAGGGTCGGAACTTTGCGCAAATTCTTATAAATTCGCACCTGAATGGGGGGCTTTTTGGACAGACCTGAATAGGGTTGTGATACATCGGATGAAAGCTCTAAGGGAGTAGATTTCAAAACTGTATAGGGTATACCCAGTTGTTTCTCAGGAGACATGCTACGAGGGGTGGAATATAATTATTCCTATTTCAGACACATATATTCCATGTTAGGGGGGGGGGGGGGACGGCATTTACGACAGACCTGAATGGGGTTGTGATATATCGGATGAAAGCTCTAAGGGAGTAGATCTCAGAACTATATAGGGTATACCCAGTTGTTTCTCAGGAAACATGCTACGAGGGGTGGAATATAATATCAATATTTTTCAATGATTTATATTTCAAGTTGTGGGATGGCCATTTCGAACAGACCTGAATGGGGTTGTGATACGTCGGATGAAAGCTCTAAGGAAGCAAATCTCAAAACTATGTACGTTGCTATGAATACGTGATACGAAAGTTCGTTCATAATATCATATACATATATGATTCATTCCTCAAGTCTTTTTAAAAAAGTGACAATTTCTTTCTAAAGGTCATTAGATTTTGTTCATTATTTTCTTTCTCATAATTATTTTTGCTAATTTACTGAATATCACAATTTTTTATGTAAGGGTGTGAAGATAAATTCGTCAGTTAAATACGTCCCTCACAAATGTTAAATACGCTCCACAGGCTGTGAATCGATTTGTTAAAATGAACAAAATTACTTTTTAATAAAAAAACTATATTAAAATTAAATTTTGAATAAAAAAAAATCAAAATATATTTATAAAACACATTAAAATATAAAATTGTAAAAAAAAATTTTCAAATATATCACTCTATACATAAAATTTCTTTGAACAAAAATCTAAAATTTTAAGTGGTCCTAATGGCCATAAGGAGCAGACATGAATCGGGTAAGAGGAAGCGTGGAAGTAGCCTAGGACTAGTAGATTCCAGAAATGTATGTTCTATGTCCAGATTCCATCTGTGATCAGAGATATATAATTTTGAAAAATGTGTTTTTTCACTATGGTCATATGGAAAAATGTGGAATTTTCAAGTGGCTCCAGTGGACATAAGTAGCAGACATGAATCGGGTAAGCGGAAGAGTGGATGTAGCCTAGGACTAGTAGATTCCAGAAATGTATGTTCTACGTCCAGATTCCATCTGTGATCAGAGATATATAATTTTGAAAAATGTGTTTTTTCACTATGGTCATATGGAAAAATGTGGAATTTTCAAGTGGCTCCAGTGGACATAAGGAGCAGACATGAATCGGGTAAGCGGAAGAGTGGAAGTAGCCTAGGACTAGTAGATTCCAGAAATGTTTGTTCTATGTCCAGATCCCATCTGTGATCAGAGATATATAATTTTGAAAAATGTGTTTTTTCACTATGGTCATATGGAAAAATGTGGAATTTTCAAGTGGCTCCAGTGGACATAAGGAACAGACATGAATCGGGTAAGCGGAAGAGTGGAAGTAGCCTAGGACTAGTAGATTCCAGAAATATATGTTCTATGTCCAGATTCCATCTGTGATCGGAGATATATAATTTTGAAAAATGTGTTTTTTCACTATGGTCATATGGAAAAATGTGGAATTTTCAAGTGGCTCCAGTGGATATAAGGAGCAGACATGAATCGGGTAAGCGGAAGAGTGGAAGTAGCCTAGGACTAGTAGATTCCAGAAATGTATGTTCTATGTCCAGATTCCATCTGTGATCGGAGATATATAATTTTGAAAAATGTGTTTTTTCACTATGGTCATATGGAAAAATGTGGAATTTTCAAGTGGCTCCAGTGGATATAAGGAGCAGACATGAATCGGGTAAGCGGAAGAGTGGAAGTAGCCTAGGACTAATAGATTCTAGAAATGTATGTTCTATGTCCAGATTCCATCTGCGATCAGAGATATATAAGTTTGAAAAATGTGTTTTTTCACTATGGTCATATGGAAAAATGTGGAATTTTCAAGTGGCTCCAGTGGACATAAGGAGCAGACATGAATCGGGTAAAGCGGAAGAGTGGAAGTAGCCTAGGACTAATAGATTCCAGAAATGTATGTTCTATGTCCAGATTCCATCTGTGATCAGAGATATATAAGTTTGAAAAATGTGTTTTTTCACTATGGTCATATGGAAAAATGTGGAATTTTCAAGTGGCTCCAGTGGACATAAGGAGCAGACATGAATCGGGTAAGCGGAAGAGTGGAAGTAGCCTAGGACTAATAGATTCCAGAAATGTATGTTCTATGTCCAGATTCCATCTGTGATCAGAGATATATAATTTTGAAAAATGTGTTTTTTCACTATGGTCATATGGAAAAATGTGGAATTTTCAAGTGGCTCCAGTGGACATAAGGAGCAGACATGAATCGGATAAGCGGAAGAGTAGAAATAGCCTAGGACTAGTAGATTCCAGAAATGTATGTTCTATGTCCAGATTCCATCTGTGATCAGAGATATATAATTTTGAAAAATGTGTTTTTTCACTATGGTCATATGGAAAAATGTGGAATTTTCAAGTGGCTCCAGTGGACATAAGGAGCAGACATGAATCGGATAAACGGAAGAGTGGAAGTAGCCTAGGACTAGTAGATTCCAGAAATGTATGTTCTATGTCCAGATTCCATCTGTGATCAGAGATATATAAGTTTGAAAAATGTGTTTTTTCACTATGGTCATATGGAAAAATGTGGAATTTTCAAGTGGCTCCAGTGGACATAAGGAGCAGACATGAATCGGGTAAGCGGAAGAGTGGAAGTAGCCTAGGACTAATAGATTCCAGAAATGTATGTCCTATGTCCAGATTCCATCTGTGATCAGAGATATATAATTTTGAAAAATGTGTTTTTTCACTATGGTCATATGGAAAAATGTGGAATTTTCAAGTGGCTCCAGTGGACATAAGGAGCAGACATGAATCGGGTAAGCGGAAGAGTGGAAGTAGCCTAGGACTAGTAGATTCCAGAAATGTATGTTCTATGTCCAGATTCCATCTGTGATCAGAGATATATAATTTTGAAAAATGTGTTTTTTCAATATGGTCATATGAAAAAATATAGAATTTTCAAGTGGCTCCAGTGGACATAAGGAGCAGACATGAATCGGGTAAGCGGAAGAGTGGAAGTAGCCTATGTATGTATGTATGTATGTTCTATGTCCAGATTCCATCTGTGATCAGAGATATATAATTTTGAAAAATGTGTTTTTTCACTATGGTCATATGGAAAAATGTGGAATTTTCAAGTGGCTCCAGTGGACATAAGGAGCAGACATGAATCGGGTAAGCGGAAGAGTGGAAGTAGCCTAGGACTAATAGATTCCAGAAATGTATGTCCTATGTCCAGATTCCATCTGTGATCAGAGATATATAATTTTGAAAAATGTGTTTTTTCACTATGGTCATATGGAAAAATGTGGAATTTTCAAGTGGCTCCAGTGGACATAAGGAGCAGACATGAATCGGGTAAGCGGAAGAGTGGAAGTAGCCTAGGACTAGTAGATTCCAGAAATGTATGTTCTATGTCCAGATTCCATCTGTGATCAGAGATATATAATTTTGAAAAATGTGTTTTTTCACTATGGTCATATGGAAAAATGTGGAATTTTCAAGTGGCTCCGGTGGACATAAGGAGCAGACATGAATCGGGTAAGCGGAAGAGTGGAAGTAGCCTAGGACTAGTAGATTCCAGAAATATATGTTCTACGTCCAGATTCCATCTGTGATCAGAGATATATAATTTTGAAAAATGTGTTTTTTCACTATGGTCATATGGAAAAATGTGGAATTTTCAAGTGGCTCCAATGGACATAAGGAGCAGACATGAATCGGATAAGCGGAAGAGTGGAAGTAGCCTAGGACTAGTAGATTCCAGAAATATATGTTCTATGTCCAGATTCCATCTGTGATCAGAGATGTATAATTTTGAATTTTCGAGTCAATGGACATAAGGAGCAGTGGGAGAGGGAGGAGGGGTGTAAAAGGGAAATTAACATAATTATGAATTTTTTTAATTTTTGCATACAAAATATAATATTTATGCTAGATATTATTCAATTATACATAAAGAATATTTTGCGTATTTTAAGAGAATTTTATTGGGAAGCTAAATAAAAATATTATTTACATATAAATTATCAACGATAGAGTTCTGAAAATTTTATTTCTAGTAAAATCTTTAAAAAAAAGGTTAATTGAAAATATGTATAATTTTGTATGTACAAATCAATAAAATTTTGAATTATGCTATTCTGTTATTGTTTTGTTAATTTCATCTTTTTAAGATTTTTTGCAAAGCAGAAGCTTGTAATTCATATACATTTGTATATATTTTGGTCAAATATTGAAAGAAATTTTTTAAACAACATTAAAAAAAGGAAATTTTTCAATTTCTAAAGCAATTTATTATACATTTTTCTTAAAAGGCTATGGAATGATGTAATGTTTTTAAAGTTTTTTTTTTGTAACAAGATTTATTTTCTTTTAAATTGGACAAAAATTTTAGAACTCATTCGGTTTTATATAGAATGATTTATTTAAATTTTTATACGTTTTTATTTTTGCCCCAAGTATGTTTCAAATAAAGCCTAAAAATATATTAATTGTTTGAGTATTTCAACGATTTGAAAGATTGATGTCCCATTTTGTTGTAAATGAAATAGCTTTTAAAACTTGATATCTTTAGTGTTATTTTGGAATAGAAAAGCAAATTTAATTTAAAAAAATTAATGAATTATTTCTTATTTGTAGTAGTAGTTTAAAAGCTGAAGTTCTTTTGCTTACTTCATTCAATTAAATTCAAAATTGACTTAAAATTTAAGCAGCTATTAGATCTTTAGTGCACCAACTATCATCAAAAAGTTTTTTTGCGAAATATCTCAAAATTTACAGGATATTTCGAATTTTGTTGTTTTTATTATAGCTATTATTACTGAAATCAAATTAAAAAAAAAAAAAAAAAACAAAAATAAAGTATTTATTTTATTTTTGTAAAAAAATAACGATTTTCGGAAATGTTCCCTTTATCAGATTGGCACCATATTTTTCATCAGTAAGTTTTTGATATTAAGGGATATATTAGAACTATTTAAGTAAAATTGATATCCTAAGTATCAAAACCTACACATCTGAAACTTCCCTGTTTTTCAGATCATAAACTTTAATTAATTTCATTGAAATGCATTTATTTGTTTGAAATGCTTTAGAGGATAAAAATTAAATAAAACACACAAAAATTCATTTTTTTTTGTATTTCTAAAACTAAAAAGAAATAATGAAGAAAAATTTCAACGTTTTTGGTGAAAGAAGAAATATAGTTCAAAAGCTATTTATAAAAAATATGGTATACAATTTTATTGACACTTATAAACTTCAATACATAATTTCAAATTTTTCAGAAAAAAAAAAAAAAAAAAAATTCTAAATTATATATCTCTGATCACAACTGGAACCTGGACATAGAACATACATTTCTGTAATCTACTAGTCCTAGGCTACTTCCACTCTTCCGCTTACACGATTCATGTCTTCTCCTTTTGTCCACTGGAGCCACTTGAAAATTCTATATTTTTTCATATTATATATCTCTGATCACAGATGGAATCTGGACGTAGAACATACATTTCTGGAATCTACTAGTCCTAGGCTACTTCCACTCTAACCCTTACCCGATTCATGTCTGCTCCTTATGTCCACTGGAGCCACTTGAAAATTCCACATTTTTCCATATGACCATAGTGAAAAAACACATTTTTCAAAATTATATATCTCTGATCACAGATGGAATCTGGACGTAGAACATTCATTTCTGGAATCTACTAGTCATAGGCTACTTCCACTCTTCCGCTTACCCGATTCAGTTCTGCTCCTTATGTCCCCTGGAGCCACTTGAAAATTCCACATTTTTCCATATGACCATAGTGAAAAAACACATTTTTCAAAATTATATATCTCTGATCACAGACGGAATCTGGACATAGAACATATATTTCTGGAATCTACTAGTCCTAGGCTACTTCCACTCTTCCGCTTACCCGATTAATGTCTGCTCCTTATGTCCACTGCAGCCATTTGAAAATTCCACATTTTTCCATATGACCATAGTGAAAAAACACATTTTTCAAAATTATATATCTCTGATCACAGATGGAATCTGGACGTAGAACATTCATTTCTGGAATCTACTAGTCATAGGCTACTTCCACTCTTCCGCTTACCCGATTCAGTTCTGCTCCTTATGTCCCCTGGAGCCACTTGAAAATTCCACATTTTTCCATATGACCATAGTGAAAAAACACATTTTTCAAAATTATATATCTCTGATCACAGACGGAATCTGGACATAGAACATATATTTCTGGAATCTACTAGTCCTAGGCTACTTCCAAGCTTCCTCTTACCCGATTCATGTCTGCTCCTTATGGCCATTAGGACCACTTAAAATTTTAGATTTTTGTTCAAAGAAATTTTATGTATAGAGTGATATATTTGAAAATTTTTTTTTACAATTTTATATTTTAATGTGTTTTATAAATATATTTTGATTTTTTTTTATTCAAAATTTAATTTTTATATAGTTTTTTTATTAAAAAGTAATTTTGTTCATTTTAACAAATCGATTCACAGCGTGTGGAGCGTATTTAACATTTGTGTGGGACGTATTAACTGACGAATTTATCTTCACACCTTTTTTTATGTGATAAATTTATATTAATCTGACAAATTACTGAAATTAAACTACAATGTAAAGGAATTTTAATGATTAACGGCTGTAATGAAGATCAAGTGAGACTTCAAACTACAAAAGTAAATAGTTTATTTAAAAACGCACTCGTAATGCAATTGCAGCTTTACTATGCATTCAGGTGATCTGCTATTTTCAATATTTTTGTTTAGAACACAGAGAAAAAAGTATATAACTCTAAAAATTGTATTCATAGATATTATGAATCGAATATGACTTTTTCAATGGTTTATATTTCAAATTGTGGGAGGGCCATTTCGAACAGACCTGAATGGGGTTGTGATACATCGGGTGGAATATAATTATTCATATTTCAGAGATATATATTCCAAGTTGTGGGAGGGACATTTCGAACAGACCTGAATGGGGTTGTAACAGATCGGATGAAAGCTCTAAGGAAGCAAATCTCAAAACTATGTACGTTTCTATGAATACGTGATACGAAAGTTCGTTCATAATATCATATACATATATCATTCATTCCTAAGACTTTTTAAAAAATGACAATTTCTTTCTAAAGGTCATCAGATTTTGTTCATTATTTTCTTTCTCATTATTATTTTTGATAATTTACTGAAAATCACAATTTTTTATGTTATAAATTTATATTAATGTTAGAAAAATCTGACAAATTACTGAAATTAAACTACAATGTAAAGGAATTTTAATGATTAACGGCTGTAATGAAGACCAAGTAAGACTTCAAACTACAAAAGTAAATAGTTTATTTAAAAACGCACTCGTAATGCAATTGCAGCTTTACTATGCATTTAGGTGATCTGCTATTTTCAATATTTTTGTTTAGAACACAGAGAGAAAAGTATATAAATCTAAAAATTGTATTCATAGATATTATGAATCGAATGTGACTTTTTTCCCAAACTTAAAAAAAAAACAATATAAAATTTTGTTTATAGAAATTATTAAATTGTATATAATTGTGCGATAATTTTAGGAATTTTGCAAAATTTTTTGAAAAAAAATTTATTTCATGGTAAATGCTTAATAAATAAACAGTGTTGCCAGTTTAGCCTTTCTAAGGATAAATCTAGCCTTTTTATTTTGCTTTTAGCCTCAAATTTTTCTAGCCTTTTTTGATTCTTAAAATTGCCATAAAAAGGCTAAAATTTTAATATTTCAACAAAGAAGAAAATAATTGCTTCCTTGCTTCTATTAATTTTATTTTTACGGACTCATCCATTTAGGTATTTTTGTGTATTAATTCGCACAAATATTCAAGATTTATATTTAACAAAAATTTTCACCTGCGGCGCCTCATCCTCCAAATCGAAAATAACACACTTTATTGACTTACTTAATCAGTTATTATAATTATTTTTTAATAAACTTCATTAACCATAAAAACTTTTTATTTTGCGTGCGATTATTCATTGGGTCATTTTGTTGACAGCCGTTGTATGTTTATTTTTTTGAGTTGATAAAGGCTCATAATAAATCCAACGTTTTCTCATTGATGATAATAGCTCTTTTTTTACTTCTTATTTACAATTATTTTCCTGGAAACAGAATTATGGATTCAACCAACTCAGAATACCAAATTTTAAATTTTTGAAAAATTTGTATAACTCCTTCCAACTCACACTGTTAAAGGATCTGAAAAGTGGAGGACATAGTGGGATACCTTATCTATCATCTCCAAAAAAATTTTTCCGCCCACGTTGCCTTGTTTCCCTGGAATCTGGATTCATCCCACTCAGAATCCCAAATTTTAAATTTTTGAAAAATTTGTATAACTCCTTCCAACTCACACTGTTAAAGGATCTGAAAAGTGGAGGACATAGTGGGATACCTTATCTATCATCTCCAAAAAGTTTTTTCCGCCCACGTTGCCTTGTTTCCCTGGAATCTGGATTCATCGTACTCAGAATCCCAAATTTTAAATTTTTGAAAAATTTGTATAACTCCTTCCAACTCACACTGTTAAAGGATGTGAAAAGTGGAGGACGTAGTGGAATACCTTATCTATCATCTCCAAAAAGTTTTGTCCTTCACGTTGCCTTGTTTCCCTGGAATCTCGATTTATCCCACTCAGGATCCCAATTTTGAATGAGCCAATTCTGATAAAGTTGCCTGAATTTAAGATATGTGAGTATATTTCCTAATGGTAACGGTTTTATGGACCCATTTGGTCCAAAAATATGTTCCTAATTCCATTTTTATTGAATATATCAGTTTTTCCATACTTAACAGATCTATGTTAACTAGTTAACAGACCTCTGTTAACTAACATGGTTTGCGTCTGGGGTTATAAATTTATAATTTGTCTTCACACACATACATTTTTATCGCATGCGATATTAAACAAATATTTAACTAGGCATATTAATCTTCACACACATGTAGGCAATGTGGACATCTACCACAATCAATTGTCAGGATCTTTAACAGAGCGTGTTTTGATGGCAAAATATGAAGCTATTGTAATATATTAAATTCTATAATTAGTGTTATTTGTATGTTTCACATGTATTACTAAAACTATTGGAATTATTTGCCATCAATCGGTTATTAACTGGTCAAATTATCAGCTCGAAAAATTTATCGAATTAATCGACTAATATGAAAACCCGAATAATTTGATTCCCAAGTTTATACATTACCGAGGTCCAACAGTGTATGAAAAAAATCACAGAGTATCGCACATTTCAACGTACCTTAAATTATGAAAATCGGCATCATTTAGAACATTTTGGAAAAATACACTGCTATTTATGTTGATCACCCCAGAACAGATCTTAAAAATTTATTCCCCACCAATATTAATGGTATATTCCTGATAAATAAATATTCCCGTGTTTCGCAAATTTAAAAAAAAGAAATTGTTAATAATTGTTTTTATTTTAATTTGTTATATGAGAATTTTATACCGCCGTAGTATACATACTTTTTATTTACTCCAAATTATATTGCCAAAGAATCCTCATTATTATCTTTAAATCGCATGTTTGAATTTTATATTTTTAAAAATTATGAATAATCCTTAAACATAACTTTCTATCTATTTTTTTTTTCAGAATAGAAAATATAAAATTAATACAATGCAAGTATAAAGTTACAAAATAAATTATAATAACACGGAACTTCTTTAAATTGATTATAGTAAAACGAAATAAAACAACAAAAATAAAACAAACTAAATGGAAACTAAAATAAAAAGTCCGGAATTATATCGACATCATTTACAACAACTACATGCCGATAAAATAACAAAGTGCCAACACTCTAGTAGGAAAATATAAACAAATCTTATTATTAGGTTCATTAATGTCATCATCATTTAACAGTATTTAACTAAAACAATAATAAACAGAATCATCACAATCAAAAATACAAAATATAAAAGAAAACAAAAAGACTAAAGACGACAACAAAGTTCTTTCAAGTGCTTCTATTTGTGTCTCTCCCAATAATTTTTTAACTGTTGTTTACAATAGATAGAATTGTATTCTTACTTAACTATTTTTATTATTAAAGTGCATTTCGCTATTTTTTTATCTGTAAAAACTCTTTTTACACTTCCTTATAACTGCTATTTATTCCTATATTATTATAACAAACAAACGAAAATTTTGTATTTGTTGTTTTCGTCCGCACTAATCATTCATCATGGGCAACTGTTTACGCACAGAAAAATCTGATATCGATAAGACGCATGTTGATCAACGTATTCCACTTGATGATGCTGCTGCTGTCGGTGTAACTGGTGTTCCTCAGATCACATTACCGATTGGACAGCCGCAGGAACAAATTCGTCCTGTACCCCAGATACCGGAGAGTGAGACTTCGAATGCAAATGCAAAGATATTTGTTGCTTTGTATGATTATGATGCTCGCACCGATGAGGATTTAAGTTTTCGCAAAGGAGAACATTTAGAAATTTTAAATGATACACAGGTAAGTCGAACATAACATTAATGATGCATTTTTATTTATAAGGAATTTTATTTCCCCCAAACTGATGATTGTTTTAAACTTTGTTTGATAAATATCGGCAAGTTGTATTGAAATTCCACGAAAAAGTTAATATATCATATTCATATGTAATATGTATGTAAATGATAATATTATGTATATGTAACGTACATTGTGGATATGAGTTCTCCAAAAAATTTACAAAATCATTAAAAAAATATTTTTTCTTTTTTTTAAATTTACATTTCATCAATAAAAAAATATTTTTTCTTTTTTTTTAATTTACATTTTCATCAATATTTCAAAAAAATCAATTAAAAAATCCTCAAAATATCGTTTCTTATAATATAGGTTTGTTAAAGGTCACAAATGAAATCCATTAAATTACCGCAAATATTGTTTTTGCGCGGTTGATATATGATTTAAACATGATTTACACAATTCAATAGTAGTATTCCAATATTTTAACAAATCCTAATTAAAAGTAAATATTTGAAAATTTAAATGTAATTTCGAAACACACATTCACTCAATTACACATGGACTACACATCAAAGTAAAAATTACACACGATATGTGTAATTACACATGAAGTTGCAACACTGATTAGTACAGTCTTCCATGTAAATCGGTTCAATATTTTAGTGATGCTATATGTCCAGAAATAACAATTTTACAGGAGTATGATAACTAAAATTAATAACCTTTAGCAGTAAGGGTATTTTAGCGGTAACGGTAGCCAAATTTGAAGTATACTCGTGTAATTGCCTTATTAATGGAGAAAGACATTCCCATACAATGAACACTGAAAGCAGATTCGTATTTAGAAAGTCAAATTCCACCTAGTTCACTTTTGTTTGGAGAAGGACAACAAATGTGAAAATCAGAATGCAAAAATATTCAAACCAATTTTTAATGCTTTCCGATCTATTTAAATAAAATTGCATTGTTTTTTATACAAAAATCCTAAATATATGCATCGTAAATTACAAATTTTTACATAGTAAAAGTTACGTTTTTTGATTATTTCGTTATGGGAATAGAAATAAGTATATATCATATAAAAAATTACGGAAATCATATCATCCAATTTTTTCTTAAGCTTACTAAATTTGAGTAAAATTTAAAGAAAGTGTATTTTTCTTACAAATTAAAAAAAAAAAAAAAAACTAAAATGGAAAATTTGCCATTAAAAATTAAGTCTTTCATATCAGTTGATATGGATACCATACTGATGAGATCCAAGGATAAGATATTCAAAAAGTATTAAAATCCAGTACCACAATTTTTTTGCAAGAGTGCAATACTTTATAAAATTTTTGAGAAAAATATATTTTTATACCCAAATTTTAAACTGTTATATCTGATCCATTTGTGTAAAAATTTAATACTATTTTACTTTAGGGCATACACCGCACTATGCTAGATTATATTTCATCAATAAACTGGATGTACGGGAAAAGACGTAATTTTGGAAATTTTTTTTGAGTCCTATTTGCGCAATATATAAAGTAATAAAAATTTTATTTTAAAAATATCAATTTCGCAATGTGTGTGAAGTTAAATTCCAAATTTACTAGCAAAGACATACATACCGAAATCGTTCACATTGCAATTAACAGAGTAATGTTACTCATTTAACATCAGCAATATCATAACTTGCAGAAGATTTGTGTTCAATATGGGAAAAATTTGGATTCCAAAAAAATTGTAGATTTAAAAAAAATTTTTTTAATATTTTGCAAAATAGTTATTCTTCTTGCTTTAAATAAACACATTTATATGTGAAATTTCTTAGGAAAATTTGGGGCCACTGTGGACAAATGTGAAATTGCACATGTATTTCTGTATCTGTATCTGTTAGTCGAATTTCTGAAATAATTTTGGAATTTGGGAAAATTAATTTTGAAAAAAAAAAAATTTTTTAAAATACTGAAATTTCTTGAAAAAATTGGTGGCCATTATAGACAAATATGGAATTGCACATGTATACCACTAAATAGGGATGATAGTTTAGAATTTGAGAAAATTAATTTTGAAAAAATTAATGAATATATATATATATATTCATTATATATTTTTTTTTCTTTTTTTTTTTTTTTTTAATCTAAAATTATCTTCACAACTTAATTAAATCTCCACAACTTAAGATATTACTGATGTTAAATGATTACGATTTCGGTTTGTCTTTGCTAGTTAAATTCGAATTTAACTTTGGTTGAAATTAGTGCAATGGTAACGATAGTGAAAACAAAAATATGTATTCAAAATCAAGGTTGGAAACCGATACTATCTACTTAAAGAAATAAGAAAGATGAAATTATTTTTATTTAATGCAATATTCATGAAATTTTGTTTTATACAGTCCTATTATAGTTTGTCTCTTTGTTGTATCGTTTGCAATAAATTTATTTATTTTTTTTAAGTTTGGTATGTGATGGAATGAAACTACAATTTTTCGTGTGATTGGAATGAGTATTCCTACGAAATCCGTAAAGCATTTTCCATCATATTTTTTAGTGTTGGCCTGTGTTATTGCCATATTGGACAAAAATGCCTTTTTCCCTTTTAATGGTGTTTTGTTTTGTTTTGTTTTACTTATTAGAAAAGAAAGAGCGCTATATTCTGCTGTACCGAATCTTTTATACCCTTAACCACCTTACCGACAAATAATAAAATTTACGCCTTAAAGTATGTTTTCATATTGTATCATTTATATATAAAAATAATCAACATTTTTTCCAACATTTTTTGACCGATACCTCAGTTACTAATGAACCGATTTTGTTAATTTCTTACGCAAAAACATTAAAAAAAAGATTCCGAATTTTCTGTGCAAAACGAAGTAGTTAGATACATAGGGGCTTACCGAAGTCGATAAAAAATACGTTTTTTAGATGCCTTTTCGATTTTTTGACGACATCGGCCATTATTGGACAGATTTTGTGATTTTTACTAGTGTCATTCTAGGGAACATTCCCTATAATTTAATGTATAAAACATATATACGTATTTAAAGCTACGTCTTTCTAAAAAGTGATTTCAACAGACAGACGGACATCGTTATATCGACTTCCCTAACAATAAGGATCCAGGAAATATATACTTTTTGGGGTCTTAGTTGAATATTGTAGAAATTACAAACGGAAATTTTGTTCAACTCTTTAAGTTTACTATAAAAATTAATATGCACGTTTTTAAACCATAACGAACAACAATTTTTTATTGATAAAAAATTTCAAGAAAATTAAAACAGTAGAATTTCCTAGCCAACATTTTTAAAATTGTGGTATTATGTAGTAGTTATTTCATACTTTACAAAGTAATGAGAGGTACATATTTATCTCATTACATTAAAATATAAAAGAACTACTTGCTGGTAATGACATAAATAAGTAGTGTTTTATATCATTACCAGAAAAAATGCGATATTAATGGGGTTTATAACAAAAAAATATTAACAAAAAAAGCATAAGATTGGAACCAAAAAGTAGCAATAAAAAAGAGCTTCCTTACGGATAATGGCGTTAAATATTCATATTCTTCCATTGAAAATGCATCCAACAGCAGCGGATATTAATGGAGCGGATTTGCATATTAAAATTATAATTTAAATATGAACCACTAACAAGTTCATCAATTTCTGCATTGTAGCGCCAAAATGAGCAAATCGTAAGAGAATTTCTAAAAACAAATGATACCAAAAAATTAATTTTGTATATGTAGTATAGTAAATTCGAAGATATTGGCAACATTTCATTTGCCTAAGAAAAATCGTTTCAATAAATGTTGAAAATCTGTAAATTTTACAAAAAGAAAAAAATGCTAATTTTGTTCCAAAAGAATTTGAAATAAGTATAAAAGCACATAAAACAGAAAAGAAGCAGAAAAAAGCAAAAACACAACGAAAAAGCATAAAAAAAAAGAAAAAAGCATTTTTGTCCTCTCTGATCATTACATAAAAGAATTAAGTAATGACGTAATTAGTTAATGAATAGAAATATAGTAATAACTATTTTAATTGTAAGTATATAGTTTAGTAATTAGTTATTTGCTTGGTGCTTGTAAGCAATCAAGTAACTAGCTATTTGTCTGTTTTTATATCCACCATCAAAAAGATGGGCGCTATATTGGGTTTACCATTCCGTGTGTGACATGTCGTCCGTCCGTCTGTCTGCTGAAAGCAAGACAGAGTTCGGGGAGACCACCTAGGGGACGAAATTTGGCAGAAATATTTATCTTATATAATTTTTGTTTGGTATTGAAAATGGGCAAAATTGGTTAATAAACCAAAAAAGTTATGGGCCAAATACTAATAATAGGCTGTCCATTGTAACTTCAGTTCACCGCACACTTCCCATGTAAGGTGAAACATCAATGAAATTTTGTACTAATAGTTCAAGGACCAATGTAAACTCGGAAACAAAAAACGGGAATGGTCCGCCAACCTCTCATATAAGGTGAAATTTTAAAAAGGTGCTGATGATGGGTATATAGATTCGGCCAAGCCGGTTATAAGTAGCAAGTACTTTGTTGTTGTTTTGTACACATCAACATAGGTGATGTCAATTAAACATATTTACAGTTAATCTCTTGTAGTTTAAAAACCACCAGATTTATTGGTTATTAATTTAAAGTTTTGTGTACAAAACATTTTTTTCTTTTATAACAAAAATTTTTAATTTTAAAATATTGCTTCAACTCTACTCTTAATATAAATAATTTTAAAAATTTTAGTGAAGAAATTGCAAAACAAATTGTCCAATTAATTAACATTTTACTGCGACTTTTTACGGAGATTTAGTGTACTGAAATAAAAAGCTGCCAACACTGATCTTACAGCTGTCACGTTAAAACGTAGACCGATCTAATTTGATTACGTTAATACCATAATGTAATTATAAAGTGTCCGCTCTTGTATTTTGTATACTAAAAAAATAAATAAATAAATGAGAAGAGGAAGAAGAGTAAAAAAACGCGAAAAAATATTACATACGAATACAAAAACAATTTAAACTTTCGCGCGATACGTATATGAAAAAATTGTAAATTAGCTAGGTTTACGAGGTCACTTTCTTATTACAATATGGCAGGTACGTTGTATTTACTTGTATCAGAACTCACATACATATAATTCGCAACGAGGGGTGGAATATAATTATTCATATTTCAAAGATTTATATTCCAAGTTGTGGGAGGGCCATTTAGGACAGACCTGAATGGGGTTGCGATACGTCGGATGAAAGCCCCAAGGAAGTAGATTTTAAAATTAAATAGGGTATATCCAGTTGTTTTTAAGGGACATGCCATGAGGGGTGGAATATAATATCAATATTTTTCAATGTTTTTTATTCCAAGCTATGGGAGGGCCATTTTGGACAGACCTGAATGGGGTTGCAATACATCGGAAGGCCCATTCAGGACAGACCTGAATGAGGATACATTGAATGATCTCAGAACTATATGGGGTACACCCATTTGTTTCTATGAATACGTGATACGAAAGTTTGATCATAATATCATATAGATATATTGTTGTATATTGTTGTTGATTATTTTCTTTCTCATTATTATATTTGCTAATTTACAGAAAATCGCAATTTTTATGGTATACATTTCTTATGAATGTTAAAAAAAATGCGACAAAGTACTGAAATTAAGCTTTATGATATAAAGGGATTCTAATGACCAACGGCTGTGATGAAGACTAAGTGAGGCATCTATAAAGGCAATAGTTCAAAGGTAAATGGTTTATTTAAAAATGCACTCGTAATGCAATTGCAGTTTTACTATGCATTTTAGGAACATTTTTACGTCTTCGATTATATTTTGTAATATGTTCGAAACAAGGTGACCATTTTTAATATTTTTAATTGCTTTAATTGAAATGCTTAATAAAATAAATTATATGTTGTATATGGAAAGGATAACGATAAATGCTTTAAATGGGAATTTTAGAAAAAAAATCTGTAAAAATAGTAACTGAAAATTTGCATAATTTTGTTATCATTCTGCAGCAAAAAGTCGCAAAAAAATTATTCCTTAGTGCCAATTTGGTGGCTGAAACTCATTAAAAAATTTTCTACAAATTAAAATATATGTTAATGAAAATAAAAAAAGAATTAAGGGCCTGATTTTGTAAAATAAAACGAAAATTCGTTTCGACAATTTGCATTGAAAACAACAAATAAATTTGAATTTTGCTTTTGTTTTCAATATAAAATTTGGAATCGTATTTTCACAATATTTGAGTATTTTATTCTTAAATATTATTAATTAAAATCAATGGAAACAAATTCTTATATTTATGTACAAACTTTTTCTGTGAAAAATTCCATTAGTTTTTTCATAAAAAATTTAAATTTTGTCATGATGTTTTTCATGATAACATTTTCATTGTTGTTTAAAATTATTATTATTATGTTTTATATTATAAGGATAATTGTGTTCATTTTACTGAACACTCCCTAAACAGATTGATCGACACTATTTTGCTTAAAATATTTTTTTTTGCAACACTGGCTAAGTGGCAGTTCTTGTATGCCCATTTTATTAGCAGTACTACACTGTATGTGTATGTATTCATGTTACAAGTGGTAACATATTGTTACGAAATTGTACTTGAATTCAAATATAACAGTTTTAACGGCTGGTTTAAATCTTTCTCAATGCTTCTAGGCATTTCCGTTTATGTTAACAGCAGTTAACATATCTGTAAAAATTATATAGTTCTAAACGTACAACATTGAATAAAAAGCTTTCACCATTGTTTTTAAGTATGGCAACACTAAATGTTTAAGCTCTAGTTTGTCCGTTAAGAACATTGTAGAAAGAAATAGAGCTTTCAAGAAACATCTAGTAGGTAATACAGTATATATAAATTGGCCGTGAGAACACCATTGAGTCAGTCTAATTGGAAGCGTCGTTAAGTAAAGACAAATTAACTGCCTTGGCTGTATAATCTTGTACATTATTAAAGTGTGTTGTATAAAGTGTGTAATTTAAGTGTGTGTTTATATTAGAACGCAAGTGACTATTTAAACTGTTATTGTTGTACATTTTTAAATAAAATAAAGAGTCGCTACAACTTTTAAACTACTAAATTGCTGTTATTTGCAATCAAAGTACAGGTTTATTTAAAGGAAATAAATGACCGTTTTTAAAAGGTAAAAACGTAACAATATTTTTTGTTTCACAATGTTCATTGCAGTATTGCCGGGGATAGAATTTCTTACAATTACTATTTGAAACCAACGTTAAAGGATTTAACTGAATTAATGCGTTTTTATTAAAATTAAATTTACACAGGCATTTTAATAAAATATATACATATGTACAGTGGTGGACATATATATTGGTTTTTTTTTTTTTTTTTTAATAATTTTAATCTCATTGGTTGTTGGAGCTGAATAAGATTTAATTTCTGACTTTTGTATTTTCTATTTATAACTACATATATGGATATAAATTCTAAAAAGACAATATTAACTTCGAAAATGCCTAGAGATTTTTATTTAATTTTTAATTTACCCGCTATAATTTTTAGTTTGACAAAAGTATTCAGTTATTTAATTAAATAATTTTTTGAAACATCTTTCGCGAAAAAACTCACAAAATTTTAAAGATAAATTTTAAAATTTATTAAAAATATTTTTTCTTTATTCAGCTTAACAATACACATCATTTGAGGGTTTTTCTACATCAAAATCTCAAAAAAAAAAAAAACGATTCCATCGAACACTGTAATATATATGTTATTTTAAGCTTTTAAAACACATTTTTAAATATTTCTTATGGTACGGAAAAAGCAGAACTTCTATTAAAAAAATTGATTTTGACAAAAAAAAAAAAATATATATATATATATATATATATATATTAATTTTAATAAACAAAAAAAATTTCTTTTCCAATCTTTCCCATGTCTTCTGGATATACTCTTTATACTTTCTATCCGATGCACAATGGGATGAACAAAACTAAGTCGGGATTAATTCAAAAGTTTAACATTGTATTTAATAAATCTTTATATCGGGTAATAGAAGATGAAATTATAAATAAAAAGAAATAAAATATAAATAAATATAATAATATAAAAAAATATATATATATATATATTTTTATTATTTATTTATCTATCATCATTAACAAGTTAAAAATATAAAAAGTCTTTATATATTTACAGTGTTTGAGGTATTACTAAATATTATTGCAGCAAATTAAAAAGTTTTGTTAAATAATGATATATACATTTATAATTAAATTATTTACAAATTAAGGGAAAAAGATAGAAAAAACCTTATTTCTAAAAAAATAATGTAAAAGAAATTCTTATGATAGCCCTTTTGTCATCTTTAGAGTTAAAGAGGGAAAAGAGCTAGCTATGCAAATTTCTTATTAAAACGTAGTTTGAATATCTGTTACGATCTTCAAAGCTTTGTGTTAGTTTACTAGTAACCGTTGCAAACAAGTCTTCTTTATATTTCCTATGTAAACGAATTGTGGAGTACCTCCGTGGTAAATTATATATAATTTTTAAATTTTTATTTTGTATTATTTGTAGTTTCTTTAAGTAAGTTTTTGCACATTTTGTTGTCTATATTTGGCATCCATAGGTCATTATCGGTCTAATACACATTTTATAAATTAATATTTTGTTTCTGTGATTTAAAGTTGATTTACGATTTAATAACGGAAATAGAGCTCTGCCACATTTAATTGCTTTTGTACAGGTTTGTAAAATATGCTGTTTAAAGGTCAACTTTTTATCAAGTGTAATCCCCAAGTACTTAACAGAATCAAGAAAAGGTATTTCAGTTCCTTGAATTGAAAGCGTTCTACTGGGTATTCGTTTTGGCGATTTATTAAAAGGGAATATGATTGCTTAAGTTTTTAACTCGTTGATTTTAATTTTCCACTTCAAGAAGAATTTCTTAGTTTGTAATAAAGATTTTTCCAAATTTTTAACTATTGCATTTGAGACTTTACCAGTTGTTATGAGCGCAGTGTCATCTGCATACAACGCTGACGTATGGTTTTTTAATAATTTTAAATCAGCTATGTATATTGAATATAAAGTTGGTGACAAGATGGATCCCTGTGGCACACCAGCTAAAATTTTACGATCACTAGAATACACATCGTCAACATTCACCACAAAAGATCTTTCATTTAAAAAGTATCTTATTATTTTTTGCAAATAGATTGGGTAGCCAAACCTGCTAAGCTTATAAATCAGTCCGTTATGCCATATGGAGTCAAATGCTTTTTCGACATCTAATAAGACCATTCCAGTACTTTTTCTGTTATCTTTGTTGTGCTGAATAAGATTAACAATTCTTTTTACCTGGTGGATAGTCGAATGCTCTTTTCTGAAGCCAAATTGTTCACTTTGTAAAATACTATTGGTTTCAGTATATTCCCTTAGTCTTTCCAATATTATTTTTTCAAACACTTTATCTAAAACGTTTAACATACTAATAGGGCGATAGCTATTTGGTGATTTGACATCTTTTCCTGGCTTTGCGATTGGTATAACCTTTGCAGTTTTAAAATTTTTTGGAAAATATCCATTTTTGAAACACCAGTTAAATATTTTTGTAATATAATTAAAAAAATTATCGGACATATTTTTTAATAGAATTGCATTTATCCCATCTAGACCTGGGGCTTTTGCATTTTTTAGCGTATTTGTAAAGAATTTCACTTCATTTTGACATATTGTATGTTGTTGAATACTGTCGAAAACGGTTTGTTTGTCTAGCCATTCATTATATTTCTGGACCTTACGATCAATAGGTGATGTTAGATTGCCCGTTGTATTATGAACTTTTTCAAAAACATCTGCAATAATATTAGCCTTTTGAAAATTATCATATATAACAGCGCCATCTATTGTTAAACTGTCTAAAGTTTTTTGTTTACCTTTCATAGCTTTATTCAGTTTCCAAAATTTTTTATTGCCTGCTGGCAACTTTTTCAGAAACTGATATGATAATTAATAAACAAAGTCAGCTGTTTCAAGATACCCAATATTAAATTTCTTTCCGATGATATATTAAATCTTTACAATTTTCTTCGGTATTTATTTCTTTGTCCTATCAAGTACAAGCTTATTTTAGAAAGCTTCCTTTGCCAAACCTGTCTTTTGCCTTTGGGAATTAGATTTGAGGATTCTTGAAGAATAGAGGTAATTTTTGATAAGACTAATTCTATGTTTGTTTCCGTTAAGATTGCTGTTTGTAAGTTGTTATTCTTTATTTTATCATCTACAAACTTCTTTATCACATTCCAGTTCGCTTTGCTGTACCAAATATTTTGCATATTATTGGAACATGGACGGATTCCAGCATTTTTGGAAAAGTGTAAATTTGTGAAATTTGCAAAATTGAGTTTGTTAGCAAAATATCTACAACGGATGACTGTCTGGCTGTAACGTTCTGGCTGAATCTAGTAAACGAATTGGGGGAATGCATATAGTATTGTGAACCAAGCTGGTGGTTATAAAGGTTGTTACCTGCTGAATTATTTTGTATGCATCCCCAGCTTACATGATGAGCATTAAAATCGCCAAAAATAAAGAACTCTGTCGTTTCTTGAGTGATAATATCTAAATAAATAAAGCTTGGTGTGTGTTTTGGGCAGTATGCAGACGTAAATCTAATTGGTTTGTTGTTTATTTTAATTAATATTGAAACGTTTTATATAACTGTGGTTGGGTATTTTAAGATTCGTTCATGAGGAATAGACATTTTGACGCCTATTAAAACACCTCCACCATGTGTTATTCGATCCTCTCTATAAATTTTATAATTGGCAATTTTAAATTTATGATTTGATTTTAAGAACGTTTCATTAATTAAAATAAGGTCTACTTGTTGTTCATTTAAAAAATGTTCTAATTCTAATATAGATGCAGAATTTGTTATACCTTGGGCATTCCAATGCATAATCTTAAGGCAACATATTGTTTGATTATATGACATGGCGAAGCATGTTACCAAGCACTCTCAATTTGTCATACTTGGTTTTGCATTTTTCCAATGCATCAATGGCTTCGAAATAAATCTCTAAAATTTGTTGATTAGAAATATCATTATTGTCATCAACATGGTGACTTGTACTTGCTACTGTAGCATATGAAACTTTTCCAGAATTACCTGTTTTGTTTTGATTATTTATTTGAGATGGTTCTCCCTCCAATGTAGAGTAACTATTATTCCTTTGTTGAGCAAACCTGTTTGGACGTCTGCTGTTAGTGACTTTGGTTCTGATCTCAATATACTCCTTTCTTGAGGGACAGTGTGGATCATCTGCACGATGATTTACGTTTTTTAAGTTCCTTTTTATGCAGTTAAAACATTTATAGATCACAGGACCGTTTGTGGAAGTTTTATTTACCTGACAGTTCGCACAATCGTGGCTTCCACCACATCCTAGGCAAGCTGAACCTCTATAGCAATTTGCTGAGCCATGTCCATACATTGTACACTTTGAACATTGGGTTGGTCCCCTAGATCTACGAAGAGGATTTCTCCAATGAACTACGACATCATAAACATATTTTATTTTGACTACTTCACGTTTAGTAATTTGCTCTCTATTAAATTCCAGCATGTATAAAGCGTCGTCATCATTTGACCGAGATGTTTGAACTTCTTTAATATTAGCAAGTTCTATGTTAAAGCTAAACTTAAATTCATCTATAATAGATTTAATATCAATTTTGGGCAAACCAAACAGCATGAGCTTAAATTTTTTATTATCCCTTACTGGGTGCGTAAAAAACTGCACTTGTTCCAATTTTAGTTTTTTAATAATATCTTCGTACTCAGACAATGTATTTGGAATTATCTTAGTGCCAATTGACATTTTTTTTGTACTTGCAACTTTTTCCTAGAAGTTTCATTACTGCTGTTAAGTTATGACAGCTATCCACAATAATTGGGGGTACTTTTACAGCATCCTCGGTATGTTCTTCAATGTCGACACTCGAGTTGTCGTCATCTTCCAGGTCAGATAAAACTTGAAATCTATTATTAGATTTAGATTTCTTGTATTTGGGGTTGTTACCCCAGAATTTTTTCCGCTTTGAGGTCATTTTCAAAGAAATTCAAAAATAAAATTGTAACACGAGAAATTTAGAAAAGAAACAGCTGATATTTAACAACACGTCTGTATGCTAAGAGAAACAGCAAACGAATGAAATATATATTTTTTTAACTTATTAGGTCAATATCTTTTCCAAATTTATATTTAAAATGTTCTTGATAATTTTAGAGCTTTCATCCGATGCAACTAGGAATATATATCTCTGAAATATGAATAAATATACTACACCCCTCGTAGCATGTCTCCTGAGAATCAACTGGGTATACCCTATATAGTTTTAAAATCTACTCCAGGCCATTCAGGCCTGTCCTAAATGGCCCTCCCACAGCTTGGAATATAAATCTCTAAAATATCTCCTGAGAAACAACTGGGTATACCTTATATAGTTTTCAAATCTACTCCCTTAGAGCTTTCATCCGATGTATCACAACATTCAGGTCTGTTCGAAATGGTCCTGCCACAACTTGAAATATAATTTTTATTCAGTAATTTTATTTGTTGAATCTTCACAAAAGTTAAGTGAACTAACAATAATTAATCAAATCTTAAATCCAAATCTTAATATCTGTTTAGTCCAACCAACTTCAGACTAAAAGCTATTTTAATGCATATGGTTTAACTTCGGCTCAGTTCTCCGGTATTTCTTCTTCTCAATCGGATGTATCCATTACTTCTTAGTATATTTCGTGCTAGTGGGTTAGGATGTATTTCAAATCTTTTCAAGTATGCTCCTGCATGTTCTTTTATAACATCTTTTAACAAAGGAGCGTTTAGATCCTTATGTATGCTAGTATTTCTTTCATACCAAGGGGCTGTGGTTATAGTTCGTAATATTTTGTTTTGGCGTCTCTGTATTTTCTCAATATATGATGCTGAGACCGTACCCCATAACTCCATATTGGCTTTAAAACTGAGTAGTTTGCATAGAATTTCTGCCAATTAGCCAATTTATTTGGAGTGCTTTCCATTTCATTTGGTGGTATTATTTGGTTATTTATAAGGATAGGTGGGCATGATTCCCTACACAAGGTAAATGTTATATGTGTGCATTTATTTTTATTTTCCATTTTTTAGGCATCTCTCAATATCAAATATATGGTTCTGCAAAATTCGAGATGCCGCCTGTGGGCATTCATGGGTTCTTAAAATAGCTGTATCATCTGCAAATGTTGATGTATGGGTTTGACTATTAGTTGGCATATCGGAGGTATAATCAGGTACAACACAGGTCCCAGTACACTAACTTGGGGCACACCTGCTTCAATAGGCTGAGGGGTACTAAAAAAGTCACCTTCTTTAAGAATAAATTTCCGACCAGTTATATAGCTTTTTAATAATTTATGCATATTTATGGGTAAATTTTGTTCTATTTTATATAACAAGCCGTCATGCCACACTTTGTCAAAGGCTTGTGATACGTCAATGAAGAGAGCGGAACAATATTTCTTTTCTTCAAACGTTTTGTTTATAACATTTACAAGTCTGTGTGTTTGTTGGATAGTACTGTGTTTTCTTCTAAATCCGAATTGATGATTGGGTATACATTGGCTTATTAGCGGGTATAGCTTGTTCATTAGGAGCTTCTCAAATAGCTTAGACATATTAGATAATAGACTTATGGGTCTGTACGATTCTACTTTTGTGTGATCTTTTCCTGGCTTAGGTATCATGGTAATCAGTGACAACTTCCATTCTAGTGGATAATATTCAAGGCGTAATATAGCGTTAAAAATATAAAGTATTATTTTTAATGCTATCCGGGGTAGCTCTAAAAGCATCTGGTTATTGATTTTATCAATACCAGGTACCTTTTTGGAGTTTAAATCAACAATAGCCTTGTCGATCTCTCGAATCTTCAAGTAAAGGGGTTCAACTTCTCTGAAATGGGGCACAGCAGGTGGCATATCACTTATGTCATTTGATTCGTTCGGGGTGAATACATTCTTTAAATGACTGACAAACAGATTCCCTTTTTCTGTATCGTTTCTTGCCCATCCACCACCAAAAGTGGTCTACTTATAACAGGTCTCATGAGTTTTTTTGTAGCTCGCCATAGTGAGTAATCTGACTGAGGCGTTGTATCCAACTTTTCCAGATATTTACACAAAGATGCATTTTTTCGATACTCTAAACGTTTAGTAAGCCTTTTTTGGCATTCTTTCAGCTTCGATTTCAGTTGTTACTCTCTTCGAACTCTTCTTTTTTCAGTCAAGAGCCGTTCGACATCTGCAGAATAAATTCTATTATATCTGTTTTGTCGGAGGGGCTGGGTAGCATGTTCAGCAGCAAGTTTTAGATTTCTATCAAAATTAATGAGAGAGAGAGATCGATTTCTTCAGGTGAACCCAGCGATATGTTCTCTGTGCAGTGAGTACTAAGGTATTTCTTATATTTTAGCCAGTTTATCCTTTTTCCTGATATCGCTAAGTTACCAGTCGGGGATACAATTTCTTGAGGGCTCAAAATCTGATGATAATTCTAGAGATGATTCAGCTTTAATTAGCTCCATTGGAATATTTTTTATAACACCAAAATCGATGACATCCGGTATTTTGTGTGGATCAGTGGGCCAGTATGTGGGGTTTCCGCTAGGAATCACATTCAAACCCATTTTAGAAATTGTATCAAACAAAACACGACCTTCGGGGTAATCAGTCGCGATCCCCAGAATGTATGCTTAGAGTTATAGTCGCCAGCTGGCAGGAAACAGGGGCCTAGTGATTTATAAAAATTGTTGTATTGATTTTCTGTAATTGAAAATCTGGGGGTTGAGTATATCGATGAATCACTAAGTTTTTATAACAATCATTAATACAGATTGTTGCAGCTTGAAGATAATCTTCACAAATATCACACATTAAGTAGTGTTTAATGCGGGTTTTTATGATAATAGCTGAATCTCTATATGGTCTTCCTCTGGGGTCTTTTGTATCATAAAACACATACCCATTTATTTGGAATATGCTTCTGGACGTCAAATGTGTTTCGGAAACTAGCATTATATCTACTTGTTGTTTTTTAGAAAATATTCGAGTTCGTTCTTATGTTGACGTATGCCGTTTGCGTTCCAAAAACATATTTTCAAGCAGTTCATGGCTTATTTAGAATTGCCTGCAACAATATTGAAATCATTGAAAAATATTGATATTATATTCCACCCCTCGTAGCATGTCTTCTGAGAAACAACTGGGTATACCCTATATAGTTTTGAAATCTTCTCCCTTAGAGCTTTCATCCGATGTATCACAACCCCATTCAGGTATGTTCGGAATGGCCCTGCCACAACTTGAAATATAAATCATTGAAGAATATTGATATTATATTCCACCCCACGTAGCATGTTTCCTGAGAAACAACTGGGTATATCCTATATAGTTTTAAAATCTACTCCCTTATAGCTTTCATCCGATGTATCACAACCACATTCAGGTCTGTCCTAAATGGCCCTCCCACAGTTTGTAATATATATTTCTGAGGTATGAATAATTATGTTCCACCCCTCGTAGCATGTCTCCTTAGAAACAAGTGGGTATACCCTATATAGTTCTGAGATGTACTCCCTTAGAGCTTTCATCCGATGTATCACAACCCCATTCAGGTCTGTTCGAAATGGCCCTGCCACAACTTGAAATATAAATCATTGAAAAATATTTACATTATATTCCAGCTTTCGTAGTATGTCCCCTGAGAAACAACTGCGTTTACCCTATATAGTTTTAAAATCCACTCCCTTAGAGCTTTCATCTGATATATCACGACCTCATTCAGGTCTGTCCAAAAAGCACCCTATTCAGGTGCGAATTTATAAAAAGTTGCGCAAAGTTCAGATCCTCGTAGTATCTTCCCTAAGAAACAAGTAAATATTGTCTAAACAGTTTAGGTTCTACTCCACCAGACCTTTAATCTGATGTACCACAACCACATTCAGGTGTGGCCAAAATCAAAATATGGCCCCCTGTTTCTTACACTTACGTGAATTTTACCAAACTTCAGCACCTCGTAGCACGTCTCCTGAGAAACTACTGGATATAGCCTGTACAGTTTTGAGATCTACTCCTTTAGAGCTTTCACGTGATATATCACAACCCCATTCAGGTCTGTCCAAAATGGCCCGCAATGTGACCTGAATATGGGTATTTTTGTTACACCATATCCTAATGCTGTATATGTTTCTTTATTTAGTTTTTTCCAAAAATGCTTCATTGTGATGTTTTTTTTTAATAAAATAATAAAAATAATTTTAAAAAAAGTGTTTTTTTGCTTTAAAAAATAATTTTTTTATAAATGCATAATGTGTCGAACGTATTTAAAAAATCGTGGAACGTATTTAACAGCATGTGGAACATATTTAACAGAATTGTGGAATGTATTTAACTTACGAATTTATTTATATACTAATTGATTATACAAGTTTTATAGAATTTATGTAGAATTTCTTGTATATTTTCACCGATATTGTTAGGAAATTCAGAGTTGCGAAATATTTTTGCACAAAATTTAACTAAAACATAATCACGAGATTGATCAATAAATCATAAAGTATTGCAAAACCTGGTGCATAGAGATTATTCTGAGCATGATATCCCAAGTTTTTGTGTTATTTAAAGTAACTCAAGTCCTAAGAAATATTTGGATTTCTTTTTTTTAATTACTTAAAAATCTAATATTCTTTTGGTTGGTTATTTGGTGATTTGTTACGTATAATTTCTAAATGACGCAATTTAGAGACATCACCCTTAATTTGTACCAATTAATATAGCCAGAACTAACTAAAATTGTATGATGGTACGGATTGTCAACTACTTAATTTATTTGGCTATTTCTGGTGATCAGTCATTGTATCATATGGTTATGCGTTCCCAAATTTCAATTAATGTAGTTTTGATACTAAAGATGTTGAGATATGTTTCCGCTATAACTAAACCACTTAAAGAAATTTTATGCTCCGAATAAATCAGGGTTTAGTAAATCTCTTATATTTAAAAATATTGTAGAAACATTTTGAATTTAACTGAAAACCTCTGTGTATCACATACATTAGTATGTGTCCAAATAAAAAGTGAAATTATGAGACAAAATCGAAAATTATTCAAAAGTGGATGAAAATATAACATTAATTGTTATGATGTGGGTCAAATCAATAGATAATCGCGTTTAATTGGGTATCATTACTTTTTCCATAGTGCAAAAACTACACCCTTCATTCATACATACATCTATTTTTTTTTAACTAAAAATGTTTTATAATTTAAGTATCGTGTAATTGAGCATCGACAATAAAACCTTAAAGAAATGCTCATCACATTCACAGAACACTTTATGAACCTATAAATAAGCAATATGTTGTTAAGAATATTTTTTATATTTTTTAACTTAATAATAAATAATTTTATGGATGTTCTTTTATATAACAATTGTATTTTTAAATTGGAACTTTTAAGTTCTAGTCCATTAAAAATAGAATTTCAAAAAATATGTATTTTTTAATATTAGGATTTCTTTTAAATAAAAATTATTTTTTTTAACATAATAAATTATGATAAAATAATTTGGATACATTTATTATTAAATACCAAAAAATCATATCAATATCTGCAGCATTTACTTAGATATATGTAGTTAAAGTTAACATACTTCTTCCGAAAAATTTTAAATAAAATTAAAATAAAAGTAGAAGCGCGTGAAGATAAATACGTTAGTATAAATACGTCCTACACAAATGTTAAATACGCTCCATACGCTGTCAATTGACTTTTTCAAAAGAACAAAAAAAAAAAAAAAACTATATTAAAATAAAATTTTAAATAAAAAATTAAAATATATTTATAAAATACATTAAAATATAAAATTATAAAAAAAATTGTCGAATATATCACTCTATACATAAAATTTCTTTGAACAAAAATAGAAAAATTCAAGTGGTCTTAATGGGTGTTGGGAGTAGACATGAATCGGGTAAACGGAAGAGGGGAGTAGCCTAGGACTGGTAGATTCCAGAAATGTATGTTCCACGTCTAGTTTAAATCTGGGATCAGAGATATATAATTTTGAAAAATGTATTTTTTCACTATGAAAATATGGAAAAATGAGGAATTTTCAAGTGGCTCTAATGGACATACCAAAATAAAATTAAATTGAATACCGATACCGTTATGGTTTCCAACCTTGTGAAAAATGCACAAATCCTTGGCTTTCCATTTATATAATAATAATAACTCACCGAAGGACATCTGGAGTTCCTATAGGACTTTCTCTTTGATATTACTAAGTCAAGACTGAAGGATATCATGCTATGGTCTGAGAAGGAACAGTCTATAGGCACAGCGGTTTGGGTCTTTAATAAATAGGTAATGATGAGCGTTCGCATCGCATCCCGGAATTACGTTCGCACCTCTCTTCCTAGTGTGATTTGCCAATTGCTGCAAAGTTATGCCTGGTGGATCGGCCGCCTCATACGGCATATACACTGATGGCAGTACAAGCCTACTGCCTCCAGTGGCTTCTCATTGCTAAAGCAATGAAAGATATTAATATTTAGATAATTTTTAGCCATTACACGCGTTCGTACCTTCTCCATTGTGGATGATATGAACAAGTTGCATCTCGTGTTGTCAATCCAAGGTTCTTGGATAAAAGCCACGTCAATAAGGAGTTTTATCAATTTGGTTGATGCTGCTTCACAGTGATGTAAATTAATTTGTACCACTCCTTGGGTTTTTCAGAGAGACTCCTGACCCATTGCGAATCTGAAGTCTCTGGTGTTCACAAATTTTCACTGACCTGTAAGGAGGTGGGAAATAGTTCCCACCTCTAGAATGGGTGGAGGTTACCACGCTGTCACTATTGGACATAGGGGCAACTCCGACGCCAGTATCACTTCAAGTTTCGCCTCTGCATAAAGAGTTACGCGCTTAGAAACTGCGTTATTGAGAAATTCAAAACAGTTATCATTGCCGCAGTTGATAGTTTTGACCCTTAAGAGAGCTGGATCGATGAAGAATACCGTATGCCAGACGTCTTTACAACCCACTAGTGGTGTTTTTACGCGTTCCACCAATTGAGTTGATAGGCTTTTGACATGCAGTCTTCTTACTGGTTGTTGGTTGATCATCTTCAGGTCTAGTGCCCCTGATAACCATTTGTGAGTTGCCAGGTTTGCTGGATGGTTTATGGCCAGTTTAATCAGTGGTGGTTGTTGGCTTACCAGTCGTTGCCTTCTATTCCAAAAGGGCTGCAGGCTCTGCTGGTAAGTCTCTACCACTGCTTACTGCTCCGGCATGGATCGCTGAGGAGGTTGACTTTTGTCATGTGCTCTCACGAGACACTTCTGGAGTACTTCCAACATCCTCTACAATCCTTCTGGATAACACATTCCCAGAGATTCAGAAGCAGGTCCGTAGATTCGTTCGAGTCTTTTGGCATTCCTCTTCTGCTTCCTCATAACGTTCTTATCTTTCAAAGCGGCTAAGGGCCTCTCTCAGCTATCTTATGAAGATAGATAATAGTCTTCTCCTTTTTAGTTCGGCATATATCCACGGTTGTCGCATTCGTATTATCGCGTCTTGCCGAACTAAACCATTACCAGACTTATGACTCTCTGAGCCAGTTGAACAATCCCTCCTCTCCGACCTTGACACTGCGGATATTGTTTTCCTGACTTAAAGCGCGAACTGAGATCACAGTGATCTCATGTTCATCTTCAGAGCTGAGAGAAAGAATCCCTTGATATACCCAGAATTTCATCAGCCTCAAATAGTTGATCCAACAATTTACTTACCTGCTAATTGCTAATATATAACTGTATTGGAAATTAAAGAAGTTTGGTACTCTCTCAAGAAAGCAGGGTGTTTCTAAAAATATTGACCCCAAATTCAGTTGAGGTTATGTTTTTGGATGTAGATATCATCTATTGTCTATTAGTTATATTTTTGTAAAACTACATTGAAATCTAGCTTAAAAAAATAATTTTGAGTTATATTTTCGTTAACTTTTGAAATGTATGGTAAACAAAAACAAATTTTTAAACTTTTTTTTGTTTTAATGGAAAATTTCACTTCTTCGACGCGTTTTCAAAAATAGCCACCAATAAAAAATATTTCGACTTTATTTGTTTGTGCATAAATATGCATGTTAACATTTTATTCTCTTTTTTTATGGAAGCAATTAATTTAAAGTTAAGTTCGTATGTAAGTATTTAGGTGCTTATGTTTGTGTGTACGTTTGTTTACTTTCTTGTGGGTAAGCGTTTTTATGAAGTTTCAAAAGCATTGATTCCTTTCTTATGGAAACATACAATAAAAAATATGTACGTAAGTATTAAAATGTTTTAGTAAGTCACAAACAAAGTCCTATTTATAAAATCTTTACAAATGTAATTAAATTATGATTTTATTAGGGGTGATTATAACTCCCCCATCATTAGAGCCCAAACACAAGCATGCGGTGGCGGTGGTTGTTTCCAGTTTTCAGAGAGAAGTAAAAATTAAATGATGGTGGAAACGAAGACGGCTTTTTACATACATTTTGCTTTTGTTTATTCAACAACGAAACTCATGACAATAACAAAACTATATGTATAAAAAATTATTTTCTCCCTCTCTTAAACTCCATACATAAAAAATATAAAGCAAAGTTTTCTTTCTCTTTCCGAGTCCGCCCAAAATTATAAAAAAAAAAATTATCCGTTAGCAATAAAACTTTTCGTTTTAAAAGTTTTTACATAAATTATAATAACAATAGCAATCAATATTGTGGAAATTCCTATACTGCTGCCAATATGTTTAACAATTTTTATTGTTTCATTAAATTATATATCTTTAGTGACTTAATCAGGAAATGTAATATAATCTTTTTGATTTTTAAAATCAGTTTCTATAAGATGAACATTTCTTTTACATTCATTTTGTAGTTTATTAGATATGTTTTAAAATTTGTATGGATTTTTACAATTTGTTATAATTTTATCTTGATAGTGCTTAAATGTTAGTAACACAAGATAAATTTCCTTTTCTTTCTTGTTTTCTTGTTATATTCATACTACATTTTGTGTTCTAAATTTTTTACGATATTTGTTAGACTAGACAATCATTTATCTTTTCAAGTTTTTTTATTTCTGTTTGATTTGTATATTTAACAAAACAGTGTTTTCGGTAACAATTAAAGCTTTATTTTCATTATAAGGTAGTGGTTCAAAAGTAACCTCCGAAAACGATTCGTTAAGAAACCCTGGGATATTCAATGTTAAAATTACAAAATTTTCTTTATACGATACAGAAACTTTAGTTTGAAAATAAGATTCTATTCCGTCTATGAAATAAAATGTATCGCTTGTCAGTGTGGTCGATTCCCAACTTGGAATTGAAAATAACATGTCCAATTTCGTTAACGTGATCCATCAACAAATTAATTTGAAAAACGTTTTGTTAAAACAGGGTTTTGTCATGCAAGTCAAGAACTTTATTTTGAACTTCTGTCTTGAATTTATTACGTAACTTTGAACGATTTTCTGTTGGTTATTTATTTGATTTGTAATATTTGATATTCTGTTTGGCATAGAAATGCTTAAATAGGAAAATTCGTCCAAAGTTGTTATCGTGTCTTCGTTATTTTTCTCGAGTTTTTAAATTTTATAAAAAATTTCTTTTTCATCGTCGCTATCCATTGTCTCCGGCACGTATTTCACTTCTTTTTCTTTTTTCTATCTTGTAACATATTTTTTCACTTTTTTCTATCTTGTAACATATTAACTGTTTCCAAATATTGCGTCGCATTATTTTTTAGCTTTTATTTTGGGATTTTATATCTTTAAATTTTTTATTTTGTTTTATGTGTGTTTTGTTATACTTGAGCTCTGTCTTAGTATTTTCAACATGTTCTTCATAAACCTTCTATTATTCTGTATTTTCTATGGTTCTTACCTCCTCTAATTTCCTTAATGTTATTTATTTATAAGAACATATATCCTTTTTTTTTAGATGTTAAATTGTGAATTTCATTATATCTGTCTACAGTAATTTTTCCACTGATTTTAGTTGTTCTCTGAATTGTATTGTTGTAGTATCCTATTATTCTCAACATTTTTTTCCTCTGTAGTTTCATCTTTATTTCTTTCGTCGTGTCTGAAAAATTTTATATGTTCATTTATCGTGTTGAGTAGTCTTTTTATATCTGAATTCGAAATATGATTACTATTTGAAGTAAAATGTACGTTTATTTTTTCTTGACAAATTCCTGCATCGGAATGGCTTTAAATCCCAGCTCATTGTTTACAATTATTTTTTCTATTTTACCATGCGTATTGAGTTTTAAACTCTGTCTAGCTTCTGCTGTTTATCTTATACGTGAATGCATGTTTTGATTTGATGAAATTTGTGTAGAGTATAAAGGGTAATTTTTTTTTTGGAAAAATTTGGGTGTGCTAGAATTGGATTATGTGTTGGCAATATTCTGAGGGTGTTGAAACTTTCTTGGTACTGCGGCACAGTGGGGTCAAACGCAAATTTTTTGGTAATAAATCTGAATCTCCTAAACTACTGGTCGGATCAAATTGAAATGTATGTAAGAGTTGTAGAGGAGGACCTAAGCTTTCAGAAAAATCATCTTGTAGTCAGCCTGTGATAACACGAGATAAGCTACAGGGAGTCAAAGTTGACTACCTCGAGTATGTAAAAGTTAAAAAAAATCGTAACTTGTACAAATGAAGTCCGATTTTAAAGATTTTTATATTTCTGGAAAGTGCTTGGCAAGATAAAGAAAAAATAAGCTTACTCATATAAGTTATCTCTTACAGTTAAAAAGATATTTACGCTTGAATTTTGAATTTTTGATTTTTTGGCTCGACTTTCTTTCGTTTTTTGGGAATAAGTCCGGAGATATATGAGGTAAAATTTTTTTAAAATATTCTGTAATTTTCTACATATTTCAAAATAATATGCTGAACGAATTTTTGGATTATCTCAATTCGTCTAGACGTGAAAAATATTCAAAGTCAGCACTCTGAAATTGGCATGAAAAATGGCTATTTTTTTACAAAAATATAGTACAATTCATTCACTTTTTTCTCAAAGTTCCGTTAATAAAAAAATTTTTTCCTTATTAATTTCAAAAGATAAGGCTTCATAAATGGTTAATAAAGAAATTTTGAATTGATTTAAGTTTGCACCCTACATCCAGCATTGGCCGAAAATTGTCAATTTTAAAAAATAGTTTCATTTTTATCGATTAATAAAAAAAAAATGTCACGCGAGCTTTTTTAAATTTGGTACCCATATTTTTTATAGAAATAGATTTAGAATGATTTAACACTAAACTGCTTCCCGCCCGGCCAAAAACGAATGCAGGAGTAGAGATTTTATGTTAAAAGTCAGTTTTTTTAACGACTATTTTTAAAAGCATATTAAAAGCATATTAGCATAATATTTTTAATATTATTTCTTATGTAATGTATAAAACACAAATCAAGCTTTCATTCCTAAAAAAATCAATAAAATAGCTCCAATAACCTATTTTTGGTAATTTTTCAAAAATAAATTTTTTTTTAAAATGGCTGAAAATCCAAAAAAAATTAATTTTTTTAATACAGCTCCACTAATTTTGCAAATACTTTAAAAATGTTAAAAGAATATAAAAATAGACTTATTTACCAATTCAACGATATATAAAATGTTAATATAGGTCATTTAATAATAGTAATATAATGGCCTCAAAGCTACCAAGTCACGTCAAAAGTTGCAAAATTCACTATTTTGTTCCGTATTTCCATATGTGTGTATACGTAACACTCAACTGCATTGCTTATTTTTGTTACAAGATAATAATATTTATTAATGAATTTATTTAAAGTGTTCATAATTTTTTTCTACTGAAAAGGTTTTTAAAATTACCTAAGTACATAAATAAGTATATTTTCCTTCGTTTTTTAATACATTTTTTTAAGTTTTTAAATAATTTACCTAGCTACTTAATTAATGTATTATAACAAAAATGATTTTTTTACAATCGCGTAGGTACATTTTTTGACGTACCTGTTTAACACTACAGGTCATAAAAATAAACTGAATGAAATTGGGGGTTTTGAGCAAAAATTTAAATTTTTTAATTCATTTTTGCCTGTCACCATTTACCTGATATAAATATTCTTTTTCTATATATAAGTATCCTTATAAATATGCAGATTTATTAGTGAATTTGCCATTATGGAGATTACATTAAAACACTTTTCTACTTGCAAAGTAATCTGGGATAATCTATCTGATATTATAAATCGTTCAGAAAAAATAAGAAAACTCATTGATACAATAGTATCTTTTGGTTTAACTCTTACTGCAGAAGACAGTTTAAAGCTCGAAAATTTTTATAAATCTAACGAAAAAAGGATGCAAGCTTCAGATTGGTCAATACCAAAGTTCAAGAAGAAAAATGAAGAGTGGTTGGAGGGAGAAATACCAATTTTCATCGGAAAGCAGAAAAAGGGTCGACCAAAAAAAAGTTACGATGAAGTTCAGCTAAGAACAAAGAGGACCAAACAGGAATCTATTCTAAATTCACATATGAATGCCAAAATAAAAGATACATTTAAAGCTTTAGTAACACGTACACAACCAAAGGAAGTAGAAAAAGTTATAGATGTGTTACCAACAGCTTCTCCCAATCAATTACATCAACATCGTCCTTTACCTCTGAAGATGCTTTAGCTCTAATATTAAATTTAGAATTATCAAGAAACCAATACGAGATTTTGAGGAAATCTGTTAGCGAAAAAGGATATGATATCTTTCCCAGTACCAAATCAGTGAGAGAAGCGAAAAGTAATATTTTACAGCCTATGGAGCACCCGGTTAATGCTTCTGTTAAAAGTGCTAAAGTTAATATATTGCAATTACTTGAAAATATAATAATATAATTCTATCTACCTTCAGCAATGATAACATTGAAAAATGCAAAGACTCTGAACTTATTTTAATATTCAAATGGGGCTGAGATGGAACATCAGGATTTTCGGAATACAAACAACTGGATGGAAGTAATTCTGGAAATAATTATTCCTCGCTGTTTATAGCGTCTCTGGTACCACTTCGAATGCGCTTAAATAAGCCTTCCTCATCGACAAGAAATGACTCGCTTTTTGATGATATATGGATAAATTTAACTCCAGGTTCCAAATTTTTGTGCCGTCCAATCCTTTTTGATTACACAAAAGAAACCACGGTTACAATAAACAGCATTGTCAACCAATTGGAAGAAGAAATTAAAGCTTGCCCCCAATATATGTAAAAGTATCAAACAGAACTATTAAAGTTACATTTCAACAACAATTAACGATGATTGATGGAAAAGTTGCAAACGCTATAATGTAATATATGTTGAAAAATAAGTTCACAATTTCAGGATAATTCTGAAGTCCTTCTTAATAAAAATTCTTTAAAATTTGGAATGTCACCACTCCACGCAAGGATAAGATTTTTGGAGTTCTGCTTACATCTTGCATATGATATGAAGTACAGAAATATTCCCGGGCAGGAAAATGCTACAGTAAAAAACAATTTGGAACTTCACGAATTACGAAAAGAGGAGAAGAAAAGAATTCAATTAGAATTCAAAGAACAACTCGGATTAATAATTGATAAACCTCTACATGGCTATGGAAGCTCAAATGATGGAAATACAGCAAGACGTTTCTTTGAAAATCCGGAACTCACATCTTCAATCACAGGCATTGACTTAAATATTTTGAAGCGTTTTAAGATTATATTGGCAGCCATTAATAGCAAAAAACAAATTAATGCGGACAAATTTAAAATTTTTGCTTACGAAACTAAAGAACTACTTAACATTACATACCCCTGGAAATTAATGACTCCAACAATTTATAAAGTATTGGCTCATGGTAAAGAAATAATAGAAAATAGTATTTTGCCATTGGGAGAGCTAACAGAGGAAGCACAGGAAGCCCGAAATAAAGATGTTAAACATTTCCGACTCTTCAATACCCGAAAATGTTCGAAAATAGCGCAAAATATGGACTTAATGGAATATTTATTAATATCATCAGATCCAGTTATATATTCTATAAGAACACGATGGCTACCAAAAATCACTCTTGAAATAGAAAAAGAGGATTCCGAAGCTAAGGAAGTTAAAAATTTGCTAACGTTTGATGTTTCTGATTATTTTCAAGAAAATCTCTAATAATATCTTCTATAATATATTCTTAATAAAATAAATATACGGGATATATATATATAATAAGTATGTAAATATGTAGAACAAATTAAATAAACATTACTCAAATAAAGAATTTACTACTTTATAATAACAAATATATACCTACATAATACATTAGAAAACTAAAATGTTACGTATACACACATATGGAAATAAGGAACAAAATAGTGAATTTTGCAACTTTTGACGTGACTTGGTAGCTTTGAGGCCATTATATTACTATTATTAAATGACCTATATCAACATTTTATATATCGTTGAATTGGTAAATAAGTCTACTTTTATATTCTTTTAACATTTTTAAAGTATTTGCAAAATTAGTGGAGTTGTATTAAAAAAATTAATTTTTTTTGGATTTTCAGCCATTTAAAAAAAAAAAAAAAATTTATTTTTGAAAAATTACCAAAAATAGGTTATTGAAGCTATTTTATTGATTTTTTTAGGAATGAAAGCTTGATTTGCGTTTTATACATTACATAAGAAATAATATTAAAAATATTATGCTAATATGCTTTTAATATGCTTTTAAAAATAGTCGTTAAAAAACTGACTTTTAACATAAAATCTCCACTCCTGCATTCGTTTTTGGCCGGGCGGGAAGCAGTTTAGTGTTAAATCATTCTAAATCTATTTCTATAAAAAATATGGGTACCAAATTTAAAAAAGCTCGCGTGACATTTTTTTTATTAATCGATAAAAATGAAACTATTTTTTAAAATTGACAATTTTCGGGCAATGTAGGGTGCAAACTTAAATCAATTCAAAATTTCTTTATTAACCATTTATGAAGCCTTATCTTTTGAAATTAATAAGGAAAAAATTTTTTTATTAACGGAACTTTGAGAAAAAAGTGAATGAATTGTACTATATTTTTGTAAAAAAATAGCCATTTTTCATGTCAATTTCAGAGTGCTGACTTTGAATATTTTTCACGTCTAGACGAATTGAGATAATCCAAAAATTCTTTCAGCATATTATTTTGAAATATGTAGAAAATTACAGAATATTTTAAAAAAAGTTTTACCTCATATATCTCCGGACTTATTCCCGAAAAACAAAAGAAAGTCGAGCCAAAAAATCAAAAATTCAAAATTCAAGCGTAAATATCTTTTTAACTGTAAGAGATAACTTATATGAGTAAGCTTATTCTTTCTTTATCTTTCTTTCTTTAAAGTTAAGTTCGTATGTAAGTATTTAGGTGCTTATGTTTGTGTGTACGTTTGTTTACTTTCTTGTGGGTAAGCGTTTTTATGAAGTTTCAAAAGCATTGATTCCTTTCTTATGGAAACATACAATAAAAAATATGTACGTAAGTATTAAAATGTTTTAGTAAGTCACAAACAAAGTCCTATTTATAAAATCTTTACAAATGTAATTAAATTATGATTTTATTAGGGGTGATTATAACTCCCCCATCATTAGAGCCCAAACACAAGCATGCGGTGGCGGTGGTTGTTTCCAGTTTTCAGAGAGAAGTAAAAATTAAATGATGGTGGAAACGAAGACGGCTTTTTACATACATTTTGCTTTTGTTTATTCAACAACGAAACTCATGACAATAACAAAACTATATGTATAAAAAATTATTTTCTCCCTCTCTTAAACTCCATACATAAAAAATATAAAGCAAAGTTTTCTTTCTCTTTCCGAGTCCGCCCAAAATTATAAAAAAAAAAAATTATCCGTTAGCAATAAAACTTTTCGTTTTAAAAGTTTTTACATAAATTATAATAACAATAGCAATCAATATTGTGGAAATTCCTATACTGCTGCCAATATGTTTAACAATTTTTATTGTTTCATTAAATTATATATCTTTAGTGACTTAATCAGGAAATGTAATATAATCTTTTTGATTTTTAAAATCAGTTTCTATAAGATGAACATTTCTTTTACATTCATTTTGTAGTTTATTAGATATGTTTTAAAATTTGTATGGATTTTTACAATTTGTTATAATTTTATCTTGATAGTGCTTAAATGTTAGTAACACAAGATAAATTTCCTTTTCTTTCTTGTTTTCTTGTTATATTCATACTACATTTTGTGTTCTAAATTTTTTACGATATTTGTTAGACTAGACAATCATTTATCTTTTCAAGTTTTTTTATTTCTGTTTGATTTGTATATTTAACAAAACAGTGTTTTCGGTAACAATTAAAGCTTTATTTTCATTATAAGGTAGTGGTTCAAAAGTAACCTCCGAAAACGATTCGTTAAGAAACCCTGGGATATTCAATGTTAAAATTACAAAATTTTCTTTATACGATACAGAAACTTTAGTTTGAAAATAAGATTCTATTCCGTCTATGAAATAAAATGTATCGCTTGTCAGTGTGGTCGATTCCCAACTTGGAATTGAAAATAACATGTCCAATTTCGTTAACGTGATCCATCAACAAATTAATTTGAAAAACGTTTTGTTAAAACAGGGTTTTGTCATGCAAGTCAAGAACTTTATTTTGAACTTCTGTCTTGAATTTATTACGTAACTTTGAACGATTTTCTGTTGGTTATTTATTTGATTTGTAATATTTGATATTCTGTTTGGCATAGAAATGCTTAAATAGGAAAATTCGTCCAAAGTTGTTATCGTGTCTTCGTTATTTTTCTCGAGTTTTTAAATTTTATAAAAAATTTCTTTTTCATCGTCGCTATCCATTGTCTCCGGCACGTATTTCACTTCTTTTTCTTTTTTCTATCTTGTAACATATTTTTTCACTTTTTTCTATCTTGTAACATATTAACTGTTTCCAAATATTGCGTCGCATTATTTTTTAGCTTTTATTTTGGGATTTTATATCTTTAAATTTTTTATTTTGTTTTATGTGTGTTTTGTTATACTTGAGCTCTGTCTTAGTATTTTCAACATGTTCTTCATAAACCTTCTATTATTCTGTATTTTCTATGGTTCTTACCTCCTCTAATTTCCTTAATGTTATTTATTTATAAGAACATATATCCTTTTTTTTTAGATGTTAAATTGTGAATTTCATTATATCTGTCTACAGTAATTTTTCCACTGATTTTAGTTGTTCTCTGAATTGTATTGTTGTAGTATCCTATTATTCTCAACATTTTTTTCCTCTGTAGTTTCATCTTTATTTCTTTCGTCGTGTCTGAAAAATTTTATATGTTCATTTATCGTGTTGAGTAGTCTTTTTATATCTGAATTCGAAATATGATTACTATTTGAAGTAAAATGTACGTTTATTTTTTCTTGACAAATTCCTGCATCGGAATGGCTTTAAATCCCAGCTCATTGTTTACAATTATTTTTTCTATTTTACCATGCGTATTGAGTTTTAAACTCTGTCTAGCTTCTGCTGTTTATCTTATACGTGAATGCATGTTTTGATTTGATGAAATTTGTGTAGAGTATAAAGGGTAATTTTTTTTTTGGAAAAATTTGGGTGTGCTAGAATTGGATTATGTGTTGGCAATATTCTGAGGGTGTTGAAACTTTCTTGGTACTGCGGCACAGTGGGGTCAAACGCAAATTTTTTGGTAATAAATCTGAATCTCCTAAACTACTGGTCGGATCAAATTGAAATGTATGTAAGAGTTGTAGAGGAGGACCTAAGCTTTCAGAAAAATCATCTTGTAGTCAGCCTGTGATAACACGAGATAAGCTACAGGGAGTCAAAGTTGACTACCTCGAGTATGTAAAAGTTAAAAAAAATCGTAACTTGTACAAATGAAGTCCGATTTTAAAGATTTTTATATTTCTGGAAAGTGCTTGGCAAGATAAAGAAAAAATAAGCTTACTCATATAAGTTATCTCTTACAGTTAAAAAGATATTTACGCTTGAATTTTGAATTTTTGATTTTTTGGCTCGACTTTCTTTCGTTTTTTGGGAATAAGTCCGGAGATATATGAGGTAAAATTTTTTTAAAATATTCTGTAATTTTCTACATATTTCAAAATAATATGCTGAACGAATTTTTGGATTATCTCAATTCGTCTAGACGTGAAAAATATTCAAAGTCAGCACTCTGAAATTGGCATGAAAAATGGCTATTTTTTTACAAAAATATAGTACAATTCATTCACTTTTTTCTCAAAGTTCCGTTAATAAAAAAATTTTTTCCTTATTAATTTCAAAAGATAAGGCTTCATAAATGGTTAATAAAGAAATTTTGAATTGATTTAAGTTTGCACCCTACATCCAGCATTGGCCGAAAATTGTCAATTTTAAAAAATAGTTTCATTTTTATCGATTAATAAAAAAAAAATGTCACGCGAGCTTTTTTAAATTTGGTACCCATATTTTTTATAGAAATAGATTTAGAATGATTTAACACTAAACTGCTTCCCGCCCGGCCAAAAACGAATGCAGGAGTAGAGATTTTATGTTAAAAGTCAGTTTTTTTAACGACTATTTTTAAAAGCATATTAAAAGCATATTAGCATAATATTTTTAATATTATTTCTTATGTAATGTATAAAACACAAATCAAGCTTTCATTCCTAAAAAAATCAATAAAATAGCTCCAATAACCTATTTTTGGTAATTTTTCAAAAATAAATTTTTTTTTAAAATGGCTGAAAATCCAAAAAAAATTAATTTTTTTAATACAGCTCCACTAATTTTGCAAATACTTTAAAAATGTTAAAAGAATATAAAAATAGACTTATTTACCAATTCAACGATATATAAAATGTTAATATAGGTCATTTAATAATAGTAATATAATGGCCTCAAAGCTACCAAGTCACGTCAAAAGTTGCAAAATTCACTATTTTGTTCCGTATTTCCATATGTGTGTATACGTAACACTCAACTGCATTGCTTATTTTTGTTACAAGATAATAATATTTATTAATGAATTTATTTAAAGTGTTCATAATTTTTTTCTACTGAAAAGGTTTTTAAAATTACCTAAGTACATAAATAAGTATATTTTCCTTCGTTTTTTAATACATTTTTTTAAGTTTTTAAATAATTTACCTAGCTACTTAATTAATGTATTATAACAAAAATGATTTTTTTACAATCGCGTAGGTACATTTTTTGACGTACCTGTTTAACACTACAGGTCATAAAAATAAACTGAATGAAATTGGGGGTTTTGAGCAAAAATTTAAATTTTTTAATTCATTTTTGCCTGTCACCATTTACCTGATATAAATATTCTTTTTCTATATATAAGTATCCTTATAAATATGCAGATTTATTAGTGAATTTGCCATTATGGAGATTACATTAAAACACTTTTCTACTTGCAAAGTAATCTGGGATAATCTATCTGATATTATAAATCGTTCAGAAAAAATAAGAAAACTCATTGATACAATAGTATCTTTTGGTTTAACTCTTACTGCAGAAGACAGTTTAAAGCTCGAAAATTTTTATAAATCTAACGAAAAAAGGATGCAAGCTTCAGATTGGTCAATACCAAAGTTCAAGAAGAAAAATGAAGAGTGGTTGGAGGGAGAAATACCAATTTTCATCGGAAAGCAGAAAAAGGGTCGACCAAAAAAAAGTTACGATGAAGTTCAGCTAAGAACAAAGAGGACCAAACAGGAATCTATTCTAAATTCACATATGAATGCCAAAATAAAAGATACATTTAAAGCTTTAGTAACACGTACACAACCAAAGGAAGTAGAAAAAGTTATAGATGTGTTACCAACAGCTTCTCCCAATCAATTACATCAACATCGTCCTTTACCTCTGAAGATGCTTTAGCTCTAATATTAAATTTAGAATTATCAAGAAACCAATACGAGATTTTGAGGAAATCTGTTAGCGAAAAAGGATATGATATCTTTCCCAGTACCAAATCAGTGAGAGAAGCGAAAAGTAATATTTTACAGCCTATGGAGCACCCGGTTAATGCTTCTGTTAAAAGTGCTAAAGTTAATATATTGCAATTACTTGAAAATATAATAATATAATTCTATCTACCTTCAGCAATGATAACATTGAAAAATGCAAAGACTCTGAACTTATTTTAATATTCAAATGGGGCTGAGATGGAACATCAGGATTTTCGGAATACAAACAACTGGATGGAAGTAATTCTGGAAATAATTATTCCTCGCTGTTTATAGCGTCTCTGGTACCACTTCGAATGCGCTTAAATAAGCCTTCCTCATCGACAAGAAATGACTCGCTTTTTGATGATATATGGATAAATTTAACTCCAGGTTCCAAATTTTTGTGCCGTCCAATCCTTTTTGATTACACAAAAGAAACCACGGTTACAATAAACAGCATTGTCAACCAATTGGAAGAAGAAATTAAAGCTTGCCCCCAATATATGTAAAAGTATCAAACAGAACTATTAAAGTTACATTTCAACAACAATTAACGATGATTGATGGAAAAGTTGCAAACGCTATAATGTAATATATGTTGAAAAATAAGTTCACAATTTCAGGATAATTCTGAAGTCCTTCTTAATAAAAATTCTTTAAAATTTGGAATGTCACCACTCCACGCAAGGATAAGATTTTTGGAGTTCTGCTTACATCTTGCATATGATATGAAGTACAGAAATATTCCCGGGCAGGAAAATGCTACAGTAAAAAACAATTTGGAACTTCACGAATTACGAAAAGAGGAGAAGAAAAGAATTCAATTAGAATTCAAAGAACAACTCGGATTAATAATTGATAAACCTCTACATGGCTATGGAAGCTCAAATGATGGAAATACAGCAAGACGTTTCTTTGAAAATCCGGAACTCACATCTTCAATCACAGGCATTGACTTAAATATTTTGAAGCGTTTTAAGATTATATTGGCAGCCATTAATAGCAAAAAACAAATTAATGCGGACAAATTTAAAATTTTTGCTTACGAAACTAAAGAACTACTTAACATTACATACCCCTGGAAATTAATGACTCCAACAATTTATAAAGTATTGGCTCATGGTAAAGAAATAATAGAAAATAGTATTTTGCCATTGGGAGAGCTAACAGAGGAAGCACAGGAAGCCCGAAATAAAGATGTTAAACATTTCCGACTCTTCAATACCCGAAAATGTTCGAAAATAGCGCAAAATATGGACTTAATGGAATATTTATTAATATCATCAGATCCAGTTATATATTCTATAAGAACACGATGGCTACCAAAAATCACTCTTGAAATAGAAAAAGAGGATTCCGAAGCTAAGGAAGTTAAAAATTTGCTAACGTTTGATGTTTCTGATTATTTTCAAGAAAATCTCTAATAATATCTTCTATAATATATTCTTAATAAAATAAATATACGGGATATATATATATAATAAGTATGTAAATATGTAGAACAAATTAAATAAACATTACTCAAATAAAGAATTTACTACTTTATAATAACAAATATATACCTACATAATACATTAGAAAACTAAAATGTTACGTATACACACATATGGAAATAAGGAACAAAATAGTGAATTTTGCAACTTTTGACGTGACTTGGTAGCTTTGAGGCCATTATATTACTATTATTAAATGACCTATATCAACATTTTATATATCGTTGAATTGGTAAATAAGTCTACTTTTATATTCTTTTAACATTTTTAAAGTATTTGCAAAATTAGTGGAGTTGTATTAAAAAAATTAATTTTTTTTGGATTTTCAGCCATTTAAAAAAAAAAAAAAAATTTATTTTTGAAAAATTACCAAAAATAGGTTATTGAAGCTATTTTATTGATTTTTTTAGGAATGAAAGCTTGATTTGCGTTTTATACATTACATAAGAAATAATATTAAAAATATTATGCTAATATGCTTTTAATATGCTTTTAAAAATAGTCGTTAAAAAACTGACTTTTAACATAAAATCTCCACTCCTGCATTCGTTTTTGGCCGGGCGGGAAGCAGTTTAGTGTTAAATCATTCTAAATCTATTTCTATAAAAAATATGGGTACCAAATTTAAAAAAGCTCGCGTGACATTTTTTTTATTAATCGATAAAAATGAAACTATTTTTTAAAATTGACAATTTTCGGGCAATGTAGGGTGCAAACTTAAATCAATTCAAAATTTCTTTATTAACCATTTATGAAGCCTTATCTTTTGAAATTAATAAGGAAAAAATTTTTTTATTAACGGAACTTTGAGAAAAAAGTGAATGAATTGTACTATATTTTTGTAAAAAAATAGCCATTTTTCATGTCAATTTCAGAGTGCTGACTTTGAATATTTTTCACGTCTAGACGAATTGAGATAATCCAAAAATTCTTTCAGCATATTATTTTGAAATATGTAGAAAATTACAGAATATTTTAAAAAAAGTTTTACCTCATATATCTCCGGACTTATTCCCGAAAAACAAAAGAAAGTCGAGCCAAAAAATCAAAAATTCAAAATTCAAGCGTAAATATCTTTTTAACTGTAAGAGATAACTTATATGAGTAAGCTTATTCTTTCTTTATCTTGCCAAGCACTTTCCAGAAATATAAAAATCGTTAAAATCGGACTTCATTTGTACAAGTTACGATTTTTTTTAACTTTTACATACTCGAGGTAGTCAACTTTGACTCCCTGTAGCTTATCTCGTGTTATCACAGGCTGACTACAAGATGATTTTTCTGAAAGCTTAGGTCCTCCTCTACAACTCTTACATACATTTCAATTTGATCCGACCAGTAGTTTAGGAGATTCAGATTTATTACCAAAAAATTTGCGTTTGACCCCACTGTGTGCGGGTCCGAAATTATAACTTTAGCATCCTTTTTTAAATACTTATTCATAGGTTTAGCAATCAAAGAGTAATCCTTGATAAATTTCCTATAGTATTCAGTTAATCCAAGAAATTGTTTTATTTGTTTAGGAGGGTTCGCATTTATTACAGAGGGTGTAAGAATATCATCAAGGAATTCAGTTTCTCTTTTAATTAATTCCGATTTGTCCAATTGTACTATACGGTTTGCTTCTTGTAAGCGGCGGAAAATTAAATTAATTGAACTATAAATATACTCTTGAATAGAGGTGGAAAAGATAATAATGTCATCTAAGTAAACCAAGCAAATTTTGTTTATGTAATTCTTAAGGATATTGTTAATAAGCCTTTGAAATGCCGCTGGGGCTGTCTTCAATCCAAACGGCATTCGTAGAAATTCATAATATCCTCCTTATACAGTCTTTTTCCTTAATTTTTTTTCGGTAAAATTCTTTTGCTAAATCTAACGTAGTGAAATACTGGTATATTCCCAGTTTATCAAGGATTCCATCAATATTAGGAATTGGGTAACTGTCATCTATGGTAACTTCATTGAGTTTCCGATAGTCGTGACAAGCCTACATTTGGTTTTCCCATTTGCATCGGCCTTCTTTGTCACGATGCAAATGGGTGTAGAATAAGGATAATTACTATGTTTAATAATATTATTGTCAAGCATTTCCTGAATTTGGCCTGAACTGCATTTTTATGTATGTAATAATAACGGTATGATTTGGTATGTATATGTATGTTATTAGTAGTTCTAATTTCATGTTTTATATCGGATGTAAGGGTGTGTTTTCCTGATAGAAAATATCTGAATAAATTTTTATTAATTTTAGGAGTTTTTTTTCTTCAACGCTAAGATGTTCTGTTCGAATTTGCTCTATTAATGGTTTAATTTCCTTACTTTCAACTACACTGAAATTTTGGTAGTCTGTTTAGAATTTTGTTTTTTTTTTTTTACTTTCATGTTTGTTGTAAAATGTTGTTGCGTATCTATGCGGTTTCGCGCATATGCTGCTTCGAAAAGAATAGCTGCTTCTAATGTCTGTGGGTTTCTGCAAGCTAATATTGTCTTCATTGGTTCGGGTATTCTCCATTTAAATATATTTAAAGCTGTAGGGAAATTATTTTGAGCCACTACATTCAATGCCTCTTGTGCATGTCCTTATCCGATTACAAAAAATGTTTTATTAAGATCTTTGACTTCCTCAAAGAATTCTAAACTAGTTATTTTAAAAGTAATAACTCGAAAAGTTCATCGCAACTAAGTCTTTCACCAAAATTATTCTGTAATACTTGTTTAATGTCTGTCCAGGAAGTTGCTTGAAAATTTATTTCTATTACATTTCCAGCCTTACTGTTCAATAAAAGAAGGAAAAATTTCTTTTTATTTATTAAAAAAACTAGAGTTTTATTATCAACTTTTTTCTTAGTAAAATAAATTCTTTTGTTCGTCTCTTTTTATTTTTTAACACTCAATTTACTTTCTATATTATATATTTTCTATTTGCCGAAGGCAGTAATGAAAATATTTTTTTCTTGAAATAATTAATTACATATAGAGGTTTTACCTTAATAATATAAAATAGTGATGTCCTGTGGAATTTGCAACGGTTGTCTTTTGATGCTTGTGTTGTCCTGTTATCTTCTGATGCTTGTTAATTCTGATTTGTTGTTTATTTCACCTCGGATAAAATATATCCTTCGTGGTATTAGAGAAAAATTTTCTATACAGTTTAATGATGAAAATTTAATGATGTAATTCTGCCTTGTTATCTTTTTTACTTTGGATTAGCGTATTCAAAAACCGAAATCGGAAACCGGTTAATCGGTTTTTGCTTTTTAAAAAACCGACCAGTTTCGAATTATTTTTATTTTCGAATAACTCGACAGGCTGGTTTTTTCAGTGAATTTTTGTTTTATCGTTTATCACAAGAAATCTTTCCCCCACCCAAAATAAGGCGAATTTCTGTAAATAGGTACATGCGTAGGTTGAATTGGATAAGTAGAACCATTATTAGAATTCAATAAAAATATATAAATTTTGAACAAGATGCTCTAGCTGCAAAAGAGCAATATGGCTTTTTATTATACCCTTCACCACAGTTGTAAAGGGTATATAAGTTTGTCAGCCCGTTTGTAATTTCTACAATGTTCATTAAAGACCCCAAAAAGTATATTTTTTCTGGATCATTAAAATCCTTTTTAATTTTATGTTGAGGTATCCTACCTACTGCGCCAATTTTGTTAAATAAATCGGTTCGAAAGAACGAAAACGACTGACTTTATTTTTCAAATTCTTAATTAAAAAATTATAACAGTTTACCAAAAAGAAATACTTATTTGTCCGTCTGTCTGTTAAAATCAGTTTTTAGAAAGCCCCAGTTATCGAAATCAATAAGTCCGTGACTTTTCAAACTTCCCTCGTAGTTATATGAAATGCAACACTATTCCCATCAAGTCAAATTTTGAGCAAGTGTCGTCATTTACTTTGCGTATAAAATAGGATTTTTCGAGGTCCTTAAAATAGGCATTTGTTTGGTCAATAATTTCATCGTTGGAGCTGAATCTCTATCGACACAGAAAATTCGGAGTCATTTTTTGGAATGCTTTTGCGGAAGAAATGAACAAATTCGGTTCATTAGTAACTGAGATATCGGTGAAAACGTATTTTTGGACTTATGAGCTTCGGAATTAGTTTTTGTACAAATCTATTGTAAATATTTTTCTAAAATTTCGCTTTTTTGAATTAATCATATCGGTCCATAAACAACCGAGTTTTATTAAAATTATTGCGATGACTTTTAGTGTTGTTGTTTTTTGTATAGCAAGCAAACAATAATTTTTATGTATGTTTGGACGTTTTTTAGTTGGAAATAGAAGCATTGCAATGACTTGGTGTTTTTGTTCTTTTGTATAAGCATGTAGTAGTAAGCAATGTAGATTATTTTTGTAAGTATAAATGCGAAAATATGAAAGCATACTTTAAGGCGTAGATTTTATTATTTGTCGATAAAGTGGTGATGGGCATAAAAGATTCGGCATAGCCGAATATAGCGCTCAAACTTTTTTTATGTTACTTGTCATTATAAGTGTTCTTTCTTTAGCAAAAATAATAAAAATTTTTAAAGCAAAACCTGTTAACCGGTTTTTTTTTTTGAGTAAAACCGTATTCGAAACAAGGTTTTTTAAAAAAGCTATTTTTCGAATAACTCGAAAACAGGTTTTTTGAAAATGTCGTTTTTTTGAATACACTAGTTTGGATGAACTAAATTTTGAAATTTCACAAAAAGTTTATGAAAGTTCTTTGGTTCTTCGTTGATACGATCTTTTGTATCAACGTATTTCACAACATTCGAAAAAATAAGATACATGAAAATCCTCTTTAAATAATCTTTCGTATTACCAAGATTTTAAATTTCATAAAAAAAGTTTATCAAAATTTCTTTTTCTTCACTTGTTTAAACACTAACGATTTTCCTTTTTTTTCTGTTTTCTTTTTTAACATTACCGCATTAAGAATATAAATTCAGGTACTACGGTGTAAAATCCTTTTTAATTTTACGTTGCGGTATCCTACCGACTGCGCCAATTTTGTTAAATAAATCGGTTCGAAAAAAGAAAACGACTGACTATTTTTCAAATTTTTAATTAAAAAATTATAAACAGTTTACCAAAAAGAAAATACTTATTTCTAAAATGTATTATTCTTTTGATAATAACACAAGTCAACACTAAAAAAGTATCGTGAAAAATATATTATAGATATTGTAAGTATACTCATTCCAATTACCAGGAAATTTTCCGTTTTTTTTCTATTATGTTACATTTTTAACCCATTGATGACCAAAGAGTTTTTAGGTTATATAATTTTCTAGGTAATATGAAGGCAAATTAGTCATTCATATTTTATAGACAAGAAATGGTGCTACAAAAATGTTTAAAACCATGGAAAAATGAGGTGTAAGGATGGGTGTAAATTTTTATTTGATATAACTAACACTTAACCGTAGATCTCAAAATGCTAAAATTTTTAAAATCGCACTGACAGGAAATGCGTAAACACCAAAAGTTTGAAAAAATTAAAAACCAAATTTAAATAACAAAGTCCGCTCGTTAGATTAAATATAGTGAAGAAAGTTTAATGAATCACGTCTCGACTTATACTTAGAGTTTCTCTCTTCCCGGTCTATTTCCACTCCCGGGAAATCGGTATTGATTTTTAAATTTGCGCGAATTCCCGCCAAAAATAAATAATGCAAATGTTCAAATATTTATAGTATAATTCAGTTAAATGAAGGAAAAAAAAATAAACTAATTAATAATAAAACGATAAACTAATTCAGTTTTTTTTTGAAATATTGGTTTTTCTCATACAAAAATATAATTAAGTTTCGTCTATTTTTATCTTACACTATTAATCTATAGCTAAGGAAAATCTTGAGCTCAAAAATTAATTTACATCATGTTCAGTTCTTGGACAATTAGACCCTTTAAATTGCATAGTCTTATAAGTGAACTTATTGTGATTTATCTGATAAAAATTTCATATGCAGTTAATAGTTTGGATACTTTTGGGTCCAAGTTTTCACCGCTCCTTTATAAATGTAAGTTGTTGTTTGAGGATTCCAGACAGGTTCCTCTTACAATTTTTTTCCATCTATTATACAAAAATGCCGAATATAGCACTCTAACTATGAGCAAATTTGGGGTTTTAAACTTTTTGAGTCTCCTATATAGATAGAAACTTTGTTCTTTCGCAGAAAATTTTAAAATTTTTTTAAGAATTTTTGTGTTGAAAAATTAACTAAATCGATCCAATATTAACCGAGATATAGAATAACGCGTTTTTGCACTTTTTGAAGCCCCTATATAAGCTACGAAGTTCGTTTTTGCACAGATCTGCCACAAATATTTGTTTTGAATTTGGAATTTTTAAATCAATCTAATCGGTCCATAAATTTTCAAATTACCCATTCTTTAATTAATGTTGTCTTCATTAGTTTGGTATTGTTGTTTCATTAACTTTAAAATATATAAACTTTTCAAATAAGATTCCAACAGGGTGAAGGGTATATAAGATTCGGCACATATGAATATATCACTAACTTGTTTTAATGAAAAATCATGTTATTTTTTATCCAAGGTATTGTCTATGAAACCTTGTACTGAAGTGAAGCGTATTCCAGATAGGGTATTCCGAATAGAACGAAAAAAAGAATGCTCAGAAGGGGCAGTGCCTAGGCTATATATCGGAAGGGGCAAAAAGTCTCAAAACCATAGTTCTTAACTGGTTGCGCGACTTAAGGCCAAACACTATCAATACGGACAATTTTGGACTCGTGCCTGGTGGCATAAGTGGCCCTTTTTCGTTTACTATTCTCTTCAAACGGATCCGCAGCGATTTTCTTCAAAAAATAATGCAGTAAAATTTCCCGCAAATGATCTTTTTTTGTTACAAAGTCTTAGTTCAGACGCAGTAATTATTCTTTCTGAAAATTTTCTATTTCTATTTCTATTAAAAAACTGTTGGTGTTGTTCAATAAAATGGCACATTCCGATAAAAAGAGCCTAATGGTTGTAAAAATGTATCGCTTGGAAAAAATACTGTTACTGCAATCTAATGTTGAATGATGGGAATTAATGCGTACACCTATTATGATATAATACTTCCAGCAAAGTTGTTTAAAAATGGAAGCCAGAATAGATTCTAATGTTGTTAAAAAGAGTAACGTTGTATTAAACGTACAAAAGTTCACTTAATTAAAAGTAGTTGTTACAAAAAAAAAAAAAAAAAAACACATCCACAGTAAAATAAAGTAAAAACTGATGTGTGTGAAGATAAATATGTCGAGTTAAATATGTTTTGACGTAACGACTTACGTCGAAACATATTTAACTTTTAAGTTAAATATGTTTATTTTTAACTATGCCCAAGAGTCAAAAACATATTTAACTTATATTTACCTGTAAAATAAATAAAACATATTTAACTAATCTTGACTATGAAGGATTTTGATCATATTTTTTGATTTTTAAAAAATTATTGAAAATTACACTTAATGAATTCTGGTGGTCTCTGAGGGATTTTGGTCATATTTGGCCATTTCCTTCTTTGTCACTCATATAGACCATATGGAAAATGAAGACAATAATCCCCTCTATTAAACCATATAACTCCCATTCCTCAATTGTATTTGGGAGATTTTTAAAAAATTTTTGAAAATTACACTTAATGAATTCTGGTGGTCTCTGAGGGATTTTGGTCATATTTGTCCATCTCCTTCTTTGTCACTCATATAGACCATATGGAAAATGAAGACAATAATCCCCTCTATTAAACCATATAACTCCCATTCCTCAATTGTATTTGGGAGATTTTTAAAAATTTTTTGAAAATTACACTTAATGAATTCTGGTGGTCTCTGAGGGATTTTGGTCATATTTGGCCATCTCCTTCTTTGTTACTCATATAGACCATATGGAAAATGAAGCCAATAATCCCCTCTACTAAACCATATAACTCCCATTCCTCAATTGTATTTGGGAGATTTTTAAAAAATTTTTGAAAATTACACTTAATGAATTATGGTGGTCTCTGAGGGATTTTGGTCATATTTGGCCATCTCCTTCTTTGTCACTCATATAGACCATATGGAAAATGAAGACAATAATCCCCTCTATTAAACCATATAACTCCCATTCCTCAATTGTATTTGGGAGATTTTTAAAAAATTTTTGAAAATTACACTTAATGAATTCTGGTGGTCTCTGAGGGATTTTGGTCAGATTTGGCCATCTCCTTCTTTGTCACTCATATAGCCCATATGGAAAATGAAGACAATAATCCCCTCTATTAAACCATATAACTCCCATTCCTCAATTGTATTTGGGAGATTTTTAAAAAATTTTTGAAAATTACACTTAATGAATTATGGTGGTCTCTGAGGGATTTTGGTCATATTTGGCCATCTCCTTCTTTGTCACTCATATAGACCACATGCAAAATGAAGACAATAATCTTCTCTATTAAACCATATAACTCCCATTCCTCAATTGTATTTGGGAGATTTTTAAAAAATTTTGAAAATTACACTTAAGAGATTCTGGTGATCTCTGAGGGATTTTGGTCACATTTTCTTAAAATGCATGTGAAAATTGCATTCTTGTTGTGAGTGCATATTTAGCAAATGTAGTATTTTTGAATTTTACAATATAGGTAAAGAGTTATGAACACGTATAGGTAAAGAGTTATGAACACTTAAATTTGTATATTACTGAATGATAATAATCAAGAAAAAAATTAAAAAAATCAAAAATATTTTAAAAATAAAAATTTTGTATTGAAAAAAATAGTAGATCTCCTTATCCTAGAACAACTATTGTTGCATTTTGTAATAAAGATATATTAAAAGAAAGGAGTTGACATTTTTCAAAAATGCGTTGTAAAACTGAAATTGCATGACAAATGCATTTTTAAATAGACAATTTACATTTGAATTACTGCCTTTAAGGAAATTTCAGTTAGCTTTAATCAGAGCCCTGAATAATTAAAATCCGTTCACACCGTAAAGAGATATTAACATTTAAATTTACGTACTTTTTCTGATTTTTAAACTTTTTTAAAAATTAAAATCGTGAATAAATTTGCATTTTTTTTTTAATTTGGAAAAAATAATGAGAAAGATTAAACGGCTCCACAGGTTATTTATATAAGTATAAAATATAAACAAAATCTGATGACCCTCCGTAAAAAATTGCCATTTTTTATAAATCCCTCGTGAAATGAATTTTTCAACTTATTCAAAACGAACAAAAATTATAATATTTTGGAAATTAGAACGAGTGGAGTAGCAAAGTGGTTAATATTAATATGATTTAATATTAATAATAATAGTAATAAGACCAATAGTAAAAATTCGACATAAATATTATTTGGATGTTTTAAATGACATCCCCTTTCAGGTACCTTTAAATGCAGCTCGTATAAAAATAACCATGCCCTAATATGTATATATATGTACACTAATAATAAACCTTGGTATGTTTTATAATGTGTCCCAAAATATTTCAGTTCTACTGTCGACCATTCATTGGCTGGACCTTTTAAAGAAAGTATTTTTTCATTAATAATACACTGTGCTCGAAAATGAGACTTATTTTTTTAACAAGATGGGCACCCATTAGGTAAAACTAATTAAAGGTATTAACTATTTTTAAAAGTTAGCGCTCATTTTTGAGATATTTCATTTTGAAAGGCACAAATTTAATAATTTAGTTGTTAAATTTCAGCAAAATAAACAATTAGGATTCTATTGAAATATAGAATCAATAGAATCTTAATTGTTATTTTAAACGCTAAATAGAATACTTTAAACTAACAAATAATATTACCATAATTCTGTTAAGTAAGCTAAATAGTGTTACCAATTTCCTTTCTATTGTCTCTCAGTTTTATTCTTTCAACTTTGAGTGCTCTTGAGGGGTAAATGGGACGTTATTCGTACTACGCTTTTACAGCACGATTTCTCCTCTATAAAAGATTCAAAAATATTAACTCTAGCTCTTAATAATGGATTTTTTTTCTTTAAATAAAAATCAAATACATCAATTACATTAATTGTGTTATTTTTATAATGATTTAATAATATCTTAAAATATAATCACATTTTCATATACATACATACATATTTAAATAAAATTGAAAATTTAAGAAATAAATTGATCACTTCGAAACTACACAAAAGTTCACATGTCATAAAGAAAGGTATAAACGGGCCGGTGCGGATTAAATTATTTATGACCTACAGTAACATAAACGGTTATATTTCATCCATTAATAAACAACCAAAATTTCCGTTAGCACTTTTTATACACGCAATACAATTTGTTTTTTGTATTACTATATAAGAAGTACACAGATGTACAAAACATGGCTTTAGAACTGTGTTCTTTTTTTTTGCATTTCTATATAAGCTGTACACACATGTCCTAACACACGTATTCCCAGCAAACACAAATGTTTCATATCAAATTTAGAATGATCAATTCTTTCTCAAATGTCAAACGCTTGAGAATTATTTGAAAATAACTTAAAAACAATAGCATTCTCAACAAAAAGAGGAATTAATTATCAAATTGAGAAATACTATTATCATCAAATCAATGCTAAATATATTCTCAAACTTTTCAAATGTGGATTGTGACCACATGTAGGACATAAATATTGATTAAATAATTTTATTAATTTATTTATTTGTATATAATATTTGAGATATTTTTAATATATTGTATTTAAAACAATAAGAATAATTTGATAATAATGTTTGATATCAAATTGAGAAAATACCATTTTTCAAATATTTGTTAACTTGTCTCTTTAAATTTATGAATGATTTGATAATATTTAATATCAAATTAACAAATATACTATTTTTAAAGTTATCTTTAGGATTGCGAATGATTCAATAATAACATTTGTTATGAATTTGAGAATTTACAGTTTTTCTAAGTGTTTTTCACAAATGATTTGAAATCAATTTGAAATTAAACTGAAAACTCAAACCTCTACTTACAGTTGAAACAAGTTTGAGAGCATGTTATTCATATTTCAAACTTTGACAACGTGTTTGCTGGGTTGTTTTTGAACTCTGTTCTTCTTGTAATTCTTTATAAGCAATACACACATGTATTGCTTTCGAACTCTATCGCTCTCTCTCAGTTTTGGTGGTGGATTTCGTTCTCTCTTGTTACACAGAAAAAAGTTTGTGCATAAATATATAGGAATTTACTTTCATTGATTTTAGTTCATAATATTTAAGAATAATGTCTTAAATATTATCACGTTTTTCTATTTTTTGAAAAGAATCAAAAGTCAAGAAGACTTAAAATAAATTGTTTAAATTTTCATTTATATTTTAAATTTGTAAAAAAAATTTTTTAAATTTTCTTCGGAAAATTTTGGGTTTTTAATGATTTTTAGCCACATTATGGGAACAGAAGAGAAGCGCTTTTTATCAAAATGATGTGCTGCAAAATGTGAGCGAAATTATGCAAATTTCTAAACATTATTTTTTTTTACAGATTTTCCTTGGAATTTTGCCATTTTAAGGCGTTTGTTGTTATTATTTTCATGTATGAATATCTATTTTCATTTACTATTTGCAATCAAATTTAATAAAACTGAACCAAAGATTTAGCGAAATTTTTGCAAAATTACTAAAATTTTCATTATGACCAATTTAATATTATCTATGAACAAAATTTTATTTTTTATGAAAAAAGTTTGGGAAAAAATGTCATGTTCGATTCATAATATTTATGAAAAAAATGTTCAAATATATGATTTTTTTTTCTCTGTGTAATAAATAAATTTGTTAATAACATGCCTAATTAGACACAGTACTATTAATACCTAATCATTAGTTAAAATATATATATATATACATATACTATTTTACCAATTTAGTAAACTTGTATTTTATGATGGTCAAAATATAAAGTCACCTAAAATGCGAAAGGATGTAATTACTGAAAAATCAAATGTTGGATTTGACTCTATTATAATGTTCTGAAGCAAACTACTTACATATATCTACAATTTCGTATTCATATCTACAAAAGTGACATCAATGTTAACAAAAGTCCCAAGGCCGTATCATCAACTTCATAAATGAAACAGTCGCTAAATTTGTTACATTTAAGAAAATTTTGGTTTGAAGTGTTTTATGCTTTATCTATTTACTTTAAGTGAACGATTAAAAAATGTTCTTTATTGCCTAATTTTAAAGCAAAAAATTAAAAATTGTGGTTACGGCCTTTTGCATTTTCATAAAGTTTTTTGTTTCTGCAGTACAAAATTAAAAAATGTGTGGTTTCGGCTTATATCGGGGACTGTAAACCTTTGGTACCAGCTTTCTATCGAAATTTATATCGAATTTTTATTTAGTGTAGAAAGTATAAAATAAATACCTTCTATATTTAATTTGTAGACTTTCAAGCTCATGTTTAAGCCATATATATCCATGATTAATGTATCATTTGCAAAATAAATTCACTTCAGATTTAAAATCCAATTTCTTACACCGGGAGTTATATGGTTTAATAGAGAAGATTATTGTCTTCATTTTGCATGTGGTCTATATGAGTGACAAAGAAGGAGATGGCCAAATATGACCAAAATCCCTCAGAGATCACCAGAATCCATTAAGTGTAATTTTCAAAAATTTTTTAAAAATCTCCCAAATACAATTGAGGAATGGGAGTTATATGGTTTAATAGAGAAGATTAATGTCTTCATTTTGCATGTGGTCTATATGAGTGACAAAGAAGGAGATGGCCAAATATGACCAAAATCCCTCAGAGATCACCAGAATGCATTAAGTGTAATTTTAAAAAATTTTTTAAAAATCTCCCAAATACAATTGAGGAATGGGAGTTATATGGTTTAATAGAGAAGATTATTGTCTTCATTTTGCATGTGGTCTATATGAGTGACAAAGAAGGAGATTGCCAAATATGACCAAAATCCCTCAGAGATTACCAGAATGCATTAAATGTAATTTTCAAAAATTTTTTAAAAATCTCCCAAATACAATTGAGGAATGGGAGTTATATGGTTTAATAGAGGGGATTATTGTCTTCATTTTCCATATGGTCTATATGAGTGACAAAGAAGGAGATGGCCAAATATGACCAAAATCCCTCAGAGATCACCAGAATCCATTAAGTGTAATTTTCAAAAATTTTTTAAAAATCTCCCAAATACAATTGAGGAATGGGAGTTATATGGTTTAATAGAGAAGATTATTGTCTTCATTTTGCATGTGGTCTATATGAGTGACAAAGAAGGAGATGGCCAAATATGACCAAAATCCCTAAGAGATCACCAGAATCCATTAAGTGTAATTTTCAAAAATTTTTTAAAAATCTCCCAAATACAATTGAGGAATGGGAGTTATATGGTTTAATAGAGGGGATTATTGTCTTCATTTTCCATATGGGCTATATGAGTGACAAAGAAGGAGATGGCCAAATCTGACCAAAATCCCTCATAGATCACCAGAATGCATTAAGTGTAATTTTCAAAAATTTTTTAAAAATCTTCCAAATACAATTGAGGAATGGGAGTTATATGGTTTAATAGAGAAGATTATTGTCTTCATTTTGCATGTAGTCTATATGAGTGACAAAGAAGGAGATGGCCAAATATGACCAAAATCCCTCAGAGATCACCAGAATCCATTAAGTGTAATTTTCAAAAATTTTTTTAAAATCTCCCAAATACAATTGAGGAATGGGAGTTATATGGTTTAATAGAGAAGATTATTGTCTTCATTTTGCATGTGGTCTATATGAGTGACAAAGAAGGAGATGGCCAAATATGACCAAAATCCCTCAGAGATTACCAGAATGCATTAAGTGTAATTTTCAAAAATTTTTTAAAAATCTCCCAAATACAATTGAGGAATGGGAGTTATATGGTTTAATAGAGAAGATTATTGTCTTCATTTTGCATGTGGTCTATATGAGTGACAAAGAAGGAGATGGCCAAATATGACCAAAATCCCTCAGAGATCACCAGAATCCATTAAGTGTAATTTTCAAAAATTTTTTAAAAATCTCCCAAATACAATTGAGGAATGGGAGTTATATGGTTTAATAGAGGGGATTATTGTCTTTATTTTCCATATGGTCTATATGAGTGACAAAGAAGGAGATGACCAAATATGACCAAAATCCCTCAGAGACCACCAGAATTCATTAAGTGTAATTTTCAAAAATTTTTTAAAAATCTCCCAAATACAATTGAGGAATGGGAGTTATATAGTTTAATAGAGGGGATTATTGTCTTCATTTTCCATATGGTCTATATGAGTGACAAAGAAGGAGATGGCCAAATATGACCAAAATCCCTCAGAGACCACCAGAATTCATTAAGTGTAATTTTCAATAATTTTTTAAAAATCAAAAAATATGATCAAAATCCTTCAGAGTCAAGATTACTTAAATATGTTTTATTAATTTTTCAGGTAAATATAAGTTAAATATGTTTTTGACACTTTGGGCATAGTTAAAAATAAACATATTTAACTTAAAAGTTAAATATGTTTCGACGTAAGTCGTTACGTCAAAACATATTTAACTCGACATATTTATCTTCACACACATAAAAACTGGGCCTTTTAATGCTAGACTTGGATAGAATAAGAACTTTAATTAAAAACAAGTGGGGAAAAACTTTCAAATGAAACAGGAAGTCAATTCAAAAACAATATAAATGAATTGGAATTATCTACTGATCAGATTTACAATTTTGAAGATAAGTCGACTCCTGGATGTATAAGTCTACAATAACCAAAAGATTTAAAATTTCTACAGTTGAAATAAAAACCTCTACCTTTTTTTAATTTCTAAATAATATTAAAGCTGCACATATATAAAATACTGTTACGAGCAAATAAATAGGTTCTCTTTGTAAGCCCTTAAATAAAATACGAGAATTTAAAAAATGTTTATGATATATGGCATTTCATAACGTTGGTTTACAAAAATCGTTAAAGGGAGGATTATTTAGTATTATTTAGTTAAATATTTTTTGTGTTATATAGCTCTCAACAATTTATGAGTCATGCAGTTAACCTAACTAATACCTTATATGTTTCTGGTGAAATCGAGTAAAAAGCAACTCGTACCGTTGTTCTTAATTCATTTTCGTTTTTGACTTTAAGAAGTGAAATAACATCCTAGAAAATTTCTAAAGCTTCTCTATTAGATGTAGATTCAATTATCTTTCTGATATCGCGACTTCAGAGGCCTTTTATTCTTCATATAGTTGCATTGCATTCATGCGAACAGATTCGTGTTTCATTAAAGCCAGTTAATATTGGTACAAAATGGCGATGATATGCCATTAAATTTTTTTTTAACCCCAAAAGTAAACGAGTTTGAAGAAATGTCTTAATTTTATTTTAGAGAAAAAGAGTGTAGACATTTTTTCGCAAGTAACTTGAAAACTATAAGAGATAAATATCGAAATAAGAAAATAAGAATAAAAAATTTAGCAAGGGGTTAAAAATTTTCTATGACACAGGTATCCTATTTTCAACCCCAATAGCTCCGCTCCTGAAGGGTATGTAGCAATCCCCATCCAAACTTAAAATTATACACTCCTCTTTTTATGTAAAACAAACCAGCAGATTAGAAGTTACAGATTTCCAAAAAAATTTTCGATTCTGCGCCACTGTGCGTTGTGTTCATTTCTTCAAAATCAAATAAGCCATGTTAAAGCTATGCCTAAGCTTTAGTCAATCAAAGAAAAACAAATTTTAAATAACAAAGTTGAGAAGAAAAAAATAAAAATGTTTTCAATAATTTGTATTAGTCTGGAAAACATACGATATTACTGACTTTTCTCATATTCCAAGGTACAAATTTTATGTACCGAATAATCGGGAAAATGGTTCCGAATAGTATCGACCTAAAGGCAATAAAAATAAACAAATATATCCTATGACAAGTTTACTCAAAATGTAACAAGATATGTGGTTACTTTGCTTCGAATAATCATAACAAAGAGTTTCATAAAAATACGTGACATGTAATAGTGTTTTTAACATTTTCTGGCCAGATTTATAATTTTGTCATTACAGTAGAAGCACTCAAAATTGAGAATGTTATTTTAGTCCACAGAGTACTCGTTATTTAAACTACCAAGAATTTTGGCAATTGTAAATTAATTAGATCAAATTTAAGAAGATCCCACCAGTGCTCAGTTGAGATTATTAATTTTAAATTCTCATAAGAGATGCCGAGAAAAATTTCTTAAATCTACTTAGATACGAAATTATTTATTATAATAGGTGCCCTATTTTTATAACAATGTCTGTTCTAATCAAGGTAGATATTCTTCACAGAAAATTAGCTTCTATATTATTTATTGATTTTTGAAACAGTTTTTTAGCCCTACAGATAAGTTACAAGCTACACTTTTCACTAATGCTTCCTCAGAACCATCTTTGAGCTCCTATTTACAAAATAGAAACTTATCGTTTTTTAGGAAGTATTTCCAAAAATGTGGATATTATTCTTAAGTTTTAAACAAGTAAGAAAGCTATAGCCGGCCAAGCCTGACCATATGATACTCTACACCATTATGTATAGGCATAAAAGTGATTTTCTTGGATGGTTTTATATAGCAGCTATGGTCAATTATGGACCGATCTTCATGAAATTTGCCATACTGATTAAGGATTGTATGAAACTTATTTGTGCAGAGTTTTATTGAAATAGTATCATAATTAAGACACTTATTAGCTTTAAAACCTATTCGGGGGGACATCTGTATGGATGCTAGGTGAAATATTTTACCTATCATAACCCATTACCACGACAGCGGGTTCTACGCACCCGAATGACCTCAGATAGCTCGGCCAAGGGCTGTCAACTCAGCAAGAACATCTACAATTTTTAATTTCGGAGTAGCACCTTCCTGCAGTACTGTTCCGCATTCTTTTGTTCCGTACTGGAGTTGAAGTAAATCTCGGACCATGACTCTACACAGTTTGCAAGAACCGACTGCACCAAATGTAAACACAATTAAGGTGCAACTCTTCTTTGGGCTGGTGTCACCTCAGGAACTGTTCTGGACTTAATTATAAAAGGGAGTGGTCCGAAAATTATGTTGCCCTTGCTGACATAATTCATCGGCGTCATCGACAGCGTCATCATCGTACGACACATCTTCACATTCCCCACCGCAATCACAACTACATCTGCAGCATCTACAAAACCTGCAGTAGCAATCTTAACAATAGTCGCCGCTCACACCGGTGATTGCTGTCCGAAGACCTGGGGTAATAAGCGTTTTGCAGTTTAACTACAATGGCCTCCAAGGGAAAATAATTGAGATTCGTAGAACAACACAGAATGCGGTCAGGTCGGAGATACAGAATTAGAGCTCAGAATATCTAAGTTCCGCTCGTAGCCAGCTGACCTAATGGCTACCGTCCTGATATCAGAACCCTTTTAGACGGAGAAATGCATCTGGTTGGAGATTAATGCTCACTATCAGCTCTGGCACTCTAACTTAGGCGAAGGCCAGAGAGGCGGAGCATTGGCGGAACAAATTGTCGAATCCACCTTCCGCACGTGGTAATAGCGAGTTCTGGTCTGATCAACTGCGCAACTTGGCAAATAGTATTTTCCCTAGGATTAGACCACCTACCCATAATCATCACTCTGGATCGACTTAACCATTTCTTCGTCTCTGAACGCCGTTCATACATTAACCAAAAGAAAACAGCCTGGCACGGCATCAGACAATTTACCGACAATGCGAAAACAAGTATTGTTCACAAACTTCACAATATTTCAGCCACACACCACAACTCTTTACATCAGCGGAAAGTTGCAAAGGCCATCAACATTGCCAAACAATCCAAGGCGATTGGTCCAGACGGTATATCCATGCTAATGCTAAAATACCTTGGTGAGCGAGGAATCGAGTACCTGAGTATGGTTTTTACCTGTCGCTCAGGAGCTTAATTATACCCGAAGCCTGAAAAATAGATCGAGTGATTCCCATTTTAAAACCTGGGAAGAACGCGATCGAGGGACCATCTTACAGGCCGATATCCCTCCTGCCACCCGTAGCGAAAAAACTCGAAGCTCCCCCAGCTAACCAGCCAACTACCAGCAGCTCATCACCAGCATGGATTCCGCAAAATACCCAGCACCAACACAGCATTAACCGCCATTACCACTCGAACCTGAAAGGAGTTGAGATGATTACATATGCGAATGACTGTTGTATAATGGCGACGGGCCACAACGTTGATGACCTATGCGGTACGGTGAATGGCTTTCTCAACCAGATCCATAATTTCTTCACTACGTGTAACCTGCAGTTAATACCACCTTGACCAAGGAGGAAAACTAGAACTTGTCATATTTTTCGATGGAGTTTAAATTAAAAAATTCTGGCGGTCACTTTTGACAGCCTGTTTGCCACCTCAGCTCATGCTACTGCAATCACACACAAATTGCAAAGTAACAACAACGTCCTCAAAGCGCTAGCCGGTAGCACTTGGGGTATGGACAAAGAAAACTTGTTAGCTATAAGCATATAAAACGATAGGTCGGTCAATAGTAATTTATGCTGCTCCAGTGTGGAGAAATTTATCCACTGAATATCACACAACGAAAGAGACCATACTGGAGATATTTACAAAGCTGTGAAAATGCAGTCTTAAGGGCCGCACAGGCTGCCTACAGATTACCTCCCCACGCCACCTGCTTGAGGAGACGAAGGTACTAGCGGACAAGGAACATAACGTTATGTTAAATAAACAGTTCCTTTTGGGATGTCATCGGATGAGTCACCTAAACTTTAACATCACACAGTTGGATTCTCCCCGAGGAATGTCAGGCATGACCTTCGTAAATACGAAGAGAACATTTAGAGATATGTTCAGGATCCCTTGAACCGTAACTCATATATGATAGCTTTGAACGACATTTACAGAGATGCCATCAATATCACGGTTTCAGATTATCGCACTAATGTCGTAGTAGCATGCCGCCCACCGGCCACCGCCCGTTGCACATAACTTAAAAAATCAGCCGCGAAAAAAGAGTTGTTCTGGCTTACTGAGGTTGGGGTGGAGAAATAGGCTTAATGCTTACTGTTCCCAACTTATGCCCAGCATGTGGTAAAGGCCCCCATGATACCCCCACATGCATATTCAACTGTGCAGCTATCCCTACTTCTCTTTGTCCAACGGATTTATGGACGCAACCAGTAGAAGTAGCTCAATTTCTTGAACTTGACGTCCAAGCAGAATCCCCACACTAAAAATTGTTAAGAAGTTGTTAGAAGTTCAATAGAATAAAATTATGATGACTGAAATATTATTGATATATAGTTATAATATAATAAAACAACCATGACTGAAAAAATTAATACAAGTCATATAACGGAACATATTTGATATTACCCGAACGAACATGTAGCCATTTATAGCTAATCGTTTAATGATATTAATCTGGTAACGAAAACACTTCTAACATACTACATATTATTTAATAAAGTTAAGCTAGCACCTTTACATTTAAAGGCAGGATATCTTGAATTAATTTAACTATGAATGCATATATTTTGAATTTAGACTGTCTAGGTAGATATATTTCCTCAACTATTAATTTCCAATAGTAAAAAGTGCAACAGTCCAATAATCACGAAATATGAAATTTTAATTATTTAACATATGAACACTGTCACAATACCTATAATCCTTAATTGCCTTTCCCATGTCAGAATTTGATCCAGAATCAAAGTCAAGGGATTTTCGAACATTATTGTGTTATCGAGCTTTAAATTAAAAAAAGTTATTTAATTTAGCTGTTAATGACGTCGCAATAACGGTCGAAATTGGTCTCTTTATTTCGGTCGAAAGCTCTTAAACAATTATGAAGTATCAAGTAAAACCAAACTATCATGAACATTTGATCGCTTTTTCATAGAGAATTTTTGTAGGATTTCAAAGTAATAAAAAGACTAATAATTCCAAAAATAACAATCTTTATGGAAAAGTTTCTAAAATAGTTTGGGAAAATAGCAAAATATGATAGAAAGTGGAATTATTTTTTAATATTACATTATCTGTAGATATATATATATATATATATATATATATATATATATATATATATATACAATAAGAGTCTATGACCACAAATAATAAAATCACAAAAACTCTGTTACATCAAGTTTCGCTATAAGCAAAATATATGCGAACAAAGATCAAAGCACACAGCGTATATGTCAACTTTTATCAAATTATCTTTAAAACTGCTACCTTTGTTTACAAGGTTAACGTGGACAGCTAGCCGACCAGCTAGACAGACAGACATCGTTAAATCAACTCAGAAAGTGATTCTGAATCGATTGGAATATTTAAAGGTGATATTTTGGTATACTTAAGACTAATATGGTGGTGTAGGGTATAAAAATAATCAAGTTTTCTAGAAGATTTCTGGATAACTCGCGCATTCTAGGTACTTAATCTGCTATTTCAAGAAATTTCAGTGTATTATATCAAACAGTACAAGGCTTTGAAATTTTGGATCTGTAGGAAAAATCTGTAATGATTAAACATGAAATTTTATATAATTTCTAGTATGTTTTAATATATTTTAAATGCAACATAGTATAACTTTCGTAAGGGAGATAATTTCTACGAAACTTTTTTATTACCAACATAAAATATACTTTTTATTCATTAACATGTATACATACGTATAATGAATAAAGATAACATTACTAAAAAATTCACAAATATAAGGGCACCATGATTATTTGAAGTACATATTTAATTTAATTCAATTTCATTGCTATCTTGAGTGAAATAATAAAATTTCTTTACGTTTCATATTATTAAAATGAAATTTTTTGATAATTTTTCATTCAATGTCTATCTCTTTAAATTATTTATCTTCAGAGAAAATCAATCTCAATATTTAATAATAAGTAAATATGTACAATAAAATATAGTAGCTGGTATTTATCTATATTAATAAAAATTATAATTAATTATAGTGTTTTTACATTAATTTCACTTTAAATGTAATTTGGAATATAAATTTAACTGACTGATTTATAAATATTATTGGAAGCTCTAGTTTTTAGTAATTTTGTAACTATGTTTGTATACGTATGCATTTTATTTGAAGTAAAACAATAAATAATTAGTTATTTATTTTTTGTTTTGTGAGTTTCCATTCAATGCACAATGGTTAGCAAATCGGATACAAAGTTATATGCATTTAATAATTTATGTATTTTCTAAATAAAAAACTTTGAGTGCAAATTATTTTCACTATGAATTTTTAATATTTAATGCTTAGCTTTTAAAAAACAATCAAACAACGATAGTTGTAGTTAATTTTTAATAAAAATTACTTTGGGGTGATTTCATATCAAAACGGACAAAAAAATGACATTTCCGTAATTGACAAAATTGACAAAATTGACAAAATATTAAATGATAGACTTTGTTTTATAAAACTAAAGTTTTTATTCTTTTCGATTTAAATTTAATTTATAAAAAAGTAAAAAAGGATAAAACAAAATTAGTTTTCATGACAAAATTTTTTAACGCTTTTGTAAACTTGTGCATTTTACATTGGTTTGGATTTTCAGTAAAGTTGTTTTTGTGTTTATTTGCAGAAAAAATAGGGCCGGTTAAACGATTTATCGAAAATAAAAATATTTCCAATTATTTTTTAATTGTATCAATAATTTAAATGCTCAAAATTCAAATTTTGTTAAAAATAAAACAATAATTAGTTTTCTTATTGTATTAACTAATAATCAAATATAAATAAAAAACAAGTGATGATTTGAATAATTGAATATACATTTTCTTAATAGGTTGAATTTCAGCACTAAGTATATACAATCTCAGTAAATAATATATAAATGTTATTGAGATTATATTTGACGCAAATAATTTATTTATAAGTAGAAAGCACAGTGTCAAAAAGTTGTGGATCAGTCCACAACTCTCCCTTGTAAGGCCCTCTTCTGGGAATTATCATAAAGTGCATAAATCACATATCAAGGGCTTATATGCAATAAGAGCTACATATCTGAAGATTTCCAAAAAAAAAAAACATTTTTTTTGACGTCAGACTCTTTTATAAAATAAATCAATTAATTCAACACATTTTTCTATACAAAACATTTTTTTTCGAATAAGAAATTAATTATCTACCATAATTTCGAATAAAGATTTGAATAAAAGATTCATTCTTATGTTTGACGTGTAGTAGAAGTTTTATTAATAAATCGTTGAACATCGGATTGAAAAATGTTGAGAAATTAGTGAATGTAACTGTTTCTATGATTTCCAGGGTTTCTGCAGATTTTATTCAATGTAAGCACTCTATATAAGTATAAATAAGTACTGCGCAAGAAAAATTTAATGCATAAAATTTAGCTTATAAAAATGAAACCAATGGGACAATCCCTTTGAAATTTTGATTTTGTTAAAGGTTGTTATATTAATGTTTTAAATTTAAAGGAAAACTTAATTTTTTATCCGTTTTTAATAAAATATTTAATACATTCTGAAATACTCCCCATTGTGTTTTCGATTACTCTTTTATTGGAATGGATACACTTCTTTTTAAACTCTATTTTATTTTTTAGTCAAATTTAAGTATACTTTAAATATTTTTTACTTTGACCCAATACATTTAAAATAGACCGAGTTCTGGGTAGTTTAGTGGATTGGCCTCCTTTGGTAAATAGCAGCACCTTTTGTTTCACACCAATCTGTAACTTTTTGGTGGTAATAATGAAAAGAGAGATCAAGCTAGAAAAATTAGAATTCGTTATGTTTTCTATTGATAGAAAGGAATCTTTTCTGACGGCACTCTTTTCTCTGTTAAAAGTGTCATTTGTTATGAATGAACATTTATTCGACACTTTTGATTAATCTGATATATTTTGCATAACATCTGTGATATGTGATGCTCAAGATTATTACCAGATGGAAGTGATGTACAATATATGGTACGGTATGCATTTAAGGCTTGAAAATACAATTATTTCGATAGTCTCTCAGTCGTTTAGATCTCAAAAAGGGTAGTTTTTTTTATTTTATAGTTAAATTTATAGCCCGAAAATGTCATCAGGTGCTGAACTTTCGGAATTGGTGCTGGAATAATTAATAATGGAATAATTAAAGTATGTATAACCATACCATAATAATGTGAATTACAGAAAAATAATGACGATATTTTTGATAACTGGACGGGTGGAACAATTTTATGGTAAAAGCGGGATTTTGAAAAGTTCTGTAAAAAGAGGGATTTTTCTTTTTATATTTCAAGTATTCTCAGAAGCTCTTGCTTCACGACCCACTTAACACGTTATATATAATTATGGAGGAAGGAATTAAGTATATCCTTACAAACTCAAATAATAAATTTTATTTCTCGAAAAAGTTAAATTTTGATTTGAATTCAAATATATATATATATATATATATATATATATATATACAGGTGCACATTTCTATAAAGGTACATCAATTTTTTTTAATCGACTTACCAATATATATATATAATCCCATATATCAAATTTGAGTAAATAGTCTTTAAAATAGTCACAAATAATTCGTGTACAATATGTTAAAGGTTTGTTAATGTGTTTCTAAAACTTCTAGGCCTATACATACATATACATAATTATTTCACATAGGTATATTAGAAAATAGTAATTCAAAATCTAAAATAAAAAAAAAGCAACAAAAATTTTTATTTTTTCAAAATGTGTAATTTCACAATTAATACTTTTTATTTAGTAAGTTTGCATATCGTCGCTGTTCCGAAAAGTTCAGTTAGGTATTTTTTATCAAGTTTCCAGGAGAGACAAAAAAAAATTCGTTTTATTTTGTAATTTGACGCAATTTTTTAAAATCACCCATTACATGGAATTAATACAAGTGACTCTTAAAAAATTCGATACGATCGGGCATTTGACAGCTAAAAATAAAGTTTGTAAATAACGTCACATAAGTCATTTTGTCGGAGCATTTCTAATAAAATGAATTTTTATTTTGGAATATATTTTACAAATAATTGTTTTCGTTTGTATAAATTAACTTAACAATCTTCATAATATATCTATATATATAAAAATGGTGTAAAAAAATGCATAGCAATTCATAAAATGAGAACGGCTGGGCCGATTTCTGTAAAATTTTTTGTCAGTTGTTCGTATTTTTGAGGAAAATCCCTCCGGAAATCTCGAAAATCTAGTTTTTGTATGAAATTTTATGTGAAATTATTCCTTAATGGCTTTCCAAATCAAACAATAGAAAGTTTTTAGTGTAAATCATGGAAAATTGCGGAAAATGCGAAATGCCGAAAATTGGAAAATCTCTCCGCAAAAGTCGGAAAATTGGAAAAATCGAAAATTGATTTTTTTGTACGAAATTTTGTGTGCAATTATTCCTTAATGCCTTTCCAAATGAAAAAATAGAAAGTTCTCAGCTAAAATCCGATAAATGGCGTTATACGTTGACTTAGACTTTGCGCAATCTGACAGGTGTCATTTTGGCATTGTAATTTTCTACAGTAAACTAGAAGTCTGTGGGATTAATCTCGAATTTCCCTATTTTTCGGACGGTCAGCTGTACGTTGCATGTTCGCGTGTTGGGAAACCGTCTTCGTTATTTGTTTTTGCGCCGGAAAACAAATCGAAAAACATTGTTCATCAAATCGCTCTCTACTGATTCTATTCATATAAATCACATTGAAAATTTAAATATTTGTGTTGTATTATTACTCTAAAGTTTGTCTGAAGGCTTAAAATTGGAGCGAGGCGAAGTTCACCAGGTCCGCTAGTATTTAATAAAAATTTCATATAAAATATAGCAAATATACACAAAATAATGTAAAACTACAAAAACGACATTTTCAATTTGTGTTTTTTTTAACTATTGTGGTTCTTACATATATCTCAATAAGTAAGTCTGCAGATAGACGCGATTTTTCTTCCAATCGCTCAAGTGATTAAAAAAATACTCCAATATGGTCCACTTTTCAAACAGACTAAAGCTATTAAAGTCTCAGTATTAAAAGCGGGATTTCAGAAGTGTGAATAAATTTTAGTCAGTTACGTTAATCTGAAACAAATTTCACTCATCCTGAAGTCTACCAAATTTTGGAAGTATCCTATGAGATTTTAGAGTTAGAGTTAGTTTGAGGTAAAATATTGTTTAATTGTTGACAAATCTGTAGCCGATCTGAATAAAATTGTGAATATTTATTTGGAATCTTATAACATGGAAAAATTTTAATAAGACTGACCCAATAGGCTATTTTATGGAAATTGTTGTAATTTAACTAAAGAGGTATTTAATTTGAATATACTTTATTTTCGAATATGGAACAAGATTGGTAATTATGAATTGAAAAATAAGAGGCTTGATTGTAAAACTGGTCACTTGATACTAAACTATAATGTGAATTTTTACACATTACTCTTTTGACGGAACATTTCATATATGGTTTACACATAACTGCTTTTAATAACTTCTAAACCAATCAAGATATGTTAAAACGGTTCATAGCGTAGATGTATGATTAATAAGGGTTTTCAATGGAGGGATTTTTTTTCAAAAATTGTCAGCAGTGACGATATATAATTCAAAAGTGCTACTAGGTAATATGTACAGGTAAAATAATGCAAAATTGGTGTTCAGGACATGTATGTATATTACTATATATCGTCACATAAAATGCAAAGGGGTCGTAACCACAATTTTTAATTTTTTTGCTTTAAATCGTTTACTTAAAGGAAACTTAAAGGAATAGATAAAGCATAAAATACTCTTCAAACCAAATTTTCTTTAACTGGAACACATTTTGTGACATTTTCGTTTATGAAGTTGATGTTGCGGCTTTGACTTTTGTTAATATTGATCTCATTTTTGAAGATATGAATATGAAATCTTTTCTGTAGATGCAGTTTGGATCAGAATATTATAATACAGTAAAAAACAGTATTTGATTTTCCATTGGTTACAAGCCTTCTACATTTTATGTGACGGTATGTAAAATTTCATTAAAATCGTTGCACGGACAGCTCGTGAAATGTAATGAATTAAAATAAAAAAGTTGTCTGAAAGTAATTTAATAATTAATAGGAAACATCTATTCTTGCTATAAATTGTACTATATTATATTTGTATATATTTATAACTTTAAATTCATACAGTATTCCTGTAAACGAGAAGGAACTCTCAAAAAGTTATAAGAAGTAAGGGCTTTCTGTAGATTTCCAAAAATATTTTTTTGTCGTCAAGCTCTCAGTGGTATCAATTTTTTGAAAGAAAAATGAATTCTAATACAATATTTTCGCATTTTTGTTTTTTTGAGATATTTGCCAAACATATAATATCCTTAAACGAATACTTACAAGATTATTCAAATGGATATCCTAATATATAACATGTACAATAGTTTTATATATTACTTTCCAAAAGAAACCAAGAAATAACAATATTTTGTATGAGTAGTATTTCATTTCGTTTTTTGATTCCTTTTATATTTATTGTTTGTTTTTAAGTTATTACTCAAACTCATGACGAAATAGTCAATATATTTCTTTTCTGTATTATTATTTTCTTTTTTTAATAAAAAAAAATAATAATAGACCATGCGTCAGAAATGAATTGTTAATATAAGAAAATAACAAAACATTATAATTTTTTTAATGATTTCCGAGTTTTGTAAAATTTATGCGTAAAGAATTTTACAGCTAAAAAAGATTTATTAATTTTTGACAAAAAATAGGATTTTTTCATTGTAATTTATCTAATTAATTATAATAATAAAAGTCGGACAATCGTAACTTTTGTTAACTAAAAAAATTCTAAAGTTGCTGATTATTAAATTAACTTTAGTTTGTAATATTGCTTAAAAATAGTTTATTCTAGTCTTTCAAGTTGTTTTTGTAGTGTCTTATTTTAGCCATTGTTTTTATTTAACAAATTTTATATAAATCTGTTTCGAATACAAATGACCATCGTATTTCCATAATGAACTGTATTCAACCAGCCATCAAACGTACTTGTAAATTTTGTTGTCTTTGCTTTTTAAATTTATTCTTAGTTAGGCTAAATTAAAGTGTAAATATATTTTCACAAATCCACATAGAAAACAAATTCACTTTGGCAACCGAATTTTTTGCCAATCGAATTACCATTATGTTATTTTTATGATACACGTAACTGTATTTAAAATACTATTGTGAATTATTAACATTCAAATATATTTGACTTCTTTTAAATTATTTTTTTTTTTTTTAAAGAAAATAGAAAACACAAATAAATAAATTTAAATATAAGAAATGTAATCCGAGGAATATTTTGCAACTTCATTTATAGAGTAAGTGGTTTGTATGCTATTTTATTGATTTAACCGAAAAGTTAATGAATTTAATTCTAAATCTAGGCAAATCTGTTAGAACGACCAAAGAGAGCAACACTAAAATTTGATACCTAAGAGCGTGAAAGCTTCAGATTTTAGTTTAGAATTCAAGATTTCTTGAAATATTTCATAATCTGGTCCATGGTTCTTTTTCGGTCATCTAAAAAAAAAAAATGCAATAAATATTTTTTGTTAGAACATAAATTTAAGGAAATGCTTTCAAATACTTTTACGTACGTAAATGACAGATCCAAATTGTTACTTTTATGACTAATAATTTTAATATACATATAAAATAAAATATTTTTTTCCACACAAACTATTTTTATAAATATTTTTCAATTAACTTTATTTTTAAAAATATCACAAATACTACAATATTTAACTCGATTGTGAACACCGAGTTCGATTTTTTTTATATTGTAACCGAATTTTTTTATTACAACCATTAAGAAATAGGATTTTACTCGAGTACTTTTTTGTCAGTTGCTAAATCTTTAATTCGATTTTAACTATGTTTTTATAATTCTAGACAAATAAAGTCAGTTAAATTTTTAGTAATTTAATTATAACAATAAAATACTGTCTACCCTGTAAAATATTAATGTTGTCAACTGATTTTACACCAATCTTTTTTTTCCGTATGTACATAAACATACATACATAATTAATGACCATTACAACATGGATATTAGTAATTGTTAGGAGAAAACATACGCACAATATGACTGCAGTGTCTGTAAAATATTATATTTATTTCTTATTTTTAATGCTTAATTCTAAAATATTCTAAACTAAAAAGAGAGCTTCCTGCTTTTGGTTTAATACAATATGTATATATGGTTAAAATGATTTGAATTCAATACGTTTAAAAAGTAAAAAACAAAACAAAACTGAAACCGTTGATTTGTATTTTGAATATAAAATATAAAAACTTTTTATTTTTATGCCAAAATCGAATTAAAATTTTATTTTATTACACGACACGAGTGGTTCTATTTAAAGCGCCGAAATCTTTTTATTATTGATTATAAAAAATCAATTATAATTTATCAGATATTTTCACTATTATTCTATTCAAATTAAATGTTTTGTATTATATTCAATCTTTTAATTACAGCATTTTAGAGGAAATAAAGAAAATGTAGTTCTTACCCAAAATGTTGTCCATAAATTTGTTGCAATTTGATGTGTGTAATTATTTTCGACAAGGAGGAAACCTATTGAAATATGTGGATTGTGGTTGTACCATTATTTTACCTAGATCTCTCAAAAATACATATCTCCCATTTACTTCAATATTGATCGAAACCAAGTCCGCTCTTCAAATGTCAGTAAAGGGATAAAACATCACACTATACTCAACCAAAAAAACAGTAGCAAAATACGTAAATATGGAGTATAGAATCGAAGAAACGTATGTAGGTTAAATAATATAAATAAACAAATGATTTTAGTTAATTTTTAGAAGTTTTCGTAAATTAGTCAAATTGATGAAATTTCTTATGGATTTTAGTTAATTAAAAGGTGGTTGATTTGAAGAAATTTTAGCTGGATTAATTTAACTATCTCATTTTATTCAATTCAACAAAATTTTAGTTAACTTAAATTCGTTACCAAATCCCTGTACGATTATTTTTCACTTATACATAAATACAATATTTATTTACAAATTTAAGGTAATTCGTTTGAATATTCTGTCTTACACAAATAGCAAAAAACAGAGTTGACATGACTATGTTTTATATCTTATTATAACAACTCTCTTCTGTTTTCGTGAACAATTTTGCCCGTAATTGTGTTACAAACATTCTATGGACTTTATATCTTTGCTATTTTTTTATACCCTACACCATCATAAGTAGTAGGGGTTTGTGCAGAAGTTATAATGCATAGAAAAAGTCTTTAGAACCCCAACCTTAAAGTACACACCCCGTTCAACTCAGAATCACTTTCTGAGTCAATTTATCGATGTCTGTCCATCCGTCTGGTCGGCTGGCTGTCCATGTAAAGCTTGTGCGTAAAGCAGATGTCATAATATTGAAGATAATTTGATGAAATTTGGTACATATGATTTTTTTTACACAAGGACGAAACATATTGAATTTTATTATGATCGGCCCATTATTCCACATAGCCCCGGAATAGAGTTTTAACACTCATAAATGAATTTAAATAGTAATAATAGCTACCATATAACGCCTAATTCCGTGAATTACGATAAATGTACAAATTTCATATAAATGATAGTATGAATATAGTGTTGTGTATACGTATGTTTTATAGAAATATACATTACACTTAATACAAGTACAGTTAGACATATATCCCATATAAGACCCCTCCCTAAATTTCGATGCACTATGTTTTCTGACTTGTTATGTTTTAATAATATTTATGTCGTTAATTTATATTTTAGGGTGATTGGTGGCTGGCACGTAGCAAGAAGACAAGACAAGAAGGTTACATACCCTCCAATTATGTTGCCAAATTAAAATCGATAGAAGCTGAACCGTAAGTGTGTTTAATCTTTAAGTTATTTAATATAACCAAGAAAAAAAGCTTTAAAAACAATGAATTTAACACTGTATTATCATTGAGATGAAGAAGTCCTTGATAATTAAAAATGAATTACAGTAGCTATGATTTTAACATATAGTTTTCATTGAAAGAGTGTTGATTTTTCTATTTCTCTTCATTGTTTTTGAAGTTGTAGCTTTAAATTAATTTTTATGCAATTTGTTTAAAATAGATATTTTATATTATAGATATTTTATATTATTCACGTGATATTATTCACGTTTGTAAAAATATTTACACAATTTACAAACTCAATTGTATCGTTGTATCGATGTATATTGTAAATATTTTTCAATAAAAATTTTGAAAACAAAAAAATATATTAATTTTAACACTTTTTTTTACAAATACATACCTACTTAACTTTTTTTTTCTAAGAAAAAATAATACCTCAACCACCATAGGTGGTTGGGGTATTATTCGTTTGTGCTATATACTTGTAACGCACAGAAAAGAATCTTCGGTCCCCCACCTTAAAGTATACCGTTCAACTCAGAATCACTTTCTGACTCGATTTAACGATGTTCGTCTGTCTAGCCGGCTGCACAGTGGCATCAAACGAAAAATTTTTGGTAATGAATCTGTATATCCTAAAATACTCTTTGGAAATTGGAATTGAAATGCATAAAAGAGTTGTAGAGTTGTAGAGGCTTTCAGAAAAATCATTCTGCATTCACCCTGTGATAACACGAGATAAGCTACAAGGTGTCAAAGTTGACTACCTCGGGTGTGTAAAAGTTTAAAAAATCGCAGCCTACAAATCAAGTCCGATTTCAAAGATTTTTATATTTCTGTAAAGTGCTTGCCAAAATAAAGAAAAACTATGTTTACGCTTGAATTTTTGATTTTTTGTCTCGATTTTATTTCATTTCTCGAGAATAAGTCCTGAGGTATGTGAGGGATTTTTTTTAATATTCTGTAATTTGTAATACGTTCCGAAATAATATGATTATGATTACCTGAAATTAGAATGAAAAATTGCTATTTTTTTTTACAAAAATATAGTACTATTCTTTTACTATTTTTCTTTAAAAAAATTTATTAAAAAAATTTTTTTTCTTTACATATCGTCGCTGCTCCGACAAAAACAGTTATCAGTTTTTTATTGGGTTTTCACGAGAGCGTAAAAACTGTTTTATTTTGTAATTTGGCAAATTTCGTTTAAATTTATACGATTAGTTGGAACCTTAGTATAATCGCTGCAGATAATACGTAAACAAAAATCGGGATGATTAGATGCAATAGAGAAATAATAAAATCGTTCAAAAAACTACACATAACTCATTTTGCTGGAACATTTTTAGTAAAATTATTTTTTTTATTTATAACATTTTTTAAATGTTACTGTTTTGGTTCGTAAAACTTTATTTTGAAAATTTGGTAAAGTTTCCTAGAAATAACTTATTCAATGTGGATATGCATTCCTAAGAAATAATTAATTTTTTCTTCCAATTGTTACATTTTCTCTAATGATGTCATTAATATTAATAAGTGTAAAACAGCAGAAATTTTTGCATAAAAGTCGACTGGTGTATGTTTTTTTTAATTCGATGTATTCCGATAAAACGATTTTGTTTTTTATTTCTTTTTTTTTTATTAAAGGTACTAATATATAATTGGAAAGATTATAATATAAAACGTAAACAATTTATTATTTTTTTAAGTTAATAAATATTAATAAAAAATAATATATAAACGATTTTATTTTTCATAAAATGAATGGAAATCTTTATTCATATATTTTTTTATGAATGTAAACTGTTAAATTTTGATTCCTCTTTTTTAGGCTTTAACTCATACAAAGATACAATGAGGAGTTTTATTTCCTTTTGTGATAATAAGCTCCAGTCGCCTGGATGTCTAATCTTGTACGAGGGCGGATCAATAAGTCCGTGACTTTTCGAACTTCCCACGTAGTTATATGAAATGCATCACTATTCCCATCAAGTACCACCTGTTAATAGACTACTGTTAAATTTTGAGCAAGTGTCGTCATTTACTTGACGTAAAAAATAGGATTTTTCCAGGTCCTTAAATAGGCATTTATTTGGTCAATAATTTTATCGTTGGAGCTGAATCTTCTTTATATAAAATTCCTATAATATTGTTTACAGCGCGTTTTCCCAAAACTTTTACCGGGCTTATTGAATTGAAATATTATCATATTTATTGTGTGCTAATTATTTCTTATTGTAATTAGATTATGTTTTGGTCCGTGACTTCTAAAATAAATGAGCCAACATTATATAATTTTTTAAGAATTTAAAAGTACCGTTTTTTGAGATATAATGGTATAATTTTTATATATTCAACTTTAGCCTTTGAAGTTTTGATAAAAATAAACTTTATAAATATCGTTGGAAAAGTAATTTGAAACTAAAACCAAAGATCTGTAATCTATATTTTAGAAGTTAATAGCAATTAAACAAGTAAAACTTTCTTAGCATTTTTTCCATTTTCAAAACGACAAATTTTTGGACCAGTAAAGACCCTGAGTCTAAAAGTTTATTATTAAGAAGCACTTAAAATAGTCAATATCTATGGTGAATTTCATCGGAGATCCCAAATCCGAAAATGGATGTTTTCTGTCCGTTTTTATAAAATCTGTAAATACCTTTTTAAAGTTGAAAGTAGTTATTGACTAGTTCGAAAATTTTTTTTGAATGGTTTTATATTCTAATAACACATTTTGTGGAACATTTCATATATGACTAACACATTTCTGATTTTGCTAACTTCTAAACCAATCAATATATATTAAAACGGTTTGGTGGGCACATGACCAATAAAGGTTTAAAATTAATCAATAAAACAATCGAACATTTTTACATAACAGATCACGTCGGAGCATCGATGATATTTCAAAAGACAACGCTTTCTTCATAAATTGATTTAGGTTTGCATCCTACATCCAGCATTAGTCGAAAAAAGTTTAATTTTTATCGATTAATATTCTTAAAATAGATTTAGATCGATTTGATATTAAATAGCTTCCCGTCCGAACAGAAACGAGTACAGGAATGCAGATTTTATGAAAAAAGTAAATTTTTAAACGATATTTTTTAAATTGCACAACAAAGAATATTAGCATACTATTTTCACTCTTAATTCTTATGTAATGTATAAAACAAGTATAAATTTTTCATTCCTGTAAAAATCATTTAAAAAGTTTTACAATTCAATTTTTAAAAAATAAACAATAAAAATAATAATAATAATAATAATAAGCCGCTTTCCGATTTTCTTGTAATTTTCACAGTATCATTCTGTAATACTCGAAAGTAAAATTATTTTTTGGTAGGAGCGGGGCGAATGGCAGCCCTCATATTATATTAATTACCACATATATACAGAATAATTTTTTTGTTAATTTACATAACTGAGATAAAAATCGAGCGGGTTGGTCTAGTGGAAGTGATATCCCCCATACAAAGAAAATACTAATTAGCGGACAACTTAAATACTGTTACGACAAAAGTCGTATATCTCTATCACTAAACTCAAAATTGGGACGGATGGGACTAGGGGAAATGGTACCTCCCATACAACGAAAATATCGTATATCTATGGGGTAGCCCCCATATATATAAAAAAAATTATTTTTGTATATATGAAATAGTGATTTACTGAAAGTCTTAAAATTTTTTTGTAAATAATGTTCATATAAAATTTTGAATAGGAAAGATAGGAAATATAGATTTATTGACAACAATTTTGCGTTTGGCTGACTATATGTCCATGAAAACTTTGTGAGCAAAGTGCGGATATCAATTTTAAATATATCTTGATGAAATTTGGCTCGAATAATTATTTTGGCACAATGGTGAAGCGTATTGAAATAGGTTGTGATCGATTATAATTATTTCATCTAGCCTCCATACAAATGTCCTTCCGGAAAAGAGGTTTAGCAAGATTTAAATGAAATTTGGTATAAGTATCAATCTATGTGCCAAATTTCATGAAGATCGGACTATAATTGACCAGAGCTCCCATATAAACCGCCCTTCCAAAAATCACTTTAACTTGCATAAATCACATACAAATGTTAGTATCAAGTTAATATTCGGCACAAATAAGTTTTATATAAGTAGAAATCGAGAAATTGTATAAGTAGAAAGCGAAAACTTTTATGAGGAACGCTCCATAATTCTTCACAGCTGCCACATAAGCCCACTTTCGAGAATCTCCCATAAATTCACATAAATGTTAGTATTAACGTAATATTCTGTATTTGTGTATTTTATTTTACACTTAGCGAAAATATCGGTCCACAATCGGGCCAAAGATTTAATATAAGACCTCTCCACGAATTTTGATGCACATACACAATGGTGTAGAGTATTGTATGGTCGGGCTTGACCGACTATACCTTTCTCACATGTTTTTATTTAAAAGTCGATCAAACAAATTTGCTTCTTTTTATGTTATTATAAAATATTTTGAAGTTTAGTAAAAATTTCAATGAATTGATCAATTCATATTATAAGATAATAGAACATTAGGTAAGCTTAAGAATAATTTCTGCACAATTTAAAATCCACAAAATTTGATAACCTTAGTTCGAATAAAAGCTTTATTTTCCAATCCATTTTTTAATATAAACCTTTAAGGGATTTTTAGGCGACCACTATATTTGGTAATATGATTTCTATTTGCAAAATACTTATGCCGAGGGAAATTTATTGGACCCAAGTGGTCTTTTCTATGCCAGTATTTAAAATAAATTGAGTCATTTTAAAATTGGACATGTATGTATCAATTAGTAAGTAACTTTTAAAATTGTGATCAAATCTTAGTTCCAAATGGTAAACAGGACAGCTAGATTGATAGTAAGGTAGATAGAAAGGTATTTTCTCATAGATGCGAAAAATATAAATCGGTTGAGTATTTTAGAATATTTAGGTATAAGCGGTAAAAGTTGCTACTAATACATATAAAAAACTCACATATATGTGTATATATGTGAGTTATATGTTTATTCAAATTGTTTACACTATTTGAATAAAGTTCCAAAGCTTTTATTAGACAAAATGTACAAGTTTAGTTTGTTGATAATGAACTAAGTTCTCATGGTACTGAAAACTGTGTATATGTCTTTGTTTAGTATTCAGCTATACATCGTAACTGACATGAAAAATTGAAATTTTTTTGAGGTAGTTAGAGAAGTACCAAATTGTATGTATGATTGATTACCAGTTCAACCCAAAATATGCTCTAAAAAAAGTGTTTTATGCGCATTAAAAACGATCTTAAAATCGGAAAATATGCCCTTAAAATTAATATTACTTTTTTTCTGGTTAAATTCTAAATTAACTGATATTCATGCTAAAAATTACGTGATTTTTATTAGCAATTATTAAAAAATATTTACTTTTTGCGTTTAAAAACAATCAAAGCTAAATTTGTATCAATTTATAATATGAAAGATATTAGGGAATCGGATTTGAAAAACGTACAATATGTGACGGTGACAATTATGTAAAAATTCTATTGGATGCAAGAAAAGTTAAATTTGTCTCTTGAGTATAGATTATGGAAAACTATTCTCTTTAGTTTAATATATGCAAAATTTTCCTCTTAAGAATAAAATATGCAACAATATGTCATTTAAATTACTAAAATATGCAGCTCTAGCAAAAGCTGAGCCGTTTCAAATTATTTTGTCAGCTATTTCATTGCCAACTATATTGCAGAGTCTTATCCGATACCCAGCAGAGTCTTATCCGGTATTCTCTCATTAATTCCCTAAGAACCTTTCTTCTCTGTATTCCTTTCAATGTTCTTCACTATCAATTCCGTGGCTTTAAGAATAATATCTGGAACAAGCTACAACTATCTAGGAGTCTATATGACTTTCTGATATCTCCCTCTAGAAAGTAGATATTACTAATAATACGAGCAGGAGTTTCCTTGAAGTCAATCACAGTGACCATCTAATCCGCAGATCTCCAAGGAACTAGAAAATGGCCCTTGAAATTGATCTAGTTTAGAAGTTTAGAAGGTCTTGCTCTGATTGATTCTATTAACCCTAATTCATTAAGTCTAAGCAGGCCCCTCATCACATACTCGTCAATGGGTAGGAGATGCAGAAATACGTACAGTGCCTTCTCAGGTGTACTTCTCATGGCACAAGTGATGACAATTGAAGCACATGTCTGTGCTTTAGACAGAAGACTCCTACGATTTTCTATTCTCATTGCCTCCCACCATACTAAACACCCATACGTTAGAATTGGTCTCAATACCAATGTACAAATCCAGTTTTCTACCATGGTTTAAGACCCTATTTCTTACTTAGGGAGTTCTTGCATGCGTAGTAGGTTTTGACCTTTTTTAAACCTTTGGTGTGTATTCCTCTTTCAAAATAATTTGCTATCAAATAACACGGCTTCGCTCACCAATTTCAATTTAATTCCTCCTAGTACTGGTAGCTGTAACTGTAACTGTTATGACTTTTATTATTTTCACTTTTATATTTTTAATCAAAAATTACAGTTATTTGGCGAATCTTATTCTTTAAAAAATAGAAAAAAATCGTTTAAAAAACCAAATCGTTAAATAATTTTTCATAATTTTTTTTTAGAAAAATTACGATTTAGAACTTTTTAAAAATGGCTAAGAACGTTTTTGGAAAAATTTTAGTGTAAAATAATTAATTTTATTTATACTAAACTTTTCTGTTTCAATACGATAGGGGTAGCTGAGCAGCGCAGGCATAATCTAGTTATTTTAAGTAAGTAATTATTACTAAATATTATTGTTGATTATTATGTATTTTAAATTTAAAATTGATTTATAAAACAAATTTTCTGTTACAAGAATTTGCTCGATTGCAGAGTTTTCACCAGAATATAAAAATCAAATACGAAAACAGAACAATTTAAGCTTTAAGTTTTTATATTTGGAAGTTAAAGTTCTTAAATATTACAAATTTATAATTAAAATTATGGCAAATATAAATATTACAAATTACATACATTTTTAACATTGAAAACCAAGCGCAACAAATTAAATACAAATAGTTTACATACTTTTATTTTGTTATTTTACGAATTATGAACACGAATGATTTTAAGTTCTAGAAAAAATGCACTTTAAGAAAATGAGCTTGGGATATTCTTGATCTTTGACGACAGTGGCGGTAACACCCCCCGCAGTATGACTCGAACAACTTGCGTAGCTTTACTCCTTATCTTGAGCCACGTTGAGAACAGCCAGCTTTGCTATGGGTCTTTCCAATACTCCACAAACGGTCATAACCTTGGCTCAGAAGACTTTGCCGTCATTAGTAATTATAGTCTCCAATATTTTGCCTCTAGGCCATATGTCACGTGGACTCGATGGGTCAACCACAACCACAAAATCACCTACATTTAACGGCTTAAATTTTTCAAACCATTTCGTTCTACACGCGAGATTAGGTAAATATTCATTATTTCTTTTCTTTCAATTCTTTTCCAAAAATGTTGGGCATACTGCTGTGAATATAATCAATTATTCTTAAGAACTAGCCTACAGTGATTGTACACATTTGAACATCGTAATAATAAATGGTTGAGTTTCGTCATCAATTGGCACGTACGTTAAAGGACGAGAATTTATAATATTTTCCATTTCAGCCATTATGCTACGAAGTGTTTCATCATTTGGTGATCTTAGCGGCATTATCTTATACAAAATAGTTTTAATGGAACGAATCATTCGTTCCCATATGTGTCCCATGCGGGGGGCGGCAGGGTGATTAAAATTTCATTTAGTAGTAGCAGTCGTGAATTTTCGAACAAATTGGTAACTCTCGTTCTACCCCTACGAATTTAGTTCCATTATAATTAAACAATTATTGGGGACTGTCCCGTCCAGTAAAAAAATTACGTGTTGCAAAAATGCACGCACTGGTGTTTGGTACTGTTTAGTGAATGCACAATCTTAATATGGGCTGCCCGAATTGTTAAACATGTAAACAAAGCTCCATACATTTTCTCTTTATGGCGATTAAATGTGACTAAAATTGGATCGAAAAATTCTATTCCTATAAAGGTAAATGGTGAAACATATGCTGATATCCGGGCTCTTGGCAGTTTAGCCATTTATGGAATATTTGGTTGAGTTTTCTTTATTTTACACATCTGACATTTTCTTATGACTCCTAAAAATTGTTCTTAAAACAAGGTACATAATATTTTTGTCGCAATTCATCTATACTCGTAGCAATTTCATGGTTTATATGGTGATATTGTTTATCAAAGAGCATTATAATAAGTTTGGTTACGTACAAATGGTATTTTGTGTGATCTGACCTTAGCTAACTAATAACAATTTTGGAGTCAGACAAAAACATTTTGTTGTTAATTGTTATTGTTCTACTATTCAAAATTTGGTTTGTAAAATGGAGATGCAATTACTGCCGCCATTAGCTCTAAGCGAGGGATGGATGTTATTATTAACGGGACAACTCTTGTCTTCGAATTAACAAGTGAAACTATAACATCATTACCATCCGAAATTCTTAAACAGGATACTGATGAATAACCATTTTCGCTGCAAACGTATATAGCTGGACATCTACATTGTTGTATGTGTGAAAATTTTGAAGGTAACAATAAGACCTAAAGGATCATATATAGTCATTAAAATCTTTAATAATTCCCATTTTGTAGGGGTTCTAATTCCAAGAAATAAATCATTGTTACCATATGTAGCGAAAGTTTAAATGTAAAAGTATCATCAGATGATCTCCAAAAAACTCCAAGTACCTTGCTTGCATCTAACTCACTCCCAAAATTAAGACTTTTGTTAGCAATATTCATTTAGATTTAAATCGTTCCATTTTGTTGTTCGATTATCTTCTTTAATGTATAAACACAAGTCCGGTCCGAAAATTTCATACAATTTGTATGAAAACTGCGCAATGCGGCTCGGTTAAAAAATAAATTTAAATTTACTACGAAATTTTTGTTGCTTTTATTTTCTCTTAAAAAAATATTTCTATATTTTTTAAAAATTTATATAAATTTCGTAAACAAAATTGAAAAAAGTTTGAAGTAAAAAGAAATGAAAAGAAAATAAATAAGCTTATTTTCCGTTGCCGTCTAAGCTTTGTTTAATAATGTGGGCTATGTAAATTAATTCGGAGGAAAAGGCGCTCATAGCACTCCAGAGCCGAGTGTTTCGGTATTTTTACATAAACAACGCGAATGTTAACAAAGCTAAACAATTGAGTATGAATATAAAACAAAAATCATTTACTTGTGTTCTTTCAACAGTACGAGATCATGTTGCATGTTTAAGCAAAAACAAAACACATAACAAAGAGCGTAAGAAAAAATTATTATTATTTTTTTTTGTGTTCTAGATATAACAAACACATTCGCAACAAAGAGCGTAAACAAATAAAATACACAAACCCATTCAAATTTTTATGTCCCTCTTTCTGCTTTTCGCTGGTTTATGCATTTTTTATAATTCGCAACATTGTTGCAATCACCATTACATACTATGCATTTCCTTTTTTGTTCGGTGTATGTATGCATGTATGTATGTATATATGCATGTATATATATAAACATTCTTTTGCTTACTGCGTGAAAGATTCTCTGCAGCAGAGGATAAATTAGTCTCAATGTTAACGCAATGTCAAAAATCCAATCAGAAAATTCTGACAGATTTACTGTTTTTATTTTTTTAAATTACTTTTGTATGTTCCCCAATTTATTTGAAAATAAGAAGGAAGTTTTGAAACCAATTTTTGCAATAAACACGAGTTATTTAATACATCATCTATTGTTTCTTATTATTGTTTTACTTGTACAGCAAATGAAATAATTGTATCAAGTTTATTGGGATTAATTGTTGGTAATGACCGTATTTTTAATTTTAGTGAATGCAAAATTTTCTCCGGCTGTCCGTACAGAAGTTTTAAAGTTGAAATTGCAGCTGGAACACAAGACAGATGAATTAAAATGTGTTGGACAGGTTGTAGAGCATCACCACGCAAAGCCACATACGGTTGTAGACCAATCGTAGGTAGAACTAAACTACTCTTCAGCATTTATAGATAATGCTGGTAAATATTTAGGAACTGTTTGCTGCCTTGCATTTATTTGTTGATGTGTAAGATTGGAATTTATGCTGCTGCTGCGAGCAGACAGGCGAAAACGATGGTAATAACGTGTCATTAGTAGATGATTGTCAAGAAACGTTTGCTTGTGTGCCTGTTGTTATTGATGGTGCAGGTGCGCTTTGTTTTGAAAATTAGTTTGTACAGATTCTAGTCATAGATTACTTTGTGTGGTTTGAGGTAGTATTGGGGATCGAATAGAATAAGTACTAAATTTTGACATTCAGTAGAAGTTGTAGGTATGTTTACGTTGTTGTTAGCTGGCAGCGCAAAATATTTGCTTTCACCTAGATGGAAATTCGTTTGCGCTGCAAGTTGTGGGGTTCGGTTGACTGTTTAAGCATTCGTGGATGGATGATACGTCGACAGAGTTATTGTCAACAATTTCTTCTTCAATTTGTTGCAAGAGTTTATTCTTTTTTTTAAATATTCGCGTTCCTGTTCAAGAGCAATCCCTCCTCTTCAAGACGTTGGAGTTCTAAGTTTCGTCAACGAACAATTGACCGTATTGATGAATCAGAGGCGTTGCTGCGATGACTATATTCTGATTTTGGCGAGTCCGATGCATGGATTTCCACTGTGCACGTAAACGCTTGACTATTATTTGTTATCTTTGCACAATTAAAGTGGAAGCTTTTTTGGCATTTATGACATTGTACGGATTCAGTACCTGATGGTTTTTTTGCATATACTACAATTGTTGTGGCAAATTCGTGGGGTGCTTGTGTTGGTTGACCCTGAAAAGAAATGTATGTTGAAATGTATGACAGACTTCGATTGCTAAATTCCGGCAAACTTTTGAGGTTATCTTTAGTACAATAAATTTGTTGTAAGTTCCGCTATCGTAAAAATCAATTTTAAATTTTGTTACGTGAATTTGCTCGAGCGCAAAGTTTTCATCAGATTATAAAAATCAAATACAAAAACAGAACAATTTAAGTTTTTATATTTAGAAATTAAAATTCCTATCACAAATTTATAATTAAAATTATGAAAAATATAAATATTATAAATTATATACCTTTTTAGTGTTGAAAACAAAGCGCAACAAATTAAATACAAATAGTTTACAAACTCGTACTTTATTATTTTACGAATTAAGAACACGAATGATTCAAACACACGAATGAATCTAAGTTCTAGAAAAAATGCGCTTTAAGAAAATGAGCTTGGGATATTCTTCATTTTTGACGTAAAATTTGTTGACACTAAGAGATGGAAAAATAAGTATCCGATAACTACACAAAGTAATGAATAAATAGATGGGCGACAGTGGTGATAATATTTTCCATACAAAAACAAATAAGAAAAATATAGTCGGTCAAGCCCGAACATATGATACCCCACACCATTGTATATGTCCATAAAAATTAGTGGATGGGTCTTATAATAAATATGTGGACAATTGTGGGCCGATACTTTTACCAAGTGTAAAATAAAATGTACGAATACAGAATATTACGTTAATACTAACATTTATTTAAATTTATACACTTTAGGGTGATTCCCGAAAGTGGGCTTATATGGAAGCTATGGTAAATTATGGAGCGATTCTCATAAAATTTGTCGCTGTGATTTCTACTTATATAAAACTTATTTGTGTGAATATAAACTTGATACTAACATGTATATGTGATTTATGCAAGTTAAAGTGATTTTATGAAGAGGGTTTTATATGGGAGCTATGGTCAATTATGGACCGATCTTCATGAAATTTGGCACAAAGATTGATATTTATACAAAACTTCTTTACACCGAATTGCTATATTTAAGGCATTTATTATCATTAAACCCATATTCCGGGACCTATGGTGGTGTGGGGTACAAATATTTTAAAGCAGATTTAAATTTAAAATTTGTTATGAATATAAATATGAATAGGTTATTCAATCGCATAATGCTTGTTCGATTAATCGGCAAATTAAAATCCAATAATTGTTCGATTAAATTAAAATCAAGAATTTTATTTCAATAATAATAATATTTCAATTTGTTTCATGCAGAAAATTTAATATAAGAAGGTGAATCTTTTCTATACCTTCTCCATGCCCAAATTATAAAAACCAAATGATTTAAATTTGACATTTGAAATTGGTTTGTTGGGTTGACTTGTGCAATTTAACTGTTTTTATTAATCAGTAATAAGTTTCTAAGTGTATTTTTTTACGTTTTATTTAATTTTATGTTGTTTTATATTTAAATTTTTATTTATGAATTGTAATGTAAATTTATCTGTTAAGTAGAAATTTGTGACCGATTATGGCCAAAAGGCTAGGTTATGAAATATTATTCCAAATAAATAAAAAAAAAAAATCATTAATTTGAAAACGGTTGATCACAGGGTTTTGATTTTTTTTTATTTAATTGATATTATATTACAGATCACAGAAAATGTAACTTATAGTTCTAACCACTACTAATGTGTTCGTGGACCTTTGTTAGTAACCATTTCATTAGAGTTGTTTCAGTCACTTTTTTGGAACATTTTGCCTATCTCCTTTTAAAATTTTCGATATTTTGGAACACCTCTTTTGTGCTCTTGAATTCTCTTTTCACGAGAGCCCAATATCTCTCCACTGGCCTTAGTTTCGGACAATTTGTAGGATTGACCTCTTTTGGTACAAAAACTATGCTATTGTTTTTTTATACCAGATGCCAAAAATATGTGCCCACTGTAACAAACGACATGCTTCTTTTGTCGCAACTGCATAAAGCCATACCAAGAATTCTTTAGGAAATTTTGTCTGCTTTTGGGTCCTAAACTTATCTTCAGCATTTCCTTTGAAAGGAAAGCAGCGAAAAATCTGCCAGTACATACGTTTCATCGTCCATTATACAACATGAGTATTTTTGTATGACATTTGATTTTAATTTTCGTGCATTCTTTTTGGATTCTGTATGTTTTCAAGCCTGCATTGGCTTTAACTCTTCGCACTGAGCTAACTGGGCTGGTTTTCTACCAGATGTGTTTGGAGCTCTTTTCAATATGGTTTAAATTTTCTTGGTCTTCCCAATATCATGTGGACATTTTATTCTTCCCGAACCAGGTTTTCTATCAATGGTCAAATTCTCCTGATACTGTTTAAGAACATTGGAAACAGATTGACGGCAGACCTTTAGTCCTTTGGCCAATTTTTTGTATGACTAATTTGGATTTTTTTTGAAAATTTTTAATAATTTTAACACGTACTTCTTTTTCGTTACTTATTTTGATCAAACTCATAACAAAAATAATAACTGACATATTTTTCAAAGATAACTAGATCTCACTCCTTATTCGGTTCTGTTATTGGATAAACATTTTTTAATATTCTTAAATTGGCGGCATAATAGAAGCCTTTACATTTTCAAGCAAAACTTTAAAAAACTAAAATTTGCTTGTTTTAATTTTTTTAAATATTTTTTAACGAATTATTCAATTATTCGGCATTATTTACTTGAATGAAATTCTTGATTTTAATTTAATCGAATAATTATTTGATTTTAATTTGTCGATTAATCGAACAAACATACGATTGAATACCCCATGCCCCACAGTGGGGTCAAACGCAAATTTTTTGGTAATAAATCTGAATCTCCTAAACTACTGGTCGGATCAAATTGAAATGTATAGAAGAGTTGTAGAGGAGGACCTAAGCTTTCAGAAAAATCATCTTGTAGTCACCCTGTGATAACACGAGATAAGCTACAGGGTGTCAAAGTTGACTACCTCGAGTATGTAAAAGTTAAAAAAAATCGTAACTTGTACAAATGAAGTCCGATTTTAAAGATTTTTATATTTCTGGAAAGTGCTTGGCAAGATAAAGAAAAAATAAGCTTACTCATCTAAGTTATCTCTTACAGTTAAAAAGATATTTACGCTTGAATTTTGAATTTTTGATTTTTTGGCTCGACTTTCTTTCGTTTTTCGGGAATAAGTCCGGAGATATATGAGGTAAAAATTTTTTAAAAATATTCTGTAATTTGCTACATATTTCAAAATAATATGCTGAAAGAATTTTTGGATTATCTCAATTCGTCTAGACGTGAAAAATATTCAAAGTCAGCACTCTGAAATTGGCATGAAAAATGGCTATTTTTTTTACAAAAATATAGTACAATTCATTCACTTTTTTCTCAAAGTTCCGTTAATAAAAAATTTTTTTCCTTATTAATTTCAAAAGATAAGGCTTCATAAATGGTTAATAAAGAAATTTTGAATTGATTTAAGTTTGCACCCTACATCCAGCATTGGCCGAAAATTGTCAATTTTAAAAAATAGTTTCATTTTTATCGATTAATAAAAAAAAAATGTCACGCGAGCTTTTTTAAATTTGGTACCCATATTTTTTATAGAAATAGATTTAGAATGATTTAACACTAAACTGCTTCCCGCCCGGCCAAAAACGAATGCAGGAGTGGAGATTTTATGTTAAAAGTCAGTTTTTTTAACGACTATTTTTAAAAGCATATTAAAAGCATATTAGCATAATATTTTTAATATTATTTCTTATGTAATGTATAAAACACAAATCAAGCTTTCATTCCTAAAAAAATCAATAAAATAGCTCCAATTATCTATTTTTGGTAATTTTTCAAAAATAAATTTTTTAAAAAAAAAATAGCTGAAAATCCAAAAAAATTTAATTTTTTTAATACAACTCCACTAATTTTGCAAACACTTTAAAAATGTTAAAAGAATATAAAAATAGACTTATTCACCAATTCAACGATATATAAAATGTTGATATAGGTCATTTAATAATAGTAATATAATGGCCTGAAAACTACCAAGTCACGTCAAAAGTTACAAAATTCACTATTTTGTTCCGTATTTCCATATGTGTGTATACGTAACACTCAACTGCATTGCTGATTTTTGTTACGAGATAATAATATTTATTAATGAATTTATTTAGTGTTCATAATTTTTTTCTACTGAAAAGGTTTTTAAAATTACCTAAGTACATAAATAAGTATATTTTCCTTCGTTTTTTATTACATTTTTTTAAGTTTTTAAATAATTTACCTAGCTACTTAATTAATGTATTATAACAAAAATGATTTTTTTACAATCGCATAGGTAAATTTTTTTACGTACCTGTTTAACACTACAGGTCATAAAAATAAACTGAATGAAATTGGGGGTTTTGAGCAAAAATTTAATTTTTTTAATTAATTTTTGCCTGTCACCTTTTACCTGATATAAATATTCTTTTTCTATATATAAGTATCCTTATAAATTTGCAGATTTATTAGTGAATTTGCCATTATGGAGATTACATTAAAACACTTTTCTATTTGCAAAGTAATCTGGGATAATCTATCTGATATTATAAATCGTCCAGAAAAAATAAGAAAACTCATTGATACAGTAGTATCTTTTGGTTTAACTCTTACTGCAGAAGACAGTTTAAAGCTCGAAAATTTTTATAAATCATACGAAAAAAGGATGCAAGATTCAGATTGGTCAATACCAAAGTTCAAGAAGAAAAATGAAGAGTGGTTGGAGGGAGAAATACCAATTTTCATCGGAAAGCAGAAAAAGGGTCGACCAAAAAAAGTTACGATGAAGTTCAGCTAAGAACAAAGAGGACCAAACAGGAATCTATTCTAAATTCACATACGAATGCCGAAATAAAAGATACATTTAAAGCTTTAGTAACACGTACGCAACCAAAGGAAGTAGAAAAAGTTATAGATGTGTTACCAACAGCTTCTCCCAATCGATTACATCGGATAATCCAAAGCATAGTGACACCGAAATCAACATCGTCCTTTACCTCTGAAGATGCTTTAGCTCTAATATTAAATTTAGAATTATCAAGAAACCAATACGAGATTTTGAGGAAATCTGTTAGCGAAAAAGTATATGATATCTCTCCCAGTAGCAAATCAGTGAGAGAAGCGAAAAGTAATATTTTACAGCCTATGGAGCACCCGGTTAATGCTTCTGTTAAAAGTGCTAAAGTTAATATATTGCAATTCTTGAAAATACTGCCTCTAGAATTATATCTACCTTCAGCAATGATAACATTGAAAAATTCAAAGACTCTGAACTTATTTTAATATTCAAATGGGGCTGCGATGGAACATCAGGATTTTCGGAATACAAACAACTGGATGGAAGTAATTCTGGAAATAATTATTCCTCGCTGTTTATAGCGTCTCTGGTACCACTTCGAATGCGCTTAAATAAGCCTTCCTCATCGACAAGAAATGACTCGCTTTTTGATGATATATGGATAAATTTAACTCCAGGTTCCAAATTTTTGTGCCGTCCAATCCTGTTTGATTACACAAAAGAAACCACGGTTACAATAAACAGCATTGTCATTGGAAGAAGAAATTAAAGCTTGCCCCCAATATATGTAAAAGTATCAAACAGAACTATTAAAGTTACATTTCAACAACAATTAACGATGATTGATGGAAAAGTTGCAAACGCTATAATGTAATATATGTTGAAAAATAAGTTCACAATTTCAGGATAATTCTGAAGTCCTTCTTAATAAAAATTCTTTAAAATTTGGAATGTCACCACTCCACGCAAGGATAAGATTTTTGGAGTTCTGCTTACATCTTGCATATGATATATTCCCGGGCAGGAAAATGCTACAGTAAAAAACAATTTGGAACTTCACGAATTACGAAAAGAGGAGAAGAAAAGAATTCAAAAAACAACTCGGATTAATAATTGATAAACCCCTACATGGCTATGGAAGCTCAAATGATGGAAATACAGCAAGACGTTTCTTTGAAAATCCGGAACTCACATCTTCAATCACAGGCATTGACTTAAATATTTTGAAGCGTTTTAAGATTATATTGGCAGAAATTAATAGCAAAAAACAAATTAATGCGGACAAATTTAAAATTTTTGCTTACGAAACTAAAGAACTACTTAACATTACATACCCCTGGAAATCAATGACTCCAACAATTCACAAAGTATTGGCTCATGCTAAAGAGCTAACAGAGGAAGCACAGGAAGCCCGAAATAAAGATGTTAAACATTTCCGACTCTTCAATACCCTAAAATGTTCGAAAATAGCGCAAAATATGGACTTAATGGAATATTTATTAATATCATCAGATCCAGTTATATATTCTATAAGAACACGATGGCTACCAAAAATCACTCTTGAAATAGAAAAAGAGGATTCCGAAGCTAAGGAAGTTAAAAATTTGCTAACGTTTGATGTTTCTGATTATTTTCAAGAAAATCTCTAATAATATTTTCGATAATATATTCTTAATAAAATAAATATACGGGATATATGTATAATAAGTATGTAAATATGAAGAACAAATTAAATAAACATTACTCAAATAAAGAATTTACTACTTTATAATAACAAATATATACCTACATAATACATTAGAAAACTAACATGTTACGTATACACACATATGGAAATACGGAACAAAATAGTGAATTTTGCAACTTTTGACGTGACTTGGTAGTTTTGAGGCCATTATATTACTATTATTAAATGACCTATATCGACATTTTATATATCGTTGAATTGGTAAATAAGTCTATTTTTATATTCTTTTAACATTTTTAAAGTATTTGCAAAATTAGTGGAGTTGTATTAAAAAAATTAAATTTTTTTGGATTTTCAGCTATTTTTAAAAAAAATATTTATTTTTGAAAAATTACCAAAAATAGATTATTGGAGCTATTTTATTGATTTTTTTAGCAATGAAAGCTTGATTTGTGTTTTATACATTACATAAGAAATAATATTAAAAATATTATGCTAATATGCTTTTAATATGCTTTTAAAAATAGTCGTTAAAAAAACTGACTTTTAACATAAAATCTCCACTCCTGCATTCGTTTTTGGCCGGGCGGGAAGCAGTTTAGTGTTAAATCATTCTAAATCTATTTCTATAAAAAATATGGGTACCAAATTTAAAAAAGCTCGCGTGACATTTTTTTTTATTAATCGATAAAAATGAAACTATTTTTTAAAATTGACAATTTTCGGCCAATGCTGGATGTAGGGTGCAAACTTAAATCAATTCAAAATTTCTTTATTAACCATTTATGAAGCCTTATCTTTTGAAATTAATAAGGAAAAAATTTTTTTATTAACGGAACTTTGAGAAAAAAGTGAATGAATTGTACTATATTTTTGTAAAAAAATAGCCATTTTTCATGCCAATTTCAGAGTGCTGACTTTGAATATTTTTCACGTCTAGACGAATTGAGATAATCCAAAAATTCTTTCAGCATATTATTGTGAAATATGTAGCAAATTACAGAATATTTTTAAAAAATTTTTACCTCATATATCTCCGGACTTATTCCCGAAAAACGAAAGAAAGTCGAGCTAAAAAATCAAAAATTCAAAATTCAAGCGTAAATATCTTTTTAACTGTAAGAGATAACTTAGATGAGTAAGCTTATTTTTTCTTTATCTTGCCAAGTACTTTCCAGAAATATAAAAATCTTTAAAATCGGACTTCATTTGTACAAGTTACGATTTTTTTTTAACTTTTACATACTCGAGGTAGTCAACTTTGACACCCTGTAGCTTATCTCGTGTTATCACAGGGTGACTACAAGATGATTTTTCTGAAAGCTTAGGTCCTCCTCTACAACTCTTCCATACATTTCAATTTGATCCGACCAGTAGTTTAGGAGATTCAGATTTAATACCAAAAAATTTGCGTTTGACCCCACTGTGTGCCCTAGGGAATATTCATAAACAAATTTTAAATTTAAATCTGCTTTAAAAGATTTTTAATAATGAAAATTTGTTTTATAAATTAGTTTTAAATTTAAAATACATAAAAAAAAATTAAACGCAATATAATTAAAACATCAAATACAATTCATTTTGTATTTCTGCACTCATAAACATTTAAAATAAAGCCAAACAACAAATATATGTTTTCCTGTTATATTTCAATACAAGTTAGCAACACTTCTGACACTGTCAATGAAATATATCTGGCAGAGCCAGCATAGACCAGTGCAATAACTTCTGCACGCGCATCCTACCTCCTTAAATATCTGGTGGTGGGATATTTCTATTTCTGACAGATTGAGAAAAGTGGAAAATTTAACTTTGGTATTGAAGTTTTTTTTAATTATGTAGACTGATGTTGTAAACATAATCGATGTCCAACAATAAACTTTCGCCCATTACACTCATTAGGACAGGTGGTAGTGGTTGCATGCAATTGATGTACTGAATAGGTTTCGTTGTCAATTACTTTCGTTAGAGAACTAAATCAGGTAAGAACATTGGGCATTTCTTTGTATTGTTGAGTTTGTACAAAACCCTCGAAATTCTTTAGAAAGAAAATGTCAGCCGTGATCATCTCTGCAATTAGTATTTTTGTTGCTTTTGTATCTACAATTAGCGATACCGCCTTTGAGAAGAGGTGGTATACATGATTCCTCGTCTAACCGCGTTAGAGGTAATTGTCGACAATATATATATGTATAATTATACTCCTCTATACGTGCTTTCCATCGCTTCAATTTAGCATTAAAATTCCGGTTACCCAATGCATAGGTAAGCGGTTGATGGTCGGTATAGATTTTTAGGAGTTTTATTATTTTTTTGCACCATATAGGTAGTTTCTTAAATTGTCTATTGTCCATACTATGGTTAGCATTTCCTTTCGTTGGTCGCGACTTTAGTTTTATTTAGTGAGCGTGATATATAATCAATCGGTTTTTCCTTACCAATTTCTTCTTGTGAGAGAACAGCGCTAATGGAATAGTTTGGAACATCGGTTGTGAGGTTGAAGGACTTGCCAAACTCAGGGACTGCAAGGATTCCTGCCGCAGTCAAAAGCATTCTTAATCGTTGAGAAGTTTATAGAGCCTCGTCGTGTAATCCAGTTGGCACTTTTTTTGACCTGTGCATTTTCACTTCTAGTCATATGTATTAAAGGTTTTGCTACACATGCGTAGTCTCTTATAAAACATCATATGACATCATATTGCTAGGAGGTAGGACATTTTTTTTTTTTTTTTGATAAAAGCCTGAGGTTTGATGAATTGTTGTAAGAAATTTTGTGTTGCCCAGACTTGCTAAGGTTGCATTAATATCCGGAATTGGTTATGCATCAGGCACGGTCAGAGAAATAACACGTTTGTAATAAACAAATAACCTGTATTGTTTCTTACCGTTTGGTTTTGGTTTTTTTGGGTACAATTCATATTGGCTTTTCGAAGGACGTATTATTCCCTCAGACATTAATTCATTAATTTGTATCTCCGCTTCTTCCCTCATTGCTACTGGATAAGGATAGCTATTTGAATAAACTGCTTCCGATGTTGTCGTTCTAATTTCTGCTTGCAAATTTGTTGAAGCAGCTTGAATATCATTGAGTGGTCCAAATATGTTTTGATATTTACTTATAATTTCATCAATTTTACCTTTTATCTTCATTGGCATTGATTCACTTGATATGTAATTTAGTTATCAGAGAGCTTTGCTTTAAGGGGTATTTTAATAATATTTTAAATTAAAAGAACATTATTTCTTCTATTCACAATTGCCCCTAATTGTTTAAGACTATCGTCACCTATAAATGGAGCTGGTCTATGGGGAAATAATTATTTCTCTATTACGAGTCGCCAGATCTAAATGTATTCGTTTGGTAATTATTAAAATAAGGCCTCGATGGTCTTGGAGGAATTGTTTCAACCTGCGGATCGGATGTTATTTCTCATTGTGACATTTTGTAACTGGAGGCAAGCAGAGTATACCTCTGACAGAGTTCTTGATCTTTGAATTATATCCATTATAGATAGTTAGGAAGTAAGTCCTCTTATAAATATATCTAATGCTCTGTTCCTGTGTGTTGTTATCAGATCATTTACAGTTTCCTCACTATAGTTTTCTGTTTTTAATGTGTTTATTATCAGGGATAGCTGGTGATTTACTGTGGAGTAAAATTCATTAACCTTTGGCGAGACCTTGTGACAGCTGATTTAGCTGATGTTCTAAGGTCGGTATGTCTCTCTTGTCAGCGTACTTTTAACATCTTTCCAGTTACTATCAAACTCATTGTATAATACCAAGGCCGCATCCGCTTTGCCAACTATCTTCTGGCTGATACTCTGCATTACTGTACGGCATATGGGTTTTACACATTCAAAATCTTTTAATATCATCTCTACTGCGTGCACTCAAGAAACATACCGTAGTGGATTTCTATCGAATGTTCGTAGTTCTTTAACACTGTCCGGAAGTCTACTAATCTCTCTCAAATCCTCATCAGTTCGAGACATCTGTAGGGTCAAATCCGCGTTACTATCGTTAACTACATCAATATCGTCCTGCATCTCGAGTGTATCTATTCTGTTCCTAAGTTCAGTCAAATCATTTCCTTTTTCAATGTTCACTAACCTACCCTCTACTAACTTTATTTGTTCTAATAGCCTATTGACTATACCGGTTAGATTAGTTAAGGTACTCTCATGTCCACCATTTTCAAAATGTATAATACAATATGTGATAAAAAAGAAAGATACACACACCTGCTTACAATACAGCGTTTATACTCTCACACACTTATATCTTACACTTTTAGATTTGTTGGTTTTTTATCTTTTTTTATTTTTTATTTTTTTTTATAAATTCTTTCATAAAGATTTCTTTTCTCTTTTCTTATATTTTTTGTTTTCAGAGCTTTATTATTTTTTTAATAAATAAATTTGTTGTTTTTAAAATTTCTTTTTGAGCTCTACTAGGAAGCCATCTTCTTCACTTCCAGGCCAAAAATCTTCCAGCAATTTTTATTGCTCGGATTTTGGTTGCCGGAGAAATTGCGAGATTATATGAAAAATATCTTTTATTTTTTTATTTGCTGGAGGATCCCGTTGGAATTTCAGCAAATAGTTTTATTAATTTATTTTCTGTTAATTTCTTATAATTAATTCTGGAGGGTCCCGTAGGAATTTATTATAATTATTATTAATTTATTATTTTTCCAAGGACTCCAATGGGTCCCTGCTCGGGTGCCAGTTAAGATTTCTAGTTTGTTAAATATTAAAAAATGCATTTTTAGAGCACGAAGCACTGTTCTCAATAGAAGCAATAATACAGGAATTTTAATGTATAATAAAGAAATTAATTTTATTAAATATTTCGTACAAAAATTACAAGACCGAATTATTCAAACGCGTATCCAAGGCTAAATTATAATAAAACTATTTAATTGCTGCCTAACTCCAACTTCAGTTACAAGTCACGTTACACTAACATGTGATATTTTGATTGATCGACAAATTACTGTTTTTGTAATTTGAGTCCTTATAAACATATTAATTAGGAAGGATGCTCATACAGAAGTTATTGCACTGGCTTATGCACTGGCTATTGCTAACTCATATATGTGTTTTATGCTTCATATAAAAAATTTCAGCAGCAATAAAATTGCCAAAATAAAACTACTAAAAAAAAAAAACTATAATGGCAAAATCCAAACAAACAAAATTTGCTAAAAATACTTTTAGTACAAGAAGAAAAATTGTTCGTGTGCTATATTAGTTCGACAAAATTACGGGAGAGACTATAGTACGAAGTATTAGTTATTGTGTTTTAATTTACACTATATTTTGTTTATGCTTCAAAAATTGTAAACAAACGTTGCAATCTTTATGACAATACAGCAAAATAGAAAAATAATTTTAGTAGTAACGGTAAACAAAAATGAAACAAAAAAAATATTTTTTTTTTTTTTTTGATAGTAGCACATATTTATTGCTAAATGAGATTAATATAGGAGTAAAATCAAACCCTGTTTGAGAATAAATATGAAATTTATTCACAAATTGAAAAATAAATTGTTCAAATAATTATTTGTATTTATACCTATTTATATTTAAAAATGATTTTAGATTAGCATTGTATATCCAAATAAAGCGATTCATTTCATGCTTTTTGTAAAATGTACCACAAACTTAAATTCAAACCTAAAAAAAAACATATTTGATATCACAGATAATCATGTTCCAAAATTTTTTATTTAATATTTACTTATTACACAAAAATTGTGGTTGGTCTTTCTCTAGTTGTAATATCTCAAGATGAAGCTGTTGCTTGTGAGAACGTCTGGTAGAAAAATTTATGAAAAGGAAGAAAAATGAAAATTGTATAGCAGATGGTTCGTGAATTTGCTAAACTATTTGCTGATATTTCCGCCTTAAGGTATGCAGTACATTTTATGATGATTTTTTTTTTTTAGTTACCACAAGCATTAAATCAAAAATTCTAACAACTAAAATTTTGTTCTTGTATATATTTTTATAAAAAAAAGGTTTTTAATTTATGTGAAAAAAATTTAATCTTATATATATGGGAAATTACCAATATTTTTTGATTTTAGGACTTAAAAAATATTTATTTATGGCAAATTAAAACCCATTTGTATAAATAGAAAGTGACTCAAATACATCTTAATCATTTTGTGAAGGAGGCGCGAAAGTTATAGCGATTTTAAGTTAAACATTTTTTACAAACTAGAAGTTTATGTGTAATTTTCGTAAAAATTACGCGCAATATCAAAACCTACTGAGTTATTTAAATAAAATTTATTATATTTTCAGTGTTTGATGGTATTACGGTTTCCTAGTAAAATTAAAAAAAAAAAAAAAATGTTCATTATAATAAAAACTGCGACTTTTAAAAGTTTTGCGAAAAATGCGGATCGAATTTAAGTTATTTCTCCATATATTATACTAAAATATATTGTATTAAAATTTATTATAAAGAAATGCTATTTAATATTGTGATATTTTTTAACTCAAGCGTATTTTTTTTGGTCCATAAAATTTGTATCTTTCGAAATTTTTGATGCGTCTCTACATTTTCGTTAAGCATTATACTAATTATGGTCAATTTAGTGCTGTCCATGCCATGTGCCTTATATATTTTTTTTTTTTTTTTGACAAAAGTGTCCCGTTTTCGACATTTGACTTAAATTTATAGTCCCTATCAAACAAATTATAAAATGAATGAGATTTGTAAACCGTTTGTTTAAAATAGTGTTACCACAAAACTTATTAAGGATTAAAGTCAGTTATAAAAATGAGGTGTAAGTTTGTTTGTGTATCAATCACGTCTAATCTAATCACGTTTAAACGATTGGGTGTCACAACCACATTTTATGCCTACTTTTAAAGAAATCTATTTTTTTCAATTTTGCACATTATAAATTAAGCTATTCACTTGAAATTTAACACGCTTGCATTGGAGAATGTTATATGCTATGTTGTATCTTAATTGGATGACATGCTCATATTTTACACTCACTTTTTTTAAAACTCAAACGGCTGAACCGATTTGCTTAAAGTTTTCATAGCATCATCCTGTGTGTCCCTAAATTCAAATATATTTTATTTTTCGATCGGAGTAGGGGTAGTGGTATCTCCCATACAGACAAATATTCATTATGGTATATCTAAGGAACTATTATAGTGAGAGCCCTCAAACTTCTTGGGAACCTTTATTTTATCATATCGCATTGATGAAATGAAAACAGTACTGATAGGTCGAGGGGGATAGGTGACCCCCACGCAAACCAAATATTAATTTTCACATATTTAAAGGGGTATTACAGCGAAAGTTTTAAATAGTTGTAGAAGTAATTTGCATATCAAATTTCGAATAGGGCGGATAAGTTCAGGTGGAATAATATCCCCCACGTAAAGCAGATAATATTTATCACATCAAATGGGGTAGCGAAGCTCACAGGGAAAAACTAGTACTTTTATAAAGTAAATGAATCTATTAAGATTTAAAAAACTAAAAACAGAGTGCCCATTTTATCGAAACCCTATATATTTTTAAATTTTATAAAAAAGTATAATTCTAATACAGCAAATGTATCCTTAACTCTGTTTTATGGATTACGGATGTGGAAATTCCTTTTAATGTATTGTTAAGACACTCAAGGAAAGTCCACGATAAACTCGAGTTACGAAAAGGGAAAATGTATTTTATTTTAACAAAAAAAAAAAAATTTCAAAGTGTTAAACCGAATCGAATTGAAAACACAAAGAAACATTCAGATATGTGATGGAAATCGATTACGAAAAGGAAACGAATTGAAATCAAAAAAAAAAAATATGTGATGTATTTATTTTTTCGTATTCTTTATTGATGAAAATTCCAGCAAACCCACTGAAAATTTTAAGTGTTCCACGAAAATTATTTCCTTAGTTTTCAATAGTGCTGTATCTTCTAATGGAAAAATAAAGAATTGTTCCAAAAATTATTCATAAAATCGATTGAAATTCATCACAACTTTTTAAACCATTCGATTTGAAAACGATCGATTCCATCACACACCTGATTAATTTTATTTGATTTTATTCAAATGAAATTGTATGCGCGTAGAGACACAGATACACATGTTTGTTTTATTAGCAAATACCCGTAAATATTTATATACTAGAACTGTTTTTGTAATTTTTGACTAGGCTAATTTATGCAAATATTTCTAAAGTTTGGTTTAGTTTTTTACTTTATACCAATTTTAAATCTTGTGTATATTAAAAAAAAAAAAAAAAACCCATAAATAATAATGCAAAAAAAATATAAATTTCTATTGAAAATTTCTATCTAATATTGTATAAAATAGCAATAGTATAAGTAAATACATTTTTTATTATTTGTTGATAATTTAAATATTTGTATTTTTTTTTTTTATTTTTGATTTTGATTCAAGCAATTGTAAACTTTACAAATTGAAATTTATATTCTTATGACTAAATGAAATAAACAATTGTTATTGATATTTAACTACATGTATTCATTCATATTTGTTTGTATTTAACGAATTTATATGTACGAAAGTATGAATTATAATGAAATCAAGTATGTATAAGGTTTTTTTTTGTTTGTTTGTTTAATTTTTTTTTATAAATTTAATTGTTTTGGGAAAATTATTTATTTCAAAAGGCATTTTTGTTATTATGTGCCATTTAATAATTTACAATCAATTACAAAATCTGTAAAAAAAATGTATTATAAATTCAACACAGGCTCTTCAAATGTTTGCCTTTTCAATGTTAAATGGGTTATTAAAACATGATATTGTTCTATGTATCGATAAATGTATTTATTTATTTTTTTGTTTAATTTTTATATTTAATTCATTTTGACTTCTTGCTTTGTGTATGTGTATGTGTATGTTTGTACTCGTATTCCCTGGTCGAAAAATTCACATGTGTAAATATGAAGGTTTTTGAGTATAATTTGACCTAAAATAATATTCAAATTTTTTTATTGATTACATTTTGTAAATAATTTTGGTTTGTTCGTCTTCCTTAAATTGTTGTGTGTTTATCGCAAAAATTAGAAAAATTAACAAATTAGTTATCATATTTTTTTACGGTTTAAAATTAACCTGAATAAACTGAGTTGGAAGAATAAAAACAGTTTGCTTTTTATTTATATAATTTATGGGTTTTGATGCGCTTTGTTTGAAATATTGAGCCCTTAAATACTAAAATATTTACTCTTTATTAAATTTAAAATCAAAAATTATATATGTAAATGCATATTTATCTTTTCGTTTTTTATAAATTTTAATTTTAACTGTTTTTTATTTTTTATTTTTTCAACTAAAACCATTAAACAATTATGTATGGATGTATGGTATATATAGGGCGAGAAAATGGATAAGGAAATAAATTTTTATAGTTTGGATATTAATGTTTGCATTTATACCCTACACCAAAATAGGTGGTTGAGATATTATGCGTTTGTGCTGATTTTTGTAACGCATATACAAAATATGGATTTCTACTGGGCAAAGGACGAACCCTATTGAAATTGGTTATGTTCGGTCCATTATTTCACAAAGCCCCCACAGAAATGTCCTCCCGGAATAGGGGTTTTACGCTCATAAATGGCTAAATATACAAATATTTTAATTCATCATATACAAGTCTCATATGAGTATAAATCTGTATATTACATTTCATGAAGATCGGTCCATAATTGACCATTGCTCCCACATAAACCCTTCGTCTGAAAATCACTTTTACCTGTATAAATCCCATGCAAATATTTTTATCAAGTTAATTTTTGTCACAAGTTTTATGTAAGTAGAAACCGCACTGCCAAATTTTATGAGGATCGGTTCACAATTAACCCACATATAAGGCCCAATTCCGCGAACCACCTTAAGTGAATATTCCCATATGAATATTAGTATCAACATAACACAATGTATAAGTATGTATCTTTTATGGAAATATACAAGTATCGGTCCACAATTGCTCACAGGTCCCATATAATTTTGATGCACTTACACAATGGTGCAGTGTATTGTATGTTTACTTGTTTTTTACTAAATATTTGCAAACTATCAATCCCAAGGTTTTTTATAAATCCACTTTTTTATAAATCTTTTGACAATTAAGTAAAGTAAAAATTGATAAATTGTTTTTTAAATTTTTTTTTGTAGTAATTTAATAATATAAATTAATTACATTTAGTAGAAATATTTACTAATTATTTCAGCGTTTTATTTATAACAAAATTAATCTGCTTACACAAATTCAAATTTTTTTTTACTAATACATTCTTATGACTTTTGCTTCTCACAGTATTTTTAAATATCAGGATATCCACTTTGTTATTTATATATGCTGCTGCATGTATGGCACGCGTATCTTTTTGCTCTTAAATGTCGTCAATCATCTCTATTATCGTCATTGTCGAAATCATTAAGAAGGCAACCACTAAATCTTTTCTTTTTTTTTCGTGTTCATCTTTAGAAATTTTAATCTTATTTTATGAAAGTCTTTTCTTGTTTTCAAAAACTTCTTTTCATTTTACATTGGAATTTTTTTTTTGCCTTGAAGATATTTAAAAAATGAAAAAAAAACCCAAATATATGATTGCTAAATTTAAATGTGGAAAATTTTCAAAAACAAAATCGAGAAAAAATAATAATAATAACTTAAACCAATTTCAGTGAAATGTGGATAAAATTTAATTATTCTTCGAAAATAAAAAACTTCAAGAAACAGATGAAGGTAAAATAAAAATAAAAAAGATGATGTTGTGGAAGAATATAGTCACGATCACACATAAATATATTAAGATAAAATATTATAACTTTTGTTGTCTCTTTTTCAGTATTTTGGTTTTTATTTTTGACGATACATTCATGACATTTTTTTCCTTCATCATTTTAAATGCGTGAATATGTAAAGAAAAATTAATAAATTACTTTTATTCAAAAATTGATTCCACCATTAATATTGTTCATTTGCAATTTGCTCGTTATTGCTGTTGGAGTTGTGGTTGCTGTCGCCGTTGCTGATAAAAATGGCCAAATCGAATTGACCAATTAATAAGTGATCATAAATAAAACAAAGAAGTCTTGGACGTACAAACAAAGTCGATATTAAATATTGTTCTGTAGTGTGAATAAGACTATAAAATTAAATTTTCAAAGTTATTTAAGTAATAAATTTAAAAAACCTCATTTCTCTGTCATTTCATCTGCAAATTTCTTTCAGAAGATTTTAATATTTCCTGTATAATTTCTTAAAAAAAAAAAAAAAATATCTACTGGAATTCCGAATAATAAAAAAGTGAACAATTTTTAATTTTTTGGGTATAAGATATCTAAATATGTAAATGATCAATATTTTCTGAATGGGAACGTTCGTCAAGTCTCTTGAGATTTTACATTGCCGGACAACAACACAGAAGATGGTGTATCGACTCTTTCTCCTACTCATCTAAAGCACTCATACAGTGATCATTAGGAATTATTTTGATGATATATACCTACAAAACTATCAACATTATATGGAAAATATTTTTCAAAGGTTTTGCAAATCGATTTTTGTTATCATAAGTAAGAGTAAAAGAATAATTACTCGAAATATACAAATATCTATTCTCGTAGTGCTTTAAATGACTTTTTGTAAACTACATCAAATTTATCCGACATCTAAAATTTTTCAATTATTTAATATTTAGCACCAATAATCGATATATATATATATATAACTGTTACGTAACAGTGTGTATCATAGTAAATGTCAAATAATTTAAACAGTTGAATTGCCTTCCATCTATGGTTATTCATCATGTAAATTCAAATAAATTAATCAAATTATTAATTTTTATTTGTATAAATTATTAACAATTTTTATTTAGTTAATATTACTTTGTTAAATTAACTACAAAATATTTGTTGCTATTTGTATGTGTGTGAACAAATAATAAATATTGATTTATTTCAACAAAATACTAGAAAAACATTTAGAGGGAATAACGATTATGAATAAATAAACAAAAATAACTTCTACATTTTGTGTCATACACACATGAGAATGAGAATTTTGTGAAAAATATTTTTTTTTTTTTAAGAAATAACTTATTTTATATTAACCCTCTAAAGGGTTTGGCTGCTTAAGAGCAGCCAGTCTTGAAGAAAAATAAAAATTTATGTCTATTTAAACTTCTTTTTGTATTCTAAGCATTTGGTTTAACAGTTGGTACAATAAACTAAAAAAAAAAATAAAAATAGTAAGGCCTTAATAAATTTGACATTTATTAATATAAACTCGTTCATCCGGATTATTTGGTAATACGGACGGTTTTTCTCATCTCATTACATGTTCTATAATCCGGATTGTTAGCAACTGTGTAATCCGGATTGAATATAAAACGTAATTTTGTATATAAATTTTAATATTGTTTGAAAAATACAATTAGGAAAAGAAGTATATACAAGTTAGATAAAATATATAATGATTTTAGATGGACAATTCAAACTTGATGCTTTAACTATTTTATGTATTAAATAATTAATATATTTTAATAGTATTTTTAATAAAAAAGGTCCAGGAAAAATATCCTCGATAATTCGAATTGTATTTTATAAAATTTAGCTTTGACCGTTTAAAGGTTAAAAAATAAAAAGTAAATTTTATTTATTATATTTTGTTCTTTTATACATACATAGAAATAAATGTTAATAAAAATAACAATAAAAGTTTAATTTTTGGTTTTATATACTCATTAACATGGAAAAAAATATCCAAAAATTGAGACCATGTTCAAATTATTGACAAATTATATAATGAAATTAAATTTCTTTTAAAATTATTATTCATAAAGAACATAATTAAGCATTTTGGCTTTAAAACGATTATTTTTTTTTTATAAAAACAGATGTGTGGAAAAATCCTTTCACTTAGTATTGATGGTGGCTATACATAGCATTAAAAGCAAATCTAGTTTTTTTTTGTTCTTTTTAGATTTTTCTCAATAAAGTCAATGATCATCAATATTGCTAAAATATATTTTTTTAATTTTTGATATTATTTATTCATTGATTGATTAACAAACCGTCGTTATACATTTCAGAATCTTCGTTTATTTCATTTAAATATTTTTTGAAATAAATAATAAATAAAAAATTCTCAAAAAAAAGAAAAAAAAAAAAAAAGCATTAGCATATACTTTTGTTTCACTTTTTGTTGAATATTAAAAAAAAAAAAAAAAAAATTAATATGTGCTGCAAAATTTTCAGAATTTAGTATTAAATTATACGTATCCCGTTCATTCGAACTTTGAGACGTTTGATTAAATCTTTAGAAAAGCTATTCTATTTTTTTCAAGTAATACAGAGACTTCAGTGTCCGTGAAAGACTTTAAACAGAAATCTATTAAAACGTGGTTACACATTTATATACACGCAGAGATAAAACATGGATACGGCATTGTCACAACAATTCAATGTTTACATTCAATCGGAATTTTAATATAGTTGACTACAAAAATTTTATGTTCCTGAATATTTTTACCAGAAACAAAATTTTATTAATATGAACAATTCTCTATTTCTATAATTATTATATATTATAAATCTTTTTTCTTGTTTTTAATCTATATTTTATTTTCAAACCATATTGATATTATTATTCCCATAACAATAAATGTTTTTTTTACAAATATGGTTGAAAAATTCATAACTTGTTCTTGAATATATTTGGTTTCTATATTTGGTTTCATTATAATTCTCATTTAGTTTATACATAAATTAATATGAGTAGATAAGGTTTTGTTATACTTGGCGTGATTTAAGCAATATAAAATGTTGATTAACTACTATTAAAGAGCAACACTAATATGATAGAATAGGATAATAATATAATAAAATGAAATCATAATCTGACAGAATGGGATAATAATGTAGTAAGATGGTAAATTAATATGAAAATCTCGAATCATAACATGAAAAAACGAACCAAAAATGGGATGCAATATGATAAAATGGAATCATAACAATTGTTATTTGTAATCATATCTATTTTGAGCTGTGAACATATATTCCAATCATAATATGTTATTCTTAGATTATGTTCACTGCAACTATATTTTTTCTCCGCGTGTATCCTAACGAAATTTTCAATCATTTTCAGCAGGATTTTCCAACTAAAGAAAACTTTTTGCACTTATAATTTCAAAAAGGCATAATAATTAACAATAATTTGTTTTGAAAAATTATTCGAATAATAGTTAAAAATTTAAAAATTTATTTTTCGTTCGAAAAGAATAAAAAATTTGTTCTTCAAATAATCGAATAATTTCTATTTGAATGACAACCTTAGTGTGTATGTATATAAACAACTTTAGTACCTATACATTATGTACATACATACGTATTAAGGGTACATCGTGTACATCGCTCAAGGTCTTTTTTGTTTGATCCAATTTCATTTCTACCACCACCACCTGTATGAAGAAAAACAATAGATGATAATTTACATGTAATAAATACAAGAAAGAAATCAAATTAAAAAAAGAAAAAAAAAGAAAAAAAATTCATGTACTATGAATAAATCAAATCATATTATATCTTATCAAATGAAAAATAAAGTTTATTGATCTTTGGTAAATATGTGGGTATGACTATAAAGATTTTGATACTTTAATGTTCACCATTATAAATTATTTCACCAAATAAATGTTGGTTGGACTGTTTGAAAGCAGCATTTTAAACGTGTATAAGAATTGTTAATTTATTACACAATTTTAATGTGATCTTTAGATGTTTCAGTTTAGATGTTTTAATTAAATTATTTCTGAAATAAAAACTTTCTATTTTTTAATTATCTTGTTCAGCATTTAATGGGAGTGAAATGGAATCAATCATTTGCTTCTATCAATTAAAATAATAAACTGGATATTTATATGTGAGTACGTGTAATTCTTATAACATTCCTGACCAAACCGACTAGATGCATATGTTTTTTTTTTTTGTGTATTTTGAGCATCTTTTTTAATTGGGTCATAAATGCTTTTTCTTTCTTGTTTCTCATCTCTTTGTTTGTTTGTTTGTTTGTTTGTTCGTTTTTGTTGATGTGTAGTGATATGTAAACTTTAAATCTTACCTCCATGCATATTAATAATATGTCTGTCTTTTTGCTGACGTCAAAAATCAACCTGTGGTTTATTTCGCTCTTTAAACAGAATACAAAAAATCCAGTTTAAATATCTCTTATACATAGATTTCATTGAAATTATTTATACAGATTTCGTGTTTATTTTTGTTTTCTTTTTTTTTTTTTTGTGAATTTTTCATAATATAAATGTATAAAAAAATGAAAACCGAGAATTTGAAAAATTTCTACGAATTAATACGTAATATTTGTTTTTTTTTATACATATTTCTTTTGTTAATTTATTAGTATATGTATATGTAGTATATACCCTATGAAATATTAGTTGGGACTCAAGACATTCACTCTTAATTGGCAAGACGTTGTATTCTTCATATTCCACACATTTCAATATTATTGAGTTATTTTTTGTAAAATAACATTCTTAATAAACAAATTAAAATTTTGTAACTTTGGTTATTATCATTTTTTTTTTTTTTTTTTTTTTACACAATTCAGTCTTTACAAAACTAATAATTTTACATTTTAAAAATGAAAATTTTAAAATCGAAACTGAGTACGTTCTATGGAAATTTTCAAAGAAAGTTTTTCATTTTGTAGGTGATATCTTATAATCGTGTTATATTGACTGTACTTTCAAAATATGACTTGTGTTCTTTTCGATAAGACAAATTTGGCCATGGTAACTAATGGCCGCATAAGAGACGTCAGAGTTTTTGTCTATTGTGATGGTAGTGTCATCAGTTCACTTATCAAATGTATGTGTAGATTTGATGTCTGGTACTACAACACAGCACATTGACTTTGAATTTTTATCTGTATTTTCGTCGAACAAGGGGAAATCCATTTAAATTTTAGTTTAAAATCATAATATACTATTATTATTTTTTTTTTAAATATTTGTTTGCTTAATTTCTCTTTTTTTTATTTGAAGCAAGTTCAGTTTTATACACAAGCATTTTGAAAATGATTCATAGTTGATTTTATTTGTTACGAAAAACTTCAAAAAATTAAAGACTAAAGCATCACAAATAATAAATCTTCATAATATGTTTAATAAAATTGTGTCTAGGTGAATAAAAATTATAATATTTACCGGAATGTGTTTATAAACACATGTAGCATGTAGCAACTATACGAAATAAAATATTTTATACAGTGTCGGCAAAAACTAACTGAACAATTAATTTGTGTATAACATAATTTTATTCTTCCTTTAGAAGAAATATATAAAAAGTTTAAACACAAATTAACATAATACCTTAAATATATTTGTATACCCTACACCAATATTGTGGGGATGGTATTATGCGTTTGTGCTGATGTTTGTAACACCCAAATATATTGGTCCAAGACCCACCTTAAAATATCGTCTATCCATCCGTGTAAATCGTATAATTAAACTACAGGTTTAAAAGATATCTTGATTAAATTTGACATAAATAACACTGTGGAACATTTTTGGGATTATTGTCTGGGGGGTGAGAAATTCCAATACCATCACCCTGGTACTAGGTCAGTATAGTAAAACCCTCAAAGGGTTTGGCGTTCGTATGTGTCAGTTTTTTTTATGACATTTTAAATTTGTTCCTTATCTTGATGTTTTTTCGTTTAGTTGTAACATTTTGGCAAAAACGTAGTTTAACATAACTCGAGAACCACTTGTCCGATTTTGATGAAACAAATTTAGAAAAATTAAGAATTACAATTTCTCTAATCTGTTTCTATACCGTTTTCCTATATGTGCAACACTTTCGAAGTTAAAAATGAATGTATGAAGGGAAAAAAGTATTTTTTGCCTAAAAATTTAAATATTTTTTTTTTTTTTAAATTCATAAAAAATCCAAAATGGAAAAAAGTGCCAAAACTAATTACTTTCGCGTAAAGTCACATAACTCATGAGCAAAAAAAGGCATAGATCATGAAAATCGATGCATGCGTTTCTCATTTATTCACAATTAGGTAAATGTATGAATTTCAAAAATTTGCTCCAGATATGCACAACATTATTTGGAGAAAACATTGACACTCACAAGCCGAACTCTCTCATATTTTTCTACTGTACTAAAAGAGAAATATTGATGTGGCAACACTGGTTCTGTAATGTTCACATAAAACATGTATTGTCATTATACTTCTTCTCTTTCTCACACTGGTTCTGTGATTTTTGTCATTCAACAAGTGCCGACGAACGCGAACAGTAAAAGTGATTTTTCCCCAGTTTTTTAAAAGTGAACAAAAGAGAACAGAATATGGAACTGTGCAAGCCAGATATAAATAGCTTTTGCTACTGCTGTGGTCAATATGTCTCAACACATAAAAAAAGGGGAAATTTCAGTACTGATTTTGTTCAAACATACGAGATGTACTTCAACCAAAATGTTATATTGAACGAAAATTGGGTACCAAATATAGTGTGTAAAAGCTGCTACAACCGTCTAATGGATTGGAAAAATAGAAGACGTGAAAGTATGCCATTCGGTATCCCAATGACTTGGATTAATCCTGGCGAAGGTCACAATCCATTGAATTGTTATGCATGTGCGAATAAAGGAGCCGCAAAAAGAATAAGAAAATCGTATAATTACTTTGGTGTTGCAAGTGCCGCAACACCATTGCCTCATTCGGACCACATTCCTGTGCCAAAAGCTCCGACATATCACGCACGTGATGATCCCCCATATGAGCCATCAGTATCCAATGAGCCAATTTTAATAAATCAAAATAAGCTTGATTCAATTGTTGCCAAGTTGGAATTAACACAGCATAAATCGGAAGAGCTGGCTTCCATTTTGAAATCAAACAAATTGTTGGCACCCGGTGTGAAAGTCACAGCTTATCGAAGTCGTCAGGCAACACTCCAAAGTTTATTCCTTGTGAATGATGAAAAAACTTCTGCATATTGCCCGGATGTAGGAAAATTGATGGACGCAATGGAAATAAAATATGAAGCAGATGACTGGAGATTATTTATTGACAGTTCAAAACTCAGCTTGAAGGCGGTTTTACTGCATAAGACCAATAAAAAACCTTCAGTTCCAATCGCCTATAGTACAGAAACGAAAGAAACATATGATGTACTGGAAAATATTTTAAAAATGGTTAACATATGTGGCGCATATGCTGCGATTTAAAAGTTGTAGCAATGCTTTGCGGTCTTCAAAGCGGCTATATAAAATATATGTGCTTTTTGTGCGATTGGGACACACGATTTTCCGGTGACCAATATGCATGCCACGGATGGAAACTCAGAGAGCACAGCAGGTTACAAACGGCCAATATTATTCGTGAGCCTCTAGTGCCGAAGGAGAAGATATTGCTGCCTCCACTGCATATTAAACTTGGAATTGTTAAGAATTTTATCAAAACTGTCGCCAAAAGAAATGAAGTTTTCTTGTGTTTGAAACTAATTTACCCGAGACTCAGCGAAAGTAAAATTAAAGAAGGTAAGTTATAATATCACATCCATTTCCCATGATTTTCCATCTTGACAAATTAATTTTTTCCAATCAGACGTACTAAATGGTCCAGATATTCGAAAGCTGATTAAAAGTGACGCATTCAACAATATTTTGATTGACGCTGAATTGAATGCATGGCAGGCAATAAAAGAAGTAATAGAAGGCTTGTTGGGAAAGCATCGTTCTAACAACTACGATGTTTCTGTCGCAAGGATGTTAAGAGCATTCTCGGAAATTGGTGTCCCCATGTCCTTGAAAATCCATTATTTACATCATCATCTGGACTACTTCAGCAAACAATTGGCTACCGAATCTGATGAACAAGGTGAACGCTATCATCAAGTTGCTATGCCATTTGAAATGAGGTAATACTGATTTTTTAGTTTTTCAAACTCATTTTAATAAAACAAAAACTTACAGATATAGAGGCAAAAAGTCGCCGAGTGCAATAATTGCGGAAATTTGTTGGTGGAGTAAGCTTGTGTGGCAAGACAAGGATAATCTTGATGATAAAGAATTTTCAGGAGATGCAGAAGGGCCAACAGTGGAGTCACATATTGACATTATGTGTGGTTCAGAAACTGATGATAGCGATGAATGCGATGCCACTAGTCCCGAACAACCACCATCGAAAAAGTCTAGGCAATATTTATTAAAATAAATAAAAATAAATAAATAAAATAAAAATAAAAAATTATAAAAATGTTTACTTAATTTTTTTAGTAGTTTATGGCCAGAAGTCTGGAGTTATTGGGGAAAATTTATAAAAAAGGCGATAAATGACACTTTTTTGAATAAAAACAAATATCAATATTCTTGTCAAAATGGGATACTTTCACTTAATTGTAAATAAAAGCAGAACGCGTTAATCGATTTCTATGATCTATGTCGCATTTTGTTTATAGGTTATGTGACTTTACATGAAATTAATAACACTTGATCCTTTTTTCCGTTTTGGATTTTTTATGAATTTTAAAAAAAAAAAAATTTTAATTTTTAGGCAAAAAAATATTTTTTTTTTTCTCCACAAATTTATTTTTACCGGCAAAACTGTTGATTATAAAGAAAAACGTTATATGAACGTTTAGAATTAAAGAAATTGTAATTCTAAATTTTTTTGAGTTTGTTTTAGCAAAATCGGACAAGTGGTTCTCGAGTTATGTTAAACTACGTTTTTGCCAAAATGTTACAACTAAGCGAAAAAACATCAAGATAAGGAAAAAATTTAAAAGGTCATAAAAAAAAACTGACACATACGAACGCCAAACCCTTTGAGGGTTTTACTATACTGACCTAGTACCATCACCCTGACTTGGAATTTCTCACCCCCCAGATTGGCTGTTGTACTGTGTAATTAAGGACGAAGTCTGTTGAAATTGATTATTATCGGTCCCTTATTTTACTTAGCTCCCATACAAATGTCCTTTCGGAATAGGGTTTTAACCATCATAAATTCCTTGAATTCCATCATAAATCTTTGTGCCAGATTTCATGAATATATAGTCCATAATTAACCATAGTTCTCATATAAACCACTTTTCCGAAAATCAATTCTACGTACATAAATCCTATAGAAATGTCAGTATCAAGTTAATATTTTGTACAAATGTGTTATATAATTAGAAACCACCGGGCTAAATTTTATTAGAATCGCTTCATAATTTACCACAGCTCACATATAAGGCTAAAGCCCTTATGAAACTAGTTTTTTTTATATTTTATTGATATTAGATTGAAAGAATGAGACAGCGAATGATAAAAAGAAACAAGTAGAGATAAACAATACAAAATAAACAAAAACACAATGTTGCCCACTTCATTTCCATAAAAGAAAGCGCTGAAACCAAAATAAAAAATGCTTAAAATCGCTGATTTCGTTTATGAACCGATAGATTTGGCAATACTTTTAAGAATAAATTTCGAAATGTTAATTTTAAGTTAACATATTTTATTATTTTTTTTTTGACGACTTGGGATTATTCATCGGTAACTTTGATAAATAAGTTGTCATCTTTGGATTGTTTTTAATATAGCTGTATTCTTTCTACTTAATAAATTTTTCAATTACAGCATATTTGCACTGTTCCTTCAATAAAAGAAAAATACTAGTGTCATAAGGGCTCCACTTCCGGGAATCCCGAGAATTCTCGGAAATTTTGCCACTTTTTCACTTCGTTTGTCAAAAATTTATGTAGGCCTATGAGCTAGTCAAACTACAAACTTAGCAAAGTTCTGTGGAAATTTTCAATTTTCCTATGGTGAACAAATTTTACACTTTTGCTGAGCCAAATGAAAACTTTTTCCCTCTTCTATAACATAAACATTAAATTGCGTCAACGATTAAAAAGAGTTTTTAAAATTCAGTCACTATTTTATACGAATTTATAGTTTATATTTAAAAAAATTTATGTTAAATGTATACATATACCACACAGTGTGGCCGATCGCAAACATTTTGGTAATAAATATGTATCTCTTAAACTACCGGACGGAGTTGTAGGAGAAGACCTAAGATTGTAGTCACCCTGTAATAATACGAGATAAGCTACAGGGTGGCAAAGTTGACTACCACGAGTATGAAAAAGGTAAAAAATTGTAACTTCTACAAATAAAGTCAGATTGTAAGTAAGTCCTTTGTAAAGAACTTGATAAGATAAAGAAAAAATATGCTTGCTAACCTATAATATGGTTAAAAAGATATTTTGGAATGAATTTGGAAATTTTTATTTTTTGTCTTAAAATTTTTGGGTTTTTCTCAAATAATTTCCTTAATATAGGAATGACAATTTTTCTAAAAATATTATAAAAATTCCCAATACATTCTGACATAATATGTTGAAATATTTTTTGAATTATCCCAATTCGCCTAGGCGTGAAAAATTATGAAATCCAAGTTTTTGATTTGAGTTCGTTTTTTTTTTTAAATTATAAATTTTTTCACATATTTCAAAAGGCAGGGATTGAAGAATTGATAATAAAGAAGTTTTTATTTCATAGAGAGTTGCACGTCCAGCATTGGTCGAAAATGGTGAAATTTTTAACAAAATTTCAAGTTCATCGGACTAAAAAAAGTCACTCGAGATTTTTCAAATCTGAAAAATAGTTTTAATAATTATATCTACAGTACTGTGTAGAACATTAGCAATTTGGGATACCCTATTTACTTTTCAAAGTATTCAATTTGCAACAAAAATAATTTTATAAAATTGTTAGCAATTAGTACTTTACTAGTAGTAGTATTATATATATAGTATATATACACTCAGAATTTTTGAGTGTTTACACCCTTTTGTATTTTAGATAACAATATAATTTACACTGAGTTGAATATTTACAAATTATTTGAAAAAAGGTACTTATGTAGTACCTTTTCTATTCCTATAACTTATATGACAATTGCAAAAGTTGCCTGAATTATATTATATGGGTTTGTATTTCTTTTTTTAAGACCATGATTTACTATCCTTCTGACAGAATTCTGCGCCACTCGAAAAAAAAAACATTGCACAGTGGGGCAGAATCGAAATTTTTTGGAAATAAATCTGTAACCTCTGATCGACCGGTTGGTTTTTCATGAAATTTGGTATAGGCGTAGCAGATGAGTGTACAATGTTATGTTTGGAAGGGGGGCACAACAATTCCCCCAGGGGCGGAGCTAAGGGGGCTCAAAGTTAGGTACCTTTGACATAAAAAATTTTTAATCGCTTGCAAAATTTTTGTTTCTCGTCCGATTTCAAATATTTTTATATATTGTTGTAGGCCCTGATAAGACCTATAAAAAACATGTCCTATTTATCTCTTATAGTTTTCGAGTTATTTGCGTTTGAATTTTTAAGCACCATAATTTTGCATGTTCTTCGTCCAGTTTTTTTTTTCATATGTATCCTAATATTTTCGACCGATTTCATTAGTTTTTTTCTTAACTAGTTAAAGAACAAAATTGTCTATTGAATAAAAAAAATTTGAAGTCTATATCTTTACCGAGTCCAAAAATAAACGATTTTGAATTTGAAAATTGCAAAAAAGACGACTTTTTGTGTTTTTTTAGCCGAAAAAGTATCTACACTCTTTTTTATCTAAAATAAAATTTTCTTTTACAACATATAATAATTTTGCACTTTTCTGAAAGGTAACTTCACAGAGATGACTTTAAAAGAAAAAACAAGCCCAATAACTCAATTGGTCATGGTACATACCCTCCCGAATTCGACCCATTTTATATGAAAGTTTTGATTTTAGACCATATTTTCTCAAATCCCAAAGCAGGAATCAACAAGCGGAATATATTTCAAGAATCTTCAATATGCGCAATTAGTTTTTACATCATTTCTAGATATAACATAACCCAAAAATTCTACGTTATCCTTAAAAAAAAAAAAACATTTATCTAGCTGAATTTTCATTTTTGATTTTTCCAATGTTTGGAAATGCTCTTCTTCCGTTTTGCTAAATATTATAATATCATCAATGTTGACATAGCAGCACCCTCCAATATGGTCTCTCAATATGTCATCAAGAGCACGCTGAAAAATGGATGGAGCATTCTTTAAGCCAAATGGCAAACGTCTAAATTCATATTTACCGTTATTTATAGAAAATGTGGTTTTTTCAATATTAGATTTTTTTTAGTGGAATCTGGTGAAAACTACTTTTTAAATCAAGTACCGAAAAAAATTGACTATTACCAAGATTTGATATTACCTCAGTTATTTCAGGAATAGGATATTTATCTGCAATTGTGACTGCATTGAGTTTCCTATAGTCAATTATCATTCGGTATTTTTTATTCCCCGCCGAGTCGGATTTTTTCGGTACAATTCATACCGGTGAATTATAAGGCGATCTAGATGATCTTATAATCCCATCATGCAAAAGTGCTTTTACTTGTACTTCAACCTCGGACTTTAAAGAAGAAGGATACGGATAGTACCTTGTGTAGACTGGAGTACCCGAAGTAGTACGTATTTCCGCAACGACTTTCGTTGTATAGGTTAATTTCTCGTTTGGTTCCGAGAATAAGTGAGAAAATTCTTTTATTATGCAATTTATCTTTATCTTTTGTTGATTAGTTAAATTATTTAAATTAATATTTGCATGCTTTATATTATTTATTGTGTGAGATTCTAATTGTTTAAGGCCTATTGTTATATTATTTTTAATAATCATATAACTGTCTCCAGCATAAATTATAGCTTGTAATTCTCTAAGGGTATTATTCCCCAGGATGCCGTCAAAAGTTTTTAAGGATGGCATTAAAAAAAATTTATTTCATCTTCTAAGTTAAAAAGTTTTATTATAGTATATTGTGTAATTTTAATATATCTATTTTAACTTAACCAATATTATTATTTTTGGTATTTATCATCTTAATTAATAAATATTATTCTTAATAAATATTCTGTTTATTCTATTTATTCTATTTATATTAAATTTATGTAGATAATTTTTCTAATATTTTAAACTTATACAACTTATTTTCTATAAAATAATCTGTTGTATCTGTATACATATCTAAAAGATAATAAAGGTCATTCAAGTCTTCAGTATTTTGTGTTGATAAAGGCTCATAATAAATCCAATGTTTTTTCATTGATGATAGTACAAGGTCTGATGATAACAATAAGCTATTAAAAATATCCTCGTTTTGTGACGTTCTGGAGCATTTCCTGGAGCTGAATAATTGAACGTTCTTAAAATCTTTGTTTCTTGCTTCTTGAGCCTCTTCTGTAAGCTCTCCAAGTGGAAGAATATTTCGTTCAATTATAATTTCGCCATGGCACAATACTTTATGTACTGTTGGTGTCATTTCTTTCCATGGATATAGAGAAACAAGTAGTTTAGATATTTCTGTTGCATATTCTCCAAATCGAGCAGAGTTAATTTTATGATTACTATTAATTGCCATTAATAGTATGTTAGTCCTTTCAAGTAACTCTTTATTAATACCAGTTATTTTTGATGTAATTTCGAAATTTCCGAAAAACCTTCTTGCTGTGTTTCCATCATTTGTACTACCACCAGTCGGCAGAGGTTTGTCGATGTTTAATCCTGATTCTTCTCTGAATTCATCCTGGATTCTACTTTTCTAGGATATTCTAAGTGTTTTTAAATCCTCGTTGTTTCTGGTCGGTTTTGTTAAATTTTCTGGCACACTTCTATACTTTAAATCATATGAGTCAATTTGGAAGAGTACCTATACCGAATTCATTGATATTATATGTTGCTGTTAGGAATCACCGGAAAGGATAACTGTACATTGCCACTAGATCATAAATATATAAATTTTTAACCATCACGAATAGATAAATACATTTGTAAAATTTAGGTAAACACCATAAATGTAAACTAATAAAATACATAAGACATTTTTTGTTTGTTTTGTTATTTTAAATTCATTAATAGAAATATATGAATGCTTAGAAAAGGATAAAGATTTACTTAAATTTGGGATATGTGGCAACGCTATTAAAAATAAAAAATTGTTATTAATTATTTTTATAAAAATATTTTGTGTATAGATATTATTAAAAGTATACAGGAATATTCATAATTTTCTAAGTAATTATTCACGCAAAACTAAAGGCAAAATTTGCAAGTTTGTAAAAATATAGTCATATATACAATAAATTGGAAATATAAAAATTTAAAGGCCCATATTTCTGAAATGAGGCATGATATTGACTTGAATCTTTTTGCAAAAGATCGGAAATTATATATGCTAAAGGATAAGTTTAATTTGGAATACATATTTTTAAAATTTCTTTCGCTATTTAGAAATAAACCAAAATAAAGGCCCAATTTGGGGTTTTTAGAGAAAATACAAATTTTTTAATTGTAATAACATATTTGTTTATAAAGATATCTTAATGAAAATTGCAGGAAATGTGGAGCTTATTAATATAAATAAAAGCGCGTTAAAAAATTTCAATCAGGGGTAGGGTTTTCTTGAATTCCCAAAAAAACTAATCAAAATTCCCTAAAATGGGATTTTTTACATTTATAGCTATAGAATCCACATTTTTCCGAAGGCCCGTAGATTTTGATTTAAAACTTTTAACAACATATTGAAGATTCTTAAAATATATTCCGCTTGTCGATTCGTGCTTTGGGATTTGAGAAAATATGGTCTAAAATCAAAACTTTCATATAAAATGGGTCGAATTCGGGAGGGTATGTACCATGACCAATTGAGTTATTGGGCTTGTTTTTTATCTTAAAGTCATCTCTGTGAAGTTACCTTTCAGAAAAGTGCAAAATTATTATATGTTGCTAAAGAAAATTTTATTTTAGATAAAAAAGAGTGTAGATACTTTTTCGGCTAAAAAAACACGAAAAGTCGTCTTTTTTGGAATTTTCAAATTCAAAATCGTTTATTTTTGGACTCGGTAAAGATATCGACTTCAATTTTTTTTATTCAATAGATAATTTTGTTCTTTAACTAGATAGGAAAAAAACTAATAAATTCGGTCGGAAATACTGGGATATATATGAAAAAAACTGGACCAAGAACATACAAAATTGTGGTGCTAAAAAATTCAAACGCAAATAACTTGAAAACTATAAGAGATAAATAGGACATGTAAGCATGTTTTTTATAGGTCTTATCAGGGCCTACAACAATATATAAAAATATTTGAAATCGGACGAGAAACAAAAATTTGGCAAGCGATTAAAAATTTTTTATGTCAGAGGTACCTAACTTTGAGCCCCCTTAGCTCCGCCCCTGAGGGGTTTGTTGTGCCCCCCTTCCAAACTTAACATTTTACACTCCTCCGCTACGCCTATACCAAATTTCATAAAAATCCAACCAGCCGATTAGAAGTTACAGATTTATTTTCAAAAAATTTCGATTCTGTCCCACTGTGCATTGCAAGATAATGTGTTGTCGGTGCCACTCTATCACACAAATAAAGCATACATTGTTGTTTCTTATTAACTGCTCCACAAAATAGAACTTTGGTCGCATAGCAAAAGCTATTTTATGAAATTTTTCAAAAAACACTATCACTTTATGAACATACATACGTTTTTTGACAGACCTAACGACTAAATAGGGTAGTGAATCATGACCTTTAATAAATACATATTTAAAAAAAAATATATTTTTGTGGGTCATATTTTCTGTTTTAAATGCATATTTTTCTATGTTGCATATTATAAGCACATATTTTAAAAGTTTTAGTGCATGAAAGATCAGTTCTGGTAATATATCCCGATGAATTAAATTTTAATTTTTTTTGGAATTAAAAAACTGAAAGTTATCCAGTTTTATATTACAAATTATAGAACATTGTTTATTTAAGTTCAACAATTTAATTTCGAAAGCACAATTTAAAAAATTATACCTTTTCAGTAAATATAAAAATACTTTCGTTGAAAACATCCTTCAGTTATGATTAAAAATAATATGGTAACAAAAAATTTTTTCAAAACATTGAAGTTACAGACCAAGTAGTGTTCATCGAAAAGCATATTTGTTATAGGTATATAAATATTTAGATAGATTTTCACCTAAACTCAACAAAATTGAGTATATTACAAAAGGAAAGTGCTTTATTTAATTTAAAACAATATTCAAATATATCCACTCTGACGGGATACGTAACATTCTGAGAGTTCCTCATATTTGTTTTATTTGGAAAGGTATGTCTATTTTTATATTGTGTTTATATTTTTTACATGTTTAAAAATTGGAAGAAGTTTTGCTTAAATTACTTTAAAATTAGTATTTATAATTTTTAAGAAAAATTTCTTTAGATTTGAAAATTTATAAAAAATTACCCTCAAAAGCTGTCAAAATGATTTTTAGTACACAAAAATATTGCCATCTTTATATATATATATATATATATGTATAATTTTAAGTTTTCAAAATTAAGACCTGGAATGTAGACAGTCATAAGAATTGTTACTATCATAAAAAAAAACATCAAATTAAAAATAAAAAATATGAAAATATAAAAAAATTTTGAAGAAAAAACAATGCACGAATATATATTTCAAATCTTTAAGGGCCAAATTGCAAAAATGCAGTTATAGGCAAAATTCTTACCGCATTTCCTGCTGATTTTCATCCCATTTTTAATATTATAACCATATAACCCTATTACCAAGTAATGAATTTACAAATGACCATTATAAAAATGTTAAATGTATATTTTATTTGTTACATGTTCATTAAAATTATTTTCAATACCTATTATAATTTCTATAAGTGTAATATTATAACAAAAAAGTTATCTTCAAATATATATTTTTGTTTTAATAATAGATAGATATATTTGCGTGCAAATTATACGTAAAACATATCCTTTTTTGTTTTGATGCATTTGTTATATTTTTTCTATGTTGTATTTTTTTCCGAACAGCCGGGAATTCACAGGAATGCCTTAAATAAAATCTACAAAATAAAGGAAATACTCGAGAATTTAAAACCCTAATACCATATTAATTTGAGTATCAACATAATATTATACATACGTATAATTTATAAAAATATGGATTACACTTTGTGCAAGTATCAGTCCACAATTGGCCACAAGTTTCAGTAAGACCGGAGACACTTTTTTTTTTGAAAACTTCAATGAAAATTCTAGACCAGGCGATACTCACAAGATATTGAGTCGTTTCATTTAAAGCCAATACGAAAATTTATACCTACCTCTCCAAATTTAATAATATTCGGTACAATCTTTATATTCATCAATACTAAGACTGACACAAAATTTCAGATAATTTTACCAAGTTGTTCGCTAAATATATCGATTTGAAAGAGTAAAATAGCTAAAAAAAAGTACAAAGTTGTATATATAAAATTACAAAATTACCTTTAATATATCCTAAAGCAATATTTAGTTTTAAAAATAGATAATAATTTTATAATTTAAAAATTTTTGCAAACACAGAAAAATATGGATTTTATACAAAAACCTCTTCCGATATCCAAACCTCAATATAGGTAAATTCCAATAGTATTTTTTTCCTTAGATAGTTGTATTTAATAAATGAAACATAAATATAAGCTAAAAAAATGAAAACATAGAACTTTAAAATACTTTCATTTGAAGAAATTCACATTTATTTTGTTGTCCATATATGTATATATGTTGTATAGTTAATGGTAATAAAATTAGCCTTAAAACGATAACCAAAACATGAGTTTATGTTGAATTAGAATAGAATGGTTGATAAATCGCGAATTAAATTTCGTTGTCGCGTATCTCAAAAAATGGTATTTTTAAATTCATTAAAAAAATAAATGTGGACAATGAAGTCTTTCGCTATATTTTCAGTGAGTATAGTTTTGATGAGTATAATAATTGTATGAAATATCTTCAAATGGAACATTTCAAACACCACAATTTATACGTATGTTCTTCCTTCCATTTAAAATAAAGAAGTATAGGTAACATTTTTAGCAATAACTTTGGAACGTGAGAGGACTTTTAAACATGGACTAATACTATTGAAGTTATAATGTTTTTAATAATAATAATTGTTTTTTAAACTAAGGTTATTAAATTGGATCCACTGATAAGCCCTCATTATTCATCACTAACATCTGTTTACAGAGCAAGAAAAAATTCACTAGCAAACAATTTATTTTAATCATGAATTAGACATTGAAAGTATATTAACACTTTATAAGAACTAAGAAAGAAAGAAAATTCTTCTCCAACTCCTTAAAATGTCCGTATGGACTTCTTGTGGAATTTCGCGGAACCTCATTTGAAAAACGTTGACTATGGATAACCCATGACATCTTTCCGATTGACCTTCTGATAAACTATTTATACCCTACACCACCATAGGTGGTTGGGGTATTATGTGTTTGTGCTGATATTTGTAACGCACAGAAAAATCTTCAGATTTGTGAACAAAGTACAGGTCCCAATTTTAAAGATATATTTACGAAACTTGGCGAATAATTATTTTGGCACAAGGACGAAGCCTATTGGTTATGATCGGTTCATTATTTCACCTACCCTTCATACAAATGTCCTCTCGGTATAGAGGTTTAACGATCATAAATGCCTTAAATATAACAATATTTTAATGAAATTCGGTATAAGGAAGTTTTGTATCAATCTTTGTGAAAAATTTTATGCAAATCTGTCCATAATTGACCATAGCTCCCATATAAACTCCTCTTCCGAAAATCACTTTAACGCGAATAAATCACATACAAATTACACTTGATCAACAAGATGGAATTAACTCAAAATTTTAAAATTTTCAGTCGAGGTCAAAAACTGTTTGTCGTTACATTTTAAAAAATTTTAAAATCCGAATATATCATAGTAAGCAAAATCCATTTGAGAATATATTTACATTGTTTTTCTTTTAAATGTATGCAATTATTGCAAAATTTTTGGGTTAATACCATTTTTCTGGGACTCTGTTGATATAAAGGTAGTCACTACACTATCACGAAAATGGTCTCAAATGTGCTTTTAGAGATGAAAGAGTAATCGAAATACTTTGAAATTTTTACAGTAGATAGATATTGCTGTTGTCAGTTGGTTTCTTGCAAAAAGTAAAATTTTAAAAATTTTGATATAATACTCTCTTGTTGATCAAGTAAGTTTTATATAAGTAGAAATCACAGTGACAAATTTTATGAGGATCGCTCCATAATTTACCATAGCTCCCACATAAGCCCACTTTCGGGAATAGCCTTAAAGTGCACAAATTCACATAAATGTTATTATTAACGTAATATTCTGTATTCATATATTTTATTTTATATTTAGTAAAAGTATCGGTCCGCAATTGGCCACATGTCTAATATAATACCCCTCCTCGAATTTTGATGGACATACATAATGGTATAGGGTATTATAGGTTCGGGCTTAACAAACTATATCTTCCTTATTTGTTTATCTGCCTGTTTTTATAACACGAGCGCAAAAACCACTCGTCTAACTTACATTTAAAACAAAAACAAAATTTCAAAATTTGTTTTTGTTTAAAATGTAAGTTAGACGAGTCGTTTTTGCACTCGTGTTATAAAAACAGGCAGTATATATGTTTTCGATATGCATAAGGATTGTGTGGATCATTCTATGACTTGTGACAATATTTCTTCCTACAGAATAATTTGAAACATTTTCTTATTCATTCATGATACCATTAGTTTTACGTAGCGGTCCAAAAAAAACATCCCAAACCATTACTTGTCGCCTTAATGCTTAATAGTACCTTCAAATTATTGAGTATGCAAACGTTGATACAGGGACCGATGTAAACTTTTTATTCCCCAATTCACTATACTAACTTTAATTTTAATTGCTCTCGAGCAAATTTAAGCAGTGATCTTGATCATAGAGCTTTTGCAGCTCTATCATTATATTAATGCTCAACGATTTAAGATTACTTCGCGAAGACTTAGTATGACGATTTTGAGATTACTCGGAGCAGACTTAATATGATCGTTTTAAAATTCTCTAAGACTTTGGGTATCATCGGTAGTTGTGCATCCTAGTCGGCTTCCATAGTGAATTTATTGTACTATTTCTGACAATTTGAACTTATTTATAAATTTATAATTAACTTTTTTTCGTATTTATCTACGTTTTTATTAAAAGCGGAAAACAAGCATTATATGGGAGTAAATATTTTGCAAATAATAATAATAATAATAATAAAATAATAATAATAATGTTACTCTACTCATACGGAGATTAACAAATAAGATTTGTACGTATTATTTACTATTGGAGGTGTTTTAAAATACGATGAATTTATAAAAATCTACCACCACTTGAAAATTTTTAATAAAATAACTTTTTTTCATTTAAGGGATTATATACTTATGTACATCACTTGTCCGAGTGTCCTTCCCTAATATTTAGTATTAGAGCCAGCGTTACCACTGAAAAAATGTTCCACAATTTCCTTAAAAATCTACAAAAATTGTTTGAAAACTACTTAAACTTAAAAAATCTCCTGATTTTGAAAAAAATAGAACGTATTCGGAAAAATTTTCAATTAAACAGAAACTTAAATGACTACGGAACTAAGTGGCAGCAAAAATAAGTTGAATACAAAGTTTCTTTGATCGCTAAAAATCTATTATAAAATAAATCAATATCTAAATTTAAAGATCTATATAGCTTACAGCAAATAGTTCCACTGTGTGATCATAATGGGACTCAATACTGGAACATTTTTCTTATACCCCATTTACATCTACACTTGAAATCTCGTTAATTTTTAATTTTAATACAATTAAAGTAATTTTTATTTAGCCCATTGTTGTATTTGAATAACACTTTTAAAGAAAAATAGTGTTGAATAACGATTTTTTTCAAAATCTAATTAAATATGAGATTTTAACTAAATCTCATTAAAAACTAGATTTTGATTTGTTTGGATATGCAATGAAAATCTAATAAAATTAAGTAAATTTTATTTAAATATCATTTAAACTAAATTTCGTGCATATGTAAGTGGGCTATTAGAAAGAACTTTGAAAACGTTTCAAAAGTTTAATAATATCATGTTTAAAGCCAAATATATATCTGATTTGATTCTGCTTCTACTTCAGTATCGTTCTAAATTAAATCTTTTTTATGAAATCGCTCAAAGTCAGTAAAAAAAACATATTTTTAATTACACATAATACAGTGCACGAAGAAATCTAAGCATATGTCATAAAAATAAAATCGCTATATTCTTTTTATATCCAAAAAGTATGTTCAAAATTCTATTTCAAACTATTTATAGCGGCAATAGGCACAAAGAGAGGACGTAAAAATCTGAATGTGTTTGTGTATTTGGTTTGTTTACGCTCTTGTTATATCTAGCATACAAATAAATAATATTTTTTACGCTCTTTGTTATGTGTTTTGTTTTTGCTTATTCATGCACCATGAACCTACCTTGTTGAAAGCTAGAACAAAACTAACTCTTAAATGACGAAAACACTCGGCTCCAAAGTGCTTTGGGCGCCGGTGTTTGATTTACAGCAGGCAAAGTCGCATATAGCACTCCGGAGCCGAGAGATGTCGACATTTTAACATACGCAATACGAATGTTAACGAAGTTAAACAATTGATTATGAACAGTGTTGCCGTTTTGGTAATTTTTAACCAAAATTGGTTATTTTATTTTCCAATGTGAAGATGGTGACTTTTTCCATTTTGGTTATTTTTTAAACCAAAATTTCATTTTTATAAATTAGTTTTAAAGTGCCATTTGTGTTATTCTGTAAATCGCCAACAATAGAACGAATATCAATACGATTTGTGCTAAAAATCCATAATAAATTTAATGACTTTTTTTCAAATTTAACTGACATCGACGAAGAAAACAATTTTAATGACATCAAGAATGCTAATGAAGCGTGTTGTTGAACAGAAAATACGTATTCCATTGTCTAATTTAACTCAAAAAATTATAGTTTCATTCCGCCAAACAGAAACAATTAGTTGGTCAATTTCGGAAGATCGACCCGTGATAGATTAGTCCTCCCATAGAAGCCATATTAATTAATTTTAAAGCTTATGAAATAAATGAACTAATTTGATCTACCCATTACCTAGAAAATTACATAATCAAAGAACTCCTGACAGATGCATAATTTCTTTGGTCGCCAATGTGACGTGATGTAAATGTATCATTTAACGTTCCACACTTTATCTAGTCTAAGGAATAATAATTTCGCAGAGATATTCAAGATATAATTTTTTATACCATATTGTTGACCTGCGTTATTAGGTAATCGGATTCGAAAAACGTAGATGACAGTAAAAATGACAAATTATCTAAAAAATTAAACGGGGTGCAAAATTGCAACATTATGAAAAAAAAAAAAAAAATATTCTTACATATAAATTATGTAAAAATATGCCATTTGAATTGCTAAAGTATGCTCTAAAGTAAGGATTTATAATATAAAATTTTATATGAAAATAGACCAAAATATATAAAAAAAAACAAAATATAATGTTAGGACCAAAATATGCATAACTGACAGTTTGGTTCATTTGAAGCACAGGAAAAAATATGATTTTGCATATTTTGGGTTGTCTTGAAGATTAAATATGTATTATTGAACTATATATTATAAATATTCTAAACTAGGGATGTCAATGACTAAAAATGCACTTAAAAAAATGACTTAAATGACTAAAGCTTATAAACAATAATAATTGAAAAAGGAGAATGCATACTAATTGTAAAAAGCTTTATCGTCTTACTTAATAAAATATATATAAAATATAAAATAAGTCACAGATTCCATTTCCCAAAAAATTGTTAGTTAAATAGATGATGTTTACAGAGAACATCACGGTGGGACGCTGTAGAGTGCTGATGACGGTCGTGGCTGACTAGAAAATGCATTCCATTCTGCCGAGTGTCCAATAAAACTTTTACAATGTATTTTTCTACAATTATTCAATGAACTTAAGCCCGTATACAAAAATTCTAAGAAAAGAAAAAATAATTTCAGAATTTTAATTTTAGTTATTTCTTTCTAATTTGATTACTTTCTTTCAATATTTTGGTTACAAAAAATGTTTTGCCGTAGCTATAGTGAGTATGAATATAAAACAAAAAATCATTTAGTTGATTTCAACAAAGCAAGATCATGTCGCATGGTGAAGTAAAAACAAAAACAAAACACATAACAAAGAGCCATATCTGCCAATTTAGCGCTTTAGTGCTTTTTAACAACCCAAAAGTCGCATTTTTTTCTCTTAGCTATTTTTTTTTAAAAAAGCCGCTAAATTTTTGACGTTTTAAAATTGATAAATAAATTCAATGTCAAATATTTACATAGAATATTAACATTAAATTTTATATGTCTTACGATTTCATCACATTACATTCTTCGTATACTTCATATTCAATATTAAATGTGACTTTCAGAATGAAATTAAAATGAAGTTTAACATTTAAAATTTGTTCATTCATATCTCTTTTTTTTATTAACACATTTTTAATTTTTTAATAATAAAATTTAAATTTGTCAATATTTTATAAAGTTTTTTATTCACACAACAGAAATAAGAATTTTTCTCACCAGAGAACAAACATTTTCTACCACAGAACATTTTTATTTTTATTAATTTTCGAGTTGACCAAAAACGAGAACAATTTTTTCATTTCATTTCGAAATGCGATTTAAGGTGTCTATCCATTTTCCAAATCCCATTAAATAAAGGATTTATTAGCAATTTTCTAACCACGTTCCTATTTATTTTAGGAATTGTCTTTTTTTGGAATAAAATTGGACTGATTAAATCAAAGGTTTTGCACTAAAATTTTAAAAAAATTTAACCGAAGATAAAAATTTTATGAATTTAAATTCATGGAAAAAAGCTGTTATGAATCAGGAATTTTAAACGTACATAAGATTTTACCGCTTATTTCCGTAATAAAAATACCAATTTTAAATTTGATTCGAAATTAAATTTTTTAAATTCGAAAAAAAAAAAATAACAAATATGGACCTTATAATGTTTAAGTTGTTACTATTAATAAAAATCTTATTTTAATTAAAAAAATGAGCTGAACCAATTCCTTAAATTTTCAATCAATTTAGCGCGTTTTTGTTACAAATATTTGACAGCGCTGCAAAGAGCGCAAAAAAATTATTATTTTTTTGTGTTCTAGATATAACAAACACAACAAATAGCGTAAACAAATAAAATACATTCAAATTTTTATGTCCGTCTTTCTCAGCGTTGTCAACTATTTTTAATCAAAATGCGCAGGAAAAATTTCAAAACGTGTTAAAAAGCTCTAAGTTGTATCAAAAACAAAGGAGCACTTTTTTTAATTAAAATCAGATTTTCATTAAGTGTAACAACTTAAACATAAGAACAAGTAACAACTTAAGCATATTTGTTATTTTTTTAAGATATTTTAACTTCAGCACAAATAGTAAATTATATTTTAAATAAAATTAAAAATTGCTGTTTTTATTACATTGCACTCAAGAGCAACTATATGGAGACCATTGGCAATAAATCAAAAATAGATTTTATGATATAATTGTTATATAACTTTAAAGAGGACATTTTTCCACACAATGTTCACAAGATTTGTCGTCAACGCTTATGTGTGCAGTCTTAAGTGAAAGAAAAATTAAATACTTGTAAATGAATAAAGTTTTTGTATTCTTATGACATACATTAGAGTCAGAAAATATCATTTGATTTATAATAACAAAAATAAAAATAAAACAAAAATGGGAAATCTTCTTAAAAACTAGTGTAAAAATTATTGTACAAAAATGGAGAGGCCACATGGTCTTTCTATGAAATTTGGTAGAATAATTTATGGTTATACATATATGGTTATATATATATATATATATATATATATTATTCTACCAAATTTCATAGAAATTGGTCCACATTTGACCACAGTGACCATATATAGGACTTCCCGAAATTCACTTAAAGTGCTTAAATCACATAATAATTTTAATATCAGGTTCAAATTTGGCACAACTCCTTTGAGTTTTTGATGAATTCAAAAATACTTTTTTTATAAGTAAATAACAAGGTAAAAGCGTATTCCTAATCGACATATTACTGAAAGTAAAACGCGACAATTTAGCGCCTTTTTTGAAAAAGATCTATATTAAATATTACAGTGGTTTTTGGTATTTTTTATGACTAAGTGCATTCTTTATAACATATTCCAATCAGAGCGGCATTGATAAAGAAGTCGGCAGACAAAATATACGTGAATATTGCATCATTATTGTCCATGTATTTTTTTTAGGGCTTTTATTGTATTAAAGAGGGTCCTTTCAGGAAGAACTGTTTGGCATATGACTCATTGCATACTCTCTAAATAATTCAGCTTTATGATAAAACTGGCCCATGTCTTCAGAACAGTTTTTTTCCGCAAACAAATTTTTTTTATTAACTTTTAATTTTTGATGAGGCCAATAATCCTTTTTATAAGAAAAGGAGATTCTTTTATAAGTTTCTGTACTTTTAAAACCCTTTAGTAATATTTTATTGTAACCAGTCGTACACTATTCTATAAGAAATCCTTTCAGAAATTTGGTCGTTTATTTTTTTTTTATCAATACACGAAACAACCATCAAGTAATACAAATTAAATATTTTCTTGTCACTAAAAGCTACTTCCTGCAATTTTTGGTCAAAAATCTTTGATTTGCGGTGAACGACAGTCTTGATGCTTGTGATAGGGAACAAACCACCATTTTGCATACGATTTTTAAATTGTATGCATACGATTCAAAGATACTATTAGTTTGAAATTAGTTCATACTTGGCGAGGTAATTCTTTTTATTTTCATAAAATCTTTATTCAAAATTTTAGATTTATTTTTTCAAGACTGTTCTTTCGACAGCCTTCAAAATTTTTTGGGCAAATAAAAAAAAAAAAATGAACCACATTCTCTGTATGCTGTGAACCTGGCGAACTGTTTTTCAATTCAATAGGTTCAATGGAACATTTCGATAATTACTGTTAAATAAATACAATGAAACATTTTAATTACTTAGGAAATATAAGGACGAAAAAGCACGAAAAAATTAGTGCATATAATTCCGCTAATAAAAATGAAACCAATGTGTTAAACTTTTTGAAACTTCTCTATGAGAACATAGTTAAATTGATCATTTATGCGTTTCGGAATACTAATTTGATGACACTCGAAAAGTTACCACTTTTCATTCCAAAGTTTAGACCTTTTATTCATCGTTAACAAAAAGTGACCCACACAGATTAAATAGAACATATAAATCGTAAATAATGTATAAGCATTGTATAATTACAACAATGGAGATAAATGCCATAAAAAATTAAAAATCATTTTATGGTTTTTATTTCTTGTTAAAAAAAAATCAAAACTTGAGTTTTATTTAAAAAATTATCATAATTGTTATTTGAAATTCATAAAATAAAAATCATAAATAATTTTTATTACTGAGAAATAAAATAAAAACCAAAAATAAAAGTTTATTACACAATAGCTTAAATGGCGTGATATTTCATATTGATTTTTTTTTGATCCAGAACTACACAAATAATTATTATTTTTGGTTTCTGCTTTGTGAGTCTTCAGGCTACCTTCTTTAAACTTTTCTGATAAAAGATACGAAGCAATTTAATAAATGAGTCGCTTTTCATCCAGAGATGTAGAGATTTTCCCTCAAAATACGTATTACTTTTTCTGCGATCCTTCAGTCTGTAAATCAACTTTTTAATTGGTTATCGGGATTCATTTCGGTGGTCATGCTTAGTTTATTTCGTTAGAAGTTTTTAAAGATTTTTATATTTTCCAAATAAACTATATAAAATATAATATATTCCATAATCCCCTTATTGGACTTAGATTAAATTGCAGTGTTTGAAAAGATAATTCATATTTTTATTAAATTTATAGGTAGCAAAATATGTGAACTTTTTACACTGTATGCTTATGTTTTTTCGTACATTGTATGTCATACATTTCACTTCATAAAAACAAACAAAGTATCGTATTAGTTTTTAGTTCTTAAAATAACCATCTCTAGTGACAGCTGTATGCCTGATACATGTATTCAAAATATTTTTTGATATTAAACCGAATATTCTTGGAACTTGTTAAGTTCATTTATTCTTTGGGGATATTTTCTAAAACAGGTAATGTGTGTTGAAAATAAACAGATATTTCTTATTTTTAATTATATATATCAATGCATTTTGTTAAACCTACCAAAATTTAATTCAGCCTACCACCCTAAAAAACCAAAAAAAAAAAAAACTACCAAATTTGGTAGAAAAATCCCAGAATGGCAACCCTGATTAGAGCATTAAAATATTAAAAGTAAGCTTGTTAATTTATAAACATGTATTTAAATATGGAATTACCCCTATACACTATGGAGCAAAAGTGAAAATAATAAATTTAAAATTACTTAAAATTAATTTAGTTACTTAAAAAAAAAAAAAAATTAAGATATTGGTAACAATAAAAAATGTTCACTTTTGCTACATCTAAGAAAAAAATTATTATTTTTTTAACAGGCTATGCCTTTCGTTTCGTGAACTAAATCCATAATACCATGTGTCAAAATTCAAAAAATTTTCACAATGACTAAAAGCAATTTCATTCCATTGAATCTCTATACTCCCTGCCTTTTATTCCTCGCTTCCCAATTTCATTTTTAATGTGATTCATACACTTTTAAATAAGTTTAAGTCTGAGCTTTTTACGGATACCTCTGTAACGTGCAACTTCATATTTTAAGCGAGTTTTGGATAAGTTTGAATAAGTAAGGACTTATGTTTAGACCTGAGTTTGGAATCAACATTGTGCTGTAATGCAATATCTTCATACATAACATAATATTTCCAAAAACTAGTAAAATTTTAGCGAATAGTTCAAGGAAAATTTCCTGCTAATAATTAGTACCATCGGACCAACACCTAAGTATGGGAAACTTCCCTAAACTATTAGAAAACCATACCTTCGTTTTATAGTTTTCTTAGCCTAGTAATACTGAGAGGCAATTTGAATCGAAATCAATTGTTATATTCAGGCATAAATATGTTTATATTTGTCTCTTCTGCCGACGATACTCCTTTAAAGTTTTCCCCGTTCCATTATTTATAGCATTTATGTAAATTTATTCATTTATTCTTTGGGGATATTTTCTAAAACAGGTAATGTGTGTTGAAAATAAACAGATATTTAATTATATATATCAATGCATTTTGTTAAACCTACCAAAATTTAATTCAGCCTACCACCCTAAAAAACCAAAAAAAAAAAACTACCAAATTTGGTAGAAAAAGCCCAGAATAGCAACCCTGATTAGAGCATTAAAATATTAAAAGTAAGCTTGTTAATTTATAACTAAATATATCGGGATAGTATTCAAACACTGGCATTTTACAATGGGGCAAAGGTATACTAAACGTGGCATTAAATAAACCGTTATATTTTAACATAAGTGATTGGTATCGCTGACAAGATAATTTTCTCTAAATTTTAAATATATTTTAATAAATAACCTATTAATTAATGAAAAACAAGTAAGAATGATATAGTAGGTCAAGCCCGACCTTGTCTTGAATTAGACCTGTGTCCAGTTGTGGACCGATACTTGTATTATGTGTAAATTAAAACATACTAATACAAAATACTAATATTTACAATACTAATATTTATATAAATTTATGCACTTTAGGACGATTCCCGAAAGTAGACCTTATATGGGATCTATGGTAAATTATGGACCGGTCCTCATAAAATTTGGCACTGTGATTTCAACTGATATAAAACTTTTTTGTGTCGAATATTAACTTGATACTACTTAATATTCCTGCACGTTAAAGTGATCTTCAGGAGAGAGGTTTATATGGGAGCTATTGTCAATTATAGACCGATCTTTATGAAATTTGGCATAAATATTGATACTTATACAATCTTTGTGCCGAATTTCATTAAAATATTGCTATATTTAAGGCATTTATGATTGTAAAATCCATATATAAACACGAAGTTTATTTAACATATTACGAAATTATAAATTTGGGAATATATAATTTTTCCATGCATACCACAGTGTTGACACAGTTTCCGATGCTCCTAAATCTGTATAATTTTATAAATAAAATCTAGTTGTGCCAAATTAGAACCTGATATTACAATTATTATGTGATTTATGCACTTTAAGTGAATTTCGGTAAGTGCCATATATGGTTACTGTTCAAATGTGGATTAATTCCTATTAATTTAGTAAAGTAATTTATGGTTACCAAATATGTAGTATTGTTAAATTTCATCAAAATCTGATTGTATATACAGTGTAGGCCAAAACTAACTGAACAAAACCCATATTTAGAAGCTTGTCTTCGTATGAGCAGAGTAATATTATTTTTTTAAATCAAAACACTGCGAATAAGTTAAAAATCGCTACATTAGAAATTTCCTAAGAAACGGTTTAATGAATGTACTATTTAGGCGGACCAAGATCAATAACGAATGATACATAGGTTTTTAGAGGAAGTCAAACAAGTGGTCTTAAATCATTGAGCATTAATATAACCACACGTACAATCCGAAGAAGAGCAATTAAAACTGAAGTGGAATTCTACAGGTCTGCAAAAACGCCATTTATTTCCAAGAAAAATAGAAAAGAATGATTTAATTTGGACGCGCACCTCCACTATACTCGAAATTAATGTAACAGAGTTTTTTTCAGACAATTCTTATTTTTGTGAGTAATTTGAATGAAATGAGAAGTGTTAGTCAGCCCCTTTATCAAAGTTTGCATTCTCTGTATTGTTACGGTACTTTAAGCATGTAGGCGACATGTAGTGGCCTGGAATGCTTTTCGGGACAAAGGCTAGGACGGATACATTAAAGTAATGGTATAAGAAAATGTATCAAAAAATTCTGCAGGATTTAATGTTTTCACATGCCAGAGATAAAATACTAACCTCTTGGGTATTCAAAAATGATAAAGAACCAAAATATAAAATTGGTTACATCATAAAGTGGTAACCGTCACGGATAAGATCACGTAGTCCCATGATCTTAAGACTACTTTAAATATATGGAAAATAATAAATTGGATTAGCAATGGGGAAGAGGTCGGTGAAGGCCCACAGAGATTATCTTTAAACGAATCTCTGAAGTTGTGATAATCCCACAGATATTATGTTCAATAGTTTGTTCAATTAGTTTTGTCTCGCAAATATTTTACTTTTGTGTTTTTTTCATAGCTGTTAATTTTGAGTAAAATTTTTCCATTTCTTTTTTTTTCTAATTTTAAATATTTGTCAATCAATTTATTAATTTTTAAATAAAAGATTTCTATTTATACAAAATCAAATGAATTTTTATATAATTTTGTATCTGATAGAACAAAATAAATTAGTCTGAGTTCACACAAGACAATTTTTCTTGCTGAAGTGAGAAGGAAAATGAAAGAGAACAAACTTGCCTGTACTTTGAATTTCGTTTTGTTTTTCATTTTCGTACTTCAAAATAAAAACAAATCAAGGCAATTAAAGCAAGAAATACTGGAGTAAAGTTTTGTGTGTGAAAGCAAATGCAAGTTTAAAAGAAAAAATAGAAAAATTTCAGAAAGAAAAATAGCTGTGTGTGAACTCAGATTTAAAAAAGAAAATATTTTGTTTAATCAAAAGTAACAAGAAAATAATATATATATTTTTTATATTTGAATGTTCCACCCTTGAATAGTATTCACACAAAAGTTCAACAAGTTTTTAGGATCTTTATTTGAAAACGATATATTCAAATAGTGGAATTTCAATTAAATATTTTGATATTTTTTTTTTTAAAAAAAGAATGAAAAAAAAAACAAATAAAATTATTCACGCACAAAAAGCTTGAATAAGAAAATTAGTATAATTTTTTCAATTATTTAAATTAAAAAGAATAAAAGTATTTTTATAGCAAACAGTGTTCCTTGTTTCTCCGTCTGTTTAAAAAACTGTACTGGAGAATCTAATGACTAGAGTCGAGTAAATAACGCGACCAATAGTGATCGAAATAAACTTATTTAAACGTAAATAATTGCAATATTAAAAAATATTAGTTATTTTTCTTTTTCTGAACAAATTTAAAATTATACAAACAAATTTATGTTGAATAAAAATATTCAAAAATTTTCTATGAATAAACAAAATATAAAATAATGAGTACAGTGTGTTCCGATTTAACGAACCTAAAGCAAAGTTCACTGTACGCTAATATTGGATGATTTTTGTAAATATTTGCTTTGAACACGAAATATTTTTACGATTCAAACAAGATAACAGCTGATTTTGGACAAACAAAACTATTTGTCCTTAACTTAAAATGCCGCTAGTGTGAACATTGTGTGAACACAATTTGTAAAATATTTTCCACTACTTTGAGCGAATTTTTGTTTGATCTTACAAAATAAATGTGGATGGCTTGAGTTGAAAAATTGTTGTTTTTATGAACGCAAAATTTAAATTGACAAAAAAAAGTGATCAATTTATATTTTATCAATTAAAAAATAGATTTTCAAATAAAACTTTCAATATATTAATATTTTTTATTATTTAACCATAATAATACTTGCTATTTTTTATACAGCTGAAAGTAGTATACAAAGAAAACAGTGTTGTTTTGTGAAGACAGGGCTGTTTTGTAAAATGACGAGAAAGGGAACAGAGTTGTTCTTGTGTATAAACGTAAATTACTTATAAATAAAAATTTTAACGTCAAATAAATGCGCGTAATGTAAAAAAAAAATCAACTCCGTATTTAGTCGAAAGAATTGTGCGAAAACACGATGAAGTATTTCGTGTCAAATATTTGCGTAATCTGAACTTTGCTTAATTGTTGTCAGGCCTGTTCGTTAAACTGAAAAGTTCGTAATACACAGTACTAACTTAAAGTAAACTTTTTGTATACAATTTATTAAAAGTGTACAAAATTTTGGTTTTATAAAATGCATTCTATTAAAATTAGCTCTTTAAAACAGTATATCTTAAAAATATAACAAAAACGGTACAATTCATTAAAATCTCTATGATCTATTTCTTTTGCCTTTTACGGTCGTTTCAAGTACATGCACATGATAACTACTTTGGCTATTTTTTTTTTTTTTTTAGGTTAAAAAATCAATATTGAAACAATGTTTTTATTTAAATATAAATCCTAATACTTAAAAGATATATTTAATATTAAAATATATATAATAAATAATATATATAATATATAATATTAAAATATATATGAATTATTCCAAAATTTTTAAGTGTTGACTAATTTCAGTCCAATATTTCCAAAACTGAATTTTTCTCATTCTAGAACTGCCAAATGTGACACTGTATGTTGTGAACAAACATTATATAGAAAAATGTCCTCTTCAAAATTATATAACAATTGTATAATAAAACGCATTTTTTTATTTATTGCCAATGGTCTCTATATAGCTGCCCATATGTGCGTTGTAGTTATTTATTTTAATAGGTTTTTTTGGTGGATTTAATTTTTCCTGATGTTAGTAATCTTCAAATTTATTCAGCATCTCTGTTTTTAAATATTTTTAATCGCTCATTCTTTAAAAATTCTTGGATCTTCTAACGTTTTTTTCTATTTATTCTGAAGGTTTGATATAATTTCCGGGCTAAATTATATATTTTTAATTTATTTCATTCTAAAATTTAAACAACAGAGATAACTATGATTATTAATCGAATTTGAAAATAGTGCAAAAGTGAACACTTCCACTTTATGAATATTTCGTAATTTTTTATATCAGGCAAAATAATATATTATTGTTTAACACTTAAATATTTTAAATTAAATCCTAACGAGTATATTCTACTATTTTGATTTTATTTCGGATCTGTCGTTATAAAGATAATTCCTGTAAAATTAAATTGTCACAAAAAAAAAATTGTTTACTTTTGCTCCACAGTGTATATATTTTATAAATCTTAAATATAAATAAAAAACACAGCAAAATGCTAATTACAGTTATCACAATTGTTCCTTACTTCCGCGTGTAAGTGTGTATTTCACCACATTTCTAAGTGTTTTCATAGAAATGTTATGTTTTCTTATTAAAGTTATTTTGATTATTTTAGTGGTTACTAAAAAAATCGAATAAAAATAATTCAAATCAATTATTTAAATTTTAGAATCACAGTGTTGATGTGTCAATTAATTGTACAACACATAAAAAAGAAAAGTTTTTAGGTCCATTATATACATATATATGTCCGTTTATTCATTTATTTGTTTAATTTGATTGTTTGATAAACATTTAATCATCGAATTGGTGTTCAAACATCTTTATCAAAATATGTAGTATGTATTTTGATTCAATAACTATTCATTTAAATGGAAACATATAGAGATACGAATATATTTTTATTACCGTACATCTGTACATTTTATATAGTATGTAAGTATGTATGTATGTATGTATGTATGTATGTATGTATCTAAATATATATGTATGTACATATGTATACAAGTTAAGTTTGTCTGAATGTTGGTAAACAATTGTAGAGTTGTGATAGAGTGTAATCAATTTGTTAAAAATGATATTAAATTTACATTAAAAATGTATTAAATACACTACTCTACCCGGTGACTACAAATTAATTTAATTGGAAGCATTTTCTTAAAATCGGAAGTAAAATTTTATTTATTCATTTCAATATTTATCACATGATTTTTGCAAATTATCATCGGTTTTTTTATTATTGTTTTGGCAAAATTAAGCTTCTGAACTTTAAACATATTTTTAAATAGTGTATATTATTATTTTATTACTTTTTTAATATCAATTAAGCAAACAAACAATTACACATATTTGTTATACAAGTTTGGAATTTAGAATTTTTTTATTTGATTTTATTTGATTTAAAAAAATTTTTGAATAAAATTTAAATGAGCAAATAAAAAATGTCACTTTAATGACTACTAAAATATAAAAATATAAATTGATCGATCGTAAATCAATCTATTTGTATCATACATTTAAATATACCTATTTTTTTAGTTATGCATATAGATAAATTTAATTGATGTTCTAATCACAACTTAGTGTTTTTTTTACTTAATTAAGCTAATAAACTATTTTAAAGACTATATTGAGTTACTTTTGAACAATTAGACTAAAAAAAAAACTGTTAAAATCTATAGGATATAGCTAAGCATGAAGCATTTTGTATCATAATATATTTATTACCTGTATTTTTATATTTTCCTTATGGTCCTTATGAGATTTCTGTGGGCCACAATTAAGGTTTTTAATTTCGCAATCTTTTTCAATTCCCGAGAATCGGGATTCCATTTAAGGCATTCCGGGGAATTCGAGAAATAAATTAATCTATTATCAAAATAAAGATAAATAGTTTAAAATGACTTTTTTATAGCATTTCTTCAAAAAATAGTACATTTATTATGTTTTTAATAATAAATATAAATATTTAGTTGTATAAACATATAATGCTTTAATTACACTGTGTTTTTTTTTTGCTTAAATTTAATAATATTTGTCAAATTTATACAAAATAAACAATTAAGTTTCATTGAAATATAGGAGTATGAATTCTTATTATCAAATATATTTTAAACATTAAATTAAACATTAAAATAAACTAAAAAAAATATTATTACAATCCTTTTAGTAAGCTAACCAACTAGTGTTATCAATGCGCAACTTTTCAAACAAAAATATAAATACATAAAAAAGCTTTCTGTAATTGATTTATTTTATGATTTCTCCAATCGGTTTACTGTTTAATTTCCTTTTTATTTATAATTTTCTATTATATGTGGTATTTCCATAATAAAGTTTAAACTTAAATATCGCGAATACGATCGCTAACTCCGCATAGCTTTACAAGTGGGGTGCCAAGCTTGTTAAAATTTGCGACTAGCACAGTGTTATCAGAAAATCGACAATGAGAACTTATTCATAATACTCGTATTATTTAAATTATTTATAATTTTTTTTAGAATTTATAAATTAAATATTTTGAATGTCCCACTCAAGAAGACCACCCAAACGATGTGTATAGATGAGCTAAAGCGATTTCGAATTTTCTTTCGAAAGAGTTGTCAAAAAATTAATAATTTTGTGCTTGTCATGAGAAAAATATCAACAATTTTTTTTCTTTGCAAAAATTTCGGTCCATAATCATGTTTCTGATGAAATCGAGTACCAAGCATCCCGTCCATAATTTATCTTTGTTTGTAACAAAGCAAAGTAACGGATTTTCGATCGTTTTGTTGAGACCAAAACAAATGGTAGTCAGATGGTGCAGGTCCAGGCTATACGCTGGAATCATCAATACGACCCAGCCATGGTGTCGAGTTGTGAACAGTAAAATTAAGAATTGATGGTTTCGTCAGGTTGTAGCAGCTCATAATGGATAATTCCCTTCCAATCCCACGAAACATTTAACATAACCTTGTTTGCCGTCAAACCAGGCTTTGAAGTCGTTTGTGGAGGGCCGCCGGCCTTTGACCATGAATTTTTTTTGCTTAATATTCTCGTAATGAATCAAAATTTAATTGCTATGAATCCGGATTATTTTTTATCAAATGTAATTTTTTGGAGTTAAAAAACATAAAAATAGTGTCTTCGAGACATAAACATTGAAATCAAGCATTTTCTTTTCTTTAATTTAAAATTATTATACGTTTCTTTTTTATTTAACTTTTCGAAAATTGCAACAACCCTGGTTTGATATCAGTTGCGCAAATTGAGCTCGTACTGTAAACCTAAATTTGAGGACTTGGAAACATTTTCAAAAACTTCATATCATTTTATCTTCAACGCCTTTAAATTTCAATAAACAAAAAGGGATAACAGAACATTTTATAACACACATAACTTCGCAAGCAATAGACTTAAAATATTTATTTTTATGCGTGAAATTTAGTAGACATATTATTAACAAATCGTAGAAGACTGGATTGCAAAATGGTGAAAAATTAACAATTAGAGTTTTGAAGATAGATTTTTTCGAATATAAGCGCTCGATATATTACAATAAAGAGCATTATATTAGGTTTGAATGTTTTTCAGTGCTTAAAAAAAATAGTTGCTAATTTAAGTTATTTTCAGCATGAATAGTAAAATGCAATTTAAATTTTAGCCAGAAAAATAATATTTTAAGAGGGTATTTTTTAATTTTAAGGATTTTATGCATTTTTATGCACATAAAACACTTTTTGCCTTGCTTACACTGGCGTAGCTAGACAATTTTCCTCGGGGGAACAAACAAATTTTCCGATGATGAAAATTTTTATTACAAATTTGATTTAATTTATTTTTTATTTTTTTATTATCTTAAAAAATATGTAGACGAAAAAACATTTATATTTTTTAATGTAAAAACTATGTTCCCTGTAAAAAATATTTTATATTTTGCATATTATAAATTTTACATATTTTTTGTTATAAATGAACAGAATATAATCATAAACATAGAAAAGAAAATGACAATACCATTATTTAAAAGCTTGAACTTAAATTTTAACTGAAAATATTAGATATTATAGAAGAAAAGTTCGAAAGAAATATTTTTCCAATAGGCAATAAAGTGGGAAATCCAATTTTATTGATTTTCGATTTTTTTTTTGCAATTGTGGAATTACTTTTACAAAAATCAAAATCGTTTATTTTTGGACTCGGTTAAGATATCGACTTCAAATTTTCTTTATTCAATAGATAATTTTGTTCTTCAATTAGTTAGAAAAAAACTAATAAAAAAATCGGTCCGAAATAATAGCATATATATATGAAAAAAAAAAAACTGAACCAAGAACTCGCAAAATTGAGGTAGTTAAAATTTAAAATGCAAATAACTCGAAACTAATAAGAGATAAATAGTACAAGTAAACATTTTTTATATGCCTTTTTAAGGGCTTTAAGAAGATGTGTGTATGTATGGTATTTGAAATCGAATAACTAAAATAATATTGAATAACTTGTACTATTTATTTTTTATAGGCCATTTTAAGGGCTTTAAGATGTATGTATGGTATTTGAAATCGAATAAGAAACAAAAAATTGGCAAACTTTTAAAAATTTTGTATAACAGAGGTACCCTTCTTTGGACTCCCATAGCTCAGCTGCTGAGGGATATGTGTTGTTCCTCTTCAAAACTTAAAATTGTACACAAACATTTTCGATTCTGCCCCACTGTGCACTACTGCTGAAAATGAGCTAAGACTTGGTTGCCATTGGAAGAATGTACATTTTTTTATTCTAATTCACTGCTTATGAAGTTTCATTTTTAATATAATTTTGATATTACATTTATATTAATTTACCTAGTTAAAAGTTAATAAAACGATATGCTTTAGAATTAGCAAAGTTGTGGGTTTTCTTAAAAATAATTACTTTTATTTATTTATTAAAAAAAATATTTTTTTTTTACTTTTTGGAGGTAATTATAAATATAAATAATTTTCAAAAAAGTGTAAAATATACAGCTTTATACATTTTTAGTTAGACGTATATAAATATATTTGTTGGGTAGTATATAAAATTAATTGAAAGTGGACATGTTATATAAAAAGTAGTAATAATTTTTTTTTGGTGCAAAATATTGTGCCATATTTTTTATCTAATATTTTGCAGAAAAACATCAATAGATAAAAATAAATTACATATCTTTCAAGAAACAAATAAATAATATGTGCAAGAATCACTACAAAATAATTCAATGTATTTATGTATAAATGTATGTAGAAATTTTGTTTATTTTCTAGATTAAAAATATTTCAAAATTCTGGAGGACTACATTTTTTCTGATGTGGGCTTAGATTCTCCTAGACTGCCCTTCCTAGATGTAATATTTTATTTATTTAGTAATTTAGCTTAAAATTACAAATTATAAGATAAAATATAAAAGATGAGCAATAACATCATAGGCCTTTAGCTCTATATATTAATAAAATATTTACAAGTTTTAAAAGAGTAAGTAATAATGTTATGTAATGTAATAATTTAAATATAAGTGATCAGATTATGATCAATAAATGTTTTCTTTGTAGAATTATTTAATTTTAAAAATTGTTCTGCCGATGTTAAAATTATGAAATTGGATTTTTTTGTAATTTTTAATCCCTAGGGATTCCTGTGAAAAATTGGTAAAATTCCCGGGAAACCACGGAATAAAATCCCTATGAACACAACGAAAATATTTCTGTTGGTCTGATTAATTAAAGTTCATAATTTTCGAGATTAAATTTACTTAAATTCAAATTCTACACAGGAAAAATCTAAAATAATATTTAAATTGCGAAAAATTCATATTCAATTTCATTATTAATTGAAATCAGAGATCATAATTGATAAAATTTAAAAAAAATAAATCAAGTATTAATTGTTATTTTTTATCACACAAAAATAAAAATTTAGATTTTTTTAAAATAGAAATCAATTTGTCAGTTTTAAAATATAAATGAAAATAAATATCAAAAAATAAGTTTTATGTTTCGAAATGAAAAAAAAAAAAAAAAAATATTTTAAGATTTTTATTTTTGTTTTTAAATAAATATTCAAATTTGTATTAAAATGTACACGAAATGAATGCTTTATTAATATGTAGGGAAGAGGTTTTTTAATCAAATTCGATCATTACACGATTTCTGTAATATCTTGATAAGATTTGGCATGCAATGTATTTGGATAAATCTAGTGAATATTTTAAAATATTTGCGCAAAAATAACAGGGAAGTTAATTTGAAGATTTAATTATGAGTTAAAAATTTTAACTCTTGCAACTATAAAATATTTTTTTAAATTAGTTTCCTGTACTTGATATATTGCCTTTTAAATTATCATTTTACACTTATTTTACTTAGTTCCAATAAATCTTCAGATATTCCTTGAAAATCTCTTTCTGACTGTGTTTAGGTTTCAACGAAAACTAAATGGATAAGGCACTACGAATGCTCATGAAGTGTGTAGCGCCAGAGAAAATGTGTATTCTGCTGATGTCTAACTATAGTCCAGAAACTTTGCTTTGGTACTGCCAAACAGAGACAACGAGGCAGTTTACGATTGCAAACTTTATTTAGACTTAAATTTTTGGAAATTCCCTAGTTACCGCTTTAGTTAATTGTAGCAGTAAAAAAAAAACATCAATAAAATTTTCTATGAGAACATATTCAAATCAAAAATAAAAGTTTATTACATAATAGCTTAAATAGCGTAATAGCAAATGCAATGGTGTATACAGGTTATTTTAACTAATTTCCTTTTTTTGATCCAAATTTACACACATAATAATTATTTTTGGTCTGTGATTGAAATTCAACCTATTAAAAATTTTATGTGTACTCAATTATTCAAATTAACCTTATCTTTTTTATTTATATTTACTTAATTTATTAATTAATACAATAAGCAAAATAATTAAAAACCAATAAATTGGATTATTTTTAGTAAAAAAAAAAAAAAATTAGGAAATTTGAATTTTGAACACTTATAATTGATACAATTAAATCAGTAATTGGAATAATTTTTATATTTGATAAATCATTTAATTGACCATATTCTTCTGTGTATGTACAAATAAATAAATACAAATAAACAAACAAATAAAGAAAATTAAAAAATGCGAATTACTTTTATTTATGTTTCTCATGCAGACGTAATTTAAAAAAGTTTAAGAATTACATTTAAAAATGATTTGATAATAGCAGTTCTCAATTTGACAATTAATGTCCCCTTTTTCTTGAGGAAGCTATTACTTTCATGTTATTGATTTCAAATCATTCTTAATTTGATTTGTGTTTACTGGGTATAAAAACGAACAACACTTAATAGCGAATGTCTTTACGTATTCGTAAAATGTATATATCATATCAAATTCGTTGTTATTTTACAAAGCAAAATTTGAAGACATGTAATCATTAGCACTATAATCGCTGAAAAGTTATAGTTGGTGGGAAGGATATGAAGTTTTTCTGCAGTTCTACAATAGTTTTTTTTTTTTTTATAACACAACTAGGGTGATCAACATGGGTTTCCAATCGATTTTAAAATAGGGTTTTTCGGTTGAAATATTGTCGGTTTTTTTGAAAGTGTTCATTTTTTGAATGTCGAATAGACCGCTTTTTTTAAACACAAAAACTAGGTTTAAAATAACTTTTCATTTCAAAAAATGTAGCTACTAAATACTAATATTTGACTGGAAACTTAGGAATATTTATTAAATAATTTACAAAGTCTAATTTCTTATTATGTTTTACAAATATAGCTTAAGGTTTAATTGTAATTAAGTTTGTAAGTTTAAAGAAATCATTAAGTAATAATTTTCTTGAATGAAATATTTATATTAATGGAATTCGTTCATTCTCCTGTAACATCTTTAAAAGCAATTTAAATATTTTAGGGTTTTTTTAAATGCAATATTTGTATTAATAGATTACTTCAGATTTTAAAGGACTTGAACTTGAAAGAGGTCTACTTGCAAAATCGGTTTCAAAAAAGTTAAGACAAGATTTTTCCATATTAATTACAGTATCTCTTAAATCTTATTTTTTATTATTATATCTTTACTTTGTTAATAGTTGTTTCCAAAAGTAATTATATTTAATAAAATTTAACTTGAATATTGTAAGATCAATAAATCATTTTTAAGAAATATAGTATTTTGATAGAAATATAAATTTTTGCAAAACCGGTTAATTGGCTTTTTTGGAATTTCAAAAAATGCAACCATTTTCTCCAAAATATCGACTATTCGAACTATTTGAAAACCAGCTTCTCTAAAAATTCGAATAATTTAACACCCTAAATACAACTCGTGTTGCAAAATAGGCGTATTGTTGTTACTGATTTTTTATTTAATTTTACTTGCGGAAGACATTAAATGCACTATTTAAGTTGACAACCGTTTGTTTTTTATTTTATTTTATTTTATTTTATTTTATTTTATTTTTTTTGTATATTTTGATATTTTTTCCCCATATTTATTAACAACGAACTAAACAAATTAAATATATAATTTATATAATTATTAAAACTAAATTTACTTAATTCAATGTCACTTTAATTCTAAATCACATTTTGCATATTAAAATTCAATTAATTCGATATGAGTACGTTTGTATGTATCTACATGCATACACATATAATAATGAATGTACATATGTATGTTGCTGTGTAACATAGTGTCTACATTACACAATTTTTTATGAAGACAAACGTCAAACTTAATGCGAATTTGTGTAAGGTGGCAACAGTTGCACAAAAACAACAATATGGCGTTTTCATTATTGTTTTTTATATATGCAGTTTGGCAACTGTAACAATCAAAATGATAACAAAGGTTACCTTGTATTTATTCGCACTGATTTTGACGTTTGTTTTAATAAAAATTTGCCTAATATAGACACTAGGTAAGATGTACTTGCCCACATATACATTGTACAATGTATGTTACATTCTCTCAGTGTTGTTAACTATTTGTAACCAAAATGCACAGGAAAAAAATCCCAAAACGCGCTAAAAAGCGTTAAATCGAGCTAGATCTTTTGATTTTGGTTCAATTTAGTGCTTTTTAGCTCATTCTTTAAATTCATATCTGATTTTCATTAAGGTCCATATTTGTTTTGTTTTTTTTTTTAATGTTATAACTGCAGAACAAATATTAGATTATATTTCATATAAAATTTAAAATTGTTTTTTATTACAGAAATTTAAATTTTATGTACATTTCCATTATCATTTTCGGTCAGATATTTTTAAATTTTAATGCAAAACCTTTGATTTAATTAGTTTAATTTTTTCCCAAAAATAGGCAATTCCTAAAAGGAATAGGAACGTGTTTGGAAGAATCTAAAAAATTGCTAGGACATCCATTATTCTATGAGAATAAGGATAGACATCTCAAATGACCACTTTAAACAAAAGAATTCTGAAGGTATATCTTGGCATTTCGAAATGAACTGAAAAACTCGTTTTAGTTTTGGTGAACTTGAAAATTAATAAAAATAATAATAATGTTCTATGGTAGAAAACGTTTTTTTCTCTTATTTCTGTTCTTACTTCTGTTCTATTTATATAATATTGACAAATTAAAACTTTATCATTAAAAAATATGTAAACAGAAAAAAAGTAACACTCTATTTTGTGAATGGACATTTAATAATGAATATTTTTGTCAAAAATTTTACTAACCTAATGAAAATGCTCTTAAAATAAACGAACAAAAACAAAATATATGTTTGTGACTTCATGTTGGTTTTCATTGTAGTTTACTGTGCGCAAACTTTCAAGTATAGTCTAAATGAGCCAGTTTTGATCCAACAAAAATGATTACATGTATTTTGTTGTTGGGTGAATCAGGTTTTTGAGAATTGAATTAGGATCTTTTCTCTTACATAGCTATCTACTTATTAATCTATGAATTGCCACATTACTGAAAGTAAAACGCGCAAATTTAGTTCTATCTTTAAAAAAAGCACTAACAGAAGAAAATGTGACTTTTGGGTTGTTAAGCGTTAAATCTAGCGCGAAAAGCGCTAAATTGGCAACGCTGCATTCTCTTGCCCAATTGTCTCTTTCCTTCTCAATCTCTCAACTTTTCTATAATTTGATTGATTTGAATGATATTGTACACGTGATTTAAAAGAAGGTTGTTTCTGATATCGATATTTGTGAATATTGTTGTTTTTTTTATATTTAAAATTATCTTCAGATACATTTTTTATACTCGCACTGTTAGTAAACCTATTCATACGATGAGAAAGCAAAAATAATAATTATAATTTCTGTAAAGTGTGTTTTCCCATTTTTCTCATAATCGAACGCCAAGTTAAGACTCACGTTCATAAAATGGGATACTTATTTAAATACTTTAATTAAACTTATTGGACTTAATTAACAAGAAAATTCTTCTTGCAATATTTAATTTATAATACATACTCAAACGTCAATCGTTTAAACTCTCAACACTATTTCACACAATTTTTATTGGGTTTGCAAATTTACTAAGTACACTCGAATAAAGGGGTTTATCGAAATATTTCTATAAAAAAAAAACAACTACTAACTATTTACACCCTTTTTATCACATTTTTAATTATAAAGAAATATTTAATTAGTGTTTCAAAACTCTTATCTCTCGGTTGGATAATATTCTCTAAGATTTCTTAGATCTTTTATTCGTTGCCTATTCCAACTTCTTAATTCAGTTGAGAGAATTTTTTATACAGAAATCGAAATAGTGAAACAAGTTTATCATAATTACCAACAAAATTTTACAAATCATTGGGTGGCCTCAAATTGACCCATAAATATCCTCATTAGACTGTACCAAAATTTACAGACTTTTGAAATGTGTCCGAAAATTCTTCTAGAATCGTTCATTGGGTTGTAAAAAGACCTGAAGTTTTTATGCGGCGTTTATATGGGGAAAATATGGCTTCTTCACAGATTTTAGACAAATTTAGCTATTAAATACTTTGCTTTATAAAAAATGTTACAAAAAAAATCCTAATTTGCACATAAGACATAAAAAGATTGGTTAAAAAATGTTCAAGTTATTACAAATTACCCAGACCATTAGTGTGTGTTAGACCACTTGTGTAATGAGAAATGTTTAAATAAAATTCTACTTTTATTTAAATTTGAACCATAATTTCTGAAAAATGTGTTTTTATTTCTGAAGGATAATTCAAACCCCTCACTATGCTGGGTTAAAAAATTTTGATTTTTTTTAAGACTGTTTCAAAACTCCAATTTCAAAAGTTTAAAAATGCTGTTAAACAGGTTTCAAAAAAGTTCGAATGAAACTATGCAGATTTATTGACAACATTATAGGAAATAAATTTTTTTAGTTATAAAGTATTTTTTTTTTTTTACAACTGATATTCAAACTAAACTGAATTATTACAGAAAAAGATAAAACATGTCACAAAACTTACAAAGGAAAATTGGACAAAGATAATCTTTAACACACGTCAAAATTTGGAATATTTGAAAGTTTTAAGGAAAATATAACGAAAAATTATTTATTTTTACCTGGATTTCAAAAAATTTTACGGAAATATAACTGAAAGACCTTCGTTGATATTAGCGGTAAAAAAGTAAAATTTAACCCTCAACTGAGCTTGAGGCCAACATTTTTATGAACTCGCCTATTCTTAAATATTTGTAAAGAAAATTTTATTAATTAATATCACGGACAAGGTATTCTTTTTTAATTTTATTTCCTGTAGTGTTGTCTAATCTGCATAATTTTATTCGAAGTTTCTTGATATTTGTTTAACAAAATTATTAAAAGTTTATAATTGGAGTTTTAAAACAGTCTTAAAAATCAATATTTCTTTAACCAAGCATGGAAGGAAAAACGTTTGAACTATCCTGGAGAAAGAAAAACATATTTTTCAACAGTTATGGTTCAAATTTAATTTAAAAAAATAGCATTTCAATTAAAAAATTCTCAAAAAATTAAAAATTTGTACACTCCTTACACAAGTGGACCAAAACTCATTAATGGTCTGGGGAATTCGAAATAATTAATTTCCTGATGCAATGTATTAGCTTTGAATATTTTTAAATGCAAAAAGAAAATTTTTTGCTAATAAAAATCATTTTACTTTGGGTATGAATTTAAAATTTTTGTGGAAAATATTTTTTGGTGCAGTCTAATACAGTGATTAAGATATGTACTCAAAACAAATTAAAAAAAAAAAATCGACATTTTTTAAATAATATTTATAAAAATCTATGTGTTTTTGGTTATTTGGTATATCTTAAGAATAATTTACAATATTATTTAATTGGACAGAAGTTAAACCATAGGCATCTACTAATATCAACCAAAAATCAAAATCCACCTAGCCATTAAAATAGATACGTGACAACTACAATGTGGTATATCATTAACTATTTTAAGAAAAATTAAAATTCGTGGTTTTGTTTTTATAACTACATAGTGTCGCATATATTCCACTCGTTTTGAAATATCTTCTATTTTATGAGCCATAAAACTTTTTGGTTATCGGTAATGGCAACTACTTATTAAAGTAGTTTCTTGGTAATGAGGCGTCATTATTATTTGCCTACTCTGTATTACATTAATAAGTACTCAATAGTATAATAGCACAGTAATACTACAATCACGTGGATGAGTTGGCTAGAGCGCCGGATTAACAACCAGAATGTTGTTGGTTCAACCCCATTCTGAAGCTGTTAGTTTTTTATAACAAAATGCCTAAAAAGATATTTTAAACTAAATACAGTTTTTGTCGCTTAGGATGATATGCGCGAGATGGTGTACTTTGTAAGACGTTAATCAGTAAAAACGAATGGTTAGTGTGTGTCCAAGTTTGAGTCTCACTGACGGCAAAATTTTTTTTTTTTTTTTTTGTTTACGTTTAGGTACATATTTTTGAGTACCCCTAGAGTCAAAAAATAACTACATGAATTAGTGGACAAGTCGAACAAAAATAACTAGTTATTCAGGCAAAAAATAAGTAGTTTATTTTTGTTTCCAATTATACCTGCTAGCTTACCAGGAAAGCAAAGTTTTTGCTGGGATATAACAAAGAGCGTAAGAAAAGATTATTATATTTTGTACCAAATGCACTAACTCATTTACATTTTTACGTCCTCTCTTTGTTCCTATCACTGCTATATACCATATGCGCCATTCTGCTTGAACATTGAATAGTATATCCTGTTTTGTCCCTTCACTTCCAAGTTTACACGCCATTTTTGTCACATCAAGGATAAGGATTTTTTAACTTGGCTATTTATTATCAAACTCTATCTTAGTAATCTTAAAGTATTGTATGAAACCTACAAGAAAATGGTATAAAAAGTTAACTTTTTATTATGGTGATAATAATATCAATGCTTGATGGGGTTTTCAGTATGGTAAGGACTCCAACACATCGCTCAAAACAAAAAATAACTTGTTCTTGATACAAATGCTCTTGGGAAGACTTTGCGAAAATGAATCAATTCTTTGTCCCATAGAATAGAAAAATTATTCCACATAAGACAATAGATAGCTATTAAAATTTTGCTTTTAATCTTTAGTGTTTTTTTTCATAATTTGCAATGTCATTAGATTCTTAATATTTTACCTACGTCTAATGAATTTGGTTAACCTACCCAAACAAAAGTCATTTGCAAAAAATATTAGCCCAAAAATAAGGAATTTTATAAAAATTGTGTGCCGTACCTATTTTAATGACCATATGTGTAGGTCATTAAAATTTATTATTAAATAAAGTCAATAATAAAATAGCTATTAAACATATATTCTAAATTTATATTAATTACCCGTTATCAAATGATTTGCCAATGAGCTAATAATAAATTCGTAGAAAATAAACGACATAATTGAATTTTTATATAAACTAAACACGAATTAACTTAGTTCAATGACATAAATTCGTCAGATTATTTAAAATTTAAATTATTTAAATTATTTAATTGCAATTGTAAACAAGATACATACATTGATTAATAGTTTTCAAATTAATTTAAGATTGATATTATTATTATTATTATTATTATTTTATTGAAATTTAAATAAGGTTCAAATCTAACAGCTTTTTTAATTGATACAAATGTTTTTAACGAAAACAGATTTTAGAAAATGAAATGATTTGAAATCAACGCATTTTGTATCCTCCATCAGATTAATAACCTTTAATTCAAAAATGATTGACATCGATTAAAATTCATCATATATTAAATTGATCGATTTGAAATGGTTAATTTTCAATTCTTGCATATCTTAATTCAATATTATAATTATATTGTATCCGAAATAAAAATAAAAACATGATCGGAGACAGAGTTCGAGCAATGACCCGAGTCAAACTAGTCGGGTCGGGTCAGTGGAATTTTTTAGTTTTAAATTTATCACTTTAAATTTCATACGATTTACAAAAATGTAATTGTATTATAAATTTAATGTAAAATTATTGAATAATTCAATTTAACTATATACATTCTTTTCCTTCTTTTTAGGTAAGTACATTGGTTTTTTGAAAATGTTTTAAAAATAATAAAAAAAGTCAATCAAAAAGTAAGTACAAATACATGTACAAATTTTTAATAAATGCAAGTTAAACAAGTGAAATTATTTATGTTAGTCGCTTTAATTATAAGAAATTTAAGGAAATTGTATCATACTTTCAATGTGTTTATTTTACATTTTTTTTTTATTATTAAATCTCCTTTATGCATTGTTATATATATTCTTAACATATTTTTCTTGGAATATAAAAAAAAAAAAATTATTTGACCTTGAAAGGGTATTTGTACTCTTGAAACTAGATTTACAAACATTGTTTGGTTATTTAGGTGAAGATATTGAGTTTTCATATTTGTATATTTTAAATTGGGAAGAATATTATGGTCACGCATAATTTTATAAATTTCTTCAAATTCGATATATTAATTAACTTTGCACAGAAATTATAAGTAAATAATTTTTTAATTAAAAATTTAAGTTTTTTTTTATAGATTTTTAAGAAAAAATTAAATTAGAGTCTTAAGTATCCATGTATTTAAAAAATTTTCATGTTCAGTTTTACAATAAATAAAATATAATACTGCAAATATAAAATTAACTCTATGAACGGTCAGTAGCAGCAAGTTCAATAACGTTCATTCATTCCATTCAACTATTTATTAGTACAATTATTTTATTTCTGTCACTGCTGTTTCATTTTTTTTTTGTTTTTGTTAAAAAATAACGAACGCATTTAACATTTTTTATGTGAGTTTAATAATACGTATTTAATATTCTTCATATTTATTGTACTCCTGATTTATGTTTTCATTTATAAATTCAAATTTAAAAAATGAAAAAAAAAAAAACAAGAAACTATTAATTCAATAGATTTTGAAAAGTATGCACATTTAAAAATAGTATGATATACTGTCATACATATGTTCGTCATTTTATTTATGACCAGGCAACCAAAAATATGCAATATCATATGAACCAATCTGGTATCTTTTTTGCGAACATTTTGTACAGCATATTTTGGGCACATTTTACTTTTAAATGCTTATCTTGTCATATTTTTTCTCTCTGAATTATCCATAGCAAGGCAAAAGATAAATATTAGGGAATGATGTGAAGATAAATACGTCAGTTAAATACGTCAGTTAAATACGTCCTACATAAATGTTATATATATATCAAAATTAAATTTTAAATATTTTCATAACGAAAAAATATTTTTTTCAAAGTTATATATCTCTGATCCCAGATAGAATCTGGAGATTCAACATACATTTCTGGAATTTACTAGTCCTAGGCTACTCCCATTCTTCCGTTTACCCGATTCATATCTGCTCCCAACACCCATATTCGACAAATTTTTCTTATAATTTTATACTTTAATATGTTTTGTAAATATAATTTGATTTTTTTTTATTTTAATATTTAATTAAAAAAAAATTTTTATTAAAAAATAATTTTATTCATTTTAAAAAAATGTGGAGCGTATTTAATATTTGTGTAGGACGTTTTAACTTACGTATTTATCTTCACATCCTTATATTAGGCGTAAATTAAACTAGTGTTGAAATGGATAAACTATATTTCACAAAACTTCAAGTTTTTTAACGAAAATGCAAAATAATTTCATTACTTAATATAAAGTCATTGATGGAAGAGTTTCAAAAAAAAAAAAAAAAGATAATTTTATAAATAGCATTTTCAAATGTTGATTTTTTAAATTGTTCTTTATTTGTATGTTTTATTTTTTAGAAAAATAGGATTTTTTCAATCTGAAGTTCACTATAAAAATTTAAACTTTTTTTTTTATACATTTTTATTAGAATTGTAAATTCGGAGCAGAATTTTTAATGACTTGGAATTTTAGATATCTATAAACTTATTTAAAACTCAGATATGGTGTCATCAAAAATTTTATTTTGTATTTGCAAAATGAGGGTATGAACTAGTCGTAGGAGCACAGTTTTTTTTTTGGAAGAACTATTGCAGTAAAACGAGCCAAGTCTCAATTACTGCAACAGAAATTGCTTGGTCGTCGATCGACACTTTTGATCTAATTTAGAAATAGTGAAAACAAATACCTTTTAGAAAATTTTAAACTTAACTACATAAAAGGTTGTATACTAGTAAAATGTAAAAAAAACGTCTGTAGTACTATTCTTTATACACATATGTATGATTCATAACTAATCGTCATCACTTATTGTCATGTTTGACATTTACAATAAATGTAACAATTTCATTATTTTATTTAAATGCTGATTTTTTTTTCTCTCCTGTTGTACATACATACATATTTACACATGTATAAGTACGTTCAGACTAAATGATCTGTTAATTGTAGTTGCGATCATTATAGCAAATTAATGTGTTAAGTGAGCTCTTGTTACATAATTACATACAATTGTACGTCATAAACGACATCTACTAGTATAACCATTTATCCGGTCTCCATATTCTATGAGTTTAAATTAAATTTAGATTTAGTTAAAATTCTGAAGTACGCACAAGTTTATCGTCATTAAAATGTAATTGCATCATTACCAGTGTTAACTTTTGTATGACATTTTAGAATGTTTTTAAATTCATTCATAAAGATTAACGTTTTTTTTCTTCTGCATTTTGAAAATTTCAATTTAATGTAGAAAAAATATTTCTTTTTTATTTTCTGCTTATCAATGTTTTAAATAAATTTGACAAATTCGATTTACAAAAATTCCATAGGGCAGCTATTGAACTTAAGGCACTACTAACATGTCTATTTTTTATTGTTATCGAATTATTCGAATCTGAGATTTCGGAATTTATACTTGCGGACATCCTAATATGGATCACGAAGTTATTTCACGACAATTTGTTTAATTATATAATAATAATAAAACTATATATTGGCTTTGCAAACATGTACATATATAATGTAGTTAGACTCCCGTCCTAGAATAAAATATTCACATTAAAAATCCGATTAGAATATAAAAAAAAGTAGTTTATAATTTATTTATTAATTTCTTCGTTTATGATTCCTTCCAAACTCTAATTTAGTACGGCGACAAAATTCGTGCGCACAGCTCATTTTAGTTAGCACAAACCTTATAAATTTATCGACCAGGCCTGTTTTTGATGCAGGTATAGGAAAAAAAAAAAACATTTTTCTGATAAATACTACCAAAGCATATTTAACAAGGTAATAGCAGTTCGGAGAAAAGTCGCCAATTGCTTACACAAATCATCCAAATTTAATGAAATTTGGCAAGAATATTAACATTAACACTGGTAACGCAAATACCGAGTTTTGGCGCGATTTCCGCAATGGTTCGCGATTTATGATATACTGAAAATAAGATAAATTGTTTTAATAAAAATACAAATATCTTTCAAAATATATATGCTACAACCTATATTCTCCGTAAATATCATGCTGGGAATCTCAATAGCTTTTGAGTTATTGTAGAAAGCCACTTCTGATAAGATGAACAAATTCATGCTTAAAATATGTTTAAAAATAAATATTTTTTGTTTTACATTACGTTACTGAGAATATAGAAAACGGCTTCATCGTCTACATATATTTTGAGATACACGACAGCGGAATTTAATAATTTTAATTTTTAATTTTATTACTTTTAACTATTAATTTTATTACCTTTAACGTTGTAACATATATCGCTCATTTGCTGCAATATAGCAAGTGAAAAAAAAAAAAAAAAATAATAAAATAAACCCTCAAGTAGCAGAGAATTGCCAAAATAAATATTACATTGAAAGTTTAACGAATAATGAGCACACAAATTTTTCGCCATGAAGAGCAGCGAAAGATATTAATCCACCAGTAGAGGCACAAAATCCTTTAAGGAATATTGACGGTGCCTGGGCCCGTAGTGCAGAAGATAAAGCCAATTTGTTTGTATGTTATTTTAGCTACATTTAACTATTATGACATAATTGTTGTTAGCCCAGAAGATATTAATACAATCATCATAAAAAATATAAATGTAAAAAAAATATCCTGGGCTTGATCTATTAACACTATCAGTGATTAAAAATCTACCCAACCTACCCTAGGAAAATATTTAATTGTGCTATTTTCCTATAGACCTATTAGCCTACTTCCTTGTTATTCGAGAAGTATTGGAAAAGAAAATCATGGCATTCTTAAATGATAGAAATATCGTCCCGGCTCTTCAGTTTAGTTTTCGTGAAAAACACGGAACCATTGAACAAGTAAATCGTCTAACTTTACAGATAACTAATTCTTTTGAACTAAGGAAATATTGTTCTGATATTTTTCGACAAAATATGGCACAAAGATATAATATATAAAATTAAATGTTTTCTAGCACCATGTACCCACAAATTGCTGGAATCTTATCTATCTGACAGTCTATTTAGAGTAAAGTATAATGCCTTTGTGACAGAAGAATTTGAGATAAAAGCAAGTGTTCCACGGAAAAGTGTTCTTAGACTTATACTCTTTTTAATTTACACCTCTGACTTGCCTACATGCGATGTACTGACTATATCTACATTTGCTGATGATACAGCAATAATCAGTTCTCATGAAAATCCACACATAACATCTAGTCAACTAGATATTTACCTCCGACATGTGGAGGCATGGTTAGAAAATTGGTGAATACGGATTAATTATGTTATGTTCAGCCTAAGAAGAGCAAACTGTCTGCGTTAATGGTATAAGTATACCACAGTCAGATCATGTCACATACCTTGGTATTCATTTGGATAGGCGTCATCATATAGAAATCAATCAATCATAAGAAGATTTTATATAACAAGTACTCAAAGTTCTTCCATTATAATTAACGATTATTTTTTGAATTGTATTTTACTGATTTTATTATCTTTTAAAAAATTGTCACAGCATTTATTTTTTAGAAGGTTTAAAATTTTGCTTTGCAATTCTTGCAATTTATTTTTACAAAAAAGTACTTCACTGTATAGGGTTGATTTTTCGATTAATCGAAACCTAAAAGTCGATTTCGGTATAAAGTTGGGTGGTAAGAATCGACTACAAAATAATCTTTTTTCTAACAAAGTGAATCGATTTTCAACCATAATCGCTAGTGGAAAATATATCCGGAGACTTCAAAGCCATCCAAATCCACTCACTAGGCTCCTTGCTGAAGTCCAAACTTTCCCAAGGCTTCATAGAGCCGACCTACCACCCCGCTAATGAGAACGTGTTTAACATCTTTGCTCTCTGAAGAGAGTAAATAGTTTTAATTTTAGTTTTTAAGATTTCAATACTTACTGTGAGGCCTACTAAAGGCAGATTGAGTAAATATAAAGTAAAAAAATAAAAAAATTTCTGCAACAACGTCATAACTTAAAAAATCTATTTTTCAGCAGTCGCATTTTTAGTTTTTAAGTTGATATATATTTTTAAAAAAATTAAAGAAAAAAATTTTTAATGAAAAGTACAACGGTGAAATTTAATCACTTCTCTAGGAAATTTTACAATGTTGACTAGAAAATAGCCAAAGCACAAATAAAATAATACGATGTTGCAAGGAATACCCTACAGATTGTAAAATATCGACAAAATAGTGATTCCGCATGAAATATAAAAAGCTTGTACACAAGTCCAGTTAATAAAACACATTTACTATGCACTAGTGATGTTAACTCGAAATTTTCGTTTTTGGAGTTATGACGTTGCTGCAGAAAATGAGCGCTATATAATATTCTAAATCGCGAACCATCGCGGAAATCTTCGTGATGAGGTTAAAATTAATGTTTTTACTAAATTTAATTAAATTTGGATGATTTGTAGAAGCAAGTGGCAAGTGGTATGATTATAAACGAAACAATATAAATTAAAATAAATATTTCGTATTTATTATGAGATTTTTTGTAATAATTCATAAACTATTGCGAGTCCCAGCATGCCACTTATCAAGGGTATAGAAAACATTTTCGCTATTGGCATATATTTAAAACAAAATTTTAAATTGCCATTTTTTTAGACATTTATCCGCGAACTTTACTAAAATTATGCATTTATTTAAAGACATGTATTTCTGTGGTACTTTTTCGTGTGTCACTTGAATAAGGAATATTTTAAAACTAAGCAGACTGTAATTTATTTTTAAATTTTAGGTTTTAAAAATGAAAGTTATCATCTTCTAGCATTCAATTAGAATTTTTTAGAAATAACCTCAAAAATGCGATTTTGCATCGACTTGTATAATGGCTCTAAGTAATTTAGCGAAATTGAACTCCATGCTTCCGTTATTGCATCCTTTAAGAATTCTATCATCTCAAATTGTTTTCCTCCTTTATAAACTTTTCTTGCAATCCAATCCCAGACATCCCAGACATTTTCCATTGGATTCAGGTCTGGTGAATATGGGGGCTAATCCAAAAATTGAATTGTTGATTAATCCATTAATCCATTGTTTTACTGCTCTGGCGGTATGAATCGGAGCGTTGTCGTGTTGTTACGTCCATGGTATGGGTCCAAAGGAATCATTAAATTTTGGAAATGCTTCCTCCAGAATGTTTTTGTAAGTCGTTGCAGTAATTTTGTTGGATACAAAAACCAATTCTATGGTACCATAATACGAAATGGCACCCCATACAATTATTCCGCCCTCTCGGCTGTGTCTGCGGCTCAAAAATAATTCCTCCTTATTTAAGTCATGGAAGTAATAGTTGTACTCGTCGGGACCATTAATATTAAACTTTTTTTCATCGGAAAATACAACTTTAAACCATTTGTCGGACCATGTCATTGTATTTTTGGCAAACTGTAGACGTTGTGATTTGCGTTTTTCATTAAGTGGTGGTTTTTTGCAATTTTCGTCGGACTATGTATGGGCACGGCTTTAGAATACGGTGCACTGTTCTTAGACTGGCACTGACTCCACTTTTTTTCTCGTATTTTTGATAAATGGCAGAATTTGATGAAATTCTAAGAATTTTTCGTCTTTCTTTTGGAGTTGTTGCCACTTTCATCCGCCCTTTCATGTTTTTTCCATATCTTTCCACGTTATTTAAATAATTGTACACAACTGTCTTTCCTCTATTAATGTTTTTGGCTATTTTGACCAGATTCTGACCCTGAGATTTCAAAATCAGAATTTTTTCTTTTTCAGAGTTATTAAGAGCCTTACCACGTCCCATTTTGAATAAAAACTATTTAAAAACTATCAAATTAAAAATTCTCTAGATGCATTTATTTAAAGACATGGGGGCTAGGTGAAATAATGGACCGATCATAACCAATTTCAATAGGCTTCGTGCTTAGGTCAATGAAAGTCCTATGTGCCAAATTTCATTGAATTATCTTTTCTGTGCGTTACACAAACACATAATACCCCAACCACCTATGGTGATGTAGGATATAAAAACTAATAAAATGGCTCAGAAATACTGCGATATATATAAAAAAAACCTGGACCCAGAAAGTGGAAAATTGAGACAGTTAAAATTTCAAATGCAAATAACTCGAAAAATAACATAAGTAAGCATGCTTTTTTATAGGACTTATAAGGCTTTAAGAAGATTTAAAACTATTTGAAATCGGATAAGAATTCTGTGCACTGTGCACTTTTTAAATTATATAAGAATACTCGTATACACTCAATGACAATTTTATTTATTTATGTGATATAGAGTATTTATTATTATTATTTTTTTTATCTTTTCATTTAATAATAATTATTATTTGTATTTTATATTCCACAACTCTTTAAAGAATCATAAACAAGAATTATGAAAACATAGCAAGAGAAAAAAGGTGATAAGGAAAAGAAAACGAAGAAGTAAAAAATAAACAGAATTTTATATTTAAAAGCTGACTTTTGTTTGTATCACGACATTGGCATGAACTATACTTGTAGATTAGTTACCACCGCCACCACCACTACATGCCAATGTCCAAACCAAGTTTTTTTTAGTGGAATTTTTATTTATTTATTTTATTTATTTTCTTTTGCTCTAACAATTTAGAAGACCTAGCGACAAATAACGTATCTCTACTAATAAAAATTGAGAGATTTACTCAATTCAGTTAGTTGCACCAATAAGCCTGACTCTAAGCGAGAAAATTGAAATTTAAGTTTCATGGCAGAGTATGAAAACAAGCTTAATAATGTTGCCAGAGCAAAATATAAAAAGCCAGTTAAACTCTTCTATAAAGTTTAAAAAACAATTCAGTTGTCTGCGAAACGGTGAAGAAAAAAGACGTATAAAACGGAAAAAACTGTGAAAATTAAAATAAACAGATAGAAGTTCTAAAACCCAAAACAATTTCAGAAAACAATTTATTTAAAAAATGTACTAAATTTTTTATTTTGTTTGAAAAATGTGAATTGAATTGCAAACAAAAATAAATAAAAAAGTAATATATTTTCACTCAAATATTTATAACAAAAGTGTTTTTTTATATTAATTATGCCAAATTAAAAATAATTGAGAATAAAAAACCAAAAATCATTTGGAAAAAATATGTTTTTCCTTTGATATTGTACGGAAATTCGCATGACTGTGTTTTTTTTTTTTTTTTGTATTATTTTTACGGTTACTATACTATTTCCGTTGATTGAATAGTTTAAAAACATAATAAATTAAAAATAAAATAAATCAACACAAATAAACTTACATAGATACTGCACACAAATGCATAAAATTCACTCATACTTGCAAAGATTTGTAAATTTAATTTAGCCATTTTTATTGTATTTTTAATTTTTAGCTTTATCTTTATGTTATTTTGTATAAACGCGATCACGAAAGTATCTCTATAAATACGTTTGTTTTAATTTTTGTCATAATTTTGTTGCTGTTTTTATTGTTTGTTGAATGCATCAGAAAACTTTAAAGAATAAATTCATTTGTTTAAAATGATTTTTCAATTAAACTTCTCTGAGTCAATTAAAAATTGTGTTTAATTAAAAAAAGTTTATTTTCAATGTAAATATATTTCATATTTATTTTTTTTTTATTCTTAAATTAATGATTTGAAAATTAATTCTTGAAACGTTAATTATTGATTTAATAAATATTATAATGATTCTGGATAAAAAAGTAAATATATTTATTATTTTTGATCCAAATGGCTGTCTAAAATTATAATTAACTAAATTAATTTTTTGTTAACTCCAAAATATCACAAGTAATTAAAATTAAAAGGAATTCACCTATTTAAAACTCTGATATACACAATTGATTTGCAAAGATTGATAGTAGTAAATGTACGGTTTTTGTCTTTTGTTTTAAATGTTTTTATTTTATTTTTTTAATTTTGTATGGAAGGTTTGCCAAACGTAACGAACAAGTTTTTTTTTTTTTTTTGTTTTTTTTTTTTTTTGTTTCTTAAAAGTATCTTATCGGATGGTGGAAAAAAAAAAACTGAAATGCATTTAAAACTGGGTTTTTCTTCTCTCGTACTGATCGAACACAAAATATTACAGGTATAAAATCAATATTAAGAAAAAGATTTTAACTTAAAGTTACTATATGGTATACATAAATGTAAACAAATACTTTAACTGAAACATATAATCAGATAAGTTGTCAAAAAAAAAAAAAAAAAAAAAAATCCGAGTTAAAAAACATACATATTGTCTTCTCGTATACATACACATAGAAATGAACAAAATTAATACAAACAAAAATAAAATTAAAAAATGTTTGTGTGTTACCAAGGGATAAAACCCGTCATACTTACTCTCACCGCACTTAGCATTCAATCAGTCAGTCAGTCATAATCTTAACCAAGAGACAAACGAACGAACGCACAATGCAGTAGAAATGATAAAAATGGAGATTAACTCAGGACTCCAAAAAAATTTTAACAAAAAATGCGTAATTATGCTTCTAAATATTTATGTTTAACAACTTTATTGTAAATAAACTACTTTTTATGAAATAAAACGCAAAAATTTAACTTGAAAAATTTCGATTTTCAGTTTTTACCACTGCGATTAAAAATTACAAAAAATCTTTGACGGCGCACAACACGGAGAGTGAAAAAAATTAAAGATTTTTTTAACAGATAATTATGCTTTATTTTATTTATTTTTACCTAGAATCAATTAATTTTCTCAATTTCACCTTAAACGCGTGTTTTTAGCAATCTTCGATTAACAGAACCTCTTCTGAAGTTTTGGGTTTTTAATTAGTTAAAACAAAACAATATTTATTTTTTTAATATTAAAAAATATTTAAAATTTAGAAAATAAAATGAAAACAAATCAGCCATCAACTATCAGCTGATAAGTTGTCACACCAACAACTATAACAAATTTGTGTTTTAATTTAACTCATAACAATAGTGAAAAAATGAATCGTACTCGTATTCGTATATTTAAATGTATGTGTTTATGAAGTCTAAAGGAAACATTGAAAATAAAAACATTTTGTGATATGATATTATTTATGAGTAAAAAAATTTATTCAACAACAATTTGTGATTTACTATTGAAATAATTAAGAAATAAGAAAAAATTGCATAAAAGTGAGAAAAATACTATTAATATCCAAATAACAAGAAAAAATTATAATAATATTAATAAAGCGCTAAAATTAAAATATAATAATAAAAAATTATATACAAAAACATTGTTGCAACAATATGTTTAAAATTTATTTATTTGTTGGGTTTCTTAATACAACTGCAGCAGCAACATTGAATAGTGCTTAATACAAAAACAAAGGTTTTTACTTTCAACATTTATTTGTATTTGTTTTGTTGCATTCCAGTATTATACCTCATCACCAACATATACAATTCCATTATTCTTTAAAAGAAACCAAGGTGAGTTATTACTGAATTTTTATTTATTTATTTATTTTTTCTTTTTCATTTTTTTCTGTCTGAGGTTACATCAAAGGTCTAAATAATAAATGCACCCACCCACCACAATTACAAGTTCTTTTAAAAGATTAAAATTTGAATTTGCTGTTCTTAAAATTTTTTGCTTTAGCAAGCAAATATCATTTTTATATTTTATGAACCGTATAAAAAATAAAAAAAGATACAAATTCTATAGATATAAAAAATTACATAAATTATATTATTGCTTTCTTTCTTATAGTAAAATCTTTTGATACTTGAGTGTATTTATTATTTTATCCTTCAGTGTATGAAACCAACGACAATTTATTTATTTTTTTAATAAATAGCGAACGCTTTTTTGCCAATGTTTCTGTTTTATTATTTTATTTTATACAAAAAAAAAAAAAAAAAAAAAAAAAAAAAAAATCGTATACAAAATACAACACAAGAACATATGAAAATATATATGCAATTATGTATGTATGCATGAGTTCGCATAAATATGTATACGTACATACTACTTTATGAAACTTCTATTGAAAATGAAATTTGTTTTTATTATTATATTATAAAATATATATTCATCCATATACAAAGTATCTTTTGTAAATAAATACTCATACATATGCATACAAATATTTAAGTATGTGTGTTGAGTTTCTAATGTCCGTATACTAGAAGTTTGATTGTTGGGAGTGTATTTATACAAGCTATTAATACGTTTGTAACGCATATATGCACATACAGATGTGCGCAAAATAATAGCTACATCTTATAAGATGATATTTAAGTTGCAATAGCTTTGAAAAATTCTTCAAAAATACTCCGAGTATTTTTCTTTTAGTAAACAATTTGATCTGGCAATGCCACTTCAACGAAAAATATGGCAAGTTTATGTATTCAAATTGATTTACATAACTATACGTTTTCGATTTAAATATCAAAAAATGTTGCTCGTAATAATATATAGTTAATTAATTTGTAATTTTTTTTTTATATTAAATCGAATTCTATTCTCGTTTTTTGTGCTTTTAATGGAATAGTGTTGGTCCTATTTATCGCATTGATAATAAAATGAAAGCAGATGGTTACAGGGACATATTGGAAAATTTTATGTTTAAATATACCGTAGATAATATGCCATTTACTTTGGAAATTCAAGCAATATAATGGCCCCAAACACATTTCGAGGTTAGTAAAGAACAGGTTCTCCCAGGATAATGTTGGTGTTTTAAGCTGTCCAAGACAATCTCCGGATCTAAATCCTATAGATAACTTGTGTAATGAATTTAAGAAAAGACTATCGAAAGAAGTTTTCAAATATAGAGATGAATTATAGGGGAAAACATAGAAAATATGGTACGATATTCCATTGGAAAGTTGAAGTTGATGTCTAGTATGCCCAAACGAATACAGAAAGTTGTCCAAAGTAAGGATGGATTGGATGTTTAACATTATCTAATAACTTTTTAACAAAAACTTAACAAGTTTTTAATTTATGTATTTCTCTTTTAAATGTATATACGAGTATTATAATGAGCAACAAAATTGTTTAAGTAATGCAATAGTCAAATTAACATATTTTGTTAGCTTTCTTTTTATTATCTTAATTGATAAAAATAAGAATTGACTGATATTTTACGTTTTTAATGAACAAAAACGTGTTTTTTTTTCTTTTTTATATAAAGCGAACTTAGGTGTATCTATTATATTGGGCAGATGTGTATATATGTTTTTATGAAATCGCAGCATAATTTTTGCAAACAAAAGACTTTTTAAAATTAAAAACGATGTTAACAGATATTTCTTTTATTTTTTTCCTGTTTTGAATTTTGGAATTCTTAGCTTAAAATCTTATGCAAAATACCATCACACATTAGACAAAATAATTTTCTGGTTTTATTTTGTGTTCCGATAACGTAGAAATACATTCACTAAGAAATAGTAACAGAATTATGGTATTCGAGAACAACTATCCTTTCTTAATTTTTTGATTCTATTGTACATATTTAATTAGATTGTACTTCTTGCATATCGGTGTCAAGAAATATATCGCCACCTCAGTATTATAAAATGTAGGAGAGATTTTGTAAATTCTATTTTTGTGGAAACACGTCCTATGTTAAAGGTGGTGAAGTTTTAGGGCTTCGACCATAAGTATTTCATTCTCGGAATTGTAAATAAGTAAACACAATACCGCTTGTCACTTTTACATGCTGTTTGTATTCCTCCAGTGACATAATACGATAACTTTAACCTGTAACCATAAAAGTTGTAATGGTGAGTCAGTGCCAACGAGATCTTTTATTGGAGAGCAATATCATTTCTCATCAATCAGTAAATAAAATTCCTAATTTCAGTATAAACATTTTGTTTTGAAATATTTTAACATAATGATAAAGTCCACATCAATCATCCAATGTTTTACCTTTTTCAACCATTATATATGAAAATGATTCCTTATTGTAGTAAATATGATATAAATAGACCTAGATTACCATTTTATATGATTTTACTAGAAAATAAACCCAAGTATTAAGTTTTGTTTAATAAGTTCTATTGAAGGTACTATTATTTTGATTTGGATTATGTCAGAGTTTTTTTTTTTCAAAAAACAGTTAATATTTTGTGAAATGTGAATATGAAAAAAGAACATATATAGAGAAACAAGACTTCAAATAACAAGTTTTAAAGTATTTGGGAAGAAAATATTTACATTTAAAAATATAACTGGCTTTGAGTAAAGGTTGGTCTTGTTCTGCTATTATTTTGACCGACTCTGTATGTATTTTATAACAACTCTTAGATGTCGTTATCATTTGACCATAATCGTAAATTTGAATTTTACACACAGAACTTTCTAGTTTATTTTTCCATGTTTTGTCCGTGTGTCTATATAACGTTTAGCGCAATCATTATTGTAGCTATACATATTGTAAGCGGTTTTTGTTAAAGTTTTATTGGTGTTTTTTTTTTTTAGATGTATTTTTAATCATAAACATTTTATTCATTACAATTTTTTTAAGTACTCATTGGTAGTGTAGAATTTTATCCGACAATTAATTGAATAACGAATGAAAAAAGTGTTAAAATGATTTTTATGATGTAATAATTCAAATTACAAAATCAATAGTTGTATGAATATTAACACATTTTTAAGCGGTTAAAGAATTGTTTCCACACTTTTACAACTCAGTACAAAGAAAAAATTAAGTTTCAAAGAAAATTCTTTACTTGATTTCTTTCTTCCATTTTATGTCTATTTAAAGTTAATAGAAAAAATAATTTCTAGCTATTTTTGAAGTTTTGAATTTTATGCAATCAGCTGTCACACTTAATGGTCAGCCAGAAGCTAGCCAACAAAATTTGAAGCGATTTTCTGTCTTTCTTTCTATAAATTCCCCGTAAATACGTGTATTTAAATATAAAAAGATAACGAACAATGACATTAAATAGAATTTAATATAATAGAATAATTGAAATAATTAACAACACTAACCGTGTACATTATTCACATTCATTGAAATGAGTATTACTTTCGCGTCTAAAAATTTCATCAGAATCAAAACATGAACGCTGTAACAATTTTTTTTTTATCTACTTATCTACTGTTTTTTACTTTTTTTTAAGTTTTTGTATTTGTTATTATTATTTCTTTTGGTTGTTATAAGGTCGACCGTTACGTTCTGTCTTCTATAAATTTTATGTAATATTATAAAATGTGACAATAGATGATAATAGTTTCTTATTTTTTAGAAGTATTTATCAACATACTTTATTTAAGATTTATTTATATTGATTACAAATGTTTTGAGAACATGCAAGAATTATCAATTAAAAGATTAGGAACAACTTTCTTCTTAAATCGAATACAACAATAGTAACTTGAATAAGATGTGTTGAAAATTTATCACAATTCTAGAATACATACAACATACTGACTTGAAAGAGCATCGCATATTTAGTATTAAATTTATGAAAACAGAAAGTGAACGAATATATTAAAAAAAAAAAAAAATGTGGCAGAAGGTATAAATACCGAAATATTGTCAAAATGATTTTAGAAATATAAAATTAAATTCTAAGTCATAAAATTAGTATGTGTACATACACGCAGAGAAAAAATTTTATTGAGCATTGTTAACGCAAAAAATATCATGTTTATATTATTACAGCAACCATATTATGGTTGAGGTAATCAAATATTATTTTTTCGTAAAAAAAATATTTTTGTGGTAAACATAAAATGTGTTTATCACAACCAATAATATGGTACTGGTCTACATTATTTTGTAATTGGGTAGAAGGGGACCATATTTTTTCTAAATGATATGTTTGCTGTAACAATGTGCATATGTATATTTTTTGCACTTATAATAAAAATTTATTTTTTTGGATGTTCCTTTTTTATTTTATTAATATAAAAAGATCTCTTATCTTGACTTGCAATTAATTGCATTCTTCAGGAGCTTAAAGCTTCATCACTTATGGTCGTTTATTTACTGTATCTGTCTTCCTTTTTAATGTCATAGTCACAAAGACAGATGACAACATTTGTCAAAATCTTTAAGAAAATATGTATGTTAATAGGATATTACACTTACGTATTAATAAAAACACAAAACGACATTCTAGAGTTTTTATTAATATTTTATACTTTAACACTTTTCCAGCATTTTAATAAATGTTGTTATAATTTCAACTGAGCTCAAATTATTTAATTGATTTTTAAATTTTATTTATTATATTAATAACAAAATATAAAAATAAATATTTACCTGCAAGTTAATATAATAGTCTATTTTTTATATCATTTATAAATATAAATTTTAATTATCTACTTATTTTTCGATTTGTGGTAGACCGTTTAATAAAATCAAATAAAGTTGAACACAAAATAATAGTTGAACTTATACTATAAAGTAAATTAAAATTCTGTAACAGATTTTGGCTAATGACTATAAACAGTTTTATTGCAATTATTTTTTTTATATTTTATTATTAATAGCAATTAAATATAAATGGGTCGATGGTATTTTCTCCATTTTTTTATTAAAGACATTTATTTAAACGAAATAATTCTACTAATTATTTACTAAAATTTTATACAAATTTTTTCTAATCTAAAAAATATTCTTGATTTTTTTATTAATAAAAAAAGAAAACAATTATTTTTTAATGATTGTTGCATCATGTATTCGCTTGCAAATTTATGATTTTAAATTAAGTAATTTACTGCTAAAATTATTTAGGTCATTGAACAAAAAGTAACAAGATCAAGTAGAACTATAAGTTTTATTCGATATTGATCAAATAACTCCACAAAAATTTAACATACGAAGGAAGTTATTACAGTTATTGAAAATAATAAAAGAAAAGTTTTTGCTTTAATATTATTTATCAATTAATGAAAAGAATCAATAATCTATACAAAGTAGTAAAAAAAAAAAAAAAACATTATTAAATGTCAAATCATTGATATATGTATATACATAAGTATTATATTGCCATATAATTTTAAGATTACCCTCGTTATAACATTTATATTTATTTTAAATAAATAAAACTTAAATAGTTGTAAACACTGAAATTTGTTTATACATACAAACACACATGTTTATACACAATTATGTTTTAATAACATTTAAATTAATAAAAGTTTCTGTGTAATTAGAGTGTGCAACTTAGATATTGTTAACAAAAAAAAAATAAAAACAATAGTGAAGATACCAAAGAAGTTGAATGAACTTAAAGGCCAAGTTACAACTTAACTTAATCACATAATGTTAGTATTATTATACTACAATATTGCTTACGGACCGACTGACAGACAAACAAACATAAAAGTTAAATATAGTAAAATAAGAAAAAAAAACACACACACACACACACACACACACAAATAAAAGTAATGAAAATTTTCATCATACATTAAATACATTATATTAGATATTAATGCTAATATGTGTGTACATTTAGATGGCTCCGTCATAGAAAAGCAAAAAAAAAAAAAAAAAATTACTTACCTTCAACAGCTTTATTAAATCGTAGCTATGGTAAAATAACACAGTGCAACAGGAAAGAATGGCCTCAATAATTCCAACGCATCATAAAAGTGTAACAGTAGTCTAACAAAACCCCCAAAGGTCCTTCAAATTTAGTTCGAATTTTGATTTTATGGCCTCTTGAAGTTCGAATTTTTCCTTTTTCAATAAAATTGGAAATAAAAAACATTTTAATTATTTAATGCAAATGTTGTTATGTGTTGTTGTTATTTTATTGAATTCCACTATTATTATACTAAAATTTTGCTGGATGCCACACACCCTTTTTACGCTTATTTTATTCATAATATTTATTTATTTATTTATTTTCGTACAAAACAAGATTGAATCTTCTAAATTACAAGTTATAAAATGAAATACAAAATTAATTGATATAAAATTAGAACATAAAAGATATAGGTATAATTTAATTAGAAATTAAACTTATTTTTAATTAAACTAGAAGTAAAATTTGTACAATGATGATTTAAATTTATTTGCGTTGCTTATAATTTGTAGGAGTGTATTCCAGATACACTATAAACGCAATTAAAAAATGTTTTTCTTTGATGTATATTCTTTTTTCTTAACCAAAAACAATGTTTTGTTGTTACAATAACTTCGATATAAAGGTACTTTTTAATGTAATAAATATTTGTTTCTTGCTTTTGTTATTTTCTTTAATTTAGCAGTCAGAACATATTGGTGGTCATTTTAGTTGAATATTCCTATAAACGCAGTCGAGAAAAATTTTTCTAAAAAATTATTGCAAATAAGATATTGAAAAATTTAACGGTTTTAGTTGTTTGTTTCACTTGAGGTAAATTTATGATGACATCTCTGTTTTCTAGAAATATTTCAATTTTTCGTGATCAGGGCTGTTCTAACAGAATAATTGGACGAAAAGTTAACCGTTCGGAAGGAGTTATTCGGGGCTTTCTTGAGAAAGGGTAGAAATACGGAGAGCGGAAACCAACAAAGGCAATCAAAAATTAACAAAAAGGCAAATTAATAAAATAAAAGAAAAAGCCACCCGCAATAAATTAAATGCTACATAAATAAAAAATAAACTTGACCTTCCATGTTACACACACTTTGCGAACAGATAGTAACAAGAAATGGAAGAAAATTTCCGCGCAAGTACATGAAATGGACAGAAGAGTGGAATAAAGTAATCTTTTCTGATGAAAAGAAATTCAATTTGGACGGCCCCGATTCATATTCTTGCTATTGGCACGATTTGAGGACTAACGAAATTCGTATGTCGAAACGCAATTTCGGTGGGGAGATTGTTATGGTTTTCTGCTGCAGGAAAATCAAAAATAAAAATAAAATATGTTTTGTTCCAACTAAAATGTTCAGTGCAATTTGAAATGAACTGTTATAATGATGCTTTTCTCTCATTTATGGATGAAAAAATGGATTAAGTTTGCGTATTCCAACAGGATAACGTTGCAATCCATATCTTAAACCAATCTAAATCGTGGTTTAATGAACATAGTATTCCACTATTGGACTGGCCGGCTTGCAGTTCCCATTTAAATCCAATTTTAGAATCTGTGGGATACATGACCCGTAAAGTTTACGCAAGAAATGCACAGAATGAAACCATAATGACATTAACGGAGTTAAAACAAAAAATTAAGCAAGTCTGGAAAGAAATTGACAGTGAGTTTCTTCAAATTATTAGTCGAATCAATGCCAGACTGACGTTTTGAAATTATCCAAAACAAAGGTTCATCAAAACATTATTAATAATGTTAAATTGGTTCATTAGTTGAAGTACTGACATAGGAAAATCCACAAAAGATGACATTAAACTACTAAAATTATAATGAAACAAATTTAATGCACATTTTAAGTTTTCTGCTATTAATTTTTTAAGTGAAGTTATTAAATAATGTAAAAAATTAATTAATTTATTTATTCTTTAGCGCTTAAAGGAATATTCTTTTTTGACATGAATTTATGTTTAAACTACTAAGCCAATTAAAATGAAACTTGCCACGCCCACTTTTTGAAAAAAAATGTTTCTTTGCTTCTAAGAAAACAAATTAAAAATTAATTAAAATGTTGATGACAGTGATAAAAAAATGTCACAGTGCGATAAAACTGGGTGAAAAAGTAGCGTGGTACCCATACAAAGTTTTATAATATACAGTATTTTCTATTCTTTCTGTGTATAAAATTTGATATGTTATTTCTTAGTAGCATCGAGAAAATACTTACATTTAAGTTCATAATTATCTCCAAAAAATACTTGATATATGTGCTAAATTCAATTAGAACTTTCAAAAAAAAAAAAAAGAAATGTTTACAATAATGGGTGTGACATTTTTATTTATATTACCCATAAATACACTTTAAATTGCTGATTCAAATGTTTTTTATTTTCACACATAATGAAAAAAGTGCTACAAAATATCCGAAGTTTAAGAGTCCATATATTCTAAATTTGAACTAATTTTTTTATTAATCTAATGGTATACTTTCATTTCACGTTAGAATCGTTAAGGTAATGTACAATGACCCAAAATTTGTCGCATAGTGTAATCCGTAAAATATTTGATATAAGAAAAAAAATTTTTTTTTAATTAATTTTTTCTGGTAACTTTCATTAATTTTTTGAAACTATTCTAATTAACAAATAATAAATTTTATTTCACAATAATTTGAATGCAAATATTTGATAAACTTAGACCAAACTTATAAAAGCCGGTTTTTACAAACGATGTCGGTTTCGGTTTTTTCTAATTTTCGCTAAATGCATTATAAATGACAGATAGCTTAACTTGGACAACGTTTAAATTTTTGCTTTATAACTTTTATTGTAAGTATACATTAAAAATGAAATGTATTTATCATTGTTAATCATAATGTTGTATATGTATCAAATGAGCCTCATCAAAATCCGATCAGTTAAAATGTATTGGGCCTCATTCAACAAATGTTTAAAGAATACTAAAAGTTCAGAAGTACAAACATTACAGCAAAAAAGTTGGCGAATACACAGTAAAAGCTTCGCATAAAAGCTTACTTACTAGTTATATTGACACCAAAAATTAATTTTTGAAAGACTTATTTTCAAATACTAGGATTAGGAATAAAATGTTGAAGAAAGTTTATTAAAAATTTCAAATTAAAAAATAATAATAATTTCTCTTTAGTTATAAAGTGAGTAAAAAACTTTAATTTTGAAATTATGCGCATCAAAATTTATTATTTTTGCAACAGAAAACCGGTTTCTAAAAAAGTCGGTTTTTTGAATATTCTAATAAAAATTTGCCAACTCTAAGAAAAGTACGGTTTCTAAATTTGGTAAGTAATGTCTAATTACCAACTGTCCCAAATTTTAAAACATTTTTGTGATGGCATTATAATTTGAATTTTATTGGAAATGGTAACAAAAATTATGTATCTAAATTAACATTTTGGGAGCGATATGTTTTATTCAAAATCTTGATATTTTCTCATTAAATACTTCATAAAATGGTTATTTAGATATAATGCAGTCAAAATATTTCGTACATTTTTCTTTGACTGCCACCAAGAATTCGATCTACTGTTAACTCTGGCATGTCTCTAGAACAAGGTTTCCCAAACGCGGGTCCGTAGCAACATTCCAGGGGGTCCGCGACAGAGACCGAAAATGTGTGTCGTATTATTGAACATGATATATTTTTTTATTTTTCAGAACAGAAAAGATAATATTAAGATTGATCATAGGTTTTGAGTAATAGAATTTAAAATCCTTAATATAATAGCTTTTGAGTCTACTAGGTCTAAATAGAGCACCTTTTTAATTTTGACCCATTTTTTGATCATCAATAGGGCCCTTATATGAGAAAATGAATTTTTTCAAAATTTTCAAAATTCTATTTACTCAAAACCTATGATCATTTTTTGATCATCAATTGGATCATCATATAAAGATTTTTTGAGAAATAAAAATTTTTAAAAATATTTATTTTAAACACATATTTCTGAAATATAAGGTAGTTTAAAAATCATAGTTTTTAATTATATATTTTTTTTTATTCGAACATTTAAATTATAATCATTTTAATTAAAAAATATTACAAAAATGCTAACATTTTAAAAAATGTAAACAAAAGTGCAGCTAAATCTATTTTGTTAAATAAAAGTCATTACCATTTTTAAAAATGTTATTAAAATTGAAAATAATCAAATTCTGCTAAAATAACAGTCTTTGAGTGAGAGAACTGTTAGGTAACATAAAATTAAAAAACGTTGTTAACTTTCGTAGCTATCTTTACACCCTTACGAAGAATTACTGTTTTCTAAACCTTTGTCTATGACTTCCATAAGTGTACAGATGGAGCCGCATCATTGATAGGAAATATAATTCTTTAAGACTAAAGATTTAGGTACAGAACATAAGAAATTATTATTTCATACAATGACCGTTGGATTCTTAAGAAAAATGTGCTGAAGAGATTATACGAATTAAAAACAGAAGTAAACATTTTTCTTTTATACAAAAATGAATATCTTCATAAAAAATTTACAGAAAACTACTTTTATATATTACTTTGCTTATATTTAAACATTTTTCGAGACGTTAAATATATTAAATGAATTCGATTAAATAAGTCTTTTTTTCTTCATGGAAAAAACGTCTTTAATCCCCTCTACCAAAATATTCTTCATTTCCTCTGCTGAATGATATCTTGGATTCAAAAAGAATATATGAAAACCATAATAATATACTTGGATTTTTCCGATATTATCCGGAGCTTAAAACCAATTCTTGTCAAACCAGTTTACTTCATAATCCATTCAACATTGCTATTGATGATATGCCCTATAATTTTTTAAGAATAAGCAATAGAACTAAAAAATAATTCGTGTACCAAAGCTGACTTTGAATCTATGTTGGTTAAATATTTTTTGTTTTTCTTTGAATTCTAAGCACATATTCTCCATTAGACTGTGAATGTATCAACAACTCAATACTAATGTGTGCGCTCGAATAAAGCATAACACAAAAATTTCATAATAACTCTTACTGATTGATTGCAATATCTTCTAGAGCAGAGATTCCCACCTTTTCATACCACATGAAACCTTTTAAGAATTTTTGTTTTCTTGGACCCCTTGTCACATTTTGATTTTTGGTATATTAGAAATGAAAAATAATAAAAACTCAAAAGGTATTTGTTTTCAATTCATTTATTTATTAAATATAAAAACTATAAATTTGTTAAATCTCATAAAAAATTAAAAAGTATTAAATGTATTAAAATGTCTTCGTTTTTACTAACTTTTTAATATTGGAAGAAATTTCTAATCTTACTTCATTTTCCACTTCCAAACGTGATCTAAATATAGATGTTATGAACTAATTTCACACAAATATGTAGATACAAACTGTAGGAAAAGTTTTAACGCTTCATTCCTAACTAACGTGTAAACTTTGTAATATTTTAACCAAAAATAATAAAAAAAAGTTTTTAATTGAAATAATTATATACATATATATATATATATATATATATATATATATATATATATATATATATATATATTCCTACACAAATTTGGGTTATTTAAAAATGATTAAAAAGGAACTACAAAACATTAGGTCGTTTTTCATATGAAATATAACTCAAATTTGTGTAGGAATTTTGTGGGCGATTTTTCATTGGATCATTTTGTTGGTAGCTGTTCTGTGTTTTATTTAAAAACTTACCCTCGTATTCTGAACATTATGGCTAATGACAAAACTAGCGTATAACAATAAAAAAAGGCAATTTTCAATATACATATTGTTATAATTTTGCATTGTCACAAAGCCTCTTCTGATATTTTTTTTAAAGTCCAATTTAGCCTCTTTTTTTCTCATCGCCTGTCAACACTGGTTACTGCTAATAAGAGTGCAGATTAACATATGTATTTCAGTACTAAAATGTTAATTTAATCGTTTTATTCATTTATCACTTAAATCACATATTCCTAGGCTCCAAATGAACCAAACTGATAATTATTTATCCGTTTTGAAAGATTTTAAGAATTATAGCATTCATTTGTTACAGCATATTTTTAAACATTTTGGACCTTACAGCATATTTTCTCATATTTTCATGGAAGATCCTTATCTTAGAGAATATTTTAAATATTGAAATGTTATCAAGTTATTTTTACCATGAATAGTAGATAATTTAAAATTAAAAAAAAAATTTTTTTTCAGGCAAATTTCCCGATTTTAAGAACATTTTTCTGTGCATACACAGAAACAAGTAACCAATCACCAAATATATTAGTAAATAATTTCAATTAAAAACTTTTTTTAAATTTGCACCTCTCACCAAACGATTATATCAATTACTAAAAACTGTAAAATATGAAAAACAAAAAAATTTTCCAATTAAAAAATTTATCAAATCAATCAAGTAGATGATCGAATGAATTAATAATTTAAGTGAGAAATAAAATGTTACTTAAATTTTATTTTTATTATATATTTACTTGAATATATTTATTAAATTTAAATGCAAAATGAAACAACTTTATTAATTGAAAAATAAACAACCGTCGTATATAGGTGCTAATAAAACTAATCAATAAAAGAAAATAAACAACTTTACACAAAGGAATTTTTGCCTGCTTGCTCCCTTTATTTATTCAGTTTAAATGTAGATTCGTGTTGTTGCTGCTTTTTTCTTTGAATTGTTAAAAAATTTAGATTCATTGGCAATATGACGGTCTTAATGACGAAAACTGTCTGCTGTCAAGTGTGACTCATAATTTTTTCTTGTATATATTTTTAGTATTTTGTTTCTGCTGCAATATTGTTTTTCTTCATTGATTTTATTTTTTATTTTTTTTTTTTTTTTTTATGAAATTACAAATTGGTCACAGTTACTTTTTGTATAAAAAATTTATTATGGAGAGAATAATGTAGGCTTGAACGAAATATATATGACGTAAAATCAATGTAAAATCATGTGAATAATGAAAGAAGTTTATACCAATACCTCATTAGACAATATTATATGATATTCTATTTGACAGCCATTAATTAAGGTAGACTCATGTGAGCATTATGACAAGTGTACGTAAAAAAATCATTCAGATGTATTGATGACAACACTGTTATTTATTGTAATTATTGACATATGTACTTATGTAGACATCTGCTAAAAGTATAAACGTAAAAAAGATTACGTACTAATTAGTGTGACCAGACGTAAAAATTTGCTTCAGTTAAATCGTGTTTAAAATAAAGCTAAAAAATTCTAAAAAATTATTTAAAATTGCAAAAAATAATGCCAAATTAAGAAAATACTTTTTTTCTTGCCTTAATTTTACATAATTTTGTGCTTATATAGTTATAAAAACAGAATCGGTTGTATGAACAGAAGAAAAAAGAGAAGAAAATAAGTAGAATAATAAGAACATTGATTGTTAAACCTAAAAAGTTATAATCAGCTATATGGAAGCGTAACTCAACATTTTATGCTCCTATCTGCTGCCACCAAGTCATCCAATTCACAAGATGAAGCCTACTATATTCTGTAGTTTGCAGCTAGATACATATCCAGTATCCAGTAACCTATGGTTAGTTCTGTTCAAGATCCATTCCTTTAATAACTTCAAGTTCATGCTAAAATGATATTTATTTGAGAATAACAAAGTTAGTTTATAAACTAAATACTTCAATGAATATACTACCATTTCAAAGAAATCTGTTTCAAAACAATGAAAACATTTAATTTTTGTTTTTATTAAATTCATTAAAAGGACTAAATGATCTATTCACCTAATTACAATTATATTACTTAATTAAAAATACATTCTTCAATGTCTATATTTTACTCGCTCATTCTAATTAATTCTGATAACATTTAAGTAATACTCGTATATTATATGATTACGAAACACTGATACACGAAAAGTACTATCATGGAGTCGTATATGCTAAATAATATGCGAAATGCTATATGAAAAATTTGTTGCTAAATCGGAGTAAAAATACTAAATTTAGCTGCAAAAATACTAAAATGATCACACTTGTATTAATAATATAAAACATTTGCATCATGTGGACTACAAAGCGTTAAAAAACTAAAAAATTTTTATTTTAATTAAAAATTTTATATATTACCAAGAAAAAACAAACAAAACGAAAAATTCTATACAAAATAACAATAATAATAAAAACAAATTACACATACGTTTACCCAACTATTTACATTTAACTTTTCTCCTAACTTTGTTAAAAATTGTTTTGAGTCACGTAAAATTTGATTGTTTTCAAAGGGTGCTATATACATTGGAGGGTTCTGTTGAAAACATTTTTGTAGGAAGACCACTCAAACGAAGCATATTGATGAGCTCAATACAGGAAAAATAATAAAAAAAATTAAAAATTAATTTTCAGTTCAATACCAGCGAACGAAAAAGCTTCTAATTATTTTTTTCACGATTCGGCTCGTTTTTAATTTTGAAATCATCTCCGTGATACCTCTCAGAAAAGTATAAAATCATTATATGTTCTTAAGAAAACTTGTTTTGGAGAAAAAAGAGTGTAGAGATTTTTTGGTAAAAAAAAAAAAAATCTTTTAGTTTTGACTTTAAGTTGTAGGTGATAAATAGCACATGTAAGCATAGGGTCACAGGTCTTATCAAGAACTTTAAGAAGATATAAAGGTCGAGTATGAAAGAAAAATATTGCAAGCGGTTAAAAATTTCTATGTCAAAGTTATCCTACTTTGAGGGACTGTTGGATCCCCCTTCTAAACCTAAAATTGTACACTCCTCTGCTATGTTCATGTGAAATTTTATGTAAATCCAACTACCGATTAAAAGTTATAGATTTATTTCCAAAAAGTTTTGATTCTGCCTCACTGTGTATTGTAGTGAAATAAAAAAAGTTTAATGTAAATAAAATAAATTTTTGTTATATAATATTTTTCAGAAAACACAAATCCTCTTATTAACAACTTTTGATTTTAGGCCTTCAAAAAAATTAAGTTCGAGTTAATCATTCCGTGCAAGGGGCGCGAAAGTTATAGCGGTTTTAAGTTGAACATAACAAATTTTTACAAACTAAAAGTTTATGTATAATTATGCTGAAAATTACGCCCAATATCAAACCTACTGAGCTATTCAAATCAAATTAATGATGTTTGATAGTAAAATTTTTTAAATATTCTTTATATTTAAAATCGCGATTTTTAAAAATTTTAAAAATCTAAGTTGTTTCTCCATATATTATACGAAAATATATATCATAAGAGTTTATTACAAAGAAATGCTGTTCAATATTGTGATCCTTTTTAACCCAAGTAAATTTTGTTTGGTCCGTAAAATTAATTTTATATTTTAAATTACGCCAATTATGGTCAATTTCGTGCTGCCCATGCAATGTGACTTAAGGCCATGATTCACTATCCTACATATTCATCTTATTCCGTTAGTGAAAAATCTGACAGAATTCTATTACACTAAAAAAAAAAAAAAAATCGCAAGATAATGTGTTGTAGGTGCCACACTATCACACAAATAAAGCATACATTATTGTTTTCTTATTAGCTGCTCCATAAAATGCAACTATGATCGCATAGCAAAACTTATTGTATGAACTTTTTCAAAAAACAAAAGCAAATAGGACAGACTTGTTAAAAATCTGTTACATATGTTCACTTCCAATCCACACTATCATACCTTTTGAACATTTTTTGACAGATCTAACGACTAAATGAGATAGTGCCTTTAGCAAAATCTATTTTGACGAAAGTGTCCCGTTTTCAAATCTCAATGATTTAAATTTAATATCCCGATTAATTATATTCATCTACATATCCAAGATTTGTACAAATTGCAATTTGCTATATAAAAATACAAAAACAAATAATACAATTTTTGTGTAATAAAAAAAAAAAAAAAATCTTATTAATGCTCCTCCAATTTTATTGTGTAAAATAATAAAAAACTGGATTCACGCAACAATCCGCGCTATTCTATTAAAAACTGTAAATATGCCTCGCAAAAACAGTTTTTTAAATTTTTGCTCATGTTTTCCAAAGAGATGTGGCGCAAAATACGCATAATTACAACAAATACAAGTACCTGTTTCAAATTTTTTATTCCGTTAAGGGGCGCACAGACCCTGCTCAAAAAACTCACAAATTTTAAAAATTTTGTCATCCCCCTGTAGTTTATGATCAAAAAGTGGAAAAAAGTTAAGTAATTTTTTGCCTTATTTCTAATTTTTCGAATTTTAAACAACAATGGTGCTAACATTTTGCAATCTATTAGTACCAAGTCTTGTGAGTTCAACTTATTAAGGATTTAAGTCAGTTTAAGCTAGGTTTAAAATTTTTGATAATGACCCATCAACCTTTCAAATGTTTTTTTTTTTTATCAATTTTTAAATGTTATAGATCCTGGTTTTTCTAAAACAAAACTTCGAAAATTCGTGGAAAATAAAATAATCAAAATAAAAATGACGGTTAAATACAAAAACAACCCCTACGAGCTTAGAACATTTAAATATTTTTTCTCTCTCCTAAAATTCTTTAAAGAAGAGAGGGCGAATAAAACTCTGAGTGACTGTAATAATTCTCTTCCGTTTTGGGATTTTTTATATTGATTCCAGTTTGACGATTTTTTCGTTCTACAGTTTTTCCCGATTTGCATTTTTTAGAATTTTTAGAGTTTGGCTATTTTTATTTTGGCGTGTTTTTTCGTTTAGGCGATTTTGTTCTTTTTGATGTTTTTTTATTCTGGCGTTTTTTATTTCATTTTGGCGATACTTTTTTAATTTTGGGAATTTTTTATTTTTACGTTTGTCGACTGTTATTTAAGCGTTTTTTTAATTTTATTTTGAAGTTTTAGCAATTTTTTTATTTTGTCATTATCTCTTTCAACAATTTTTTTGGATTTTTGTGGCGTTTTTTTTTTCATTGTACATTTTTTTAGTTTTAGTGTTTTTTTTTTTTTTTTTTTTGTTTTGGCAACTCTTTAATTTTCACGATTTTTTTCATTTGGCGTCTTTTTCATATCTTCTTATTTTGTCACGTTTTTCTTTCTGTTTTTTCCTCTTTGCGACTTTTTTTTATTATAGGCTTTTTTGTGTTTTGTTTTGTCTTGGAAATTTTTCGTTTTGACCATTTTTTCATTTTGGAGATTTATATTTGTTATTCTTATTTTCAATAAAAGTCAGAAAATGACTTTTATTTATGCTCCAAAAAAAAAAAAAAAAAAAAAAAAAAAAATATATTACATAATAACTGCTATTTTGCTCAAAAAATATGAAAGTGAAAATATAATAATACTCTAATTTTTATGATAAAAGTTCTAACAGTTAACTGTCCCCGATTTTAAATATCCAAAATAAAAGAACAATAAAATGAGCTCATCTTGATAAAGCAAGTAAAATAATTAATTTTACATAAAATTGTGCATTTGGTAAAATAAAAAGAAACGGTATAAAGACAAAAAAAAAAAAAAACACATTTCAAAATCAACTCTTGTTTTGTTTCGCAATGCAAAATCGATAAGACTCAGAAAGAAAAATAAAGCAATTCGAAGTATTAAACTTTTCTTTTCTTACATATCTCCCAGGTAAAATAAAAAAGTCTAACTCAATGCTGTTATATCATTACAACTTGTCTAGTTTGTTTTCTGTGTAGAAATAATAACAATGTCACTGCTTTGAAACGATCTTATAAATCTAAGAAAAAATACTTTTCTAACGGTATATTTTTTTTTTATTAAAATCGGATATATAGTATGAGCGTAAAAGGGATAACGAAAAATGTGTTTACCTATTAATTATATAGATTTGTGGTCTTCTTCAATTAATGCTTTTGTTTTATTGTGGAACTTTTTATACAATTTAACATCAGCCATTTAATTGAATTATATATATGTAAATCACGTCACATATTCCGAAATATGTACGGTCTTTTTAATGCTCACTAATATTGACATCTCCATGAGAATATCTAAACCTGTCCATAATAGAAATTCTAATCGTACAAACTATTTAGCAGAAACCAGAAGCGACTTTAGTATGTTTAAGTTTCTAAGGTTATATGCACTATATTCTAGTCCATCTAATGTAAAGGATGTTGAGTTTGCCTGTTGAATATTACTAAAAATTAAAAAGAAAAAACCAAATAGTTTAATGTTAATAATTTTTAATCTAATGACATTCCTGCGTGAACTTTTCAATAATAAAAGAAATTGCATTTTTTTGTTAATATGCCCTTGGGTAACACTCATATCATTTTTTATTATATAAAAGAATAGTTTTTATTTATTATAAAAATGTAAAACTACAATCATCCGTAGCAACCTTTCAAGTTAAGATTATAAGATTATTTATGATGATATTATATGGAAGAATAATAATGATGATAAAAAAAGGAAGGAGTAGCTGAACTGTTGATGCAAAATCCAAAGAAAAATGAAGATGAAGAAGAAAGAGAAGTTTTTTAAGATACGAGTACAAACCAACCCAACACTTTCGGTTTAGGTTTACTGACCTTTCAACATTTCTACATACATACGTACATATATATATACATATATATATACATATATATATACATATATATATACATATATATATATATATATATATATATATATATATATATATATATATATATATGTATGTATATCTAATGTATGTATTGAACACAAGTAACTGAGTGAGTTAGTAAGAATATCTGTTGGTATGTATATGTGACGAACACAAAAATCTATTGTGCTAAAAAAATATATATATTTATACAAACACATATAACATACATACATATACATACATTTGCACAAAATAAATTAAAAAAATATGTATGTATTATGAATTTTAGCTAGATTTTGAAAACTTTAACTTTAAAACAAAATATTGTCTTCGCAACAGAAGAAACCCAAGAAAAAAGAAAAAAAAAAAAAATAAAGAAACCAAAAAGAGTGAACTAAATTGAAAACTATACGCAAACAGAAAAGAAGAAGAAATGAGAAAAAAAAACACTTACATCTAACAATGTAATGTGAAGATACTTTTTACATTTTATATTTGTGCAGATCAAAATATACATATGTATCTAGTTACATAAATATCAAAAACATGCATATATAACCATACCCTGCAAGCATTTAGTGAAGTCTTTTCGAAATAGCTCACTTCTTCTCCACTTTTAGAAGATTTCTCTCAATTTTCCAACAACAAAATATATTGGTATACGAATTGAATCTTCTAAACGTAACTTCTTTAATCACTATTAGAAGTTGTTTGGATAACAGTTACAGTTATCAAAAAACGAAAACACTATTTTTCAATACCTTTTCTAGCATTTGGAAGATTGTTTTTTATCAATCCACATAATCTGTCGAATTTGGCACTCTAAGATGATTAATAGTAGAACGTGCAAAACTTTACAAAAACAACACACATTAGGTTTGAAATAGTATCATAAAATCATGATTTTGGCGATTGTTTACATTTCATAATGGAAAAAAGAACAAGGAGAAACAATATAATTTTCTATAGAACAAAAAATTAAGAATATATTAAAAATTCGATTTTACAAGTCTATTCTGTGGAATATTAAAATTTTTATATAAAGCAATAAAAATTTTGGGAATGCATCGTATTAGAGTAACCGAAAAATATTTTAGCAGAGCTGAATTTTTGCATTTTAAATTTGAAAAGGAATTTATAATTTTCAAAATTTTAAATTAAATTTTTTTAAAAGTTTGAAAAGAATTCAAACATTGTTGTTGTTATTAAATATTTTGAAAAAAATGCTCTGTTGTTGTAATGCTTGAAATGTATGGAGTAGATTGTCGCAATTTCTGGTTAAGTAGCGATATTTATTTCTGAGTTTCAAAAATCTTAAATATTGACAAAAATTATTGAAAAAACTTTCAGGGTCAAGATGAGATTTAAATAATGATTTAAAATGGTACATCTTTAATAAAATTTGTAATAGAGTATGGAAATGGTTAAAATACCATGTAATCTTTAATAAAGGGAATCCCCTTTTAAAAATGGAAACATTTGAAAGAAAAATTACAGAAAATTTGTTATAAATATTACTTCAAGTTTTCCAAAATTCTTAGTAGTGAGCTATTTGTTCAGCGAGAAAGTATGATTTTAAGAAAGTATGGTGTTCGCCTTGTAAAAAGTGTAATACATTTGTTTTTTAATTGTTTTTCTGTAGCAAAACTTTCGATTTTAGAAAAAAAATTAACTAAAAAAATTTTATTTATTTTAATTACATAGAAAATTCAATACAAAATTAAAAGAAATAATAATTTAGAAATCGAATATTATATTACTGAAAAATATTGTGGAAATATTGAATTACAGTTTTTATAATGCGAACATCATAACCTTTCTAAAAATCGTACATTGTCGCCGAACATACTAATAATTACAGAAAATTTTGCAAATATTCTAATAGATGTTAAATGTTCATTTGAATTCAAAATCTTTTTGTGCAATTAATTTCATTATTTTCGGTAATATATACAAGGAAGATTTATTTCTGTTATTTAAAAAATAAATTAGAATATTAATAATTATTCTTATTTTATTATATACATATACCTACTTTATTAAATTTGAAAGAAACTAATATTCTTTTCTAATTTTGTACTTAAAATATTTCTTAGTATTATTTTTTAATTTATTTTTTTTTAATGTTAATTTGAATTGAAAATATTGTTGTGCAATTAATTTCATTGCTTTCCATAATAAATATCAGAATGAGTTAATTTTGTGATTTAAAAAATTTTAATATTTTTACCTTTGATAACTTTGTTCACTCCTAGTCCTTCATTTTAAAGTGTAAGTATTACTGGCATTATTATTTTAAAAATTTTATGAAAAATAGTTTTAAAATTCTGCAAATATTTTCTATCGAAAATATATATAGTTACACTATATCGGCACACCGGAAAGTTGATATGTATCGCTTTTACTATCGACTTCTGATATAGTTAGAGATACCATCTTTTGAGTAACGCTTTAGTGGGTATTGGAAGATTCGAATTAGAATTTTTTATTACACTTTTTATAGCGTTATAGTAGATCTTAATATGTGACGTACAAAATTCACTAAAGCGTTACGAATTCTGATCTACTTAGTAACACTGTTCGGGAAGAAATGTGCCAATAAGAGATAGTTCCTTTTGAGTAACGCTTTAGTGGGGATTTGAAGATTCGAATTAGCACCTTTCATTATACGCGTTTTACGTGACATTCAATACTGACTAAAGGGTTACTCAAAAGGAACTATCGCTTAGTGGTACCGTTCTTCCCGGTGTGTCGATATAAGTAGGCTTTCGATAGAAAATGTTTGCAGGGTATTGTACATTCATATGAGTGTCTAAATATTTGATTGTTGCTACACTACAAATAAATACATACTGATCGTACAACACTTTTATACACTTTTCATCAATACAATGTGGCGTGTGGCGCGATTGTTTGTCCGACGTATATATATTTACATTAGGGTGGCCCCTTTGTGTGGAAAAATAAAGTTATCATGTTACTAACTTAAATGAACTTAGTTTATTTTAAGATTTTTGTTCTACTGCTCTCTTTTAGATCAAAGTATAAATAAATCGAGTCTTGTAATCTTTCATCAAAAATGTTCAATTTAAAAATTTGTGCAATGATATCTTAAAAATGAAATATACTTAAATTTTAGGAGCAAAGAGCAACAAATTCCTTTGGAACTATCCTAATGCACACATAAATCCATGATGTACTACGGATTCTCCATTTGAAAACCGGTTGCTTTATAATGTGCCATATTTATACTTTTGTAGATAAGATAGGAGGGATGCAGAGGGGAGGTGTGGCTGGCAGCTCATGCTCATGCTTGTTTTTATCTTTGTATTCAATTACAACAACACAAGTACAATTAAAATAGTTGAATAAATTGTAATAAAATAATTTATAAGTAGAACAGGAACAGGTCTCCATATATATTGTTTAAAAAAAAGACACCTATGAATGTTTACTTAATTCCAATCTATGTATTTGAACAATTTCTACTGTTTGTGTTTTTTTCTTTAAAAATATCAAAAGGAGTTTAGAATAAAAATTAAAAACGTGAGAGAATACTTCTGCTAATGTACTTTTACGAAAACATAAACTAAAAATTCTCATTTTCTGTGACGGAACATTCTTAGTCTATAATTCCTTCAATTAATTTTCCTAAAATCTCATTGAGAACGACATTTAGACAAAATATTTACCATCTCTTTATTTAAACTTTGATAGTACCAAACCTCGACGAAATGTACATGTGTCTACCGATTTTTTCTCTTCATGGACCAAATTTTAAATTTGTGTAATCCATACAAAATTGGTTCTGCGGTTTAGGAGTGATTGTGTCACAAACGAATACATTAACATATACTTGTTTTTTTTTTCTTTTTTTTTAATATTAATAATATGAATCACACTATATTACAAAATTGAAAAAGTTTCATATTAGGGTGGGTATAACTTTTTTCAAATATTCAAAATATGAAGGTCTTGTAGGGTATGGAAAGGTATAAAGAAATACGATATTAATTTTTCGACATCGTTAAAAAAGTTCAAGCACCTATCGCGGTGAAAACTTTTTATAAGTAATATTGTTTTACTAATTAATTTCCTACCAATTTAACTCATGCAAAAATGTAGTAAATTAGTTTGTAGTCAGATTTTTATATTTTATTCGATAACCGATAACTTTTATATAATACCTAAGTACTACCATGTAAATACACCATGTACTACCATGTAAATACACAGAAAAAATTATTATCTTATATTTTTTAATTAACACAGTTGTTTCATTTTACATCGAACTTTAATTAATATATTCAAGCAATATTAAAATAAAAGAAACAGTAAAAATAAAATTCAAGTAAGATTTTTTCTCATTTAAATGTTTAATTCATTCAATCATCTACTTTAATGATTTAACAAATTTTGTAAATGGAAAATTTTTTCTGCTTTTCTTTTTTTACAGTTATTAGTAATTGATATAATCATTTTGGTGAGAGGTGCAAATTAAAAAAAATTAATTGAATGAATTATTTGATTGGTGACTTTTTTTCTGTATACTTAGATTTTTTCTGTATACTTAAATTTTGTTTTTTTCGTCTGTGTAGTCTTAATAACTTGCTTTTTTATAACAAAGGTTTCGAGGGTGTATTTAAACTTCTAAAGAAGACAATTTGATCTACCCAATTAATGCTCTCACCTACACTAGCTCACATTTGAAGAATTTTTTAATAACTAAATTAAGAATATCTAAAATAAATTTAATTTTTCAAAATGAACATTTGAAAGGCTTCAGATGTTTTAGAGTTTTCAGATCATGTTATTCTAAATAGAATTTAGAAAATTGTAAGAACTTTGCACAGGCTTTTATAATTGATATAAATTTTCTTAACACAAACACACATACATTTAACTTGCTAAGTATTTGATGGATTTATAATATATATATATATATATATATATATATATTGTTCTTCCCCTCATTGTGTTCTATGAATAATTGGAACAAAGACAATTATTGAATTTTCAATGCAAATATTTTTCAATATTGGGGTTCTTTTTTTTAAATACTAGTACACTTATTGTTGTTAAAGTCGTCGTCATACTTGTATTTTATTAATGTTATTTTATGACAAAATATAAAATAAAAATCATACCAGTTGGACTGGTTCCAATAGCGTTCAGAATCTGTAGCAGCAATTTATTGTTGTTTTATTTTTGTAATAGTTGTTGCTATTGCTCTTAACAGTAAACCAGCAACAAATAAACAGCTGTTCTTGGTAAATTTCTGTTGTATTGTCTCAAATTTCCACTTTATTTATTTATTAATACATTCAATATATGTATCTACGTATATACATATATTTCAATATGTTTTGTTATTGTAATATTATTTTTTTGAGCACCATATAATTTTTTATTTTTTTAAAATGTGTGTAGTACAACTTTTATCATTATAAAGTAGTAGTCTGTTTTTAAATTCGCATTATTGTATTTTTATTTTTTAATTTTTTTTTCTTGTCCCTGTATTTATGAGGTTTTTCTGAATTTCTAAAATTTATTCAGGTTTTTTATATGAGTGTTTTTTATGGTAAATAGTAAAATTGTAGGTACTTATGTACATATTATGTGCATATATAAATTTAAAAGTATAAACAGATGTTTTCATACAATTTAAAAGAAAAAATTGCTTTGTTGTCATGATTTAGCGCACAATAATTCAATTTGGTATATTAATTCTTAAAAGTAACCAATTCATTCATTACATTTTCACTTTTATCTTGTTGTCTCATTAATTTATATGATTATTATGATAATATATGTATACATATATTTGTTTATTTTGACATTGACATTTGGCTTACAATATATATATATATATATATATATATATATATTTCTCTTTATTCAATATTTACATATAAAAACGATTATGTAAAGGTATGGGTGTTGTGCATTTATTTATTTTTTTGGTTGGTTGTTGCTTATGCATTTCTAAGATTCTTCATGCATCTGTTAATTTATTTTATATTTTCTCTTTCAAATTTATCAATGTTTTTTAGCCATTATTTTATTATCTTGTTTTTTTTTTTAATTTTTTGTGTCATTGCTACATAATTTGGCTAAAGGCAAGAACAAAATTGTCTGTGGCCAATTTTACTATATGTAAAATAAAATATACAAATACATAATAATGCGTTGATACTAACATCTAGATGATTTTATGCACTTTAGGGAGATTCCTCAAAGTGGGTTTATATGGAAGCTACTATGGTTGTGGACCTATTCTCATAAAATTTGGCAATGTTGTTTCTACTAACAAAAACCCATTTGTGTCGAATATTATCTTGATACTAACATTCGTATATGATTTATGCACGTTAAAGTGATTTTTGGAAGAGAGGTTTATACAGAACCTCTTTGCACCGAACTTCATTAACATATTCTTATTTTTAAGGCATTTTTGAGTGTTTAAAGTCTATTCTGGGGGGACATTTGTATGGGGATTAGGTGAAATAATGGACCGATCACAAATAATTTCAATAGGATTCGTCCTTGTATCATAAAAGTCCCTCATAAAATTTCATTGAATTATTTTTAAAATTGCGACGCGTATTTTGTGCATAAAGTGTAGTTTTTGAAGTACAAACTTTTTTTATATAAATCTATGGTTCGTGTATTTCAGGGAATATTGAATATATGTGTTTTTATTAAATTGTTATTCTCTAAAGCATTTCAAACAAATAAATGCATTTCAATGAAATTAATTAAAATGCATTACTGAAAAACACGAAAGATTAAGATATGTAGGTTTTGATACTTAGAAAATCAATTTTACTTAAATAGATCTGATTATATTCTTTAATATCAAAAACTTTGGAACTAATCTGATAAAGGGAAACGAAAATCGATAAAACAAATACTTTATTTTTATTTGTTTTCAGTTAATAAGGGCTTTACTCCATTACTTTTCATTTTTTATAAAAATTAATAAATTGTAACGTGGAAATAGTATACTCAGTACTACTATTTTCACGTACATATTCCTTAATGTATTAATTTATTTTCTTTACTATTTTATTTAAGTATTTTTAATTATTTTTCATTTCATACTAATATATTGAATATTTTATTAGTGATAGGTAATTACTAATTATTAGTAATATGTAATTACATTGAGCGCCCCTACTGTAAATACTACATACACACTCACACAAATGGGTATCAACTGCTTTAGTTGTGCAGTTGATATTGCTTAATGGTCAACAAGCAATATAATTCTCATTTAGTTGATACATGACTAAGTATAAGTAAACAAAGTTTGATTACAGTCGGGGCGATTCAAACAAAACGAGAATCCGCCGCATAAGTCTCTGATATTATTCTAGATAAATTGAAGAGCCGATTAGATTTTGCGAAAGTAGAATATAATCGTATTTTGCACTCTCAACTTCGGTTGGGCGTTCTCACGAGTGACTTCGGTTGTTCGTTCTCACGAGTGATTTCGGCTGTTCGTTCTCACGAGTGACTTCGGTTGTTCGTTCTCACGAGTGACTTCAGTTGTTCGTTCTCACGAGTGACTTCGGTTGTTCGTTCTCACGAGTGACTTCGGTTGTTCGTTCTCACGAGTGACTTCGGTTGTTCGTGCTCACGAGTAGAATATTAACCCGTAGAATTTCATGGTAATAGTAGTAGAGAAGTAGCTAGCTGTTAGCTTTAAGAAACCATTGTACGTATTTAGAAAAAGATACGATCTTCGATTCCCGAAGCTGCCACCTGTACCAGAAACCGGTCCGGCCGTAAACCCGAACCAGTTTGACAGCCAAGAGTGTCGAAGCCGAAAGCTCAAAGCTCAAAGCCGATTCTATAACCGAACCGATCCTACCAGAAACCGATCCCGCCGTAAACCCGAACCAGTTTGACAGCCGAGTGTGTCGAAGCCGAAAGTTCAAAGTCGAATAGCTGAGCCGAGCCTTTTACAAGCCAATTAACCGTACCGATAATAACATACGCCTAAAAGCCGAAATAAGCCTGGTCAAAGAAGAAGGAAGTGAAGAAAACATTTGTTAAGCCGGTGGTATCCGAATTGGAGTTATAGAAATTATTCTCTCGTAATATCTTATATTTTGTACTTGAAATACGTTTGGAGTATTCAATAAAGAAACTATTATTATTATAACCCCCCCAGAAAGGGTAAAACAAACGTCTTATTACTTAAGGTTTGTGGATCCGTAAGTAGACCCTGGAGGCGACTAAGTTACCTCAGCCGACGACAAAACCACGTTACAAAATTGTAAGAAAAACAACAAAATTGTCAAACAACAAATTTTCAAAAATTTGAAATATTTTGAGATATTTCGAAAAATAAGCGTTTTGATGATAGTTGGTGCACTAAAAATCTCGTAGCTACTCGTAAGTCAATTTTGAATTTAATGGAATGAAGAAAGCAAAAAGAAAGTAGCTTTTGAACTTTATTTATAACTTTTATATTTAGTACAAGCAAAAAATAATAATAAATAATGATAAATAATAATGATTTATTTGAAACATACTTGGGGCAAAAATAAAAACGTATAAAAACTTTGATTAAATCTTTCCGTATAAAATCGAATAAGTTCTAACTTTTTGTCCTATTTAAAAGAAAATAAATCTTGTTATGCTTACAAAAAAAGTCTTTAAAAAATATTACAGCATTGCATAGCCTTTTGCACAGAAAAAAGTCACCAATCACCAAATATGTTAGTAAATAATTCAGTCAGTTAAAAACTTTTTTAAATTTTCACCTCTCACCAAAATGATTACACCATTACTAAAAACTGTAAAAAATGAAGAACAGAAAATTTTTTCCAATTAAAAAATTGATCAAAACAATCTAGCAGATGATTGAATGAATTAAAAATTTAAGTGAGAAATAAAATTTTACTTAAAGTTTGTTTTTATTTTATATTTACTTGAATATATTTAATAAATTTAAATGCAAAATGAAACAACTTTGTTAATTGAAAAATAATAATAAATAGTAATAATTTTTTCTGCGTGTAGAAATTGCATTAGAACTTTAAAAATTTATTTTTTTTTAAATGTTTCAATATTATACAAATGTATATGAATAATAAGCTTAATTCTTCTACTTTCTAAAAAAATCCTAAAAAGAGGAAATTAACAAAACAATAAATAACAGAATTTGTCCAGGAATTTACCAAACAAAAAAACTGTTTTTTTTTAGCATAATTCAAAAATTTTAATGATTTTTAGTTACAAAATTAGACATATTAATTTTTTTTAAGATTTTAATTGAAAAATTACCATTTTTAGACATTTATCGTTGATAATTTAAATAAATATTTTTATTTAGCTTTCAAAATAAAATTGTCTCGAAACACTCAAAATTTTCTTTTTTAATAATATCTATGATAAATATTATATTTTGTATGAGAAAATATGGGGAAAAAGTTTTAGATAGATTTATAAAATAAAAAATATTTTATTAACTGATAAAACTAGTTCATAAATTATTTTTTATCGAAAGATGTATTTTTAATCGTATGGTCCGTAAAATGTAAGCTTAAATTTAACGAAATTTGGAAAGTTTCGGAAACCCAGGAAAATAAATGAAACTACAAAATTATTTACTATTTACAAAAATTCATAAATATGTTATGTAGTTATTAAAAAAAAACTGAAATAAAAATACTTAAAAATGTGCATTACCTACATTTTTTATTAAACAAGAGCCAATTTTTAAAACCTATTGATTTTCTTAAAAATTTTCGAAAGAAAATGCAAATTTTTGGATAGACAATGTTGAAAATAAATTCATCATTACTTTTTCTATTTATGACAAACAAATTTTTTCCAAAATAATTTTTAGTTTTTTTCTTTTCCTATTGTAAATTTTTATTCGTGTTTAATTTTTGTTAGTTGAAAAATTCTTTTGAGGGGGGTGGGGGTTTGGGAAATTTCCTTTTTTTCCACCCCCCCCCCCCCTTTTATCCGCGCATGCTTAAAATACAGAATCGTATATTTTTATTTTATTATTTATTAATTTTAGTAATTATTTTTTTTATCTATTTTTTTTATAGTTAATTATAATTAAACAAAAATCTGAGTATTTTTACTTTTTATGCAAATATGTGATTATTAGACAATTTGCATTAGGATGAAAAAAAAGTTATAATAAGAGATAAGAAAAAAGTAATTTAAACATTTAAAACAAATAGTTTTTTTTAATTTATTTTATTTATGTTACAAGACAATTACAAATTATATTCTAACCTAATTAACCGAGCCAGATTAAAACATCATCATAGTACAAAAATTTTATTATAAATTATATATAGCAGCCCTATAGAAAAGTATCAACTTAAAAATTCTTTCGTTCACAAAATTATCTGTTTCAATTAAAATGTTATGGTTCTATAAAGATCAACCATTTATACTAGTTTCTGTAAACTTGCAAATTTGATTCATGGAAGGGGGAAATAGAAAAAATCGAAATGAGTGTTTCTCATAAAAAACATACTCAAAAATTATAAAAAGATCTACAATTGAAGTTTATTTCGAATTATTTTAAGACAAACGATTTAGTCAAATTTAGAACTCTATAATGAATTAGAGTCTAGAACTCTACGAAAAAAAATTCGATTACAAGTAGTGTGCACCAAAAAATTAGAGCTTACAATTCAGTTTATAAAAATAAAATCTGTAGCTGAATCTTTTTGAAATTTTGTTTTTATTAGATCTATTTTATATTCAAGTTTAAAATTTTAAAGAAAAATTAATTTTTTTAGTAGTATTTAATAAAATAGGTAATCTTTTCTGGAATAACTTCCTTAAGAGAATTTATTGTGTTATCGATTACTTTTCTTGTTCGAATTACTTTTTTTGTTAAAAAAAATTATCGGGGGTATATATTGGGTTTGTCATTCCGTCTATAACATGTCGAAATAATCATCTAGGACCCATAAAGTATATATATTCTGGGTTCTCGTGAAAATCTAAGACGATCTAACGATTTCCGTCCGTCTGTCTGTTGAAGGCAGGATAGGGCACGAGGCAGACACCCTAGGGGAGAAATTTGATCCAAATATTTACCTTATATAAGGTTTGTTTGGTATTAAAATCGGTTCAAAAACAAAAAAGTTTTGGACTAAATACTACAAAAACGGGGTGTTTATCGTAACTCCAGTTTATACTTTTCGACCGATATCTTTTACAAAAAAAAATCATTTACATCAACCAAATTATGCACAAATAGTTTAAGGACAATTGTAAACTTTTAAACCAAAAATGGGCGTGGTCCTCCTACTTTACCGCCCACCTCCCATATAAGGGGAAATTTTTAAAAGTTGTAGATGGTGAGTATATATATTCGGCCAAACCGAATATAACATTCTGCTTGTTTAAACTCTATTTAATGTTATGTTGAATTTTTAGTGTCCTTTAAATTTTTATTTACTATGACCTTTCTAGACAACTTGGTAGATTGGCCTCCTTTGGTACGTAATCATACCATTTTATTAAATACCGCACAATTGCTCTTTTCCCGCAATGACAAGAAACGAGATCACGTCAGAAAATTAGGATTCTTTGTATTTTCAAATTATAGAAAGAAATCTTTTTCGAAGTCACACATTCAAGTCTATTTCTGCGTTAAAGGAGCCATTTGTTATGAATGAAGTTCTTTTTTTTTCCGCACGTACAAATGTCTTGTCAGACCAAAAATCTTTTCTCTAATTCTTATTTTTTTTACACGATATTTATTTGATACATTTCCCACAACATCTGTGACATCGAATTCCCGGCTTAGATGTTGTAGAAAGTGCGCCAGTACGTATGTTTTTTCGTCCTTTAGATAGCATTTATAATTTTGAAACAATCTATATATCCATCATCTGCAATGTTTTGGGCTAACCTAATTTAATGATTCAGAGGGCAGATCGAGTTTACATGAATCTTTGAACTATTTGTACAAAATTTCGTAGGTGTATATGCTTTTGTGCAAGAGATATCGACGGAAAAGTATGAACACGAGTTACGACGGAAACTTTTAGATTTTTGGCCCACTACTTTTTTGTTTATTAACTGATTTTGCCCATTTTCAATTACAAACAAACATTATATAAGACAAATATTTGAGTCAAATTTCATCCTCCTAGATTTTCATGAGGACCCATAATATATGTATGTATATTCTTTATGGGGACCCAATATACCCCCTCTTCTTTTTTGGTGGTGGGTATAAAAATATTAATCACAATAATTTTCGGTCTCTCTTTTTGTCTGCACATTTTGCTAACGTTCTTATTAGAACTTTTTTACTTTGTGCTTCTTCAGGCAAAGTTTTGTAAAATATTTGTGATAAAAGTTGTAGAGCAATTTAACAAAAAAACTGCTTTCCTTTTAGAGATGTAGAGATTTACTCTTAAAATTCGTATTATTTTGCCTGTAGATACCAGGATTCTTTTCAGAGATTGCAAACTCTTTATGTTATGTTATTTTCAGTCATACACAGTTATGTTATTTATATAGATACTCACAATTGAAGGTAAAGTAGGGCTACGATTAGATCGCATAATTGCATAAATGCAATAATTATCATGACATTTCGTAAGAAGCATGAATTCTTTTTCCAAATACTGGAGTACAATCCTAAACTTGATTCATATTAAATTTTCTGATTTTCGCATAATGACTTGATATGGTTATATATATATATATATATATATATATATATAAACACGGACAAAAAAGAAAAATAATATTTATTCCAAAGTAATGATTAGATTAAAGTTTAATAGTTTTTTCGATTAATCTAAAATTTTAAATTTTACGCTTAATAAAAATAAATCATTTTCATCTTAAAGATACAACTTTATAATATTACAAATAAATTACTATATGCCCACAATAATATATGTATGTAGATGATATATTTACATTTCATCAAAAAATAAATAAATGAAAGAAATTCAAAAGTAATTGACATTTAAATTCCATTTCATTCATGACATATCACTTTCATCGATGCCGCAATTCGAGTTGATAGTTACTAAATTAAAACTGCATTGAAATTAATAATAACAGCAATAATATGTAATGCATACATAGTAATGACACGGGTAAAATGCACAATTGCATTGCGTGATGATGATACTGAAGATCAGTATGTTTTTAATATTATTATTATTATTATTTTTTTTTTTTTTTTTTTGGAATTTGTTTAGCAGATTCTTTTTTTTCAAATCTTATCCCAAATAACTGCTTATATTATCAATAAAAACTTTATATTATCCTAAAAAACCCCACTAAAATAATATTTTTATTTTAGAGATTAGTATAAAAGACACTTTTTTACTTTAATCTATTTTCTTTGTAGATATGCAGGTTTGGGTAGGTAAATTTACCATATTCAGTATAACAGTTATTCTTTATTGCTTTCATTGCACTGCACTATGGTTTTGTTGACCACTTTTCTTGGCCAATATTATCAAAGTGATTTTTTTTTTGTTTTTTTTTTTAAATTTTTTTTTTTTTTGGATGAAAATCGAAGTAATTTAATGCATTTAATTTGCTTCACAAACCTTTAATTAATTTTTTTCACTTTTTATGCGTATAAGTAAAGTTTAGCCATTTTGTTGGTTAAAAAGTCATTCCAAAGGATATATTTTACGTATAACTAAACCCAAAGGCCGGAATTTATTTTTGACAGCAATTATTTTGATACAGAAAGTTTGTTTGTTTAATTTCTATATTTACATATTTATTGTTTGTTTTGACCTATTCAAAAGAAAAGATAAGAATTGCTCATGCTAACTTATTTTGAAAAAATTTGATTTTCTCAAAAAACGCAAAAAATCTCAAAACGAGACAAAATAGAAAATTTGGTCCAGATCAGTCTATTTGTTTCAATTGATTTTTTGATTACCAACTTTCGTCGAAAATTCGCAAAAACGCAAAAAATCTCAAAACGAGACAAAATAGAAAATTTGGTCCAGATCAGTCTATTTGTTTCAATTGATTTTTTGATTACCAACTTTCGTCGAAAATTCGCAAGCCTATTAAAAATTTAAATTTCTTACGAACCCAATTTTTTCCTGGGTTGCATAAAACAAAAATTTTTCCACATGATTCTAACTAGTTCTTAGTATTTTCATTTTAAATTATCATCAGATCTATTTATCATAATATAAGCTTTAAAAAAAAATGTTGCAGTCAAAAATTAAAAATTAATGAAAAAAATTTTTATACATATTTTAAATTCGCTTAACAAACTCAACTTTGATCTGTTGTATTATGATGGCAAATGAGTAGTAGTAAAAAGAAGTTTGGAGTTTTAAAGTGTCTACTATTAAATTATGATAACAAAAACACAAAAGGAAAGTATAACAAAAATTGTATTTTGGTCGGTGAAATCATAGTGCACTGTTATTTAATAAATAAATAGGTTTATCCTACTAAAATTTATATTCGGCGGAATATTTTTTCTTTTTTAATTTTTTTCCTAAATTAAGAAGAAAATTATAGAAATTTCCAAAAATCCCTGAAACCTGAAATTCATCCCCTGCAAATCGCCTAATCCCCAAACTAAAATTTACATCCCTATTTCCCAAAAGAAATCCCCATTTTGGGGATAAATCCCCTAACCTAGTTTATGGATTTTATTTTCCCCAATGAAAATAGTTAAACTCTAGTCTAATGAATTTTTTTTATTCGAATTTAAACAAATTCAATATTTATAAAATTTTAAAATGAAATGCAACCTTGATATTAACGAAAATTCAAAATGCGTTGCTATCATTTAAATTGTCATTTAACGTGTTATTTTTTTCTAATTGTAAAAAAAAAACACGTTCAAAAATACATATGGATTCACATACACGAAGAAAAACAATGAATTCTTTAAAAGCATTAAAAACAATAACAAAATGGAAAAAGCATAAAATGATCATAAAAATTGTTGTAAAAATTAAAAGACTGAAAAACAATATTCATTTGAAATAAGTTGTAATAAAAAAGAGTGGGACTTAAACATTATCATGTATTTGTTTTTATTTATTTAGTTTTTGAGTTTTAAATCAAAACAAATTTTGTATTTAGTTTTAAAGTTTGTATTGGATTTTTTTGCAAAAATTTGCGTCATTTACAACAAATGAATAAATATTCGTACGTAAATTTTCAGTCAACGCAAACATTTTAATACCAATATATACAAACACAAATACATATGTATGTATGTATATTTATTACATTATTGTTATTGAAATATATTGGTAGGTGTATATATATATTTCATTCATTAAATATATTTTTTTACAATTTCCAATCTTATTTTTTCATTTAAATTAGACCACAAAAAATGAACATGAGTTACCTCCTTAAAATTAAGTTGGTTAAAATCATTAGACCTATTTGCAATATTTTTGTTCCAAAATAAGATAGAAAAATTGTACATTTCATTAATAAAATAAAAACGATTTTTTTTAATACTCGTTATTACTCATTTTTTGTTATTTATCTGGAAGAATCAAGGAAATTGAGACTCTTGTCAATTAAATTGTAAGAATTTTGTAAAAATTAAAAAAATGTATTTTAACGTACGAGTACTTATTTGGGTTGTTTGTTCGTTTATTTGTTGAAAAAAAATCAACAAATTTAAATGTGAATTTATAGAAAAAATAAATAAATAAATAAATAAATAAAAATACTAAATGAGACATTCGTTCGAATAAACAGAAACATTGGTAAACTGCAAAAATATTTTTTTAACACAACTTAATGCATTATCTCTTACTTTCTTTCCCCTTTCTTTTCTAAAACATGCAGTTTGCTCAATAAAACTCTCCAGCACCTTCTCAGTGTAATTTGCTGCTGGCAAGCTGAAGAGAGGGCGCGCAGACAAAATTTCAACGGTGAAAATTAAAGTATAAACTTTAATTAACAATTAATAAGACTGTCAATGAACTTGCCTCCTTTAATACCCCATAACACGAGCCCTATATATCTTACTATTAATAACAGTAACATTAATAAATTTTTAGTTAAAAAATAAAAAGTGCAATATGGCAACAATGCCCGTCGTTTGGTGTACCGATCCCAATTCGGTCAACAACAAACCCACAGCATTCGCCCTACATGGTATTCAACTACAGGGGAATGTTACAGAAAAACAAGTCTTAGCTTTACGTGAATTAGTTAACGCAGCTGCCGAGGGCCGTTTAATTCTTCCTTCAGATGGCACCTTCATGCTTTTGGATAGTGGCATAAGTATTGAAAGTTCAATTGTTAATAATTCTAATGCTGAAGCATCGCCTACGATAACAAAAACAACAACAAAAACATCATCAACAGCCTCACATTTAACTACAACAGTAGCATCCTCGACAGTAACTTCAATATCAACAGATGGTTGTTGTGGTAGTAATGGTGGTGGTAATATTATTAACAAAGAAAATATTGATCAAAATCGGGAACGAAAACAAAGTAACGATCATCGACATTTAAAGAAGAATACTTACATTCTTATGCCGGTTACAACGACGGCACGGAAAAATACCAATATTAACTTGCCAACATTAATTCAGCCCACATCTCTAACTACAACGCCGACATTTGAATTAGAAGTGCCTTCAAATATCGAATTAGAACCAAAATATTCTATATTTACACCAATACCGTCTACGACAGAAGATGATAATGTTCTCTATGAATTCCTGTGTTGTGCCAAATGCATGAATGATCCCACAATGTCTCGTTGTTCCAGAAATACTAAAATGGCAGCAACGATATCGCAACACCGTAAATCGCAATCACAACAAATGTTGCAACGTTTGCTAAGATCATGTGAACGTTCTTCGTCGTCGATACGGCAAGGAAGCGGAGGAGAACCTTGCTGCAATAACGGCAAATTCAAAGAACCGCATCAGCTGTACGATCCGACATACAACATTGCCAATAAATACACGCGTCGATATCAACGCAAACACTGTAATATGTCGGCCGCCACTATTGTACGAAATCGTCATCACAACCATCGTCACAAATTACCGATGCAAAGTGTTAAAATCTTTCGCAATCGCAACCACGCGTGTAGTAATGGAGGTGGTGGTAATAGCGCTGGTAGTTGTGGTGGTGGTGCCAGTGGCGGTGACTATGTCTATGGTGGTAGTGGTGTTTTAACAAAATCCACCACTACAACTACGGCGAGTGGCAGTATTTACAGTCGCAGTTATTGTAGCGATAATATTATTAGTGTTAGTGATTGTTGTGGTGGTAAAACAGCAACAGTTTTGACAAATAAACCTTTAGTAGTCAATCAGCAATCGTCGTTAGCGCCTGCACTACAGCTGCCTCTGTATGCAACGGTTAATAAAACTAAAGGTAAAACTAAAATGACGATGGAATCGAGTGCGTGCAAACAGTCTACCTCCGCTAAGGTGGTTACGGTTAACGCAATCGTTCACGAGCCTCCATTGAGTAAAACAATCGGTCAGCAAAAAAAGTTTCCAGATGCAGCTGAGCATACAGTACGTCAACGCAAACTGGGTGCCGTACAAGGCGGCCTCCAAGATACGGTTCAAATTGAACTAGACAGTTTTGTTCAGAAATTGCAAAATTCCCACGATCAGCAACAAATAAACTGTGATATGGTAATGGACACTTTACCCGTAGTCGTAAAGGATTTAATTAGTTTCGATGATGATGGCGATGTAGATGAAGATGCTAGCAAAATCTTTCAGTCCAATACTTGTGATACTAATAGTCAAATTGTAGATTTACTTTCGCAACCAATTGTTGATTTAGCTACCGTAACAAAGAACGAACCGGAGCTGGTGTCTGTAGATTTGGTAGAAATTTTACCAGCTAACAAATCACCTCCTCCGGTACGTAGTAATGCATCGAGTCGAAAGACTAGTTTTGATTCGACATGCACCATTAGTTCAATGGATTCTGGTTTTATTGAAATGCAAAATAAACTGGACAATCTACAACAATCATCATCCGTCCATCATCCAACATTAGCCAGCATTTTTACTGGCGTAACATCAACTAATTCTTCAAATATGCCAACAGAAGACGATACTAGATGCCAAACATCAGGAGGTGAGAAAATCGCTCGTCTCAACTATAAGGAATGTTTAACACAATCGCGTAATCGTCGTAAATCTTATGAAGAATTTAAAGCCATGTTTGCCAATTCAAACACAAATTTAGAATCATCAGCATACTCAACATCAGCATCGCCACTATCAACATGTCCCGCAGAAATTGACATCGTAAGTGAGAAAAATAAAACACAAATAAGACGCAAAACCTATCAAGATCTAAGAAAAGTAAATGACAAAAACATGCATTGTGATTCTATTCAGCAACAGTCGACCACAACTGCCAATCATCAGAAACAACAACATCAACACAATCAAACGGAATTAACATTAGCAACAACAACTATGCTCAATGGTTTAGAATCAATATCAGAACAAGAATGTACGACAACGATGTTGTCCCCTCCAGTATTAGCTGCAATGACGCTAGATACAGACAACAGAGTTGGGCAAACAACACTTGTAGTAGTCGATAGTTATTGTCATAGTGTTGGTGTTACTGGTATTGTTGACAATATTAATAAACCGGATTTTCCAAACAAGTTTGGTGATAATACCGTACCAGGTACTATTCATGAAATGGATACTGCTACACAGTGTACTGGTGGTGACGATACTGATGATGTTGGTAATGGTGATAGTGTTTTTGATAATAATGTTTATGACAAAACTAGTATATGCTGTCTTCTATCATTGAACAAAGATGACAAAAATAACAACTGTGAGACTAACAACACCACAACCACCACCAACACAACAGATATTTTACGTAAAAATTCTGATTTTCTATCAAAAATTCTCGATCGTCAGTTGATGACCAAAGAAAAAGAAAAAGCTCATATGCGTCGTAAATCCTATGAAGAATTTAAGCGTCTGGTACGCGAGTGCGAAATGAGCACAAATAAGTCAAGTGCTGATACTTCAGTCTCGGCAACGTCGCCATTTAAACGACAAAATTCAAAGCATCGCAAAAGCTATGCTTCGTTTTTGTTGATGCGAAGAAATTCAAATTCGAAAGACCAAAGCAATGAACGAATAAAAAAATCAATATCAGCGAATGAGACAAAAAAGGAAACGAATAAAGTGAAATTGGAATTGCAACCAGTTACAGGTCAAATGCCAGAATCCGATGGAAATGCTGGCTCCAGCAACTACCGGCACAATTTCAAAATCTATGATAAATTAGTTTACGGTACCATATACGATATAATACAACGTAAAAACGATATTTATAACTTGACATGCCAACGTTACGATAAATATATGACCTATGGTACCATCTACGAAATACTCCATCGAAAATCATCGCAGCTATCACCGCTTACGTCTTCCAATAGCTACAGCGGCCACAGCAGCGAGAAACTATTTCAACGAAAAAGTCTGTCAGCTATTTTGGAGAGAGACTGTTTCTTTTCAATGGAGAAGAACCATAAAAATGACTTTGATAAAATAAAAAAATCTGGCATGATTTATGACATCATACAAAAACAGAATAAGCAACAAAATCAACAAATAGAACTTAACACGATCATTAAAGATGCAGACAACATACAAGGAGAAGTTGTCGATAAGAATCATCAAGTATTAAATACAGCAATAGTGACAACATCAGCTCCAACAATCGATGCTAATGTTGCTGATAAAGAAAATATTTTAAATAATGTGACCACAAATGTTTCCTATAAATATGGCACCTTATATGATATCTTACAAGGAGAGAAATTAGATGCCAATGGTGAAGCTGTGACCATAACAACACAAAAACTTCAACATCAACAGCAATTGCAGCTGCAGCATTCAGTAAAATGTGTTGTTAATAATCGCTTTGTTGTCAGTAAAATCGAAGAACCTTTAAAGGCAATTGAAACGAAAGCTAACAAAGAACAGCGTATTGTGGGGGAACAGGATGAAGAGAAGGGAAGCGATATTAAAAATGTACTACTTAAAGCTACAAAACCAAATAAAATGAGAAGACTGTCGAATATGTTACACTACAAGGGAGGAGAAACAAAATCATCATCAACGGATAAACCCAATACAAACACCGAACACTTAGAAAACCTAAAAGAACAAACCAAAGAGTTGATAATACATTCAAACCTTATACCACTCGATAGTGAAGAATTGTACTGCCGAGTAATTGCAAAAAATCGAGAGAAAGCTTTTGCAGTTTCAGGAAGTCCCATACAAAAATCAAATTCATTAGATGCAATTTCAACTTCTGTTACAATTTCCCCACTAGCCTCACCTTCTCCGCCTCGTCCTCGTCGGAGTCTGAAGCAACACAACTGTTTGCTGCGCGATCAGCAAAAGCCAAAACAATTGCAATTAGTTAAGAAACTATCACTCGACAACACAATACCCGTAGGAGATCGATATGCACCTAACCACACCGCGTCAAAAGATAAAGAGGTTAAACTCCGTCGTTGGTCGAATCAAATTCCCCTTAAATGTAACTGTGATTTTACGTTCTCATCGAATAGTAACGATAATTCAGCGACAAATCGGGAACTGTGCAATTCTTGGGAGTTATCTATAAAAATGGCATCAAATTGCAACTGCATTGATTCACTTTCCTCAAATTTAAATGCGACTAAATCTCAATTTCATGCCTCCATTGCTGTAAACAGTAGCAATAACAGTAGTAACAATAATAATCATGTTAATTGTAATAGTAGTGGTGTCATTGAAACATTTAGTGCTGAATTGTCCAATAACACCTTTTCTCCAACCACCACCCCGTCCTCCTCCTCAGCTAATTCCTCAACCGCCCAGTTAGTGCGCAATACGTGCTCAATTCATTTAGACATGCCGTGTCTATGTATCTCAAGCAGAAATACCAATAACTTAATATCAACAACAAAAACAACTACGACGACAACAACAACTACAACGCCAGCTGTGTCGTCTAATGGCAATAGCAAAACATCGGCCAAGAAAGGTAAATCACGGCGGCTATCGGAATTTACGCGGGGTGAATTTTTAAATGAAAAACCGTAAGTGATTTTTGTTTGTTTAAATTATTTATTTAATTTATTTAATTATTTCTTTGTTTTTGTTGTTCGTTGATAAAGTTTTATTTGCATTTTGGTTTCATTCACAAAACTACTGAACATTGCACGACGTGTTCATCACTATAAACTCTCTTCAATTAAAGTGTAGGGCAACCAAATAAAATAAGGTGAAGTAATTGCGGTGAATTGTGGATTAACTAAAAAAATAAACCAACACACCACAATATATATATATATATATATATATATATATATATATGTTTAGTGACCAATTACACAGGTTTACAAAATTTAATTTCTTTTCTGCGGCAATTTGGATACACGGTATTAAATAGTACTAAGCCTTTAAATCACTTTTCTCAGATTGACTCTAGTTCTCGCGATAAATATCTACTTGTAAAATTAACGAGGTTGCACGATATATAGGTGCATATCTCGAAAACTACGATTACTTGTCTGATTTGATTCAATTAAATATCCAAAAATTTTAATTGAAATTATTTTTTGAAAAAAATAAATTTTGTACAAAATTAAAAAAAAAAAAAAATTATATTAAAATTTGTTAATGTCAAAAATGCAAATTTTTATTCTTTAATCATAAGGGTAAATTTGTTGCAGATAAAACAAGACATATTTCATTAAAATCAATGCAAAACTTGATTTTATTCACAATTTAGTGAAGGTACTCATTTACAAATTACATAGAAATATTAAACAAAATAAAATTTATTTTGTGAAGTTTGTGCATTGAATTGAATAAAATATAGATTATGATGTACTGATCCAAAGTACATCTACACATATTCATATCTTTGAAAATGACATCAATATTAATTTCATAAACTAAACAGCCGTTAAATTAGTTCAATTTAAGAAAAAATTGGTTGAAAAGTGTTTTATGCTTTATCTGTTTTGTTTAAGATGAACGATTCAATAATTTTACTTAGTTGCTTAATTTTAAAGTAAAAAATGAAAAATTGTGGTTACGGCCTTTTGCATTTTCATAATGTTTTTTGCTTCTGCTGTAAAAGAATTAAAGTGTGGTTACTGCCTTTTGCATTTTAGGTGACGATATGTTTTTATTTGCAACAAAATTATCTTTATGAATAGACAATAAAATTTTGAATATTTTATATTTACGTATTTTTATGATTTTTTAAATCATTTTTTCTTTTTTTTTTGTTTTTTTGGAAATTTTGTACGAAATTTAAGATTTTTCAGAAAATAGGCTTAATATTTCCATAACTGTTGAGGGTATGAAAAAATGATGTGAGTATAACTTGAGGGCAATTTTAATTCGAAATTTTTGATATTTTATTGCACCAAACCAGACAAGACGTTTTCGAGACATATTTCAATATATGGTGCAACCATTTCACGTCTTTAGTAAGTCATGATGATATAAAATGTTTTATTATTATTATTATTATTATTATTGTTATTATTATTTCAATTTATTCTTTAATATGTTATAACATTGCAGTTAGTATGTTCAAAATGTGTGGTTTTAATTGCAAAGCAGTAAATATTTTTCAATTAATTGTTTTTGACTTAGGCGGCAAAACATGTTTTCTGGTTTTAGTTAAATGTTCTTGACTTTACGATTGCAACGAATATATGTTACTGTTTGGGTTTAATCACTAAACCTGTTAAATACGCTATAAATATATTTTAATTGAACCATTGAATTAATGTGGTTGCAAAATAATTTTCGAGGAAATTATAAAATCGTCATCAAAAAAAGTCATTTTATAGTTAACTAATGGTTTTTTCCAATGGCTGATAAGAAAATGTTTTGGTATTTAATTTCATGAGTAGATTTCCATTAACATATTATGTGACCAAATGGCTTTCAGGAAGAAACAATAAGATTCATAATAAAAAGCTAAGAATTTTTTTATTTTATATATATATATATATATATATATATATATATATATATATTAGAGTTTCAAGAAAAAAATAGAATTTAATATAGAATTTTTGCATTGTTTTTCTCTATTGTCACGTTTCAAACGCCGTATACGTTTTTAATTCTAAATGTTCTTAAAAACTTACTTTAATACATATGTACCTAAATATTCAATTCTATTGTTTTAAATATCCATATATCGGGGTTCACACACAGTAATTTTTCTTGCAGTAATTCTGAGTTTGTTGGAGAGAGAGGAGATGGGAAGGATTACCTCTCTCGCCTAAGAATTCAAAATTTCAGTAAGAAAAATTTTCGTGTATGAACTCCGACTATGTTTGTAAATGTTTTATATACGAAATTATATAATAGAATTTTTTGTTGTGGTTTTTGGGTGACACACACCCATAAAGTGATGAAATAATGTTTAGCATCATTCATTTTAATTTTTTTAGACACATGTTGCTAACAATATTTCACGTTAAAAAAACAATATTTTTGAAGAAAGTTGCACAACAATTATATAAATTTTTACAGAAATATTCATATTAACTCGAATGGAGTAACGAAAGAGGTGTAAAATTGCTACTTAGATAAATTTTTTTTTTTTAATTATTTAGATTTTTTTATATTTAGCCCACACAAAATGATTTTATTTTAACAATGAAAGTCAAAGAAAATTTTTTTGTTAGATGTAAATCCATATTTTATTTTTTAAACTTTTCTAAAATCTGATTTGACTGCAGTTTTTTTTATAACTGTGTACTTATGATAAAAAACTTTTTCTCATTGAAAATTATGAAAATCGGATATCTAGTTTCTTCAAAAAGTTTGCAACCAAAAAATTACTTTAAAATTTTTTTTTTTATTTTTTCGATTATTTATTTTATTTTAACTCAGGTAGCAATAAGAGTCGAAAGAAAAAACGTTTTTCGGTAGGTTTAAATCTATTAATAGAAAAAATACAAAAGCTTTTTGAAGAAAAAATTTTATGGATAGAAATTAATTTGTGGCAAAATTTTTTAATTTGTAACTTTTCTAAAATATCTCTCTAAATCTCATAATTGAATCTAAATCGATTGATTAATTAATTAATTAGGTAAGATGTATGTATAACAGTGAACATGTTAAAAAATACCACCATTAAGATATTGTCGCGCCTTCAAGGTAATTAAATTTCTAAAAATTACCCTAAATAATTATATTTTGTGAAAAAATATTTGAAATATATTTAAATACATATTTTTATTTTGAACTTTTTTTAATTGATTTTTGCGTTGTTTTTTCTCTTTTAAAAAAACTCAAACCAATGTTAATGATTGTTATTATGTTCCGACATGTTTATAAAGTTGTAATTATTTGATATTGTGACTGGCACACAGTGGGACATGTTTACAAAGTAGTAATTATTTGATATTGTGACAGTGGGACCAAACGCAAAATTTTTGGTAATAAATCTGCATCTCCTAAACACTGGTCGGATCAAATTAAATTGTATGGAAGAGTTGTAGAGGAGGACCTAAGCTTTAAGAAAAATCATATTATAGCCACCCTGTGATAACACGGGATAAGTTACAGGATGTCAAAGTTGAATACCTGGAGTATGTAAAAGTTTCAAAAATTGTAACTTTTGAAAATCAAGTCAATGATTTTGCAATGATTTTTCTAAAAGCTTGGGTCGTCTTCCACAACTCTTCCATACATTTCAATTCGATCCGATCAGTAGTTTAGGAGATACAGATTTATTACCAAAAATTTTGCGTTTGCCCCCACTATGTGACGTTGTTTAAAATGCTTTTTTAATTTGCTTTTTACATTTTAGTCTGCTTTAAAAATACATATAATTCATAGTAATAGTCATGTGTAGCTTGGCGCCATCATCAATTAACTTCTCAAAAGTATCACTCAGTTGTGATGTATACTTTCTTTTAGAGCATAAAAATGCAATCAGTCCATCATCATTGATAAATATTGTTAATTGAAAATTGATCTGCACACTTTAAAACAACGTGAAAAATACATAAATGTGTTGTTTGTATGTAGATTTTTCTAAATACACAAATTAAGTAAAGTGTCTATACATATCGTCGGTGCTCTGATGAAACGTCCTATGTGCAATTTTCCGACATTATTTTTATTGAGCAACTAAAAGCATTATTGATTGTCAATTTTTAATTTTATTCCATTTTCAAATATTTGTAATAGTTTCGAATTAATTTTAGGCAAATTTTTAACCTGCTCAGATTTTGACCCACCCATTAGATTTCAATTATTTTAAATTTTAAAATACACTTTGCTTTCGAAAGTATTTTACAAAATTTGAAAAAGTATTTTTTAATTTAGATATTACAAATATCCAGAATAAAATCTATACCATATTAATTTGATTTGACATTTGAAACTTACTTTTCATAAAATAAAAAATACTTATACAACACGATTATAATTATTGACTTTATATTATGTAGCTGATTAGCCCGAAATTGTGTTGTGAAATTTCTAACTTTATAACAACCTACGTATTTCATACTCGTAATATAAAATTGCTTGTTGGACTGACGGACTGTTGGCTGGTTATTAATTTACCAAGTCGTGATTATATTTATTTCTTTTATTATTTATTATAGAAATTGTTTTTGATTTTCTGTTATTCCATATTTGTTTTCAAAGGAAATTCAAATGTTTTTACCAATAATCTAAAATAAACTTAAATAATTTGCCTTATAATATACATACATATATAATTCGATTAAATCCAAAACAGCATAACTACATTTTTATTTCTTTTTAATTTTACATGAGAATCAAAAATGTAAAATTTAACTTGTAATTTTGAATCGCAATATTCTTTAAAATTTGTTCAGATAAATCTGAACTTCAGACCCTTTATATATATATATATATATATATATATATATATATATATATATATATATATATATATATAAATATTAACAAATCTCCTCCGAAACGTGGTATTCCTAAATGATTGGTAATTAAAAGTGATTTAAATAATTTTAGTAATCTTAAAAAAAGTGACATTATTTGTTAACAAACTAATCAACCAATTAGATTGACAAATTACGTTTATATGTATTCATTATTCATACTCGTACATATACAAAATTATTTATTGTAATGGAATTGTGCATAAATTGTATAGACGTGTGCAATATTTTCATTTATTTCGTTCGGTAAACGATAAATTATATTTTATTAAATAATAAAAAATTACTATTTTAATAGACAAGCGATAAATTATATTTTATTAAATAATAAAAAAAAAACTACTTTAATAGACATATACGGAATCATTAATATTAATTTTATTTTTTTTTTCTACTTTTTAGGTAAGTTTATGATGATTTTAACAATGCTAATCTAAGCATAAGGATAAGTATTTAAATTTAATTCATTAATTTTTTAAGTTTCATAATGTATTTATTTATTTATTATTTCTATTCAAAAAAATTAATCTCTTTCCAATCTACTAAATTTGTTAGATAACAGTAAATTAAAAATATCAGTAATATTATATAAAAAAAACCCGCTGAAACGTAAATTAAACGAAGATTTTGCTTTTGTACAAACACACATCTCACTATAAGCTTCTAATTACATTTTTGTATAAAATTAGTTTTTACTTTGTTTATCGATCGTAAGTTGTTTGATGACAAATTGTTCGCGTAAGTACTTAGATCCCAGCAAAAAATTGTTTTATTTAAAAACCTTTGAAATCATTATCTTGTTTCTGCTTCGAAGTGGCATTGTAGACCCGGATGGAATCAGTATGTTAGTAGCTATTATGCTATTGTATATTGCCAAACTACATATTAACAGTAAAACTTAGCATTTGTCATTATTACAATACTTCCTAAATTACACTCATTATAAGAATGTCATTATTTGACTATTCTAAGTTATTACCGGGAAGTGATTAATTATTATATTTTGTGTTTTATGATGCGTTAAATAACTATCACTCATTACTTTGTAACATATGAAATAACCACTATATATAACCAATAGTTTTTAAAACATTAAGTGTTTTATTTTTGGCAATGAACAAAAATCTGCTGTTTAATGCTAACAACTTAAATAAATCTTAATAAATCATAATATATAAACGTTTAAAATAGGTCAAATTAAATATCATTAAATACATAAAAATTAAAGGTGTGCAATTAAATAATTAAATATATATATATATATATATATATATATACATGTATATATTTACATACATTTTTTTAAATTAAATAATATTAATAATAATATTGTTTGCAATTAATTTAAGATGATTTCAATATGTATGCCTTTTTTTGTTTCATTATTAATTCAGATGTTAAAATTAATAAAAGTGACGCTTTAATGCCCCAAACACGCATCATAAAAGTGCTAAAAGGAATTCATTATTAATTGTGTTTGGTATGAAATGTTTTATACTTATGTCGGCAAATATTTAATTTATTATTTCATTTTTGTTGACAGTACGTGTAAAAGGCTATGTCCAATGTCTTACAAGTATTTATTTGAATTGAATCGTTGTCTATTTTTCTCTAGTCTTCTCACATGAATTATCATCAGTTCAATTTATTCGAATACATTGGTTGCCGAAAATTTTATTTAACAAAGTTAAGTTTGATGAATATTTAGTATTATTGTAAAATGCAACTTATAGAATTGTTTAAAAAGCAAAAAAAAAGTAGAAGAAATTAAAATTTGTCTATACCCGAAACAACATTATTTCAAACGGATGTAAAATTTTGTATTATTTTAAATTTTAAAAGGTTTTTTTATATCTTATTTTAAAATGATATTCCAAAGACCGAGAATCTCTGATAGAAATTATATTATTTCTATGCGGCAATAAATAATATGTACATTAGGCTTGTCCCAAGCTCAAATGAAAATTTACTTCATTCTAAGATACCGCTTCTCAAATGATATATAACATTTTAAAGTGTTATAAAAAAAGGTTATAAAATACATATATTTTGACAGTAAATTCATTTAATTTCTTCTCATATAGAAAAATTTGTTATATATCATTTGAGAAACGGTGCCTTATTTTATCTTCTTACAAACGAGGCCATCCTAACGTACGTATTTAGATTCTAAATGAACAAATTTGCTCGTATAAATGTACAAAAACTTAAGGCCCAATATCTTTGTATTAGCAAAAAGAATGTGACCTTAAATTTTGGAATTTACTTATTGAAATGAATTAATATTCATTAATTCATATTGATCGATTATATTCGCAGGCGTGTCCAATTTATGCATTTTAATATTTTTAATATAATTTTTATTGAAAAAATAAATATATTCATATAAAATATAATTCTAATATGCACCAGTATGAATTCAGTGTTAACTTTAAAATATTTACACATATTTGAGGTCTGTATTTGAATACATTTAAATTTTAGCAAACAAGATGTAGTTGATCTTTTTTTTTAATTTTATTTAAAATCTTTTAAGAATTTTATTAACAAATACAGTGAAATTATCGTACTTATTTGTTGCATGTACTTCTATTAATAACTTCAAGAATTTCTTAGCGCCATAATGTGCATGAAAAAATAACTATTGATAAAGTTTTTAATTAAAAAAAAAAAAAAAAAAAAAAAACAACTACAATGTTATATTTGCATTTATAATGAATTCACTTTGCCGTTCTACTAGTGTGTGAAAACCAATTATAACTTTATAAATCGTTCTTGAAGTAAACGTTATAGCTAAAAAGAAGCAATTTTACAGAAAATGCATTCAACATTTTCAAATTACTGTTACCTTCTCCTCTCAATCGACGACCATAAAATATATGAACACGATATTTTTACCAAATATAAAGGTTTATATAACGCATAATAAATACATAATTAAATAAAAAATTTCGTTTTTTTGAGTTATGACGTTCTTAAAGTAAATGAGCGAAATAAACATAATTTAAAGAACATTATTTTTGAACACGGTTATAATGAACTTTAACTATAGCGAATGTACGGGTAATGTCCGTTTTATTGATAAGTGGAAATGGCAAATGGTCACTCCGTTGACTAGGGTTGACAATTATTCGAGTTGATCGAATAAAATTGAATAATTTTATTTTTATTAAAGTGATCGATTAATTTTTCAAAATTCTTCTATTATACGATCAAATAATGAATGAATGTTTTTTTTTTCTTTTTTTTTTTAAGAAAAAAGTTAAAATATGTTGCCATAAAAATATCGAAATTAACATAATTTCAATAAAAATAATTGGTTATTTAGATTTCACATTTATATTTCAAACTATGTATTTCTAAGCTCCACAGTAAATTTATAAACATTAAATTAAATATCGAGGCAATTAGATTATTTTTTCAAAATTCTTTATTAACTCTTATGTATATAAACTAAAGGGTGTACAAAGTGCTTTTTGCCATTTTTGAAATGCTCTAAAATTACTAGTTTTTGCACTATGAAAAGGTGATTATCTATACTTTTGACCTAGATAAAAATTAATGTTGAGTATTTATTCACTTTAGAATAATTTGCGATTTTGTCTCATAACCTCTCTTTTTGATTTGTATACATACTAATGTATGTGCTACACAGAGGTTTTCAGTTAAATTCAAAATGTTTTAAGTATTAAGTGATCTGCTAAACCCCGATTTGTTTGGAGCAAAAAATGTCTTTAAAGGTTTAGTTATATCGAAAACATATTTCAACATCTTTAGATCCAAAACTACACTAATTGAAATTTCGGAATGTATTACCCATATACTACAATGACTGATCGCCAGAATTAGCCAAATAAATAAATAAATAAAGTCCTTGACTATCTATACCATCATACAATTTCAGTTAGTTCTGGCTATATTAATTGGTAAAAATAACCAACCGGAAGGATACTAGCTTTTTAAGTAATTAAAAAAATTATGTCCAAATATATCTTGAGACTTGAATTGCTCTAAATAACACAAAAATTAGGGATATCATGCTCAGAAGTGTGTACAGTTTTTAAGATAATTTACTCTTATTTGTATTATAGTGATCTCGTAAGTGTGCTTTAGTTCAATTTTGTGCAAAAATATTTCGCATCTCTTAATTTCCTACCAATATCGGTGAAAAAATATAGAAATACTTCATAAATTCTATAAACTTGTATAATCAATTAATCAAATATACAATTAGTTAGACGCACTACTTTCTTCCATTTAATAGTCAAATTTATTGTAAATTTAAAATATATAATTCTTTCTCCCAAATGCACAAGTAATAATATAAATTAAACCATAATTTTTTTCCAAAATATATAATTTTTGTTTTCTCCCTTCTTTTTAGTTTTATTATAACTTAATAAATAGGACTCCAACCAGTATAATATTTTACATACATATTATTTGGACTTATATCAGTTAGATTATGATTACGAAAATATATTTATTAGTTTCTGAGTTATTGCATTTTGAAATTGACAAAAAGCAATTCGGACCACCTTTTAAATATTACTCTAGAATGTGATCGGCAAAGAAATCCTCTTTTAAATAAAAATAAATGGACTAGATGGAACTTGACGAACTAAACAAGAATCTGCTTTAATTTTTTTTCTACCACGTACTATTTTTTTAATGGTCGTACAACATTTTGCAAACATTTACAGGTTTTTGCTTGTAAACAACAGATTAGTAATGTCCAGTGTTGAAAATAAACCTAAAATATGTTAAAAAAATTATTAAAAACGCTAAAAATAATGCTAAATTAATCAATTTTTTTTCAGTGGTATATTTGCACTTCGTATTAATTTTACATAATTATTATTGAAAAAGAATAGATAATAAAACAAAAGAAAAATAGAATGCGATATGTAGAAGGGTTAGTAGAGCGCCGTAAGCAACTATAAGTAAGCATATCCCCATCAACTCCTATCTGCTACCATTAAATCATTCAATTCACATGATAAATCGCACAATAAACTCAAGTTTGCAGCTATATAGTATTTATAATCCAGTTCGTTTTAGCATTGTTTATTTAACCATCTAAATCAATGATGTTGCAGCTGGGGGCAGTGGAAAGTTATGTATTGTACCACTTACGGTTCCTCAATATCTTCATATTACCTACAAAGATTCGCCTCCTTAATATACATCTGCTCAGGCAGTTTGCCGTGATAATAACCATTGTAATACTTCAACTTCTATCGTTTCTGCCTAACATTATCATTTCTATAGCGGGACACAGATCCCTCTATTTAAGTAATTTATTATAGGATTTATCCTTATTACGAAAAATGCTAGAAAATGCTAAATCTGCTAAATTTAACTGCAAAAATGTTGAAATGGTCACACTGGTAATGTCCCCCTTTTTTAAATTTAAAAAAAAAAAACGCTAATATATAAAAAAAATAAATAAAATAAAAAAACAGAAAATTCTTTTTTTATTTTTTTTTTATTAACAAAATAAAATCAAAATATTTATATTTTTTAATAACATTAATTACATATTTGTTAATAACATTAAATTAAGAGTCTTTTCATTAAAATTTCATGTTTAACCAACACACTTAAAAAAAAATTTGTTCGTAACGGCCAGTAACGTCAATATAAACAAATAAAAAACAAGGAAATTTTCAAAATAAATGATTTCAAACAAACTAAAAGTCAACAAATATAAATGCAAACAGTAAAATTACTAAAAACTACACCGGAATATATATGTTTTTATTTATTACTTTTATAAAGCACAAAATATAACATCTCTAAATGCATAAACCTTGCGGTAAAAGTTAATTGTCAGATGTTCTATCCTTAAGCTTATCGGTCACTTTTGGCATAACTTATACTAACAAAAACAGTTCATTTATTCGATAACATTCTAACTTTAGTTATTGGATAGCTATTTTGATTGTCTTTACTTACATTTGTAAACAAATGACATTTTTTTAAAGATATGTTTTATTCAATGTTGCCATTTTAGCACTTTCAGTGCTAAATTTAGCATTTGAACAGGTTAAAATGCATTGACAATTTATAAAAATATGCTGAATGCTTTTTAGCACCTTTTATAATATTTTTTTAAATCAATACTTTTTGGTTTTTGAAAGAAAGAAAGTAAAAATGAAGGTCAGTTTTGAAATATAAGCTCTATTTTTACTTTATTTCTCAATATTGCAATTAATTCTGAAAAAATCACTTTAAGTTGTCATTTGAACCATTTTTTACAAAAAACAAGGGCAACGAAAATATGAATTATTTTTTACAAATCAATTTGGCTTTGTCTTTTGCTGCTGTAAAAAAATTTAGCATAATTTTTTGACGATTTAGAACTTTACCAATTACAATTTTCGACAACACTGGTTTTATTGATGGTAGTTTATGGAAGAAACACATCCAGCAGTTTTCATCAAGTTCTCTATCAATGAACTGTCAAATTTTGTCTCTCTTTTGCTCTCACTTGCAAGATTTTTAAAGTAAACGAAAGCGATTTAGCAACTTCCAGAAAAATTTTGTGATAATAACGAGAAAATAACGAGAGCAATCAAATTTCGTAGCAAATATTAATTTTCGTTTATCTAAAGGAGTATTACAGTGCAAGTATTAAAAAGTTGTAGAGAAAATGTGTAATATAGTGTATTATAAAAAATGAAGTCTGAAAAGAGTTAACTAACTTAATCGTTTATTACATTTTATTTAATGTTGCTAAATGATCAATTATTTGATAATTTAATGCGGGTAAAGTCGCTCATAGCACTCCGGAACCGAGTGATTTCGGCATTTTCACATACACAACACGAATGTTAACGAAGGTAAACAATTGAGTATGAATATAAAACAAAAAATCATTTAGTTGTGTTCTAGCTTTCAACAAAGCGGGATCATGTCGCATGGTTAAGTAAAAACAAAACACATTGCAAAGAGCGCAAAAAATGACATTAACGCGTAGTCAGCAACAGTATCAGCAAAAATTATAGGATGTTCACTGTCGGACCATTATAATTGCATTCAAGCGTAGGCAGTGACAACTTAGAACCGCCATCTATCTTGATTCTACTTGTGTATTTGAATCTCCCATTACTTTGTATCGCTAAATAAAACAGCACTGAAAACTGCTGCTGACCAAATATAGTTAACTACTAACAAATATCAGCTGATTTAGGCAGCACACACTGTTGACTACGCGCTAATGTAGTTTGGGCTTAATACCTTAAAGTGTGCATTAATTAAACTACAAAAATATAAATACAAAATAAAAGGAACACTGATACCTTCTGTTCACAATTAAGCAACGTATAAGAACTCTGCAAACATTTTTTATCGTGGAAGGCATTATTTTTATTTCACACATACAAAAGCAATAATTCACATAAAAAGAAATTTTGTATTTATCGAACTCCAAATAAAATCCTCATTAGAGACTTCTGGTGAATTCCCATATCTAAAAGAAAATAATAATAATTACTTTTATAATGAAATTATATCTAGATTACCTTCTACACAAAGAATGTGAAAAGACTTTTTTACAAGCAAAGTTTGGACTTTTTTAAATATGTAAATACTTATCTGTTTAATGGAGTTTTTTCTAAGTTAATTTACTACTGAAATACATGATCTTACCTGCTTCTTTATTGTGTTGTTTTCTTTTTATAAAAAAAAAAGAAATACTGACAATCTTCCTAACGCACGCCGAGAAGATCAATGCGCAATAGTATTGTATTTTGTTTTTATTAAATTCGAATTGTCGTCATAATAACTTTCAGGAGTGACTTCAAAGTATACTTTAGGAAGATGAAAGGACGATAGTAATGTAATTTGTTTTGTAAAATTTTTGTAATTCTTGAACAATCTTCCGACAATTACCTAGAAGTCAATAATTAGTGACGTCTGAAAGATTAGCAACAAATTTATCTTCCAAATGTTTGAAGGGAATACATAAATATATGTATATGTATATGTAATACAAAAAACAAGAACACTGATTGTCATTGCAATGCTTCTGTTGCCAACTAAATATTGTCCAAGCATACATAAATATCGATGGCTTAATATAGAAAAGGCGTATCTCGATTTTTTAAATAAAACAAGAAAATTTAGATTAAAAAAAAAAAAAAAAAAAAAACAAAAAGAAATATATAGTCCGTCAATCCCGACCATACGATACTTTACAGCATTGTGTATGTGCACAATATATTTATATGAAACATACTTATGCGTTATAGTATTTATGCACTTTATATATATATATATATATATATATATATATATAGCTTGATTCCCGGAAGTGGGCCTTATAAGGAAGCTATGGTTAATTATGGACCGATCTTCATGAAACTAGGTACACAGATTAGTACTGATTAATATATGTGCCACATTTTATTAAAATATTGCTATATTTAAGGGTTTTATGATGATTAAACCTCCATTCCCATTGTATGGGGGTCAGATGAAATAATGGACCGATCATAACCAATTTCAATATGTTTCGAAACCAGTCTGCTAAATTTCATTAAATTATTTTCAAATTTCGATCTGTAGTTTGATTGAGATGGACGAACGAACATCGTTAAATCGACTCAGAAAGTGATTCTAAACCGATTGGTATAAATTAAGATGGGTCTTAGAACTGTGTTGCTAGAAGATGTAATTGGAAAAGTGCTAAATCGTCCAAAAAATTATGATAAATTGTTCTACAGCAGCATACTATAGTAAATAAGATAATAAGTAGGGCTTTTTGTTACTGACATTTTTTAAAGTAAATGTAAAGTTAGGTCTTTTGTCAGTAATTTAAAATTGGAGTTTTAGTTAACAAACATTAATGTAGTCCATGAACTACTACAAAAAACTACAAAAATCAATAAGGTAAATTGTCATAAAAAAAGTGGCAGTATTGTTTTTGGATATTGCAATCGTCTCATTTTTTAATTAATCTATTTTTCTTATTTATTTATTTATTTATTTATTTTTAATGCGATCAGGAGAGATATAGTGAATAGTAAGTTTCGATCTTTGTGGAAGTGATTATATTAGTTTTGAAAAAAATTATTCCTGATAACTCATATCACAACGCTCGAAGCATGTTAACTATGGCATCTCCAGTGCTTCTTCCCGAAATTTGAGATAATTTGTTAAAAACTTTAATATAAGAATTCTTTAACACAAGGACAAACAATATTTTGTTATTCGAATATTTAAAAAAAATTATTTTCATTATAATTTCTAGGAAATTACTCAAAAAAAAAATTAGAAAATAATGAATTAAACTAAATGATTTAGGGTTTTAAATCAAGATAAGCCTTTTCTGTATTTCGCCAACGATATATTTATTTATACATTAGACTGCACCGAAATTTTCCATCTTTTGAAATTTGACCGTAACTCTCCCTGGAATCGTACATTAGGCTGTAAAAGGAGAGTGTGCATCGGACCTGAAGTTTGTGTGATGCGTTTATATGGGGAAAATATGGCTTCTCCCCATATAATCTACACATAATTATCTATCAAACAAGATATAAAAAGAAAAAATCAGTTAAAAATATTAAAGTTATTACGAATTCCCCAGACTATTAATGTGTTTTAGACCACGTGCGTAAGAGCGTACAAACAAAATTTTTAATTTTTTGAGAAATGTTTAAATAAAATGCTATTTTTATTTAACATTGAACCACTTCCTTTGCTTGGTTATAAAATGTTGATTTTTTTAAATTGTTTCAAAACTCCAATTTCAAACTTTTAAACATTTTGTTAAAGAAATTCCAAAAAGCTCAAACAAAGACGACATTACAGGAAATGAAATAAAAAAAGAATTAGGTCAATATCTTGTATGGCTAAGTCGTACCTGCGATTTGAATTTCGCGGATTTCGGCAAAAGTCATATTTTCGGATTTTTAGTTATAAAGTAAATATTTTTAGAACAGATATTCAGACTAAACTGAATTGTTACAGAATGAAATAAAAAAAGTCTCAAAAATGCATTCTAAGGTTTTTGAAAATTGAACAAGGATGATCTTTAAAGCACGAAGGAAATTTGGAATATTTTCAGGTTTTAAGGAAAATATAGCAACAGCTTATATACTTTTATCAGGATTTCGATAAAATTTTGAGAATATAACTAAAAGACCTCCGTTGATATTAGCAGTGAAAAAGACAAATTTAATATCCAACTGATCTCGGGGTCAGCATTTTTTATACACACCTATTTTTAAATATTTGTGAAGTAAATTGTATCAATTAATATCATGGACAAATAAAATTACCTCATTCTGACCAATAAAGTCATGCTAAACCAACAAAATTTCCCATAGAAATTATTGCATCCAAATCCAGATGAAACAGATAATTTTACGTGATGTTTTCCTTAAAAATTTGAAATATTTCAAATTTTGACCTTTGGCCTTCTTATTTTGAAGGTAATCCTAGTCCAATTTTTTTCACTTCGGAATATATTTTCAGAGATATGGTTTATCTTATTGTGTAATAATTTAGTTTAATCGTAATATAAGTTCAAAAAATTGATTTTGTAACTAAAAAACTGCAAAAAATGCCTTTTTGCCGAAATCCGCAAAATTCTTCTTAGTTTTATTTCCCGTAGTGTTGTCTATAAACTTGCATAGTTTTTATCGAACTTTTTTGAAATTTGTTTAACAAAATTTTTTAAAGTTTGAAATTAGAAAAGATCAACATTTTTTAACCAAGCATGGAAATGGTTTTGATTTGTTCAGTATTTTGATTCAAGCCTTATTAAAAATAGTATTTCATTAAAACATTTCTCAAAATATTAAAATGTTTGTTTGTACACTCCTTACAGAAGTGGTCTAAAAGACATTAACGATTGGGGAATTCGAAATAACTTTAACATTTTTAACCGATTTTTTCATTTTATGTCTTCTTTGATAGATAATTATGTGTAAATTATGTTGCAAAGTAAAGTATTTAATAGCCGAATTTCTCTAAAAACTCATATTTTCCCCATATAAACGCACCCTTTAAACTTCCGGTCCGATGCGGCATGGATTAACGATATTTTACTAATATATCACACAATATCGTTTTACAACCTAATGAACGATTCTAGGAGTTACGGTCATAATTCAAAATTTTGGTGCAGTCTAATGTACAAGTTTCTGTGTATATACAAACAACAATCACTGCTTGCTTATACAAAAAACAACAATAACAATAATAGTCATTGCAATCAGCGTTACCAGAATCATATCATATTTTATCATATCTAACAACTAACAAAAAGTTTAATCCCAATATCTACCAATATCTACATATACTTAGGAGATGTGTTAATTAGTTTTTCTGAGGTATGACGTGCTACACAGTGTGTCCTAGCTCAAAATTGTTGGTAATAAATCTGTATCTCCTAAACCACTAGTCGGATCGAAATGAAATGTAAGGGAGAGTTTTAGAGGAGGACCTAAGCAATAATATGAGTCAATAAATTAAAAAAAATCGGCTAACATTTTTTTTAGTCAATAAAAATTATATCTTTTTATAAAATTTACCATTTTGGACTAATGCCGGATGTAGGGTGCAAATCTGAATCAATTTAAAATTTTTTTAACAACTATTTGTGAGCAAAAATGTTTAATAAAAAAACTTTGAGAAAAAAAAATAAAAGAATTGTTCCATATTTTTGTAAAAAATGGCTATTTTCATACTAATTTCAGAGTGCTAACTTTTAACATTTCCCTCATATACCTCATATATTTATTCCTGAAAAACGAAATAAAATCGAGACAAAAATCAAAAATTCAAGCGTAAATACCTTTTTAACTTTAACAGATAACTTAGTTGAGTAAGTTAATTTTTTCTTTATCTTATCAAGTACTTTACAAAATATCTTTGAAATCTGACTTGATTTGTAGAAGTTACGATTTTTTGAATCTTACATACTCGATGTGATCAACTTTGACACCCTGTTGCTTATCTGGTATTATCATAGGGTGACTATAAGATAATTTTTCTGGAAGCTTATGTCTTTCTCTACAACTCTTCCATACACTTCAATTCGATCCGACAATAGTTTAGGAGATACAGATTTGTTACCACTGTCCGCTAATATCCAGCTAAAACTTTGCTTTCCTGGTATAATTGAAAACGAAAATAAACTACTATTTTTTATTATTTTTGCCTGAATAACTAGTAATTTTTGTTCAAGTTGTTAATCCAACGTTCTAGCCAACTGATCCACGTGATTGTAATATTACTGTGCTATTATAACAATGAGTACTTATTTATGAAATATAGAGTAGGTAAATAATAATGACTCCTCATTACAATTATTTGTTACCGCTCTTTGATACTATTTTGCAAAGTTTCATATAAATATTGAGGCATAATTTAATTATTTTAACAATTATTCCGAAAGTTCACTACCTGTTTTGACTATTTAACTATAAAACAAAAAAGAACTGTTTTTTAAGAACTAAACCTCTTAACTACTCTTAAATTAGTTGTAATTTTAACATTAATTGGTTAAACAGTTCAAACTGTGGACTTCATAACCGTCCGTTAAGTTAAATAAAAATGAATTTGTACATATAATTATTTCCTATGAAAATTTAGCCAATGATATGTGTATCATAACGGTATTACGAAAAAAATAGCGAGAGAAACCTAAAACTTGGCAAATAGTGTCACTATTTGTTTCATTATCAGTTTTTAAGATCTTTATCATCCACGTGAATTATATATGGGTATTCTAACCTCGTTAGATATATTATCAAGATATATCGTTGATGTAAAAACTGAATATATTTTCCCCGGTTTTTAGACTTGTTATATTCCAATTTTAATGCAACTTAAGTAGCTGTAATGACTATGAATTGAATTAGGTTGTTCCATTTAACGTTCGTGAAATAAAAAATACAGTTTTAATATAAAATTTTTTGTTGGCAGTAGTCGTATTTAGTGAGTGGCACTATTTATAACAAATACCACATATATATGCAACTGTAATAAAATTGCAACAACAATGACGACGAGTTCGCACCTTTTTTCGTTATTTTAATGATGCCAAACTTTAAAGTTGAATATTTTCCACAAAAGTAACACATACATACATAAACTCTAAACAGCCAACCATCTCCAGCAAACAAAAGATTTGATTTAAAATTTGAGAATGATATGAAATCAATTTTTTCTTAAATGTAAAAGTTTGAGATTGAGATGATAATGTTTTGAGAATAATTTGATGCAGATTTGAATTATGATTTGAATTAACCTTTAATATCAAAGGAAAAACACATAATCAACGTTTCAAACGTTTGAAATATGATGATTCTGTGTTAGATAGAATCATCATAATTTACCATTATATTTGTATAAATTTTTTTGCTGGGTGTTAATGTATCTTAAAAAACATATATATACTTTTGAGGGATTCCTACTTCTGAATCTCAAAAATTATAAAAAATAAAATACATCTAGGTGAGTTTAACTGTACTTGTTGCCACAAAATGTATAGTTTATGGGTATCAATCAAAACATGTTGTTCTTAGTATTGCAACTGCAAAATATGCTAACACATTTTACACAAATATAGACAAATTTAACCCAATTTCTTTTATATTTATATATTTATTTATTTTATATATATATATTGTGTAAAATGTGCTATACACAAATAAACAATTTAGTTCAATAATACATATATTTTTTTTGTATTTTTTAGATATGCTAAATGTTATTTTTTCTTTATCCCTAAAATAATTACTTAAAACAAACGGAAAAGATGTAAAATTTACTATGTATTTTAACACAGTGTTCTTATAGCTATGTTCTTTACAAAATCGCTTTTTCGAGTTATGACATTCTTAAAATAAATGAGTGATTTGATCTCTAGTGAATTTATTATACCTATGTTTAACTTATTTAAATAATTAATAAATTAATGCGTGTATCATTATCAATATTGATGAGAAAAATATTTTAGATTTGTTCTGGGATCATCATCATTATAATGATGTCCCTTTTAAATGTGTGATAGCTTTCATTCATTTCAAGTAATGATGGACCATCCTAGTGAACATACATACATGTATAAAATATGTACATTTCTAAAATAGAATTTATAAATATCTAATTAACAAACATTTGCTATTTATTTGTTTTTTCTGATATCTTGGTTGTCCATCCTTAAAATCATATACTACATGGAAACTTTTATTTATAAATCAGTGACAATCCATCATTAAATTTAGTCCCTTAGGCCCAAAGAAGAAAAATATAAGAATTTTCTCAACTATTATATATATTAAATAATAAACACCATTTGCTGTATATGAAAAGAAAAATTATGGTTCGTGGCAACTAGGGTATTTAATAGAATAATGTTTGTTTAAATTACTCGAACAATTATTATGAAATTATTCGAAGGATTTAAAAATGGTATTTTTCGAATAACGAATAATTCGAATATTTTTATATCGAATATTGGAATAAAACGAATAACTATTTATGAAAACATATCTAATAATGTTTTCTAGCACTAAATTTAAATAAATGCATTGCAACGAAAATGAGCATTTTCAAAATGAAATATTATAAAAACAAAAGAACAAAAACGATTTGAATCTACTCATTTCAATTTTATTCTTTAAGTTAATTTCTGATGGCTTTTGACAGATTGTATTTTTTTTTTTTTTTTTTTATCATAAAAGGGATTTGTTTATATCAATCGACGTCATTCTAAGATTGTTTGCTTTTGAGATGTAGTTCAAAGAAAATTAACTTTTTTATCGCATTAATTGATTTTTTTATACAGTTTATTAGCAAAAATAAATTTAATTTAAAATTGGTTTTGAAATTTTCCGGGAGAATTTGAGCCTTTATATTGTGGATTTCCCTTCAATTTGCAAATTGCTGCAACTTTTATTTTTATAGGCAAGAGCTTTAGAATAGCAAGCGTGATAAGAAAAGTTGTTTTTTGTAAAATATTTTTTATAAGTTTCACAATACAAATTTAAATATATTAACGTAAAAGGATTTTCGAAGCAAGTTGAAAATATTAAAAAATGCTGCGATAATTCCCAATGGCTGTCATATATTTTGTCGATTTTTTGACTTATAGAAAAATGGAAAACCTTGATTAAATATCCGGAATGAAAAAGACTAATTGTCATATATGTAGTATACAAAATCTCTCTGTCAAAAAATAGTACTTTTTAAAAATCTTTCCTAGAATGGACGATATATTTACTTCTATATTGATAATGCTTTTCTAAAGATATTCTCAATAAATTGCTAACTTTTTATACGTTTTTATTATTCGTAATCAGGGAAACCATAAATATGTTTTATTAGCATTAAATATACAGTGAAAGAGAAAAAATATGCTCAAAAAACACCAAAATATTCACTTAAAAAACAAAAATTATTGTAATTTTTTAAAGAAAATTATGTTTTTCATTAAAACTAAGTGCTTTATTAATATTATGATTTTATAAAGGCAAAATTGAAATTTATTATATCACATAAAAACGTTATTGGACTTTCATTTGCTTGCATATTTAATTCTAGACATTGTTATTAGTTCAGAAATGATCAAAATTATTGTATGCTTGCATTAAAAAGAATATTGTTTTTAACTGGCGCAATTCGGGCAAGTTTAAAAGCTAATACGTCCTCTATATTATATTTCAAAAATAGCTTTAATGAAGATCAATTAAAAATGGTTCAATATTATCAAGCTTCTTAGCGATAAAATGGTGTAAATTAAATGCAAAAATATACCGTTAAGGGCAAAAAATGCAAATATATGCACTTATAAATCGAGGCAAAAATGATTTATTTGTTTTGAAACGGATAAATATTTTATCGATGGCTTCATTCAACGCCCAGGAAAAACACGCATTTGCATTTTTGTGGTTTTCCTGTTCATAATCATAAATATTTCACTTTATTATTTGTTTTAATCATTCGAATAATGCAAATAATTTTAAATACATGATCGAATAATTCGAACAAATTAAATGCCTCATTCGAATTATTCGTTTTGTTCGAACAATAGAAAAGCCGAACAATTTGAATATCCTAGTAGCAACCATTATCAAACATTGTCATATTATGGTTGCAATTCATGGTTAATGGAAAATTATATTATGTTTGGATAAAAGACCATAAAATAGTTGAAGTATTTTAGTATAAATATTGTAATATGTGTGTTCGTCGAATAACCGTAGTTTAGTTTCAATACAATGGTAATACGGTTGTGTTGCTAGTGTCTAATAGACGCAAAATCATACTTTTATGTTACTAATTTGCCGTATTCTATTTATGACTAAAAAATTGGGATCGCAGCCAAAACTGCGACGTAATAACATATTTTTGGTAGATATTCATCAAACGGAACAGACAACGCCTTAATCAAACATGCCAAAATATATTTTTAAAACATCATCAAAATGAATATACACTACCTGCCACTTGAATAAGTAATCACATTTTATTTAACTTTAATTAAATAATTTTTTGCGCAACCAAAGTTCAAAGTGTTGGCTTTAGTTTCCTGAAGAAATAAAAAATATTCATATTTTGTTATACTAAAATTATGCATTTATTTAAAGACATGTATTTCTGTGGTACTTTTTCGTGTGCCACTTGAATAAGGAATTCTTTTAATATTAATCGGGAAGGCTATAATTTGAATTTCTCTCAACATATACGGCTAGAGAATTTTTAATTTGATAGCTTTTAAATAGATTTTATTCAAAATGGGACGTGGTGAGGCTCTTAATAACTCTGAAATAGAAAAAATTCTGATTTTGAAATCTCAGGGTCAGAATCCGGTCCAAATCGCCAAAAACATTAATAGAGGAAAGACAGTTGTGTACAATTATTTAAATAACTTGGAATGATATGGAAAAAACATGAAAGGGCTGAAGAAAATAGCAACAACTCCAAAAGAAAGACGAAAAATTCTTAGAATTGCATCAAATTCTACCATGTCGGTATCAAAAATACGTGAAAAAAGTGGAGTCAGTGCCAGTCTGAGAACAGTATTTTAAAGTCGTGCCACCACTTAATGAAAAACGCAAATCACGACATCTACAGTTTGCCAAAAATAGAATGACATGGTCCGACAAATGTTTTAAAGTTAACTGCAACGACTTACAAAAACATTCTGCATGAAGCATTTCCAAAATTTAATGATTTCTTTGAACCCATACCTTGGACGTACCTCCGATTCATACCGCCAGAGCAGTAAAACAATGGATTAATCAACAAGGTGTTCAACTTTTGGATTGGCCCCCATATTCACCAGACCTGAATCCAATGGAAAATGTCTGGGTTTGGCTTGCAAGAAAAGTTTATGAAGGAGGAAAACAATTTGAGACGATAGAATCCTTAAAGTATGCAATAACGGAAGCATGGAGTTCAATTTCGCTAAATTACTTAGAGCCATTATACAAGTCGATGCCAAAAATGGTGGCAGTACTCATTACTAATTGAACGCTAGAAGATAATAACTTTCATTTTTATAACCTAAAATTTAAAAATAAATTACAGTTTGCTTAGTTTTAAAATATTCCTTATTCAAGTGACACACAAAAAAATATCACAGAAATACATGTCTTTAAATAAATGCATAATTTTAGTTTAACAAAATATGTATATTTTTTATTTCTTCAGGAAACTAAAGCCAACACTTTGAAATTTGGTTGCGCAAAAAATTATTTTTTTCTGAACTTTAGTTTAGGAGATATACTTAATTAAAGTTAAAAAAATGTGATTCCTTATTCAAGTGGCAGGCAGTGTACTTACAAATTTAAAACGAATACCGAAAAAAATGACACAAGTTTTTCATAAGAGATGGATTTTTAATCATCAGCTAAGTTTTCTATTTTGGCAAGGATTCAACCAATTACATATAAATAAGGACTTAACATTTAAAATGAAGAATATTTCAATGCAGTGCCTGAATTACAACAGAGTTTTAAAACCATGCGTCCGACCAAAGGCTATCTGTCTGAGACACCTTTTTAATTCGGGCCAGAATGGTATCCAATCCCAAGTTCGGAACATTTTTATTCTGAAGAAGGACGATTGCAAGCAAGGTTAATTTATAGAAGTTGACAGGAAGTTAATATTGTTTATGGAGGAGTTTGACAACAAAAAAAAAAAAAAATTATTTTCAGCTGTTTAACTGAGGCCACTTGTACAGAAATTGTTCTGAAATTTGATGATATAATTTAATAATATTCATAACATAAAATGTCATTTTGTTCATGGTTTTTAAATTGATTTCAAAAATACCACCTTTAGTGCTATGACATGTACCCTAAAGGAAACAGTATAAAAAATATTCCTAAGCGTTTACATACATACATACATACATACATACATTTAAACATAATTTCTTTGTATTTGTGGTGTTGTTGATGATTGGTGACGGTGGTGGTGCAATAGCAAGAATGACTGCTGCAACAACACTAATAACGAACGATATACAGATAGTATTAATAACTAACTATGGAATGTAATTTAGAGTAGCATCAAACAAGTTAACAAAGTTTGTTAGTCAGTTGTTGTTGTTGCTGTCATGTATGTAGCATTAAAGTTGCTTATGATATTTTTAGAAAAACCACATTTGTTATTGGTTTAAAAATAGTGTATTGGTTAAAAATGAATAAAGAAAAAATTTAAATCAAAAACTACCAAAGAGTAGTACTAGTAAGTGGTACTACTAATATGTATTTAAAGAAACAATTTTTCTTTTTTCAAACAACAAGTGTTTTATTTTTAACTTAGACTTGCTAGTACACACAGAAAAAAATATTGGTTGGATAACGGTTACAATAATAGAAAAATAAGAGGAATTATAAATATTGATTTCTAACTAATAATTTTTTAATTATAATAGATTTTCTTGACTTAGACAATTTTAAACATTATAGCAATGATTCTTACTAATAAAAACTAGTTATTTAAATCAATTTTAGAACATTTCAAATTTATTTAAAATAATTTATAAAGATAACCGAATTTAATAAGGAACTGAAAACGATCACGACTAAATATTTATGATCGCAATCGAAATTTTATTATTCTTTCTTAAAATTCGGTCAAAATAAAATTTATCAATAAAAAACTTGTTTATTAAATTGTTCTCATTTTTCAAATAAATTATTAAAATTAAATAATTTTTGTAATTGCGAATTTAAGTTCTTTAAAAACTTTGCTATTTTTAACACCTTATTACAATGAAAAATTGACTTTACCGTAAACATGGAACTTATAAGAATTTAACGGATATAATACAACTAAAATGTTATTTTAGATATTTTATTTTTATTATAGATTTTTGAAAATGAATATTAAATAAGTAGAACTTCGAAAATACTAATTTTTATAAAAAAATTACTTGGTTGAGAGGTTTTTCATTCTAACACAATATTTTCTTTTGAAACAGCATCTCTTATACAAGTAATTGATCTTTAAATGTTAGATGTAAAATATTCATAAAAAAGAACTAATCTCACGTATGAACATACGCATATGAGATTATTTTCATCAGATTTTTGAACACTATAATTGATCCGAAAAACATTGTTGCTAACCAATTTTTAGTATTTTCCAGATTTATGTTTAATTTAGTAAGAATTAGTTAAGTAAAAAATGATGTAAGTTAGAGAACTAAAGTAGAAATGAACGACAAGCTATTTGTAATGAAATTTATTCAATAGTTTATTGTATATTTTTAAAAAGTTTTAGCATCAAAAACACAATAACGTAAAAATTTGAGACAAAGTTTTTAACATAGATTAAAAAAGGTTCTAATTTAATTTGTATAAAATATATAATTTTTAATCTTAGAAATGGCGTTATACTTTTTTCATTTCATTTTTGTTTCGTTTTGTTTTATTTATTTAAAAAATCGTTACAAGAAATCACAACCTTTTTTTCGTATAACTAAAGTTTTAAAAATTCCCGGGAAATAGATTTTTTCGTTCTCTTTTCCCGGTAAAAGATATATTGCGCAAACCCCAAACCCTAGTGAATATATAAAAACGTATGTACGTAAATATAAAATAATTTGATTATTTATAGCAAAGGGTGTAAAGAGATAATATATGTTTTTGGACGCTTTTTATTATATTTCAATGTTAATGAGATCGCTTGACAAGTCAACTAAGACACAGTATGATAAAATTGTAATTTGTTCCGTGCTCGTTGTTTTTCCAAATCTCTGCAAGCGATTTACTTAATAAAGACAATTATGTTAAGAAATGTTTGCCCTCTTAAAGGTCTTTTTAAATAATTAACTTTATGGATGTTAATAAACTTTTGCAGAAAATTTTCAATATCATTGTGTGCTTCATGCAAAAGATTTAATCCTCACTACTACAAAAACTAAATCCTCATATTGTCAAAATTTATTATTTGGTTGCTGTTTAGCTATATCAGATAGAGTTGTCCGGTAAATTGCTAAATGCACTTTTGACAAAACAACTTAAGTCATATTTTCAAATATTTCAGGTTTCAAAAATCAAGGTTTTTGTGATTTATATCTACATTGGGTTATTGAAATCATACAATTGTCCACAGGTATAAAAAGTATTTGTACATTTTTGTCTAGACATATGTTTTATTATTATATTATATTATATTATATTATATTATATTATATTATATTATATTATATTATATTATATTATATTATATTATATTATATTATATTATATTATATTTTTGTAATAAAATTTAATAAAAAAAAAAAATATTTATAAAATTAATTTTTTTTGAATCAGGGTATATTTATTATATTTGTATGGGTATATTTAGTAGATGTAGTAACCGAATTGTTTTTTTTAAGTAATTGTTACTACTAAATAATTCAATAATTAGAATCGAATTATAAGATAGTACTTAGAGCAAACCTTTCGATTGGCGAAAAATTCAGTTGTGGCAACACATCTGTTTTCTCTGTGTACTTGCATGTTTGTACAACATATGTACTACTTACATACATATTTGTATATACTTATGAACATCCGTCGTTTCTTATATTCGTTCATATATTGTAAGTTAATTGTGAGTATGTACTTTTGTTGCCGCTCGTTATTTCTTGGTTGGTCTACACTTGCTACTGATATAATCGTTATGAATGCGTGCGCGCCTGCACACTGGTATGCATTTGATTTTCGTTAAATAAAAACATAAAAAAGACGTTCAAACTTAAGGTCGTGTTATATGTACAGAGTGTATACGTATATATTTACGAATATACATATATGCATACATACATACATACATACATACATACATGTGGCTATTATTTTCTTTTTGCATTTGCTAGTTAGTTGTTAGTCTTGTGTGCTGTTCATTGCTATCTAAAAATATCGACAAAATAACAATATACATACATTCATGTATTGTACATATAAATAAACATGAGTTTTTTTTTCGCCATACATCTATGAAGAAAAATTAAATTTGTGTTCAAATCAAAGTGCAAACTGAAGCAATAAAACCAACAACAACAACAATATGAAAGTTACATGACTAAAACAAAAACTAACCACAACCACGAAAATCGTAACACATCTTAAATGTGGCTTTTTACTTTGGCAAACTAATGATGGCGCCAAATATCTATATATAAACGAGCAAATCTATACATTTGTGCATTCATTAACAGATCTCAAAAGAATGATTTTATAAATACATATTAGTTTATTGAAGTCATTTGAATAGACGCCTAAATGTACAAGAAAAATTATTAAATTTCCTCCTTTCAATTAATTTAACATCTAAGAATTTTAAATTAAACATTATTTCGAAAATTCATACAGCAAAATGATTCTTTTAAAATATTTTCAACAATTTTTATATATTGTTATTGCAAGTTTAATGATTCCGACAAAAATTTTTGATAAACTATTGGTGAATGTTGGAAATGTTATGTTTAATGAAATGTTAATTAATTAATTTTGTAAAAATATAAGCAAAAAAGACACAATATATCACAATCTTACTAACTTGCTGTAAGTAATAATTTAATATTTTGTAAGAGCAAATAACTTTTCTTGTAACTACTGTCTCTAAAGAATCGTGCTTGTGAAAGGTTTTGAAAACCTCTGCTCAAAATAAATAAAAAATATACATTTTTTTCATTAAAAAGAAGTCATAACTAGAAACGCTAAAATAGGAAACTATTAGTTGTATAATTTTTTTTTTCACATAATTTTTCGAAAAGTATCCTTTTATTTTTTATCTAATCGATCGATTACATTTGACAGTGCGTTCTTTAATATATCTGATTATTTATGAAGCAAAATAGATAGTATGTGTGTAGTACATGTAGTATTGGTTACAAACATATACATATATACTTAAAGCAAACTGTAAGTTGTTATAAAAATAGTTTAGCCAACCATTTAGTTGAAAAGAAATAATAATAAACTTCAAATCAAGCACGTTTTATCCAGTTTTTTTTAGTTTGCTTATTTTTTCTTTAATTGTGTGTTTACAATATCGTAACAATACTTATGATATGGGGGTTTCACTGTAATTTTAACTTTATTTTTGCAAATAGTTTCGTCTAGATTTTTCTTTAAAGTTTTAATAATAACATTGGTCGACCAAAAAGAAATATTTTAAACAGAAATAGATGGACTAGATGGAATTTAATATGCTTTCAGTTTTTGAGTAGGTAAAAAATAATGAAAGCAGATTCTGGTTTAGCACGTCCAATAATTCCATCTGGTCCAACTTTTTTTGTTTAAAGGAGAATTTCTTTGCCGACCAGTGTAACAATACCTACAAATTTGTACTAATTTCATGAGATAGCATATGTTTGCAATTATATGTCTAAACATACGTACGCTAAATAATATAATCGAAATACATACATGTAAATAAATTGAAATATTATTCCTTTTTTAAATAATTTGAAATTCAGTTAACGCTTTTAGAAAGTAACATTAGTATAATTATCTCACAAATTATAATTCTTTAATTCTAATTTCTAATACAAAATTTAAATTCGTGTTTACAAAAAGCCATGAACAATCTTGCACCTTTACATGTGTTGCGATTTTTGTTATTAAAACCCGTTAAATAAAAAATATATATATTTATTTATAAATCATTTAAATGTGTGCCGTTAACTTCTTTTAAACTATTTTTTCACTCAAAATAAGTTTTTGATTTTTTTACGATATTAAGACCAATGTTAAATAAATGCTAAAGAACATACTGTGAATACTTTAGTATTTTACATTGTTGTTATATCCTCTGTGTCATTTTTACAGACGGAAGTATTTGGTGTTTTCTTCTTCCCTTAACATAAAATTTCTTATATACGTACCAAAAATGCAACCAGTCCTATCTTACAATCCGAAAAATCAACAAACGTTGAAAAAGAACTGCCTATATAAAAAGTGTGAACATAAAGTTCTATTCTGATCAACGCTATTGTAAGTACACTTACGTGTCTTTTAATATTGGTAAGAAAATTTGAGCTTTACTAAATAATATGTGTTCATTTTAACAAGTTTTCTTTGGTTGCTATAAGCCTTTTTAAATGTAAAACAAGTTAGAGCGCTATATTCGGCTGTGCCGAATCTTTTATACTCTTTATCAACAAGTAAAAAGAAATAGTATGCCTTAATATTTTCATATTTATACTTCAAAAAATAATACATACATTTCTTCCACAAGCAACGCTTGCATACATATATTTATATATTTTTGTATGTATATAGAAACAAACTGGCTGCATATACAAAAAACAACAACACCATTAATCATTATAATACTGCTGTTGTCAAATATACTGCTTGCTTATAAAAAATGACTACTAAATTTATACACAAATGTTTGCTTATGCAAAAAAGAACAACACTAATAGTCATTGCAATGTTTCATATAAATGTTTGTGGATATACAAACAACAACCACTCCTAGCTTATACAAAAAAATGACTACTAAATGTATATATGTTTGTATGTAGATACATGCTTATACAAAAAACAACAACATTGAGTCATTGCAATGTCTCTACTTCCAACTAAAAAATTGTGCTGGCTGAGTTCACACGTATTCTTACGCTCTTTTATTTAGTCGTTGCTGAGAGTGAAAAGAGTACAAAATGCACTGGAAAAAAAATTATGGAAAATAATTGTTTGGTAATTAAAAACTAGAGCAACTCCAAATGTGCACAAAAAAACTTAAAATATGCGCTTGAAAAAGCATGAAAAAATGGGATAATATCCACATAAATATGCATAAAAGTGGATAAATTCATGTGTTTTCTTGTATAAATAAGTATGCTTTTTTCTAACTTAAAAATTTTGATTTTTTATAAAAATAAAAATATATTAAATAGCTTCGTATTTAGCACATTTATAGACCATAACCGTCATATTCGATACGTATAAATTTTTTTTCTTTACAATTATGTACGGGGTATTTAGGTTAGGTTAGGTTAGAAAGGACGGCGTCTTCACGCCTCCACCCAGAGACCATCCGATCCATTGTGATCCCTTTATAAATAGCAAAGAAAGCTAATAAAACGAAGAAAGGGAGAAGATCCCTAGTGGAATAAGGCACAAGAATAGAAATAAAGGATACGAAATATAAGAAAATAAAAGTGTGCAACCCAGGACCCATCAATCAACCCCGACTACCTCTAAGCCACTTCATCCCCATTACGAACCCTATAAGGTTGTCGAGTTCACTACCCGCAAGCTGCTCTAGTTCGTGTAGAATATGGCTTCCAAACCACTTTAGTCTACTACGCTGAAGCCCAACACAATGACAGAGGATGTGTCCCACTTACTGGTAATATTCCCTATTGCGAGGTGAGCGGTAATCATATCAGCAATGATCCTTAGATTCCCTCGACTCATGCCCAAAAGATGCATCAAATCTGCTGGTTTAAGACTAGGCCATAACGCTCTAGATATCTTGCAGTCCATTCTACTCCTCCAAGCATGATTCGTTTTTTCGAGAGTCCATTCCCTTATGGCCATGAAATATGACCCAATTGGAATCCTAGCCGATTCCTCCGCAAAAGACCTGTCCAGCTTTGAGCCCTTACGAGCTATAGCTCATTGGCTATTTCATTACCGAGAATATCGTAGTCTTATTCTGTAGGCATCCATTAGCCTTCTAATTCCTTCCTACACTCAAGCACCAATCTGGGCATGGCATAGTAACTTGTCACTGCCAGTGTCCCTCTCAACATTCTCTTCCAGTAATCCAGGACCTTATAAATGCCTAGAATTTCTGCCCGGAAAACGCTGCAACTATCAGGCAATCTAAAAGATAGTCTGATATCTGTTCCCATGAAGTAAACACCCGCCCCTGCGCCTACTTCCATCTTCGAGCCATCTGTGAAGATAGCACACCCTCCATGGAGCTTTTCCGCTCCAGTCCAGAGGTCCCTACTAGGGATTTCATTAACGGGAGTAGCCTCGAAGTCAATTATAGTACCGACATAATCGGTTTGGGCGGCCGAGGATAATTGTCGACTATCAAACTTGACTTGATTAACTATGCTAACACGCCCCGCTATGAAGCTCCCTATTAATCCCAATTTCTTCAATTTAAATAAGCTCCGCACGGTCATTTCTCTTACGAACTCCTCAATTGGAAGAAGGTGGAGAATGGTGTCCAGTGCTGCCTGAGGTGTACTTCTCGTGGCACCTGTAATGCCAATTGAAGCACATCTTTGAACTTTAGAAAGAAGGTTCCTATACATCCCTTTTCTCAACACCTCCCACCATACTGAACATCCATAAGTGAGTATGGGTCTCACAACCGATGTGTATATCCAATATACAATTACCGGTTTTAGACCCCATTTCTTCCCTACAGAGTTCCTGCATTTCCCCATTTCTTCCCTGCAGAGTTCCTGAGTATTTCTCCTCCAAGACAATTTGCTGTCCAAATAAATGCCCAGGTACTTGGCCTCCCTTGACGAACTAAATTCCGTCCCATTCAAAACTATTAGACTAAATGTCTCAACTTTATATCTCCTGGTAAACAGAACTAGTTCAGTCTTTTCAGGGTTGACTTCCAATCCATTACTATTTGCCCATTGGGAAAGTTATTACAGCCCAGATTGCTGATCGTAGGTAGAAATTTACCCGATGCCAACAATACCACATCGTCAGCTTAGGCTACGATTTTCCTTCCCATGGCATCGAACTGTCTCGAGAGTGACGTTCATTGTCAAAAGCCACAATAATGGAGAAAGAATCCCCCTTGCGGTGTGCCCCTTGTCACAAGCTTCCTTATGCAAGTATCTCCTATGCTTGAGTTGATAACCCTGCTGTTTAGCATCAGGGTGATCCACTCGATTAGGAATACAATAATACCCAACGAAGCTAGTGATTCCCCATGATGTATTTAAAAAATATTTACAAAATAATTTATGCTAATCTGTTAATCAAACTCCAAAAAATCACAAAAAATAGCGTTTTTGTTAGGAAAACTAATTTTTTTATTCGTTATATGCAAATATTAGAAAAAAATTAGTTTTTGGAAATATACTTGTGAAATATGCAAAAAAACTTATTTTTCAAGCAAAAAGCTTGAAAAACTTGCCCTGTTAATTAATAACCATTAATTTCTTTAATATTAATGTTTAAGATAAAGTTTGAGGAATGTGAATTATATTTTTTGTATGACAATATTAATAAATTTAATGTAAGGAACGCAAAAATGCATTAAAAGTATGTTTATATAATAAAACACCATGACGTTTTTTATTCCCAACTAATCTTTCAGTGCATTTTTTCATACTAAACAACTACATTTTTAGTCATTGACATTCCTAGTCCAAACATACATAAAAAATTATTGTGTGTATGCATATACAATCAGCAACTACTGCAGCAATCCCCACATTAATACATTCACAATTGTGTTTGTGTATGTGTTGTATAACTCTCTCACTTTGAAGCTATACACCAGAAAAATAACTTAATTTTTATAGTAATTAAATTTTGAAAGTAAAGAAATGTAAATGGAAATAAACTAGAACGCTGGATTGACAACCAGAAGCTTTTTGGTTCAATCCCATTCTGATGATGTTAGTTTTTTTTAACAAAATGTTTTTGTGACTTAAAAAGTTAAGTGCGAGATGATGTACTAAGTAAGACGTTAGTCAATAAAAATGAATGGTTAATTTGTGCCTAAGTTCAAATCTTACTGACAGCAAAACTTTTTTGTTTTTTTTTTTTTTTTTCATTTAGGCTCATATTTTTTAGTACCCCTAGAGTCTAAAAATAATTACATGAATTTGTGGACAAAAAAAAAACTAGTTATTCAACAAAAAGTAAGTAATTTATTTTTGTTTCCAATTACACCTGCTAGCTTACCAGGAAAGTAAATTTTTTGCTGGGTATTTATGATTTTAACTTAAAAAATAACGATTATGTAAAATTTTTGACGAAAAATCGAAATCATGATTTTAGTAAAAAATAAGAATCAAAAAATAATCATTACTTTTTCGTCCAACAAGAATTCATACTCCCACTTACCATTAAACCTTTTTTATGAATGTATCTCAAGCTAGAAGCGGTAACACAGCTACTTCTTTGAATGCTCGTGCGAGACTGACTTGATTTGTGTGTTTTGCATGGTTTTGGTGATCGCTGGACTACTTCTTTCTTATACAAAAAACAACACTGAAAGTAATTGCAATGCATTTTATATATATGTTTGTGTGTGTATATTTTTAATAATTTTTTCAGATTTTTGTCTATAACTCGGTTGTTTATGGACCGATATGGTCAATTCAAAAACCCGAAATTTTATACAGATATTTATGACCGATCTATACAAAAACAAAATCCGTAGCTTGACAAGGACTTCAAAAAGTCAAAAAAGTGTGCCTAATATCTCGTTTACTATTGGACCGATTTAGTTCGTTTCTTCAGCATAAAAATTCAGAGAAAAAAGTTTCCAAATCTTCTTTGCAAAAACAAAGTACCTGGCTTATATAGAGGCTTCGAAAAATTGTAAACCGGTTTAAGAAAACGTATTTTTTTTTCTTTTTGACATATCTCCGCCATTAATGAATCAATCTTGCTGAATTTCAATAGCAAAATTCTCGAAAGAATTTCCGATCGTTTTTGGTGTCAGTGGGCTTCATAAATACCACTTCAACTGACAAACGGACGGACATCGTCCTATCGACATCATTTCTTACAATTATACAGAAAATAAACATTTTCTTGCTCTTCGATGAAAACTGTCTAATAACAAAACTGTGGGTATAACAAAATAGAATCGATAATGTATAATAAATTTATTAATATTGAATAATTTCATTACAAATGAATGTTGCAATTTTTTATTTATACGCATGAATTAATATTTATATCATGATATAAAGAAACAAGGTAACACCGTTCTCTCTCAGAGAAAATTTTTTTAAAGTATAAAAAATTTTCTGAAATATATTTTTTTTATAAACAAACGGAAAAACTACAACAAGGGAAAATTGTTTTAACAAAAAATTGTGTCTTATATATATATTTCTTTCGCTAACCTATTAAATTATGGCAAATATATCTTAAGAAGGTTACTCAAAGTATTATTAATGGAATTTTGACCTTTCTGTTACCATAAACAGAAGTATTTAACATGTTATAGTAGCAGTATCTAATTTTTTGTTGTTATTTAAATTTGGGTATATAAAGCGATGAATGTATCGCGTAATGAAGGATAAAATAATATATTATAAAAATGTTATGCATGTGAATAATCTTTATTGTGAATGTAAACCCTAAATTGAACTGTGTTTTCTTTCTTTTATTTCAATTAATGTATCAATTGATTGAAAATATAATTCATTTAAAATTATATTAAAATCGAATTTTTTTAAGAAGATTTGGTAGCACAATAAAATAATAAATTGCTCAAAATTCAGAAGGCTAGTATGGCGACGAAAAGAGAGAACGGCTCTACGTTTATTTCTTTTTATAATGATTTATATTATATATTTATACATAAATATTAAATTTCTATCTAAAAATATTCTAAAAAAAATATTCTATATATTGTGTGCTTCAGAACAACACATGGCAATACTGATTCAGCGACCTTGAATTTCTCAGCCAATTTGGATGCTCGCGATCACGGAGTTTTTAAATTTTTTGGAATGGACTAGTTTCGATATAAACAGTAAATTAATGAAGTTGAATCACATACTGCAGCATATCTTGTAAACGAACTGTGTGGTTCTTTTAATAAAATACAAAAAAATTTGGAGAAATTAAAAATAATAAAATAATATAAAATAAAATAAAAAATTTTAATATTTTGTTCTTCAAAAAATCGTAATCGAAAACTATCAAATATTATTTTCTCTTTTATCATAAAACTGTATGTGTTACAATTAAAACCGATGCTTAAATGTTTTAAATATCATGAATGACTTTATTCACAATTACATATCGTCGGTGCGCTCACGAAAAGTCCTATATGTTTTTTGACTACTTTTCATTTTATTTTGTTACTTCGCAACATTTTTTTTAATTTTGGATGTTTTTATTTTTCAAGAAATGCCCTTAATTTTATGTTTTGGAAAAAATCGATATCTTTTGGCGTCCGTGAATGGCAAAAGAAATTAAAAAAAAAAAAATCTACTACACATTAAAGTGTCTTGATTTGTTGAAAATGCTCCCCCCTAAAATTAAAAATTGATATGTATTAAACCAATCTCCAAAACATTTCGGTTTAATTATTTCGTTTGACACAGATGCTTTCAATTTTAGTGTAGATGGACTAAAACCTGAATTATAGGGAGTATTTTTAGATTGTTATTGGATTAAACAGTCACTCGAAATTTAGGTGTTTCCGATTAACCAAAAATTATAAAATTTGACATCTTAATATTTTTACACATAAACATCTTTCTTATTTTTAGTATCTTCAAAATCGGTAATATATATTAAAAACGAATAACATTTTTTAAAACACCTTGAAAATAAATAACATTATATTTTCGAAATAAGTAGCAAATTTATTTATATGAGTAAAATTCATAGAATAACGGAATTTAGTTTTGTTTCCATTTCATCTGAAAAAATTTTTGTCTGTTTCTTTAATAAAGGAACAATTTATTTGATAATTTATCTCTATTGAGAGTATATGACATTATTTTACATTATAAATTTTATTTCCGTAACACCTTGTTTTGAACACTTAAAATGTATTTTTTAATCCCAGCTTCAATGTCTTTATCAAGAAGTATATTGTATTTATAGAAGTAACTTAGTTGATAATTCTGGTATATCAGCTAAGTTACTTCTATTCCACATTTAGTGCAGCTTCATCATATACTTGCTGTTTTAGTTTTCAATTTTTACGAATATTAAAGAAAACTGTTATTAATATTACATAAAATTATTTATCTATTTGCGAGCTGTTGTAAAAATTGTTGCCTGCTTTCAATATATCTCGCTGTTTTTTAAGGAAGAAGAAATAAAAAAGGTGTTTATGTGTAAAAATATTAACATGACAACTTTTATAATTTCTGGTTAATTGGCAATACTTAAATTTTGAGTACTACACCCTTCATTTAATGTCAGTATTTATACAATAAGTAGAAATCGATACCCCAAATTCAGATTTTGGTCCATTTACGCTAAAATAGAAGTCATATGTGCAAACTTTTTTCAATTTATAAAAGGTGCAAATCCCACTTTACAAAATAATAAAAACCGTTGCTTATAGTTTAGATCCATATTAAAACGAGGGCCTTTTTAGAAAAAGCCCATGTATAAATTTTTACTTTGATTGCTTAGAACATCACATCAAATCATAATAGGCTGAAAAATTATATGTCAAATATTTCAGCTTTTTGTTCTGAACAAATTAAAGAGTTATAGCACAATAAAAGTTTTAGTTACTTTTAAGACCTTCTTTAGCACAAAAGTTAAAGTCGACCATCTACCAGAAACTGCTGGTGAAGCAAGCAAAATAAAAAATTTTGTATTCATGGGTAGTCAAATATGTATGTACATCTTAAAGGCCATAAATGAGTCTATGGCAACATTATTGAAATAATAAAGAAATCCATTTTGCTAATAATAGTGTTGATCTTGTTAGTTGGCTATTAGACTAGTGTAATGGTCGACGTTAACAAACAAACAAAAAGAAAATCATTTGTTGTTAGAGAGTTTTTAAAATGTTGCAATTTACGGGCGCCAGATGTTTATTTAAAAAGTTAAACAAGAATAAATTGTCAATCGTTTTGACGAATATAAATACTTTCGTAAATCAATCCAAACATCATTTAAATTTAGTGTAATATTTCTTTCTTACTTTCCTTGATGGATGGTTAGATGTGCACAAGTCGTGCATCCACATCTAACCAATCAACTGCACCTCCATCCGTTTGATTGATTGATACACTACTTATTAAACAACAATACAAACAACAAATGATGTCTTGAATTTAGCTTCTAGATGATGTTGCAGCAAGCACCATCATTAATGACTATGATCGTTAACCACTGAAAAAAAAAAAGAAATCACAAAACGGATGAAGTTAATTTGTATTCGGACACAAAGTCCAATGAAAGAATAAACGAAGAAAATCCAATAAATTTATTTCTTAAATTTCATCTTCTAAGCTATAAATAGATAAACAGATAAATACCACTAAATAGTTTTGCAAACACAATTAAATTGCGGATATAATATGGACTACATTTTCATACATTTGTTAAACTTTGAGCATTTTTGTACTTTTTTATTTTTTGTACCAAATAACACCTTTGTAAAATTAAGGTCTGAACACGAAAAAATTGTCTCTTTTTAAAACTAATATTATTGGAAACTATAAACCAAATCGGTACAAAAGAAGTGTTTTTTTCTTTTTTTTTTTTTTTTTGTTTTTTTTTTTTTTTTTTTGAGCAAAATTTTTAAGTGTTAAAAAACACTATTAGTTTTTAACATTAAGAGATTAGTAAATGTAAAATATCGTCGGTGCAAGAAAAAAAATAAGAAACAATTTTGTACAAAATGCTTGAAAATCCAAAATCTAAGTATAGTAAAGTAAAGGTTTCAATAAATTCAGTTATGTGGGTTATGTTTCTAGACAAACGAGGGGTCTGTGTAAAATATGTACAAAAACATTTATAAATTTCTCGAAAATTATCCAGTTTTTGGGAAATTTCGCTGCCTATTAGTAGTTGTACTATCTGGTACACAAAGAGATGGTTGTAAAAAAAATCACCAAAAATTATAGAGAAAAGTGTTCAGAGAGGTATTTTAGGCAAATTTTGCCACCACTCACTATGCAAAAGACACATTTGAATTGTACAGTGTAAATATTATAAATTTTTTCCTATAGAAGTAAATTCTTCAAAGTGCCCGGAGATCCGACAAACTTAAAGATACAGGGCGCTGATGAAAACATTATTAATAAAGAGAAAATAGATATCACCAAATTACTATGGCGAAGACCCTGCTCTAATATTGATAAAGTACTGTACAAAAACTAATGTGGCACAGTGGGGTCAAACGCAAATTTTTTGGTAATAAATCTGAATCTCCTAAACTACTGGTCGGATCAAATTGAAATGTATGGAAGAGTTGTAGAGGAGGACCTAAGCTTTCAGAAAAATCATCTTGTAGTCACCCTGTGATAACACGAGATAAGCTACAGGGTGTCAAAATTGACTACCTCGAGTATGTAAAAGTTAAAAAAATCGTTACTTGTACAAATGAAGTCCGATTTTAAAGATTTTTATATTTCTGGAAAGTACTTGGCAAGATAAAGAAAAAATGAGTTTACTTATCTAAGTTATCTCTTACAGTTAAAAAGATATTTACGCTTGAATTTTGAATTTTTGATTTTTTGGCTCGACTTTCTTTCGTTTTTCGGGAATAAGTCTGGAGCTATATGAGGTAAAAATTTTTTAAAAATATTCTGTAATTTGCTACATATTTCAAAATAATATGCTGAAAGAATTTTTGGATTATCTCAATTCGTCTAGACGTGAAAAATATTCAAAGTCAGCACTCTGAAATTGGCATGAAAAATGGCTATTTTTTTACAAAAATATAGTACAATTCATTCACTTTTTTCTCAAAGTTCCGTTAATAAAAAAATTTTTTCCTTATTAATTTCAAAAGATAAGGCTTCATAAATGGTTAATAAAGAAATTTTGAATTGATTTAAGTTTGCACCCTACATCCAGCATTGGCCGAAAATTGTCAATTTTAAAAAATAGTTTCATTTTTACCGATTAATAAAAAAAATGTCACGCGAGCTTTTTTAAATTTGGTACCCATATTTTTTATAGAAATAGATTTAGAATGATTTAACACTAAACTGCTTCCCGCCCGGCCAAAAACGAATGCAGGAGTGGAGATTTTATGTTAAAAGTCTGTTTTTTTATGACTATTTTTAAAAGCATATTAAAAGCATATTAGCATAATATTTTTAATATTATTTCTTATGTAATGTATAAAACAGAAATCAAGCTTTCATTCCTAAAAAAATCAATAAAATAGCTCCAATAGCCTATTTTTGGTAATTTTTCAAAAATATTTTTTTTTTTTTAAATAGCTGAAAATCCAAAAAAAATTAATTTTTTTAATACAACCACTAATTTGCAAATACTTTAAAAATGTTAAAAGAATATAAAAATAGACTTATTTACTAATTCAAAGATATATAAAATGTTGATATAGATCATTTAATAATAGTAATATAATGGCCTCAAAACTACCAAGTCACGTCAAAAGTTGCAAAATTCACTATTTTGTTCCGTATTTCCATATGTGTGTATACGTAACATTTTAGTTTTCTAATGTATTATGTAGGTATATATTTGTTATTATAAAGTAGTAAATTCTTTATTTGAGTAATGTTTATTTAATTTGTTCTTCATATTTACATACTTATTATACATATATCCCGTATATTTATTTTATTAAGAATATATTATCGAAAATATTATTAGAGATTTTCTTGAAAATAATCAGAAACATCAAACGTTAGCAAATTTTTAACTTCCTTAGCGTCGGAATCCTCTTTTTCTATTTCAAGAGTGATTTTTGGTAGCCATCGTGTTCTTATAGAATATATAACTGGATCTGATGATATTAATAAATATTCCATTAAGTCCATATTTTGCGCTATTTTCGAACATTTTAGGGTATTGAAGAGTCGGAAATGTTTAACATCTTTATTTCGGGCTTCCTGTGCTTCCTCTGTTAGCTCTCCCAATGGCAAAATACTATTTTCTATTATTTCTTTACCATGAGCCAATACTTTGTGAATTGTTGGAGTCATTGATTTCCAGGGGTATGTAATGTTAATTTTAAATTTGTCCTCATTAATTTGTTTTTTGCTATTAATGGCTGCCAATATAATCTTAAAACGTTTCAAAATATTTAAGTCAATGCCTGTGATTGAAGATGTAAGTTCCGGATTTTCAAAGAAACGTCTTGCTGTATTTCCATCATTTGAGCTTCCATAGCCATGTAGAGGTTTATCAATTATTAATCCGAGTTGTTCTTTGAATTCTAATTGAATTCTTTTCTTCTCCTCTTTTCGTAATTCGTGAAGTTCCAAATTGTTTTTTACTGTAGCATTTTCCTGTCCGGGAATATTTCTGTACTTCATATCATATGCAAGATGTAAGCAGAACTCCAAAAATCTTATCCTTGCGTGGAGTGGTGATATTCCAAATTTTAAAGAATTTTTATTAACAAGGACTTCAGAATTATCCTGAAATTGTGAACTTATTTTTCCACATATATTACATTTCCATGTAGATGTGGTATCTGTTATAGCGTTTGCAACTTTTCCATCAATCATCGTTAATTGTTGTTGAAATGTAACTTTAATAGTTCTGTTTGATACTTTTACATATATTGGGGGCAATGCTTTAATTTCTTCTTCCAATTGGTTGACAATGCTGTTTATTGTAACCGTGGTTTCTTTTGTGTAATCAAAAAGGATTGGACGGCACAAAAATTTGGAACCTGGAGTTAAATTTATCCATATATCATCAAAAAGCGAGTCATTTCTTGTCGATGAGGAAGGCTTATTTAAGCGCATTCGAAGTGGTACCAGAGACGCTATAAACAGCGAGGAATAATTATTTCCAGAATTACTTCCATCCAGTTGTTTGTATTCCGAAAATCCTGATGTTCCATCGCAGCCCCATTTGAATATTAAAATAAGTTCAGAGTCTTTGCATTTTTCAATGTTATCATTGCTGAAGGTAGATATAATTCTAGAGGCAGTATTTTCAAGTAATTGCAATATATTAACTTTAGCACTTTTAACAGAAGCATTAACCGGGTGCTCCATAGGCTGTAAAATATTACTTTTCACTTCTCTCACTGATTTGCTACTGGGAAAGATATCATATCATTTTTCGCTAACAGATTTCCTCAAAATCTCGTATTGGTTTCTTGATAATCCTAAATTTAATATTAGAGCTAAAGCATCTTCAGAGGTAAAGGACGATGTTGATTTCGGCGTCACTATGCTTTGGATTATCCGATGTAATCGATTGGGAGAAGCTGTTGGTAACACATCTATAACTTTTTCTACTTCCTTTGGTTGCGTACGTCTTACTAAAGCTTTCAATGTATCTTTTGTTTCGGCATTCGTATGTGAATTTAGAATAGATTCCTGTTTGGTCCTCTTTTTTCTTAGCTGAACTTCATCGTAACTTTTTTTTGGTCGACCCTTTTTCTGCTTTCCGATGAAAATTGGTATTTCTCCCTCCAACCACTCTTCATTTTTCTTCTTGAACTTTGGTATTGACCAATCTGAAGCTTGTATCCTTTTTTCGTATGATTTATAAAAATTTTCGAGCATTAAACTGTCTTCTGCAGTAAGAGTTAAACCAAAAGATACTACTGTATCAATGAGTTTTCTTATTTTTTCTGGACGATTTATAATATCAGATAGATTATCCCAGATTACTTTGCAAATAGAAAAGTGTTGTAATGTAATCTCCATAATGGCAAATTCACTAATAAATCTGCATATTTATAAGGATACTTATATATAGAAAAAGAATATTTATATCAGGTAAATGGTGACAGGCAAAAATGAATTAAAAAATTTAAATTTTTGCTCAAAACCCCCAATTTCATTCAGTTTATTTTTATGTGTTAAACAGGTACGTCAAAAAATGTAACTATGCGATTGCAAAAAAATCATTTTTGTTATAATACATTAATTAAGTAGCTAGGTAAATTATTTAAAAACTTAAAAAAATTTAATAAAAATAATGTAATAAAAATAATATAAATAATATACTTATTTATGTACTTAGGTAATTTTAAAAACCTTTTCAGTAGAAAAAAATTATGAACACTTTAAATAAATTCATTAATAAATATTATTATCTCGAAACAAAAATAAGCAATGCAGTTGAGTGTTACGTATACACACATATGGAAATACGGAACAAAATAGTGAATTTTGTAACTTTTGACGTGATTTGGTAGTTTTGAAGCCATTATATTACTATTATTAAATGACCTATATCAACATTTTATATATCGTTGAATTGGTAAATATATCTATTTTTATATTCTTTTAACATTTTTAAAGTATTTGCAAAATTAGAGGAGTTGTATTAAAAAAATTAAATTTTTTTGGATTTTCAGCTATTTTAAAAAAAAAATTATTTTTGAAAAATTACCAAAAATAGGCTATTGGAGCTATTTCATTGATTTTTTTAGGGATGAAAGCTTGATTTCTGTTTTATACATTACAAAAGAAATAATATTAAAAATATTATGCTAATATGCTTTTAATATGCTTTTAAAAATAGTCGTTAAAAAAACTGACTTTTAACATAAAATCTCTACTCCTGCATTCGTTTTTTGCCGGGCGGGAAGCAGTTTAGTGTTAAATCATTCTAAATCTATTTCTATAAAAAATATGGGTACCAAATTTAAAGAAGCTCGCGTGATATTTTTTTTATTAATCGATAAAAATGAAACTATTTTTTAAAATTGACAATTTTCGGCCAATGCTGGATGTAGGGTGCAAACTTAAATCAATTCAAAATTTCTTTATTAACCATTTATGAAGCCTTATCTTTTGAAATTAATAAGGAAAAAATTTTTTTATTAACGGAACTTTGAGAAAAAAGTGAATGAATTGTACTATATTTTTGTAAAAAAAATAGTCATTTTTCATGCCAATTTCATAGTGCTGAATTTGAATATTTTTCAAATTGAGATAATCCAAAAATTCTTTCAGCATATTATTTTGAAATATGTAGCAAATTACAAAATATTTTTAAAAAATTTTTACCTCATATATCTCCAGACTTATTCCCGAAAAACGAAAGAAAGTCGAGCCAAAAAATCAAAAATTCAAAATTCAAGCGTAAATATCTTTTTAACTGTAAGAGATAACTTAGATAAGTAAGCTTATTTTTTCTTTATCTTGCCAAGCACTTTCCAGAAATATAAAAATCTTTAAAATCGGACTTCATTTGTACAAGTTACGATTTTTTTTTAACTTTTACATACTCGAGGTAGTCAACTTTGACACCCTGTAGCTTATCTAGTGTTATCACAGGGTGACTACAAGATGATTTTTCTGAAAGCTTAGGTCCTCCTCTACAACTCTTCTATACATTTCAATTTGATCCGACCAGTAGTTTAGGAGATTCAGATTTATTACCAAAAAATTTGCGTTTGACCCCACTGTGTGTGGGGAGATAAAAAAATGGTTCGAAAATTTCATAAAGATAAATCACAATAACATAAATTTTATTTTTGATGTAAATATATATCAATTTAATTAAATAAAGTTTTAGTTGAGATTTAAAAGCAGGACTTATTTTGTAATAAAAAAATGCGAAGGACAATTTTCTCGTAGACAGGCCTTAGTTTACTTTTAATTCGAAAATGTGGAATTTGAGAATTAGATATTTGAAATAATAGATATGTGCATATATTTTGATCAGTGTCTTACGTACTGTATTAATATAATTCAAATTTAAAATAGAAAGTAAATTTCTAAGTTTTACAAAATTCGTTGGACCTAATTGTAAAAAAGTTTCCAGTTTTTTTTTTTTTTTTTTTTTTTTTTTTTTGGTAAGGAGTGAATTTATGTGTTTTTTATAAAAATGTTCAATGCATATCTAATTGTCATTGTTCATTATTTTATTGGCATATGAAAAAGTGCACATCATTTGTGAATACGTAAATTCATCGAAATAAACTTACTGATAATTTTATAGAATTACGTATTATTTTTATTTTTTAGAAAATCTAATGAAGCAGAAGAAAACAAAAAAACAATTCCACAATTATTTATAATTTTTATAATGAAAAATAATTAATTTCTATATAGAATCATTAGTAAATTCCTAATAACTAATAAATTTTATTTATTTTATTTTTTTTTTTTTATTTCAAATTTAATTGTTAATTAACTTTTAAAATTAACTAGTAATAAATACCTAAAATTGTTTATAATTAATAACAGATTATTAGCACCAAAATTGTTTTTGCATTGTAATATTTCTATTTGAATTTATGTATAAGTAACAAAGTTTGTCTATAATAGGGTATTCACTTTACTCGACTTTTTCATTATTCGATTAATCAAATCACTCGAAAATGCTGTTTCTAAATTCGATTAATCGAGTAATGTTATCAAAAAATAAATCAATATTTATGTGTCTGTTAAAAAAGAGAACAAAAACAATGTTAACAATTAATTTTAATATAATATAAAGATTTTTGAAAACATCAAAAATATGTCTACATTAATTGAGATTTAGAAAAATGTTTATATTCCCTTTCTGAATAGTCTTTAAAAAATAATATGTAATTAAAATTTTAATATATTTTTTTAAGTCATTGTTTCTGTACATTTACTTAATATTTCAATAGGCCTATGAGTATCACCTAAACTCGTTATTGTTCAAATATTTTTGTCTATAAAACGAATAAATAAAAACCTGATGACATAATTATGAAATAAAAAAAAAAAACATCATATTTACTTAGATAAAGAAATTCAGCAATTCTTAATAAAAAGTATGAGTTTACTGCTTAACTCAATTTTAAGTTCAAATTCCTTCTATATAACAAGTTTCTTTCAAACCATCATTATTGCATCCATTAAACAAGGCTAAGACTCTATTGGTACATCAACTCTTCTTACAACTATCGACTGCACTGTCTCATTCGTAGAACAACAATATCTTTTTCCAAATTAATTTTAAAATTTTCCAATTTGTTTTTTTAAGGGAAATTGAATATGAAAAGATTAATTTGTTTTCTTTATCACCTCCAAACTCAAATTATAAAACACAAAAGATTTAAATTTTACATTATAATTGCTTAAAATTACGCCTATATACATATTTGATTTAATTTTTATAATTGAAAAACGTAATTATACTTCAATGAAATTCAACTGAAATTATATTTCAGACACGTATTCGGTATTTTTCACTAAATAAAATTTGTTTAACAAAATTTCAAATCGTGGTATCACTTGGCGACATAAGCCTTTAAACTTTAAACATTATATGTAATAGTTGTTTGAAGCAAAATTTGCTAAAAAACTAAAGCGTAATTCTAAAAAATATCGACTCAGCTCGGATTTTGGCCACATAATTTACTCCTCTATGCGCTCCATATGGTTTATTACCCTTCACCACATTGCTAACTGTTCATATTTTATGAACCTCTAAAATGGGATATCTCAGACATTTTTGTAAAAAATTAACAAAGTTTAAGTTTAAATAACTTTTAAATGCCTTATCCGATTTTAACAAATTGATATTATTCCTCTTTATCATAAAATCATCTGACACGTTTTGCTTTTTAGAGTTATGTGTGTATGGTTACTCACAAACGTAAATGTAGTGTAGTATCCAAATCCTAAAAATTAAAAGTTAAAAGGACTTCTAAAGGGTCTTTTAATTTTCATTACTTTTTATATGATGTTTACAATCATATTGCCGTTATAGTTCATAAATTTCAAAACGGGATCGTACATACAGCACATTCCTGATCCCGAAAATATAATTTGATATTATTTTCGAAGTTTCCGGAACACATTAACAGACTTTTACCTACTGTGATCCACTTTACAAAATCTGCCGAAATTTTTGTGACGGTTTTAATGACAATTAACTCTAATTGATTCATGGGGTTACAAAGGCAAAATCTATTGAAATTCATCATGACCTGTCCATTATTTCACCTATAATTCATATAACTTTTTTTCCCTGTAATAGTGGTTTAATACATATAAATGTCTAAAATATGTTATATTTATGTAAATTTGGGCCTACATAAGTTTTGTACAAGTATAGATCGTTGTACCAAATTTTATAAATGATCATATGTTTCATATAAGCATTTGCACAGTTACATTTAAACCACACCAGTTTCTATGTTTGCCCGTATGGGAATGGGAGTATCATATCTACTTTCATATGGTTTGCATAAACCATAAGTAGATAATGAAGTCTATACCATAAGAACTTATGGTATGCTAAGAAAAAATATGTGAATAGGTGTTAAAATACCGACATGAAAATAACAAAAATTATTAAAATTGCACCGAAAAAAATTAAAGAATATTAAATATATTTGAATGTTGTTTGTTTATTTATTTATTTATTTTTTTATAAAACGTTTAAAATAAATTTAATTTTAAATTTAATAAATTTAAATTTAATATTGATTACTTTGTAACTACACAAAAGTTAACATGTCAGTAAGAAAGTTACAATCACTTCGGTATGGATTAAAGTATTTATATTTGTACAACAATAAAATATGTAAGCTTTGCACTATAATAGTTACGAAGTCATACCTGTTTATATTGATTTTTATGCGTACAAAAATATTTTTCGTAGGCATTTTTTATACAGTCAACAATACAATGTGTTTCTTGTATTTCTCTCTGTGCTTTTGGTGGTGGCATTTGTTTTATTTCTTACTTATCCCTTTATTCATAAAAAAAGCACAAAATTTTTTTTAGTTTAATTTACTGAGTGGAATTTATTTATTGTACCAACAAATACTTAAAAACAAATAAATTTCTCACTCAATGCAAAACCACAAATAATTTTTACTATTTTTATGATTAGAGTGAATGTGTAACAAGAAAATCATACCATATCAGTCATACACTCATGCTCTAATTTATACTACGAGCAATACTCATAAGTATTTATTTGTTATATTTGTTTTGAGTATACTTTCTGTTGCAAGTCTTTATTTCATATAGGTTCCACTAACCTAAACCTAAAAATTACTTAAACTTGCATAAATTTCACATAAATATCAATATTGGGATAAAATTTAATACAACTAAGTTTTGTAAAAGTATAGATCGCTCCACTAAATTTCATAGTGATCGGTCCATAGTCCCCGTACATAAGCATGTAGGGTATTATATGCTCGATCTTGGCCAACACTGCTTGATTTTATACTTTTCTTTTTGTTTTTATATTAAATTTAAAATAAAAGTAAATAAAACAAAAGAACTCTTAAAAAGATATTAATTTAATAGTAAAATTTTTACAAACTGATATAGACATATTGTTATTTAAAATACTTTTAAATAAATGTAATTTCATTATTAAGAGAAACTTCTTTATTCTAAAATATAAAAGTTTTTGCTTTTATCTCTATTATTCTTTCGTATCCTCCTACTTAATTAACTATTCTGTGACGTTTTGGATTGTGAACAGTCAATAGCAATGTTCATTGACATTGCGTGAGCACTTAATTAAGTTCAATTAGTGTTCTTTAATTTTAAACAAATCTGTATATTTGTATATATAAAAACATTCATAAAGCTATTATCTACCAAACGTTTTGATTAAATTTCAAAATTCTTCTTTGGCATCGCATCTCATGAAATTTCTAAAAATCTATTTGCATGTACAATCAGTGTTACCTTATGTGAAGATTTTTCTTATTTTTGAAGTTGAGGCCTTTGAAAGATTTAAAAATGTTTGATCCAAAAATAAGATTTTTAAATTTTGTTATTTTATCCCTAACAAAAATACTAATTTGGGTAATATTTGAGGGGGTCGCGAAGACAATTTACTTATAAAATACTTATAAATTTAAAGAAACATCACAACTTTTATGTTTTTAATACGAATGCTTGACATCAAATTAAGAATGGTATAAAATTTTACTTCTCAAATGTCAAAAGTTTAAGAATGAGTAAAAACTTCGTAAACGAAAAGAAGAGAAATATCTTCATTATCAAAGTTGTCTCAAACCTAATTCTTAAATGTTCCAGTACTAGCCAGATTAACAGGTTTTAGTCAGAATTTACAGTAAATTTTGAAAAGTATTGGAACAGAGCTTATTCTTCAATTGTAGCTTTTAGACTTAAAAATATGGATTTATATCTATGTTTCAGTATTAGTAAATCTGACAAATAACCTAATTCTTGAATATATTTAAAATGTGGCTCTTCTGATTAATAGTTACTACAACAGAGCTAACGGCACATAGTTTTAAGCATATATTTACAGTTGATTAACAGTTTTTTTTAATAATGCCATTAACAACGTGTATATTGTTCCTTTTATTAAACAAAAAAAAAAAAAATATTTTTTATTAATAAGGCCCAATAAATTTAAGGTTTTATTTTCCTAAGTTCACTTTTGTTTCATAGCTGCATATCAAGCACAATTTTTAAAATAAATTTCTCTGGAAAATATTTTTTTATATATAATTGATCAAATATTCTCCTGTGAATAAAAATGTAGATTTCGAAATGATTTCAGATTAACATTTTATAATGTTTGCAAAATATGTGTGTTATCAAACATTAAAATTATGCTTTTATTGCGAAAAATTGTGGAGGGTCGTGCTCGACTTCTAATGTCTTATGGGGGTCGTGAAGCTAATGCTTGTGAGAAACCGTGAAATAAATATAACTTATATTTCCCCTCAATTTTTGCTTATTACATACAAGGATTTTTTTGATATATTTTTGGAAAATATTTCAGTTTAAGTAGCTTTAAATAAAAAACATCGATTGCATTGCCAGCAATAAAAAGTCAGAAATGAACGCACAAAATATTTTCAAAGTAATTTCACTGATTTTAGTCAGATTTTTATGCAGAATTGATTCAGTAACGTGTTTCGTGATCGATCAGAAAATTTAATTAGGATCTTTTAGATTAAAAATAAACCTATATTTGGAATTTTGGAAATTTGTTAACGCCTACTGAAAAATAATTTTTATATAAAGTGGTTCACAAAATGTATTATTGCAAAAAATTCTGCAAATTTATTGTAATCCAATTTTCTTGATTTAATTCTACCATTTTTCTTTTAAATCTATTGAAATTTTGTTCTGATAATTACATAAAATTAAATCTCATTTCGCCAAAAAAAAAAAAAGATTTTTCTTACAAAAATAAGGTTTTTAAGAGAAATTGTAAAATTGTTGAAAAAAATATATGGCAACACTGTGTACAATATAAAGTCCCGAGAAACTGCTTTTTTAAGATTCTGTTTTAGGATGACCTCTCAAGCTATGTGTATTGATAAGCTGAATAAAAAAAAATACTTAAAAAAAATTTAAAAATTGGTTTTCAGTTCTTACCACCGATTGAGATCGATTTCAAGAAAAGATCGAAACTTTTTTGTCTTAAAGGTATGATACCCGTGATTTTCAATCGCTGGTAGGAAAATGTAACATAACTTTAAACATTTTTTTAATATTTTCCTGTATTCTGCTCATCAAAGCGCGTCGTTTGAGTGATTTTCCTAAAAAAATTTATTCAATGGGACACTATAATGTACAAATCATATCTTATGCAAATATCAATATTATTACAATATAAAATAAATCGTAATTAATAATATCTGAGATATATTCATTAAAAAAAAAATAAACATTTTATTAAATACATTTACTTTCCTTTTTTACAGTTGGTACTTCCGTAAAATTAAACGTATTGAGGCTGAAAAGAAATTATTACTGCCAGAAAATGAACATGGAGCATTTTTAATTAGAGACTCTGAAAGTCGTCATAATGATTACTCACTATCGGGTAAGTTTACAAATATATTCGGAAAATAAAAAATACACTCAACGAAAAAAGGAAAGGAAATATGTATTAAATTTATACGTGAGTCTTATTTGCAAATAAAAATTTTGCCACATAAAACATGTAAACGAATTTTTTTACATATTCCAATGTAAATATTTAAGTACTTATGGGGGGTATTAAAAAAATACACTAGAAGACTCTAAAAAGTTGTTTTTATTTAAAGTTATCATACATGACAGTTTACACGTCAAATTTTTTTACTGGGTTTAATTCTTGTTAATTTTTATTGACACATATTTACTGTTTTTCAGTTTTTAATCTGAACCATTTTAACGATTCACTTTTCGTTACCAAATCTAGTCAGAATATCGATCTTCACATTATTTAGTATTTTATTTTGCAATTGAAAATTTAAAAACATTTTACTTTAAAATTAAACTTAGATTTAAAACAAAAATACTTGTTTCAATAAAAAAGTTTTACTATTATTATTATTATTATTATTATTATTATTATTATTATTATTATTTTTTGTGTTAGTTTTGTCAACTGCCCAGGAAGAACTTTAAAACCTATCAGAAATCATTAATTCGAGAACTGGTATAATCATAACTACTTCAATAAATTTGAAGAGATTAGAATAAATAATATCAAATAAAAACTATTATTAAATAATCCCCAAATTTAATAGAAAATAGTTTCCAAATTACTTTCTAGAACTGCACATAGGGGCAAAGGTATACCAAACGTGGCATTATCTTTGAAAATATAATTTTCTCTAGATTTAAATTTGTTTAAATATCATAATTCACCGAACAAAATTAACGAAAAAACAATGATAAATTTCCAATAGATTTTTTTATTTTCTTATTTATTATTATTATTATTTTCTTTGGTGGATATGATGCTTATAAATATATTTTCATTATTCAATAATTATATATTAAATACATGTCCAAAAATTATACTATTCTGAAGTTTATTTAACAAATTAGGAAATTATAAATTTGGGAAATTATAAATTTGTGTTGTCACTGTTTCCGAAACCCCTAAATCTTTACGTTATGTCTATACATGGAAATTTTTTTATCAAGACAAACGTCAAATTTTTGTCTGAATTACTAATAATTTTTTATCTTTATCAATTATAGGGGGAAAAAAAAGTACCAACAACAATTAAAATGTGATCTTTTATCAAGACAAAGTTGTCAGTGCTAGAGCGCAGACAATTTTGTTTAACACTGACAAATTCAGTATACATTAGACAAATTTTTATGTTGATAATAATTAGATGTTTGTCTTGATAAAAATTTGTCAAGTATATACTCGACGTTATAAGCTTATAAAAATAAAAACTAGTGGTGCAAACTTTGTACCTCATATTAAAATTACTATGTGATTTATGCGCTTTTATGTTAATTTCGGAAATGCCTATAGACACTGTCAAATTTGTATCAATTCCTATAAAATTTGGTAGCGCAATTTACGGTTACCAAAAAAAAATTGTATTGCTAAATTTTATCAAAATCTGACTATATTTATGTGATTTTTGAACGTTAAACCTTTATTCCGTGAAAATCTTTATATGGAACTATGTGAAAAAATGGACCGATCATAACTAATTTCAGTAGTCGTTTTTTATATATCAAAAAATCATACATACCAAATTTCATTAAATTTTCAAAATTTTGAGCTATAACTCAAACAAATTTAAAAATACATTAAATATTTTAAAATAGTTTAAAATCGAAATTTTCAAATTTTCGCAAAATGTTAAATAAAATATACAACTGAGCATTCTGATCTTTAAGCTGTATAAAAATTTATGGATAATTCTGGATACATCTACTGCTTTTTTGCTATTAAAATTTTTAAAAATTTAAAAAAAAATAATGATTATACCATATCGATAAGTTACCCATTAGACCACATGGACGTTAGCTCTTAACAAAATTTTCGGTCATAAATA